>MNCL01000099.1:0-662051 GCA_001932985.1 Proctacanthus coquilletti | reverse complement strand
TACTGATCTCCGAAAGTAGCTTAACATTTCTTTTGCGAAAATCACTCATTTGCTTGTTTCCAAAATCCAAGTCATCGTCGTCAAGCTCTGCAAACTTTGCCGTCGTTTCATCTTCCGAATCAAATTCAGGATCTGCCAACGGTCGTGGAGCAAAAGTATCGGATACCTCTTCCGATAAAGTTTTATTTTTACTTTTTTTCGTCGCCATTTTCACGTTAAATTAAAATTACTAAAATGCCGAATGGCCTTAGCAAAAATCGTAAACAAGTTACTCTGACAGATTCACACGTGCGGATGGCACCACAAAAATGACTGAAATATGACAGCCTTTAATTCACAATGAGCTGTTTTATTATGTTTGCATAGTTGACCAGTAGATGGCGGTGACGATGTTTTCTGAGTTGAATATGGCTTATGAGGAAAGTGGCACGAAGTTTTCAAGTTAATGAAAATTGTTTAAAATGAATTGAAAATTATAAAATAAAGAAGGTAAGAAGTAAATTAAGAGTAAACACAATAAATCCAGTAATAAATAAATAAATTTAAAAAGGAAAAATAAAATTAAGTATAAAAATAACAAGAACGAAAACGTAAAAATATAAAACAGAAATAAAAATTATAAAAGTAACAAATATTCTCGAAAAAAAAGAAACAAAACCAAGTTATAAATTATGAAAAAAATAATAAAGAGATACCCTTCGAATAATTTTTAAGAAAACAAAATTCAACATTGATAATAATTCCCCTCCGCCGATAGCAAAGTGGTTTTCAATTTTACAATAAAATTCAGGCGAACGAGCTACCAACGGAGACGTGCTTAGTTTGGAATGATCATCTTAAAAGTGATGTTGCTAACGCCTCGTTACTTTAAATAACTAGCACCTCTTCTCTAGAGATTAATTGCTCTTATAATTCACTAGATCATCACTAGACTCTACTTCTTCATGAGCCGAATCTAGCTCCTCTCTAAAGTTGGAGTCAGTTTTCTCAAAAGCTCGGCTTTCTTCCTCAAGCCCTAAGACCTTCTTCGAGATCTGAGACTGTTTTCATATAAGCCCCTTGGTTTCTCTCCATGCACAACGTCTATAGCTAAAACTCAAGCGTTTAAGGCTCACTTAAGTCTTCCAACACAACATTTTTGCAAATGAAGACTTGATTAACCATCTAATTTTATGCGTGTATGGAAATAATTATTTAGTGTAGTTTTATAAAAAGTGTTTGAAGCGATATAACTATTAATTTAAACTCGATATTACCGTGATATGTAAATAAATTCTGTTCTAGCTAACTTGGTTTATAAAATAAATAAAAACGCTTAGGTATTTTTGAAATTATAGGTATAAAGAAAATTTATCCTGAAAATTTACAACATGTTTAAATAAGTGAAGTAAAATTATTTTTACTATTTTCAAAATTATATAAAAACAAATACTTAAAAATCACTGCTTTTCTTAAATAAAAATGAGATATAAAAAGTGGTTATTCCTAATATTTCTATTAAAAGAAAAAAAAAAAACATAAATTTTCGTCTTTGAGAAAAAAAGAAGGATTTTAGGACTAGTGTTCTTGATTTTTTAATACCAATTTTTTTTTTGAAAGTAAAGTTATGTCTACTCACTTATCCTTAAAAATATCTCATTTCACACTTCGCTCCAATTTATAAAATACACTTGGATGGTGTTAAGCCTACAGCCTTTCAGTTTAAAGGACGTAGTGGACTTTTTTGATGTTAATATAAAAAAAAATACTTAAAATCTCAAACAATGAAATTAAATTGAAAAGGAATTGGAAGTTTAGGTATAATCTTGGTAGTGAATGGTTAAGAATGGACTGAGAAAGAAATGTCAACTTCGTAACGTTCAAAAATATATTTTTGCACGTTTACAATGTACTTACGGTCTAAGAACAATTTCTTTTACAAAAATAGCGTTGTCCAAAATAAAAGACAAACATTGGCGACATAAAAAAATCAGATCACAATTTCAGAAAAAATAAACAACAGTGGAAAAAGTTAAGAAAAAAAAAATACATTGATTCCATGAATTCCAGGAAACAACAAAGTGGATCCCTGTGAAGTTCCATGTTGAGCGACGTGTCCCACCCCATTTGAATCTCAGTCCCCTCCCCTTCCACTTCAGTGGTAGAGGTTGTGATTCCTAAGGTCGGCTAAATCGACCGCATCTCCGCAGCTGGAAAACGGAAGAAAGGGGGAAGATAACAAATTTTATGCAAATTCGCTCACTTCAAGACGGTTATGAAGACATCAAAGTGGTCACTGGAGGACCGCTGACAGACCTCATGCAGATCGTCCGCTTGACGCCGCCACCGGTGCTGGACACCGCACCGCCGCCGCTCGTCCTCGTCGCGGTCGGCGCGGATGCTGCGCTGGTCCTCGTCGCCGAGCCGCCGCCGTCGAGCGATAGCTGCGCAGAATCTGAGCGCTTTGTTATCGACGAATGTCGAGTGTTTATGGTCTGCGCGGGCGAAAAATGCAAGAGTAAAAAAAACAGAGGCATAAAAAGTTATTCAAAATATAAACAACACACAAGAGATTAAAAACAACACGGTGATTAATAAATTCCATTTTGCCCCAGTCGATCGGAGGAGTTCTACTCGCGCAATCCCTAGAACAGGCCATCGCAAGCAGTTTCGCAGAGTGTCTTCGGTGGCTTGTTCAAGAATTGGTCCGGCAGCAAGCAGCGGGCTAATCAGACCCAATTTGTTAGCACGGAGATCTTAAAGTGGGCTGAGAGACACTCGGACGCCTGCGCCGCCGACTTACTTTAGGACCTTTTCTTTTTGCCATGTCTCATTTGCCTCGAGAGCCCGCCAGCGAGTGTCTTCTGGTTTATGAATTTATGGCGCGAATTTACTGTCCCGAGGATCGGATTTTTCTTGAGATCGCCCTCGAAACTGACAATATTTTAGCTTTATTGAGGACGACGATTGCGCTGCGTCTTGGTAATGGCTGGACCATGATAAACGCAGCTTGAATCAACATTAAATTCAGCGACCTGATGATGTTCAGTAGAGCCGTTAAAATTCTTTACGATCTGGCGAATTCTGCAAGATCTTTTTCACGTGGGACAAAAATAAAGAAACGCGAACGCAAGCAAAACTAACTAAGCAGTAAAAGGAATTACGAGTATATAAAAATCTACATTAAAGTCCTTGCATTTGATACTCAACATGAGGAATCCTGTAGAATTTGTTCACAATTTAGCCTATTAGATTTTTTTTTATCTCTTCAAATAACTAATTTTTGGGTTTTAATAAAACAATGAAAAAAAATATCGTAAAGCTACATTTCTTATGAAAGTCTTAAGCTGAAATGAACTCAGTAAAAATAAAATCCAAGTATAGTTATACTATAGAGGCCAAAATTACAATTTCTTAATTAAAATTAAGTCTACAGTAAATTAATATTCTAATTGGATACCTTAAACTTGTACAGGAAATCCTCGATTAACACGAAATTTTTTACCGCGTTATATAAAAACCGTGCTAATCAAAACCATATTAAACTAAACCATGTAAGCCAAAAGAAAGTATGTATGTTTCAAATATAAGGGTGACCGTGTTGTACGAAAATCGTACAACAAAAATTAATAAAAAAACTAAAGAAACTAAACATTTAATCAAAAAATAATTAAATATAACGTGAAATCGGAAGTTATCTAAAAAAACGCATTTTAAGCGAGAGTATACACCGGTGACGTCATTAGAAACCAACCGTTTCATTATCGGTCTTTCAACCGAAATAGGGAAATTAGCTTCGCAAAATTCAAAACTTCTTACACACGAAATTGCTGCTACTTTTCAAGCGCATTTTATTTCTCAACAATAAGCAGAATTGATTTTCTATTTATAGGTATCATCACCGGCAATTAATCTTAACATAATAATAATAATAATGCATTAATAAAGTTGCGGGAATAAATTAATTAGCAATCTCTTAAAATATTTTTAGATGCTATCAGGAAATATTGCAATATTATCAATCGTTTACTCTTCGTTTTAATTGTTCATTATTGGCTGGTCTATATTCAAGTACAAGAAAACGAGACGATATATTCATATTATGGAAAGAAGTGGATTTCATCCAACACTGAAGGAATGGACAATTTTATTGGGAAACAAGTTCCGGGAATAGGTTTCATTAAGAGGCAAACAACTGTAGGTTTGTCACTCTCTTGTGAACCTACACATGCCTCATGGGAAAAACTTGAACCCCAAAAAATTATTCTATAGCCATAAGAGATGCAAACCCAAATGGCTGACTTCTTGTAATTATATTTTTTTGTTTTTATATTCGAGAAAAGACACTGCAGACTTTGAAGTGTTTTTAGATAAAAAAAGATCAAGTAATCCCGAGGATATTGGAAGAGGAACCAAAGTATTACAACTTGAACCACACAAAAAATGAATAAAAAATAAAAAAGTACTACGCACAATTTTTCAAAATGTAAATAAATCCTGTTTCTCTTGTTTTCGATTTGAATCTGTACGTAAACAAATTTTTATGTTATTTATTTTTTTTTTTTGTCATTCATTTTCAACTCAAATCCTTGAGCTTAAAGGTTTTCCTTACAATCAAAGAAAACCTCACGTTGAGGTAAAGAGGAAAACAGGAAAATCTGGTGGAAAGGTGACACTGTTGTCTTTTATTCTATGAAATACCAGAAATGTTTCCAAGGAAATTTTCTACACGCCAAGTTAAAGGGACGATAGAAATTTCGATTATTTGTTCAGAAATCCTATATTAGCATTTTCAGTGACAAAGTAGAGAAGATGTGTCAGACTAAGATGCGGGTAGAAGAGTAATTTTAACGATGACCACTTTTAAACGTGAAGAATGTCCATATGAAATTTGAAGCTGACCTTTAGTTATTTAACTCTTAATTCTTATTTAAAAACTTCAATTAATATGATTATATTCTAAAGCTAAAAGTTGTTGCTAAAAGTAATTCAAAATACGAATTTTCATTTTAAAAACGTGTAACATCATTCCAAAAAGAATTAACACTTTTAATAGCTTTGATTAAATTGCAACAAACAAGCAAAAATTTTAAAATGTTTGCATCAATTTTTAAAGATTAGTTTGCTTTTAAATTATTTTTCAATAATTAAACGTTTATAAATTTGATTTAGGTTATCAAAGATTTTTTTATTAAATTAATATTTATAATATTGACTAAATGGATATATAAAATATATAAAACAAGGTTTTAATTATATTTTTAAATTATGTACGTAAATTAAACAACATTTTTTTTTATAATCTCATGAACGATAATATGTTTTTTAATCTTTCTTAAGAGCTTCAACAAAAAGCAAATTTTTATATAACTCATAATTTCTATCTCAGTTTTTAGACCATTTTATTATAAATCGAGTATACATTAAATTATTTTAATCAAATAATGCTTTATTAAATTTAATTTCTTTTTTCTAGGCAAATTTTAATTTTATCAAACTGGTAAGAGATAGTAATAAGTATGCAAACTTGAATTAAAACGAACTTATTTAATTTTAAAAATAATTTTGGATGAAGTCAATAAGTTAAATTTGAAAAATTTAAGATATAAAACATTTTAAACAAATTTTTTAAAATCATTTATAGTACCATTCTTTTAGAAAGACCAATTAAATATAATGAAATTAAAAAAAAAAAACTTATACATTAAATCTCGTTACTAAAATTAAAATAAGATTGGAAAAAAAAATGTTTTTAAATTTAATAAAGTCTAAATCTAAAATCATTTTACTTTAAATTGTGTTTAGCGATATGTTAATAATATTTAAAAGAAGTCCGGTGAATTTGATGAAATTTTTGAAAAGATTGTTTTTTTGTCATACTTTTAAACACGGTGGATTAAAAAAATTATTTAAATACATATTAAAGATATAAACGAGTGGGGCCAAAGAACATTTAAGAAGTACTTATGTAATTACTTCAAGCTGAGTAAATGTTATTATTAATCAATTACCTTATTAGCCATTTACTTATAATAAATAAACAGATATACAAAAGAACCAACACCGAAATCTCATAAATACACTCGTGATTATATTACGAAAAATTAATATTTACTCATGCAAAAGCAAAACGCAATTGATGCGTAAATATTCCTACACGAAAGGGCCAAAAGAGCGAGAACCTTCTTGATGGAAAAATATAAATCGAAATAAATATCGGGAGCCGTTCAAAGCTAATTGTCTTCAAATCATGCGACCCAATAATCCAAAGATGGATCATAACAACTTGAACATTGTAATCAATGCTAAAGTCTAAATTTAAAAATGAAATTGCTCAGTTGACGGGAATTCACTATTGAACTGGGCTACATGACGTCCAAAATAATTTCAAGGTGAGAATATTTTTTCTGAAAGAATATTGGATCAATTGATGCCATTGACACACCGAAACATTGACGTCATGATTCCATTCAAAGCGATTCATTTATCGAAAATTGAAAAATAATTGAAAAAAGAAAGTTGACCGCAGACAGTCGACAGTTGTGATGCGATAAAATGTGCCTATTGTGATAGTATTTTTAACCTCGTATAGATTCAAAAAAAAGGAAAAAAATTAGTAGACGTGTAAAAAAAACTACCACTACCCTACTACTACTTTAAAGATATTCTCGTAACCACAAAAAAAAAAAATCGATAAAAATACTTTAAAAAATATTTCAAAGATTTTAAATTTTTTATATACAATAACTACTTTTATAATTACTTAGATGTAAATACATGCAGAAATATTGGTATAAATCACTTACACTAGTAGACCATGTGCCAGACGAGAACCTCAATTTTGCCACCTAAAAATTGTTGTTAATAAAAATATTGAATTTTTCAAAATTTCTGTTTTTTTTTTTTATTTAAAACCAAAAAGAGAAATTACAATTTTCAGTCTTAAAGACTTTGACGCAAAGTGGCAAAGTTCTGTTCTGCAAAAATGCAATGCATTTGTTCTGCATAAATAGTAAAGTGTATTTTTAAATTTTTTTCTCTTTGGGGGAAAGAAAAAACGAAACACATTTAAACAACCCCCAAATTAATATGATACATATTTTTTTTTTTTTTTTTTAAGTTTGAAGCTTTATTGTAAATTTAATTATTATACATTTTCGAAAAATATACAAGTGTAATTTATGTACATATACAAAAGTTTGAAAATTATGGAAAAAATAAACGTTTTGTATATTTTTGTATATTTTTGGAAACATGAGCTATTTTCTTCAATGATTTTTTATATACAAACCATACAAAAAGCCTCTTTAAAGCATATATAATATGCTTTATTTTCTACATTTAGCATATTTTACTTTTTATGTTTATTAAAAATAAATGTACAGATATGGATTTTTAAGATATTCAAAAATCAATATTATAATAGTAATTCTTCTCCTATATAATTTTGTAATAAGAATAATATGTCTCAACTATTTAAAGATATTTAAAAACTACTATCATTACTTAAAAACAAATTTTCCATTTGGAAACGCACTTTTTTATTTTATTAAAAAAAAAAAATTATTAATTGGCGAAATCAGCTACAATAGTTTCACGCGTACATTTTTAAGACACCAAATTTTTAGACGTGCACTAATTCTTTTTTTCTTTTTTTTTTTGAATATACTGTACTTAGATAAAATACATACGTGTTATTAGCAATGTGATAAACAATCGAAATTAATATATTTTTTGTTTTGGTTTGTTTTTTTTTTTAATTTTTAGCACTCCCTCCTCTCATCTTCTAGCTCGTGACTCCTTTGAGGAAAAAAAAAATTCTTCATTTTAGGTCTTTTGGAAAGAACCTCTCCATGACGCCTATTGACCTTGGCTGACGGATTTTGGGTTTAGGTAATAAACTCTGAGGGCTAGTTCGTCGAATAAGGGGGCTGTTCCAGTAATGTGAACCAGTCTTCGATAATTGCATCTCTGAAAACTGCAATAATATTTCGTATATATCACACAGGTTTTAAATTAAATTCAAGGTAGTGATAAGAAGTTTATATCTTAATTTAAAATTCTTATAAGTGTCTATGAATTTTATTAATTCCTAATTGGAGCTGATTTCGCATTTTATTACTAAGAAAAAAAAATCCTTTTCCTTTTTTTAATATATTTTCTGATGATTACATTAATTTTTGAAAAAAAAAATAAAAAATCTTGAAAAATAGTCAATATTTTAAAATAGTTCTTTTCTCCTGAAATTTTTAGTATTAAGTTTCATGGATAAAACACAAAAATTTATATTTTAGAAACGACAAAAAAATCTAGAAAACTGCATCAAACAATTTTCTTTTCTAAAAATGAAAAATATTATAATCAAAATTGTAGAATTTAATTTTTCCCTACACAAATTTACACCCTTAGTTTTACCCAAAGTACAAAATAAATGCATTCGTTCATAATCTCTAAGATTTGTAAATCTTTTAAAACTATGTTTTATCATAAAACTAATTCAAAATGTTGTATTAATTCTAACAAATAAATTACTGAGTTATTTTTTGAGATATGGCTCAGAACATTTATTTTTGAAAGGTATAATTTTTGGAAATCGTTAAAATATTTACCAAACTTCATAATTAATTACTATAAAATATTTATGTGAATTTTAGTGGTATTAATATTCTGGAAAATCCTTAATATTTTACCTGTCGAGAATTGTTCTTATAAGTTGAACTGTTTTCTATTTCTATTTTTTTTTTTTTAAATTAAACATTCATTGCGAATTAAGCCCTAGAAATTTCAATATTTCTAGTTTAAATTTGCCATTAAATATTTATAAAAGTGCCATTCAAAAACATTATATTGAAAATATCCAATGAATAAACCCTTTCTTCACCTTATAACCCATAAATTCCTTTCACCAATGCTCTTTAAAACCTTAAACACTCTACTTGTCTGCTTGTTGCTAGTCAAACTCCCAAGGATTATGGAGAGTTGTACAAACAGTGTCCCTTCAATCCGTTCTAAAGTCAGTTCAATTATTTACAAAGGACTTAAAACGAAATTGCATTTTCCATGAGATATGAAATTTGCCTATGGATTTAAATTTAAAATAAGAATGGACGCAGGCATAAATTCTTAAAACCGAAAAAAAAACAAATAAACTTTAAAAGCTGTTCGGTCTATTGCAGTGGATAATCGATTTATAGATAGCAGCTTACTTCCTAAACCATTTTAAGTGCGACCTTCCAAAGTTTTTATAGCAACCATTAAAATCAAATACGATTGAATTTTATGGACTTGCATAAACTCCTCCTTCGTTCGGTCGTTACTAAGATCTCAAATACTCGTTAACTATGGACAATTCGAAATATTTAAATTTTAAAACTTGTGGGTGTTTCTCTTTGATAGATTTTATTGGTTTTATTAAGGCAAATAGAATTCGGTGTAAATAATTTTTTAATCTTAAAATGTAATTTGAATTGTTTCATTGCTGTACAAAGACGAAATGTACCAAAATATTTCCAGAATTGAATTGATATAGAAATTTCATCTTGTGTATGATTGTGTATGTGTTTTAATGCCAAATCCTCGTAATGAAAAAAAAAATATATCTTAAACTTCAAATGGCTTTTTAAATTAAGCCGATTTGTAAGGGAATTGTGGAAATTCCCATGAAAGGACATTCCTGTTACAGTAACTCGAACTTTTCGAATGGGATGTGTCAAGGACATTAAATTTTTTTTATTTTGTTTTAATATATAAGAAGGACTTTCAGGATTATCTTCATTTACCAAAAATTGCTTATTTTTACTCATATTTTATTGACAAAAAAAAAAACAATTACTCATAGTAATCGTGAAAAAAATAAAATTGTTTTTATGAAACGCTTATTGCATTAAAAATACAAAATTGTTATTCGTTTGTTCAAGCATAAAACAAAACTACACTAAAGGTACGGTTAAAAATCTCGGAGTAGATTTTAATATAATTTTTATTTCATTCGTTATAATACGTAATTTTTATAAAGAATGAATTATCCAAAAATTATTGGTATTAAAAAAGCGTATTTCCCACGTAGACAAAATTGTATTTAATTATTTATTTATTCTGTATTTAATTATTTACTTATGTAGTAATTCTTAAATAACACTGCTCTCAGTTCGACCTAGGCTTGAAGCGGACGTCTAAAGAAAAAAATAAGAATAAAAATCAAAACAAAAAATAAGTAAACACTAAATTAAATAACTATTTATGTATGGAATAAATGTTAAGTGTAAGTTTTTTTATAGATGTAAATTTTAAAAATATGTGGATTTTAAAAATGCCGTGTCTTAATTTAAAAAATATGAAGAGTAAAAAGTCTTGTCTAGAAAGAAGTTTTAACTTTGATGATGATTACAACTAAAATTAACTTTATGTAATTAATTTTTAATTATAGAATGAAAAGTATTACAGATGCATTAAAAAATGATTATTGTACAGAAAATTAAGATTAGATAAAATCCTAGAGCCATTGATTTTGTTCACTATAATTAAAAAAAAAAAAAAACTTATATTTAACCAAATATTTTTAAATTTTAATTACACATTGAATTAGACCGAAAAAAAATTTTACAAATATATTCTTAACAAATTTAGTTTTTTCCAAAATTATTTTGGAATGATCGTATTTAAATACCCAATTAGAAAATTGCAAAAAATTTTCATTAAAATTTACTCCGATTTTTTTTAACTCTATACCATTTTAAATCTATAAAAATTGTTAAATAATAAAGCTTCAAATTTGCCTCATAAGATAAACATAGACTGAATATAATATTATCCGATCAGACATACTCACATTATTAGTTCTATCTTCTCTCCCTCGGATATTGAAAATCCCATAGACAATTGGATTCATACAAGAATTTGTTGAAGCGAATAGGAACAGTCCCTTCTGGACCCTTTGATCTACTTTCAAAGCTGATTCTTTGTCGAACCAATACCAAATGCTCATAACGTAGAATGGAGTCCAACATACAACAAAAACGATAACAATTGTTATAGTCATCTTTAGTGTCCTTCTTTTGGCTCTCCCATAAAAATCATCATTTGATCTTCGAAATCGTTCTGTAATACATAAATTAATAATCAAATTGAAGATCAAATAGTAGTCATTTGTTATCTCACCTGATCCATGAATAACCTGTTTTGTCTTTTTATATATTTCCACATAAATGGAACCGTAACAGAATATAATGATGATCAATGGTAGGGCATACATCATCAACATTCCAATTATCGAATAGATCACAATATGGAATTCATTTTCGAAAAAATTATATGTAACACATTGTTCGTATGTTGTTATATTTGGATGTGTTTCCAGGTGAAAAATAATAGCCTAGGTAATAGATAAACTGGCGAATTAATGAATTGGCTAAATTTCAAAATAGAAAAATACTTGCGGTGTGCTAAAGAACATCGAACTAATCCAAGCTGTAAGGATCATAACTTTACCTCTTGTATCGGAGATTTTTAAGGGTTTCAAAACGGCGTAATATCTGTTGAATATTATATCGATAGTATTCTTCGAAATGGAAGAAATGCCCATATGGAAAAAATATAGGTCAAAATATACTCTATAATATTAGGGCTAATAAAAAAATTCTTTCATAAAATAATCTCGAGATTTTGTTGTCAGGAGTTACTAGGTCAAATTCAATCACTTTTTGTATATCTCTCAATTTCTTATAATTAATCGTTATAATTTATTACTTAATTGTTTTCTTCCTAAATTATTTTAAGATTAATTTGAGGATCATTTTGAAGATCAATTTGAACTATATTTTTTCATACTCCTTTGTAATAAGCTTACCTATCTATAGAGATACAAACAAGTATAAAACTGGACAGGTATATTCCAAATGTTCGGAAAAATGCCATTATCCTGCACATAAGATCACCTGCTTTCCAGGATACTGTAGCAGCCCATGCTATTTCAAGAGGCATCATTAGGAATGTGACTAGTAAATCGGCGATCGCTAAATGCACTAGCATAAAATCGATCCTCGACCATGAATGACCACGTTGTTTGCCTTTTTTTAGTTGCACTAAAACTGTGATATTTCCAATTGACGACACTATCATAAGTATGCTGTAAGTATACAATATTAATTCTTTTTTTTTTTTTTGTTTCTTTAATAAAACGATTCAACAAAAATTCTGAGTCAATGTTTTTCCACTGATCGAGCAAGGTTATCAATTTACAAAATGTTTTAAAGGAGATGATCAACGAGTAGAACAGTCTAAAGTTCAAAAATGGTAGCGCATCGTTTTAATCGATGTCATATTATTGAAAGTGTGAACGGAGCTAATTAAATGTAAACAAAGTGCGATTGGATTCAGTTCTAGATCTGTTTCTAGTCTCACTATGTTTTTTCATCTTGTGTTTTTTTTTTCTGTTGCAATAGAAGAATTACTTTATTTTATTTTTAAGATTATTACTTCTAAGTAACTAGGAAGTAATATTTTGCGTAATTCGTATGTATGAAGAAGATACTTATCAATAGAGCCCTAGACATCATTTCATAGATTTCATTCAATCTTGATTTTATTGCGTTTATTCTTTTTGAAAGAATGTAAACAGATATTAACGTAAAATATTTCCAGGAAATTATCACATAAAATACTATCAATGAATAAATAAAAGAAGTAGTAGTTTATTGTTAGAAAAAATAAGGTTAATGTAATCAATAAGAGGGCGTATAGAAAAAAAGAACTTGTAGGCTGATCATAACATTTATTTACTTCCAGCGATCTTTAATTTTTCATTGACTAATTTACTAATAACACTAATTACAGTCAAGGCAAAAAATTTCAGAAAATGTGAGAGTATGAAATGAACAAGTTGAATTCGCGTATTGAGGATTCTATACATATTTTAATTGCTAAATCACGTCTCAAAAACATTCCTAAAGTTTTTCCAAAATATCTTATTATAAAATATTATAAAAAAAGTGCGCCAATTCACGAATTTAGTTCACCTTCAGTTCAATCGAGTGGTACGTTGTAAATGTTTTTAATTTGTGTAATTGTTTTCGTAGAATTCATTTTTTAAAATGTTCACCTCTTGCTAATTCTAAGAAATTTTAAGTATATCAATAGTATCAACTCAGAAAATTTTTAGAAAATAGTATACTGTATATATTTTCTTATTGACTGTGTGCGCGAGTACAACTCACACTTGATTATTCCTCATAAAATTTTTCTATATGAATCTTTTGTTTTTGTATAAATTTTAGTTTGCTAAATATTACAATTATTTCAAAAATTAAAATCAAAACTGATTTATTCATAAATGCACCTGAATATTGTTTCCAATTGCTTAAAATGTATCCATAATGAATTAAAATTGTTGCTGGATCTATGGCAAATTATTTTACATTTATTTCTGCAAGGCAAATTCAAAACATAAATAGGAAATATAAGCAAAGACAGCCTCAAGGGTGCTCCTGGTGAAAATCTCTTCTATCCATTTCATTAGGAACATGGCATTATAAGGAGATAGATAGTAAATAATATACCAGAATGGGAAGGTTCTATGAATCTATCTATTTATCTAGACGCGTATTACACATCCTAATGTATGCAGGGTTAACTAGTAATAGTCTAAAATAGGTCGCTGGAGGTATTTGGTGTACACCAGAGCAACAGAAAATTAATCTAAGGAACAAATCCATGTGTTTAGTCCCACAGGCGAGCTAGCAGAAGGAATAGGCGTAATGGAAAATGTCTGAAAGAATATTACTACTAGGAAATGGGAACTAGACCAAACGATTTGGGAACAAGTATCATAATTATGAGTGATGTCTGCAAATCTTTTCGAGAAACATTAATGCTGAAGAAGAAATATTTCTTATAATAATTAATTACTTAGAAATTATTCCCACAACTGTTGCTAAGCGAAAACACTTTCGGGACGTCGGTATTTAAGAGATCTATTCCATTAAAATGAAAAAGCGGGAACATATTTTCTACTATCTTTATACAACATAAATTCAAATTACCTTTCCAATAACTTAAAATTATTAATAACTTATTAAATATCTTTACACTAAAACAAAATTAATTTAAACTATAATTAAACAGCTGGCAAACATTTTTTATGTTGATGTAATTTTAAGAGATAAGTTTTAGATAACGAATCAAAGGAGTACGAGTTCAATTGAATTTAAAAAAAAAAAAAGAAAAATATGAGAACAAAGTTTAACGAAATGATTTAATGATTGAAACTAGAATTGATAATTGGAATTTATTAACTATTTGAGCTCGTGGATTCTTAAAACGTTCATGGCCGTTGACACCACATTGGCGTCATCGTTAAAATTTACGTTGCTTGCCGGGTACACCAATTAGACTGCTATTATAATTATATTAATAGGTACTTATTACCCTACAATTAAAACGTTGCTACATTAGTTAACGTAACCAATTGTGGAAATTTATCGCTAATAATTCATAAGAAGATTGGTTTTTATCCATTTTATTCTGGATTAAATTTATCCTTTTATCCGACTATCTAATTAAAATAAATTTAATATTATTTTAGTGTATATTTTAAATTTTGGAAATTTTAATTAAAAATGTTCTTTTTTTAAGGGTTAAACACTGGTCATATAAAAATAATTACTTAGTTTGAAAATTATAAAAGAATTATTTTGTGAGTGAGTTTTCTAGAAAGGAATTTCTCCCAATCGATTTCAAAATTCAATAGAATACAAAAAAAAAAAATAATACGAAAAACCTAATTTCTAGTATTCATATTTTCGTTTACTTTAAGACTAGGATTTTTTAACAAACCTTTTTCAGAACAGAGTTTTATTTACTTTGCCACATTTTTAGTTTATATTTTTATAAGCATTTTCATATTTTCATCCAAAAATTGGAACTTTTAGTTTTAAAATTACAATTTTCACCTGTTTTAGCAACGTTTTAAAATATAAAGCTGAATGTATATTAATATTATTAAGACTAAGACCTAGTTTTTTAAATATTATATTTCGATATTCGCATTTTAAAAGCATATTAAAAACAAGTTTGTTGACCTTGTTAATGCACAGTACTAGAATATAAATCTAAATAAATATTAAAATCATTAAAATCTATATCAAAATTCGAAATGCATACTATTTTTAAAGTTTCTATAATTATAGACTCTTTTTTTCAAACCTAAGCATATTTAATATTGCCTTTCTTATATTCTAAATGATATTTTGAAAATTGATGTAATACAAAAGAAGATATTTCTACTTTAATTAAATAATGG
Source organism: Proctacanthus coquilletti (assembly GCA_001932985.1). Taxonomy (NCBI): domain Eukaryota; kingdom Metazoa; phylum Arthropoda; class Insecta; order Diptera; family Asilidae; genus Proctacanthus; species Proctacanthus coquilletti. The sequence goes on along the minus strand of MNCL01000099.1, from coordinate 646,777 downwards.
AGAATTTTATGATAGTTTTCATTTATTATTTTATATATTTTAGTAGAAAAAAAAATTGTAGCTAGTGTAGCTCTAGTTCAAAGTTGTAAATATTTTCTAGTGCGTGGACGAGGGCATTAACAAAAGATGAAAGGCTAAATAGAAAATTGCCATTGATCAATTCTAGAAAATGTTTATTTTTTTTTGTAAATAAAGACGCGTGAAACGTGCTTAGAAAATTCAACAATGTTGTGTACATTTCGTTACAAAAAAACCAAAAAAAAAGACAATCATAACATGAATAAACATTCAGTGAAAAGCTCATAAGGGAAATAATTTAAGGAACATACGTGCGTCCATCGATAGAGCATAAATTTTACCTATAAACAATAATGGACAACTTGTGTCCCTCGTTGAATCTCATGCTGATTGGCAGGATGTCTGTTTCATTCTCGGAAGGACCAGCAAGTGACCATTCGTTCAGGGCACGATGGTCCTGGACAATTTCATCTGCTCCTATGTTCGGCATCTTAGTGGTCTATGTAACTTGGCTAATTTTAACAACTTTTGACTATTATATCACTTCTCGTTTATTTCTTTAATTTATTACAAAAAAAAAAATAGAAAAAAAAACAATAACTATTTTATCACTTTTCGATAATTTCTTTTATTCACATGCGTATCCATCTACAAGACGAGTAGAAAAATTCCACGTGAATCGTTTTCATAAACATACGCACATTTTCACACTAGACGAATTAATGAAAATTAAAAACACTTAGCTGCGAATTTTCTTAAAGAGAGTGAGTGCGTCAAGAACGTCTTAGTACTAAAAATGAATCGAGAATAATGAGATATTCATGGCTAAGAATGACCGATGATTTTTTGTTTATTCGAAATCGTTTTATATTTTTATTTTTATTTTTTTTTTTATAGCTTCTGAGAAAGGAAATTGACTTCAAATCGAATAGTTTACGTTTTCGCGCCCAATCTTCGCACCAGTTAGTACTCAGTGAAATGTCTATAAATCTTGAATCTGAATTCAAATTTTTAGTTATAAAACGTAATGATCAAGGTTCGATTTTTGGTATGCCACAGTGTAAGAGATAAACAGAACGTCGAGTCAATCACAAAAAACCAAAAAAGCCAAAAAAACAAAAAAAAAGACTATTAGAAATCACGCCGAGTCGTCGCCGTGTCGATTTTAATGGATTCACATGATTTAGTTGAACTGATTTAAAGTTTAGAGATCGGTGAGATTTAAAACGAAACTGAACACTTATTTAAAAAAAAAATCTATATATGTATCTCACAAGTGTAATTAACTGAAACCAAGAATATTTTAATAATAATAAGTATAAAATCGTGCGTTAATTAACAACGATTAGCTTTCTGTACATGTCGTCTCGAATATCCATCATTTTCATTGAACAGACAATTTTTTGTTCCCCTTCAATTATGAAGGAATTGATAAGACGCATCATCACATCACCCCCGCACAATATTTGATATCATTTATTTAAAAGGAACAAAGTTCGTGTGATGAGATCACTTGATCTAACTTAATTTTTGGTGTTGTTGTTTTATTTTGCTCGTTTGTACTCGTGCTATAAGTTACGAATTTAAAAAAAATATATATATATAGAATATCAACAGTATGAATTTTTTGTTTTTAAAACTATATAAAAATGTATACAGCAAATGTAGACCAGCGTATAAACGATTTATTCACGATCAAATCAACCTGTAGACTGAAGATCGATTGACAAATCTACTACTATACATTAAAAATTTGCCTATAGAATGTTAGAATTTCTGTTTGACATGCCTATAGAGCGAAAAAGGATAAGGCGATCAATTTCAATTCTGTCACGCGGGGTTATCAAACACTTTCCCGCAGCTTGACTTGCTCTACTGATAATAAGTTTCATATTATTACAAGAAAATCAAGTTAAGAGTGTTACCAGCTGGTGAAACGACAATCGATCATGAAATTCAGTAGACGCATCCGTATGAATCTATTTCATCGACCCGTGGCAAAAACGAAATAGACCATTTTAATTCAAATTCCCTCTAATTAGTTCTTTGTTATAGCTACAGTGATTTGATGGAATTTTTATTTTATTTTTCATTATTATTATTATTAATAATAATGTACATTAGATCGGATCGACCGAAAGATTAATCAGAAATCTATTTCCTGATTTCGACTAGGCTGATTACATGAATATTCTTGAGATAACGTCCGGATACCCTTTGGGATTTTATAATTGTATTATAATAATTTTCGAGCTATTTAATAATGCTATCACCCACATGTTGCTCACAAAAGAGGTTTTGATTTATTGAAATTGACCTGATTAGTTTATCATGTTTGAACTTGGGATTTTGAATGATTCCGTTTGTAATAACACTGCATGCCGCGAAGAATGATATCGGATGATTTTATAGTGTTCAAAGAAGGTATGATTTCAATTAAATTGATGTATAGGTCTATAGATTTAACAAAAAACTATAAAGAAAAAATTAATACTATAATAAAATAAAATATTTTTATTAGTACAAATTTTAGTGATAATTATTTTGTTAGTTTGTAGAAACTTGAGATGACGTGAAATAGAGAATTTATGTGCGCTAAATAAAATGAGATAATTTATTAAATAGTATTATAAAAATTGATTAAGCATAATTAATTGATAGTCTCAACATTTCTTTATTAATATATTACATTATACGTGTAATTAAATAAATAATTTTAATAACAGAATAAGATATAAAAGTTAAGAATTATACAACAGAAGCAGAGATTTTTTTATTGAATGAATTTTATTTCCAAATAAAGAAAATCAATTTGTAGAAAAATAGTGCAAATTTTTTTTTTTTTTTCAGCAGAGTATTATTATTACATTATTCCTTTAATCGAATTAAAAGAAAAAAATTGAATATCATAAATTTCCTTTAACAAAATGAAAGTCGATTTTTCGTTCTCTACATTATTTCCAAAATTTTGAAGCTAACTAAAATGATATGATTTAAAGTTTAGAAACTGAGAGAAATATTTGTAATTTAAAAACTAAAAACAAAAATACAAAAACTATATAAAGTATCATAGAAAGTTTATATCGTAAATTTATATAAGTAATTTAATTATATTAAAAAAAGCAAGTCGTCTGTGGAGGCTTTTTAAAATAAAAAAAACTTTCAGAAGGACGAAAGACATGTTCCATTTTTGGTATATATATTACATAACGTCTTAAGATGCCTATTTTATAGGCACTTTAGGAAAACATTGTCTTGATGTAGTGTAGTATCTGTTTCAAGAAGCCTTGACAGAACCGTACGTCTTGTAGAAATAGATAAGACGTGTATATAAGTAAATATTGAGAATTCAATCCTATCGGCCTTGATGTTGAGGACGTCTGTATGAAGTGTTGGTTTAAGTATGGCACAGCCTCAGTCTTTTGTACTTGTCAAGGCAAAAGAATCCTAAATTCTACCCAATAGAAAATCTATGGAATGACATGGGACGGGCTGGATTAAAATTGCCAAGAATTTAATAACCTACGAGATAGCACTTGTGATGTGTCATCCTCAATTCCTCATTAGTGGTAGAGTTTTTTGATAGAAATGATGGATAGGAAATGCGAGAAAATGTTTCTATGCAAACAAAAATAAGTGATTCCTTTATTTGTATCTTTAAAAAATCTCCCACACATTGGATTCGTTATTTTTGAAGGTACCATTTAATGGACGAGAGTTTAATAATAGCTGTATCGGATTTCAAGCAACTTAACACACACTTGTTTGACTCAATATCTGTACTATAAATTTCTTAGAAGTCTCCTTATCGCCTGCCGGAGGAATTCGAGGAAAATGTCACTTCATATATTTGGTAATATCATAAATCAAGGATACCTATAAAATCAAGGTTTATTGAACTCAAAAACACTTTAAGGTATTTTGATATTTTTATTGAAGAATTATTTAAAGAATCAAGTCACGTTATAAATGAATTTCGGGAAATATATGGTGAAAAATGAGAAAATACTATAGTGACATTATTCTCTATTGGATAAAAAGAATTTTATTTCAATAGTTATATTTTATCCAAAATGAAAAACATAAAACAGATCCAAATATTTGTTAATTTTTAATATTGGAATTAAAATTTATAAAAATAAAAACAAATTTTAAAAGAGTCGTTAAAATAAGTCGTTATGTTAAAAATTAAAATTTATAAATTGCTAAATATTTAAAATTGACCATTAAATAAAGATGAAAAATAAAAATTTAAAATTTATTTAAAAATTTAATAAATATTTTAATTGATAGAATTATTATTTGAATTGTTTTAACTTTTCCAAAATTCTACAGTATTTAGAAAAATTATTACAACATTTAAAAAAAAAAATTTTTAATTTGAATCTGTTTAGTATTTTGTGTTTTAAATTAATTTTCTAAAATACCATCAACGGATAATTTTTCTAATTCAGGCATAAAATTTAGGACATCACTATCATAAGTTATAATTAGTAACTAATTTTTAAAGTATATTAGAAAACTATCAACAGTGAAAATTAAATGTTAAAATTAGTTTCAATTCTTTTCTTAAGTTAATATTAAATGTCACATAAAAGTAAAGAAAAATTGATTTGATAAAACAACAAAAGCCTCGATTGATGAAACAATGAAAATTCATTAGTTGGTATCATGCAACATTTCCCTCCCATGGATCAGTTTAAATTGAAAATGATGCAGCCATTGTGATACAATTCCCTTTTCCAGAATTGTTTCTGAAATTGTTCAATTTGATTGATTAAAATGAACGTAATTATCGATTTAATTGGAAAAGTATAAATGAATTTTTTCTAAAAGACCTTCAACAATTTGATTATTCATGTTTTAGTTCTAAGTAAAAGTTTAATTAAATTTAAATTGAAGTTTCTGTTTCGATATGACTTTTTATTTAACGTTTTTAAAATTCGAAAAATTGAAAAAAATTACACTTTTCTTTTTAAATTTAAATTAAATTTTACTCTTATATTTTTTGTTTTGTACTTTGCCTTAAATTTGAAGTTATTAAATTTTCAATTTTCACTATTTTCGTTTGGTTTTTCTGTATTTTTGGTAAGTTTTTCAAAATACACTTCACATTTTAATTTTATTAATAAAGATTTTTGTTTTCTTATAAAATATTTGATTTAAAATTTGATTATAATTTGAAGTTTTTTTTTTTGATATTTATTAATTTTTTTTTTTCTCAATATTCACTTTCACCGAAACATATCGCACGAATGACGATAATTTTTATAAAAAAACGTGTCTTTCAATTAATTTGAACAAGAACCGATAAGGTACACAGCACAGGAGTTGATGTTAAGGACTAACCGCCAGAATTTTATCCTGTTGATATTTTAGCCTTTGTCCCGAACTCGAATCTGTTGGGGATAGCCTCTAGTGCGCATGAGACCCGGTCTGACCCCCTAACTCTCTGTCCATAAATACAAAATATGAACCGCGTAGTTCTGGAAAAAAGCAACATTGCTATTTTTCACCCATCGACAGGCCATTTCTTCAGTCCATCGCCTCTCTTCTCGATTGTTATTTAAATGCATGTTAGTTGCGTGTAGGCACGTGATATGTGTCCTATAGACTAGATAAATTATTCATTTCCCATTTTTAACATGATTTTCATATTGAAAAATTCGTATAGACAGTGAGCATACAGTTCAATCTACAATTATAATATTCGACAATTGGAGGAACCAAAAAATAATATTTTTTTTTCTTTTCTTCCTAGATATAATTAACGTGAAACCGTCATGTCGATTATTACTTATCACTTATCAAATGCGAACTAAAGATGGAATATAAGGTGACATAACCTGATATCATTCAAATGCTATTCATCTCCTATCGCGCCCAATTTATCTCAAGGTTTCTCCACGAGACACTTGTTGACAAGAAAGAAATCGCCAGGCGCTCTTTCGTCTATTTCCCTCTATATCTTATAGGTCTCCTGTCAAGGAGCTTGTATTGAAGGACGATGTGCGCTTAAGATGTTCTTTAACAATAACGATTCTATTACTGTATCCTTACCCGTAGAGGTCAATGGCTAAAGTTTCAATTTTCCATGACATTGTAAACAACAGATGCTTAGACTATGGTCTACCATACACCTTGACGAACATTTTTCACACTATCGTTTTGTATGGTGTTGCAATTTTTCTTACACAAAAACTAATAAATAGGATATCGTTTCGGGGAGATGTTGAAACGTAAGGGGACACATAGTCAACTTGTCTTTCTTAACTTCTGTCTTCATAAGGAATAATGTCGAGCACAAGGAAAGCGACGTAATTGCTCTTAATGAGGCGAATCCGATAGGCTTAAAACTTCCGTGGATGTCGCGGTAAGCCGCTCCACTCAGTAGTATCGATTACCGAAGCAATAAATCGACCAGCAGCTCCAAGTCCATTATGGTCGCTCATTTTTCACAAGTTGAAATGGTTCGTGTACTTTCCTCATCCGCAATTATTCGCTCTAGACGATGAATAATTTACATTTTGGAAGTTTTCAACTTTATAAAGTTAAAATAAAGTATAAAAAAACAAAACAAAACAACAAACTGCGGAGGTGTAGTTGCATAACAGCAGGTGAAGCACACCTTACGACGTTCCATTGTCGCTTAGGCTTAGATCTTGGGATCGTAACTGAATAGCAGCGAGACGACGTCGGATAAAATGATATCAGTTTCATAATTGTTCCACAAGATATTGCAATGATGCGATAGTGTTGCGCGGTTTTCGAATTTAGTTCGAAACGTCTGCTACGCATCGATTTCAAGAACATATGAAAGTAAATTGAATCGTATTTTAAATAATTATTGAGATTTTTTATAATATTATAAAACACTGGAACTGGCTTTATTAATCCATTAATAAGTTTGTTTTTCTATTTATTTTCATATCATGGCAAATGAGTAGCTTAGATTTTAGTGGAAAAAACCTTCACCATTGTAAAATCTAATTATTAATTTTACTTATTTATTTAGTCATAATGTTTTCTTCGTTATCATTTAATCACACAAAATTTTAATAGAAATTTTATCACTAAACAACAAGCGAAATTACAGGCAAAATTTTTTTATGAACAGCAATTTCGATTTTAAAAATTTCAACTTTAAATGGAAAATTTTTTTAGATTTCATACGAGAATATTTTCTTCTTTAATTAATAATAAAATTGTTTTCGAAAACATACTTCAAATTATACAATAGAAAATTAATATTTTACAAATATTGCTGTCATTAAATTTAAAAACAAACAAGAAAACAATAAACATTATAACAATTGATCTGATGAGGATGTGATTATAGAAGTTTATTACAATTCAAATGTTTTGCCCTAAAGTTTATTTACTTATTTTATTATTTTCTTTTTGTAATAAAATAGACAGTAAAAGCATTAATTAAATATTTATTTTATTTCGAAGTAAGACAGAAGGATTCTTATATTGTTTAAATTTATTTAGTATTATCATTTATTTATTTTTATTAGAACATTTTAACCTTTAAATTAATAGACTTTGACTGTTAAATTTTTATTACTATCCAAACAAATTTAGATAATTCCAACTTAATAATAATACTTAAGTGCACACGTGCCATGCCATATAAAACACTATACGTAAAATTTGAAAATTGAAAACAAAACAATTGAAAGTTAAAAATAGTGCTTGTTATCACTTATATAAGAGTCAAGCAAAATTGCGTCTTACTTTTAAATTTTGCAATTAATTAAATCATCTTGGCAAATAACAATCTAATCAATTTAATAATATTATATTTAAAAAAAACTTTCTTCTGACCCCGGTAAAATTCCATCCATTTGTTGATATTTTCTTATAATACAAAAAATAATAAATCAACATTATTTTATAAAATTTGCATTTCTTTTTCTAAACCGTGTAATAATAATGTTTTATAGATAAAATGAAAAACCAGAATAGGATTATAAAAAATAAATTTGTATTGATAAGTAGAATAAGTTCTGTAAAAGAAATTTAAAATGCTTTTGCATTGGACCCTGTATTTAATATAAAAAATAATAAACTGATATCTTTTGTTACTACACCATAATAATAATAAAAAACAAAAACTATTTTATTTTATATGAGTTTAAAATAATTCTCAATAGTGCATTCTATTAAAACATATAGAAAAAAAGTCTGTATTAAAGAGAAAATTTTATTCATTATTAATGCATTGAAAAAATTAATAAATATTAAATATTTTTATATTTTATGTTCATAGAATGTTTTAGAGTTAAAGAGTTAACCAATTACTTGGAAATATTATTTTAAAACATTTAATTCAATTAGTAGTACAGATTTGTAATAGCATTAACCTAATACCATAATTTTTAAAAGTTTGAAAGTTTGGAAATAAAAATGAATCTCGATTTGTTTAAGACGTCGACGAATTGTTCAATACATGCTCTTAAATTAACCTTATCTTATATTTTTTTTAATTTTATTGTTTTTAACTTTTTGGAATTTAATTTTTCTAGAATTAAAATTGTGAAAAAAGCAATATTGGAGGTTTAATCAATAAATGATAGATTGTTTCATTTTATTGCAGAATGTAAAAAGGTTAAAGATTGTAGACAAATTTAATTGTTAAATCATTTCTGTTTCTAATTTGTTATTTCTGAACAAATTAAATTTTGAGATAATAATTCGGTCATCCATTTAATCTGTGGCTATTCGAATGATTTAAGTTAGTATTAATATTGCATAAGACAACTTAAATTGAATGTTCTATAAAGAAAAATTTAAAAATACTAAAAATTTTGGAAGCTTTGATATGATTATTAGATTTATTTTTATCAGTTTTTTTTTTTTTTAAACACTTTAACATTACTTTCTCTTTTAGTGATATTTGACCCAATAAAAAAATCATCGTAAAGTAACCATCAAGAAAATGTAATAAATGTTTCCTCAATTTCCCCATAAAAACCCCGGGATGCACGGGAAACGTAAGATTTTACTAAAATTCAATAAAGCTCTGGCCACATAACGTCCAATTACAGTAGAAATCGTCCGTTCGAACAAAAGAGTGCTCTATTAAGGTGCCCCCGCATAGGAGACCCAAGAAAGAAAAACGACCGACTTAGTAGTTACCATATTTGGATTTGGTATGAAACTTAAATCAAATCAAAGCCGCACAGTTCGTGATAATTCAATTCAAGACTCAAGACGAGATTGCTCCGGGGCTTCTGTTTCGTCGGTCTTACTATAGCCAAAGAAAGAAATAGTTGCTGCCCATGGCCAGGCCGACTTCTATAAAGAAATACCAAGACTAAAGTGTGCAGAAGACGAAAACGACGAAGAAATTAATTTGAGGAGGACGTGGGCATAGTTATGATAGCACCCGTTCCGGGGGTGTGTGATGACAATTTGAATAATTTAACTATTCCAGATTGAATTTATGAGCATAACAAAACCTCATTTAAAGGGTGATCCAAACTAGCCCAAGCAAGAAACGGGCAACGGCCATTCCGGATCAAGTGCATAGGCCTTGTTGCAAAAAGGGACGTTCGCCTCTTTAATTTAGAAGCAACACTTGTTGAAACAAGTCGAGAAGGGGTTCCCGGAGGAGCCCGGGGTTATGGAGACTGAATTGCAACTGACAACTCGGAAACAACAATAGACGACAACTATTGTAGCGGGTGGCTTATATGGGGACTTATGGGATCATCTGGATATGCACTCTAAAGTGCTGCAATCAACTTAAACAAGATTCTGCTTAGTCGACCAGAAAGAGATCCCCATTTGAACAATAAAAACACCACACATAAACACGGGAAAAAATAAAGGTACAAAAATAGAAATTTTATTCACTCCATCCTGATAACAAGGTGATAATGTAAGGTGCGCATTTGTTTGGTGAATTGAATTCATTCCCCCATGGGGAATCGGATTTATCATCTATTTCCCATTTTAATTCGATTCTGAATGGGTAAACGTGGAACGTGTTTACAAATATGTTCGCAATGCGCAGAAATTGCGGAAACTAGAAATTGAATGGAATTTACGCGGGGGTTGGCTAGATCTAGAGAGATTTGCATTCCAACTTTTAACAAAAGCAAAACGAGCGATATGTAAGGTCGCAGTATTTCAATTGAACATAGGCGAGCCTAATGTAATTGTAAAATTTACCTCTGGGTAGAAAAGAATCAGTACAACAATCGAAAAAAAAATAAATAAATATTGATTTTCAAACAGAAAAATTTGAAATGGTGTAAATTTGCATGTTAGAGGTTTCTAGTTGGTTTCCTTTTTTATTGTTTATTATTTTAAATCTATAAAGCTATAGAAATAAAGTAAAAATCGATAACTATAGAATTCTTTCAGTTACTGCAGCCGTAGTAAAACAATTTCGAAATTACACTTTAAGTATGAGAACTAATTCACAATAACCCGCACTTTAAGCTAAGAATTTTTATAAATATTTTTCTGTACAAATAAACTTAAATTTTTGTTATATGCACGTAGGAGACGAATATGATTATAAAAAAAACCAAATGTTCCCCCAAATGGAAATTTATTTGATTTTATTATCGCTTGTACCATTACTCTACCATTTTCCTCCTATTTTTTTTCTTCAGATTTATCGAAACATTTAAATTTGGTAAAAGAAATACTTAAACTGGTGAAGTGCGAGCGTGACTCACACGCGGAAGATTCTGTATCATTAGCCAAATATATAAAAGTAACCTCGTCAATTTCTACTATAATTCTTTTTAATTTGTGAACCACACTCATAATTCTTACAACTTAAGCAGTGCATTCAAATTCTTGATGCTAAATGTTTTCTTATTTTGTATATTTCTAAAGGTTGTAACATTATTTTGAAAATAATTAAAGAATAATAAAAACCGCAATTAAGTTTATCAAAATTTCAAAGTATACAAATTAAATTCTTACTCAATTAATAACATAAATTAGTTTAGTTAATTTTCTTTACTTTGTTCTATGTAAACACATTCTTGTTTTAAATTTAATAACATAATAAATGAAGGAAATTTTAATTTTAAGGAAATAATATTCATAACACTCGATTATTTCTCCTCTCTCAGGTGGAATTAAACAAATTACTTCCTTGGAAACCACAAACTGGTTAAAGGTTAACACCACAAAGTTTAAGTTACGAATCAAGGTCTATAAATCAGTTTCATGTTTTAATTTGAAAATTTAACGACATAATAGGATTATGGGAACAATTCTAATTTATATGCTATGGGAAACTAATAATTACAAAGTTCGGTCTAGTACCCCTGCCGAATACCTGGCCATGATCGTACCTGGAAGCTACATCTTAATTGGAGATTATAGATCAAAAGATCATGGCGAAGAGCCCTGATAACACGAGTGTAAATTGATACCCTGGAAGACGGTGTGATTTAGGAAAACCCTTTCGGGCATAGTTCCTTTAATAGGGTGTGCCATTGTGACGTTAATTACCCTCCTTTTTTTGCGATGGAATTTTTTAAATATGTTATTAATAAAAATTCAAATCCAAATAATATTGCTACCATAATCAAAAGAGCCGTAAACGTTACCTTGAAGTTTTTCGGTTTAAATGGAGAATCGTCTACTTTCATCCCACATGAAATCAGCAGGGTGCAAGCATAGTGAAACGTTATATTACAATAGAAATGACTCTATTAGTAAAATTTGCTTAACAGCATCGAATTTAGGACACGTCATTATAATCGTGTCGACTATTTGATTATTCAAACCGATTTCATTAGAAACCCCGTGCATCAAAACACAAATGATAAAATGAGGGCGGAAATATTGCGGACAGTGGAATATTGCAACAATGATGGAACACCCTGTGGGAATCAACGTTTGAATTACAATCATGTAGGTGTTGAAACTATTACCAATTAAAGAATCCACCGAAGAGCCAAGAGTCATGGACCTTTTCCCGGAGGTGGTGCCATGGTGAGGTGATGCTAGATTTTCCTTCGAGCACACCATTCATTAATTTTATTTATTGAGGTTGCCCGCTTCCTAGAGCACCTCAGACTGTCAATTGGAAAATCTATAAGACTCTGGCCATGGGATGGAAGATTTGTAGCGAAAGGAGGCGATTTTATCTTTTCGACTGATCTTAAGGTTTTGCACGTTTAAAACTTGAAGAAATGTAGACATTAATCTTGATGGCGGAAGGTAGCCTGCGGTCTGGCTTTGGAATAAGCTTACCGTGAAATTGATTCATTACTATAGGACTTTGACAAACCGAAAGTTATTGCTAAGCCAATTCAATACACTTTCCAAATTGGAAATTTTCTTTCTTTTTTCTTTCCTGAAAATTTCTGTAAATTCGACAAGGTAACAATTGAGAATGGTGGAAGGGATTGATTTTTAGGATTTTAAGAAAATAGAACAAATAGAACAAAATTTTAGACTGTCCATTGACTTTTAGGGATAATCTAGAGGAAGTTTTCTTTTCCTTTTATAAATACAATGGCATCTTCTGTAATTTTCAGTCATTCAAGAATGTTCACATTCATTTTTTTTTATAAAAGTAATTTAAAAATAAGTCGAATTATGAATTGACCCGTGATTTTAAAAAAGTGCAAACCTTGAGATTTTGCAGACTTTAGTTTGAAAGGTAAACGCTTTTTTTACTGAGACTTTACTAAATGGAACCATCTATTAAAAGCAAATGCGAGCTGAGGTGAGTAGCTGATCACTGATGACGTCATTCTTCTTAGTCTCCAAGAGCCAGGAGACTAAGCCAAGTCTGTTTATCTGGGAGCGGCGGTTAAATTGATTTGATTACCGTACTAACTATTCTAGAGGCTAAGTAGGTGGCTCGTTTTTTCTAGGCGGCTAGCTATATATAGATAGGTCTTATAATTTTCGGGTCACAAAACGACAGTGGAGAATTGAGAATTGGTAGAAGGCACTAAATAATTGTTAAAAGTAATTGGTTTTTTGTATTACAACTTACAACTAATCGGTTTACAACTGTCGGTTTATTTTATTCAATTAGTATAAATTTTTAACTTTAATCAGTATCTATTTTAGATCTAGCTTTTTTTATATATCTTCTTAATCAAACATAAACAAATTTTTCAAAAATATTTTGTAATTTATCACATACACATGTTTATTTCTAGATTTTCGCAAGACCGATTGCATTTAGGTCAATCTTTTTTATTCAAGTCAAAATTATAAAATCAGTATTGCAATTTTTGCGTAGTTTTAATTAACCATGTAAGAAATAAAGACGTGTTTTCAGCTCTTAACGACTCATTTTTATAAAGCTTTCATTCAAAATTAATTTTCTTCTGTATCTTAATTAACATTTATATTTTTGATGTACTTTTAAAAACAAGAAACAAAATATCAGGCTATGTTGTTACTTTTGTAATAATTAATTGATTGTTTCCCTTAACAAATGGAATGCGGTATCAATTCGAAAAATTTGCCTTGAACAATAATTAAAATGAATTGACCGATGGAATGTAAAATTCTCTAGATCTGTACTATGCTACCTCCCACTTTAAATAGCATGAAATATCATAAAATTTCAATGCTCCATAACTCTTCGGTCCCCATAGAGAACATAATGGGCATCGCTTGTTAGCATACATCAACACCTGCTTGAGACACTACTCCAGCCTTTGCAACACTTGAACAAGAATTAATTAATATTGACAAAAGCCCAACCCTAAAAGTGACTTCCGCCGCCAACGCTCAACAATCTTATGATCTTCTACTTGCCGGCGATCTTGCTTTTGAAAGACAACCATTGTTTCGGCCTAAATACGACGACGGAACTTCCTGCCGTCAGTACATCAAAAACTTTACCAAATGCAAAATAGAAATCTGACCAAAGCTAATATTTGCCCAACCCTCGATCACTTCATAAGATTGATCTGTAGGCGATTGATGATATTGGATGCACTTTAGTGTTTCAAAAAAGAAAATATTGTGAATTTCGCATGCAATGAAATGCAACAACCACCTCCAGAATGTGCAATCTGTAAGACGATCACGGCGATATCTAAAAAAGTCTATCTATCGCAAGAAAGATCTGAAAAAGCTCGCCTCCTCATTTGTATCTTCGAGTCTAGATATCTGGAGCACAATTATCAGCTGATTTAATTTAATTTAGCTCCTCTCAGCGTGCTGCGTGCGCAACTCGTGATCGTGTGTGCGCACGCAGACTGTGCGCCACGATCGCGGTTTCTTACGTCTTAAAGGAGCTCGCGCACGCGCGTAGGACGAATATGATCAAGCCATGGAGGAATCACAGAACTGCTTTTATTATTAACACTCATACAACGGCACAGACATAAGATGTTTTTAAGACGGTGCTCTCCGTTGCTGCTGCTGCCGCTAGTTGCTGGAGCGACAGATATCACTTGGTGGTGCCTCTTTTATAATGTGATCTTACCTTGATGGGAAAGATCCACATAAGAAAAAAATCTCAGACGCTTTTTTGCTGTGGTTTAGTTCGTTTTCTAATTTTTTTTTTTTTTTAAATAGAGAAGAGACGTTCTTCGGAGACGTCTCAAGATGTCGCTCTAGTAGGCTAGTTGTGTTGTCTTTTAGTTCGCCAAACGGAAAAAGATTTTTAGATTTTAGTCAATCGTAGCATAGCTGGGTGTTCGGATCTCGGTGATCGGTTACGCCTATAATAGTTGATCGCGGTTAAGAAAATGTAGAGCACTCCAAATAAGGCTCCAGCTTCACGTGTATGCTGTGGATAGTGGTTGTGCTTAAATTTGAAAATATTATTATTAATATATGTTTTTTTATGTGAAGGATTTTCTCAAATAAAAAAAAAATATAATATTGTGATCTTGTGGGATAAAAAAAAATAAAATAAAAATTAATTTTCTTAGTAAGGAACCATAATTTTAACGGTTGCTAATGTGAGGATCGAATATTTTACGCTAGAGGCGATTTTTAATTACAAGGTAACTGCCACTTATGGCACCTAATTAACTCGTAGAATCTTAAAGTAATTACGATCGAGAAAATCTTAAAGGGATTAAAAACCCTTAAGCTGGTGTGAAATAACAACTCACGATCAAGGTATTAAAAGGTTATCGTCATGCCTCCCGTTGGTAAAACCAGTATATCCTTCTTTCACGTCATTTCTTCACGTTTTATATTGATACTGTACTACTCATTTCTTGGTACTCACTCCGTCACCACTTTGAGTAGTTGTTCTATGATCAGTTACTCGTTTTTGTCGTCGATCGATTTGATCGTCGTCGGATGTTTGTTTGTTTATTTTTTTATATCACATATAAAAGTGGTATCAACATTGCAATACCATATGTAGCTTAGAATCTTGTTTTTCGCCAAGTCTCAGCGATATTATTTCACATTTTTGGTACTCTCTATGGAATTTCAGAATTGCTAAAGTGTATCAATTTATAGGAAGATTACGTTTTAATCACCGATTAACGGTTTTATCTTGATGCTGATCATTTCGATAAGATTGCTACTGGTCTTTGATATTAAGTGTTTATTTATTATTATTTTCATTTTTCTCATCTGATACAAGCCTGTTTTTCTAGACTTTAGACTATCTTAGAAATATTTAAGAAGGTATTGCTTTCATTGGAAAATGATAGATGTGTAATATTATCGTACAGGAAATTTGACGCCTGATAGATTTTATCTTTGAATATTCATAAAGTGACAAATTGGCAGCATATTTACTTTATAATTAGGAAATTACTTCGATCGTAGTTAAATTAAGATTGAAATCACTTGAATAGTGAAGATTGGTTCAAGATACCTATTCGATGTGATTAAGAGGTTGTTTCGAGGAGGTTTAAATGTGGAAATTTTATGATGAGATATTAATTATTGTTATAATCCTCTGTGATCACCACCGATAGCTTACTGAAGCTGTTGATCCAGTTTAAAGCATATTTAGATCAATAGATGGACAGTAACTTGATTTTCTTCGGATTTTAATGACTAAAATAATAGTTTAAAATATATTGAACGAGGAGAAAATTTAAGCTAATCTATAAAATGTTTTTGCTTTGTACATTAAAGTGTTTACTTTTCTTAATTAAACCTGTTATATACTTTGTAATTAAATAAATTGTAGGTAATTGGTAAAGTGGGCTTAACTTTATATAAGAAGTTGCCGTAAAGTTCAATTTTCTTGTTTTATGGTGTTAAGAATTAGAACGAGTTTATTTCATATTAAGCCTTTATTATTTAAGCACTTTAAACATTTAAAATTTTACTCTGAAAATTAAATTCAGAACTTATAATGGTTCTAAGACTTAAAAAAATATTTCTTATTATATAAATTTTACAAAATCTTAAATTGTTTTATAGTTAAAGCATTTTAATAAAATAAAAAATAAAAACTAAGCCAATTCTAAACTTTTTGATTTAATTTATTTATCTATGATTTCATAAACACTGGGTATGAACTTTTTGGAGTCTATAGAAAGTATAAACTTGTAAAAAAGTAAATAAATGTTTTTAAATTTTTAAATTAAATAAAAAACGTATTTTTTGTTTTACTTTATCACTGTTAATGAAATAATGAGAAATTTAAAGCAAAATATGAAACTAATTAGATCTAGATGTAGTACTTATTTTTCTCATTATTTTTTTGTTTTTAGTGTTCTATGCCAATTGTCATTTTGATTTGAAGGTTTAAAACGAGATTTATCATATAAAAAATGAAAACTATTCTATAGAAACCATAATTAATACAGAAAATCAGTGTGGAGTACAAGAATATTTATTAAATCTGCTGTGTTAATACCGTGTCAAAGTCAGACAAATTTGTTGTTAAATTCAGACTATACCAAAACAAATATCACCTTTGCGACCATAACTCAACGGTGGCAGTTGAAGGCGTCTAGGTAAACACTTCGCGCACAGGTAGCAAACAGCAACAAGTGTTAGATACACACCGTATCAAGCCCATCGAAGCATAAAAGTCAATTTCGTAAGACTATGGAATTTTGTTGTCAAGAGCCTGATTTACTCTTAGACTACTTTAGTCGATTTCTGTTTTTTATGTACCTCTTTTGGTTATTTGATTTGGCGAAATATACAAAAAGAGAAAAAAAAATGAAAGGAAGGAATTTTCAAACGTTTTCCTAACATCTTCGGATGATTACACCTGAATATCTTGCAAATCGTTTCAAGCAATCGTATCATCTTTCTACTAAATTGAACATTTATCTCTTAATCGATTCCGTAGAAGAGTGGCAGTCACCCGGTAGCACTGAATAGTTGATGAATATTTTAAATATCGAGAATCAAAATATCACATCAAAAATCGTCCCGTAGAAAATCCAAATATAAAATACCTTCATCTCGATAGTATCTCCGATTACGGAGCATTTATACTGTAAAAAAAAAAACAACGAGAGGAAATAAAATTTCAATAAATCTCTGGGACAGGGCATTTCCCATGTCCAATGTAAAATTTGCATTCTTTAAGAAAAAGTAAAAGAAACTACACAACAACAAAAAAAAAATATATCTTCCTCGAAGATAGTCCGCGAATCGCGAAGAAATACCCGGCGCAGTCATGTCATGGATGAAAAAGATCATGCACTCCCGATGTAAATTGCATTCAATTTGTTCGGCAAGACCTGTACAAAAGATCAATATAACGTGGAGCACGGTATTACCTACCTTCTCTTAAGTATTATACCATCGAAGATACGGGGAGAGAATTGCAGATACCAGAGATTCCGTAATTTCTTAAACGGTGGCGGAAAAGATGCAAAAACATAAGAAAAGGAATCTGGCGATTTTCTGCTAAGATATTTGGCCATCATATGGAAATCTCGTAAATGGAAATCGGATTACGCTCTTACCCAACACAATACAAATTGCACCTCAATTAAGCAATCAAGAAGTAGCTTAATTGTTTTGTAAATGAAACTGATTACCATGATTTTGAATTAACCATTTATTGCTTGATTCAACAGGTAACAAATGGTTAAAAAAAATAAAATAAAATAAAAAACAAAATAGGTCCAAGTAAATTTATTCATTGAATCAATTTAAAACGACGATATAATAATTTTGAAACGTAAAATAAACCCGGCCTCAAGTCCGACAAACAAACAAACAAAGGTGGCAATTTTGTATTCACTAGAGCTCTTCCTGCGCGCCGAGGAGCTGTCCGTATTCAATAAATTATATCAAAAAGCCGGTATACATTAATCACGACATTTATTACCAATGGCTTCATTATGTCCATCACCATGCCGCATTAAAGCCGCAGTTTTATTCTGCTCTTTTGATAGAATTAGCATAAATATGAGATTCAATATGAATTTTACTAATAGCAAAGCCTGTTTCATTGTCTAAGACAATGTTTAAAAAATGTTACATAAAGTGCAAAATTGACAATAATTAAAATTTATGGACAGCATAACATGAAAAATTTTGTTTATGAGAATTTGGCAAAAATTCAACATTTTTATGGAGAATTTCAAAAAAACCTTTTCGACAGTTTTTTTCTTTGTTGTTGATATTTAGCAAGATTTTTTTAATCTACAAAATAAACTTTTTCGTGTTGATTACATAATACCATTCTAATTTATTTTTATTTTTTCAAGATATGTGTAGGTTTTATGTGCAATGACCTCTTCACTGATTCTGAAAAGTTCCGTCAGCATTTTAAAAATATTCTACCTTCCAGACATGACCAGATTTGGTCCATTTATAGTTAACTATCTTTTTTACTTCAGACGATTTTATTTTAGATTTCTTTGTCCATATATTTCCTTGTAAAAAGAAAAAATTAGTAAACGTTTTATATTTTATTTTTAAGTCTAAAGACAATACAAATTGATAGAAATAATAATAGAAATAATAAAATTAACAAAAAGAAAATTGTAAATTACTCTTCATATTTAGAGAAAGTCTACAAAAATACCATAATTTATTTTACCGAAAAAATTTAGGTTGAAATTTATGAAAAATCATTTATTATTAGAAACATTTTAAAAAACAAAATACACGTAAGCCTTTTTTTGCACAATAAATACGTTCCAAAAAAATACGCGTAAATTGTATTCGCGTAAAAGAAACTACTAACTCGATGTATTTATAATCCTATCCTAATTTTGATTTTAGATTGTTCGAGATAAACTGAAAAAAAATGTTCTATTAAATATTAATTCGCGTAACTCCGAATTTATGTAAAAAACCCCCACATAAAAAGAGGTTTCGGTGTATTAACAATAGAACGATAGCAATTTTAGTTTTGTATTTGTCGTTCTTAAAATTTTTGATAGCAAAACAACGAACTCTATTGGACACACCCTACAATTATTCATCAAAATTTCGAAATTACATTCCTACTGTATAGAAAAGTCATTCATCTTCAGTAATTCTGCCATTAATAATCCTTATTTCCACGCATATTAAATTTTACACTTTTACTACAACCTCTAGCAACAAGTTTATCTATTTACGCGACCACCAATTGCTAGCGACAGAAAACCAACCGCGTGCTAAGTAATTTACATCGACACCTCAGAATTCATTTAAAAATTGATTGGTTGGCCACCATTAACCTCGGTTGCATCTCTCCTGGCGCAATTCAAGTGGCAGGTGGCTGAGACATTAATTTGATTCATCAATTACCAGGCCTCTGGACTTGTATCGATCAGAGCTCACAGGCCAAACTGATCATAAATTAAACAAAGGAGAATTTATCTGTCAATCAATTGATCGTGAAAAGTGATCACACTATGCACCACCATCATCAGATCTTTCAGGTGTGGGCTAATTTTGGAGAGTTTTGTTAAATAAAAGCGTCACTCAATAAAGTTAGATGTTTGATTACATCTAGATCAGTACCGATCGATCATCTGATCTTCAAGATGCTTGTCAGCATGGGAACGATCGCTAAAGATCAGTTAGTAGTCTGTCTTCTAGACAACAACGACGACTAGGTCTGAACGATTTAAGAGGACTGGTTTGTGTTTGAAAAACCACAGAAATGATGATGATAGCAAATGCTTTCCAATTATGGTTTGAAATTGTGCTTACCGATCACTTAATGAGCCACATTTTTTTTCTTCTAGACGAATCTTTAAACGTTGCGCCAAAATGGCCTGTAGGATTGCAAAGACTAGAGGTTAGGTAGGCCGTGGTATAAGGTGGTAATACCGAAGCACCTCCAGTAGGTTTTCTGGTTTTTAAGCCACAAACTGGCGCTTTTATACGAAACCGGCAGTACTGATCGTACGTAGGCGTTAAAAACTCAGGTCTTCGGCTCTGCCGTTTGCTGCTATTCATTTTCTCCTCCACTAACCGTCGCATATTCAACCGTTGCCGCCGTCGCCACCAACAACAACAACTTTTTCTCAACTTTGATTGTTGTCTTCGGTGGGCATTTCTTGACGTTTCGAGCTTGATCTTAGGTGAGTCAAGGTGTTACGATCTTGTGCACATATACGGTGTGAGTCAGTCTGATTTGAACTTACTGTGACTCGGTTCGAGGATTAATTTTATATTCAAAGTGGCAACGAATAAGTCCCCCTTTCGATTCAATTTTCTAGACCCAAGTAGCACTAGTTGTCGTCTCAATTTGCTCTACGTATGTCTAGAAGACGGTTGGCGCAATTATCGAACACTGTTTCCTTTCAAATATGTGAAGTGGTCAAAGAGTTCAAGACACTGTATATTACTATGCTTTATGCATAAATATTTTATTTTTGAATAGTGAAATAATTGATTCGTGAAAATTCAATTAGTAACACTGTTTACACTATATCCAATGAATTTGTTTGCTCACAGCTGCAAAGAAATCTTTATAGGTCTCAATTAGTGATCCGTCTGGTGAAGGTTTTAACTAGAGCCTATTCGATCAAGGAATTAGGTAAATATTGGTGCTCAGTAATTGATTTCTTAATAAAAACGTCGAACCGTCACCATTAAGACCCTTACGATCGACATCTTGTCAAACGCCTTTCAGGGATTATTTTTATTATTTTTTTTGTTTTGTTTTGTTTTGTTTTAAGTACACGAGGCAGTAGCTGATTTTGTTTAACCCGTCAACTTTCTTAAGACAACTTGTCGATCAATCAAACTAGCTAATTCCCAGAGTGTAGTTGTTTTATCCCACAAAGAATGTGATCTTGTGATTATAACGAAACGAAAAGGTCATCGAATCAGAAAAAGGTTTCAGTAGCTTATATAAAGTCTGATCGTCTTGATGATGGTCCCATAGACATGGACCCCTGCGGATAACAATATTAAATTATTTAAGCGGGATGAGTTCAAGTGCTTCTTGTCCGGTTGCGGTAACAAAACAGCCTTTTGAAAATTCGAAATAGAATCCAATGAAAAGGGCACTTAAATGTGTGAAAATCAAAATATTATTGTCGGCATCTTTGGCGGTGAGACCCCTAAATTGAACGTTAGTAGACTTTGAATTGGGCATCGTAAAGTGGTCATACAATTGATGACTGTAAAGTATGGTACTGTATTAGAAAAAAAAAAAAAAAAAAAAACTATAGTGTCTTCAATTTGAAGCCTGTTTTACGATTATGTGCTTTGTAAATATTTTTCTATGCAATAGAAAGATCTTCTGTCGGCTTTTGAGTTATGTAGAAGCATAAAATTGTTCAAAATTTAATTACTTTTGATAAGGTTCGAAAACATTCGATATGATGTTAAAACTGGTTTTGTTTCGATTTAAAAAAACTTCGATCAGTTATTCTTTTTAAATAAACACTTAAGTGTGAAAAACTACACATAGTTAATTCAATAAAAAAATCTTTGTTTGTATTAGAAAAAAAAGGAAAATACAAAAATAATTTCACGTGAATTAAAATAATTTGAATCTAAATATAGAAGAAATAAAATAAAGTAAAATAGAAGTTGTCATCAGAACGTATAAAATAAGAAAAATAAAAAATCTTGTAAGACTAAAATTAGATAGCTTTACTCATAAAATCTGTTTAATTTAAGACTGAGAATCTAAAAGGTAAGATAAATAAAATAAAATAATTTTAATATTTTGGAAGTGTATGTAACTTAGTCTGTATTCAAATTTATAAAGCAAATAACGATATAGATGCGAATTCCAAATGATAGTGTAGTAATGAGAAAACTAGTATTTATTAGTGTAAACCTTTTTTTTAAATCGCTTAAAATGAGTTAAGGAACATATAAAAAAAATACTACAGAAATGTTGTTATCATTTTCATATTTACGCTCTTAATTTTCCGCCTGAACTTTACGTCGGCATCCTTTCTAATATCAAAAATGAAATATTAAACAAATTTATACATTTGTTTTCAAAAAACAGCGTTGGTGTACCCATTGCATGTAGGTGCATTCCCCCATGCCCGATAATGCATCGTCTTTAAAGAGAACAAACTGTCTTAAGATCACGAAATCAATTTTTCATTAATTAAAAACCTCTTAAGACCGATCCATGATCTGAGAATGCAATCATCAAAAAAACAAAAAAAAAAAAACATTCTAAAGATCCTCCCGCATTTACCTGGACAACTTTTTAATACTTTTTTTTCTTTTGTTTGTTGAAGCATCCTCAAAACTTTAGGGTTCTACGTCTCCTTGAGAAATTCAAAGTGTGAAAAGACGAAAGAAGTTAAAAGATACATGTCGTAAAAATGAAAAGAAGCTAAAAATCGTGTGGGTTTTACCCCTTTTAATAGATCAGAGTTAGTGCGCGGGCAATCAGCGGACAAACCGCTTTTAAATTTCACGTCACCGCAAACGTGAAACTAAAAGCAAATCTTGCTCGAATTCGAGACGACTTTCAAAACCGGGCCTGGAAAAATTGTTGCATCTCTTGTCGTTGCGATGGAAAAAGCTAAAATCTATTTGTGATTTAAAGATGGACACTCCGACCGGGACTATCGATAGCCATCAGAGACTCTTTTCTCACCTGTTGATCATTTTTGATGGTATTTTTAGAATTAAATTGGCTATAAAGAATGCGATGTGTTCTAAATCAAACGCTCTTTTGTCGGAGAAAGCTGAAAAAGGGACGAAATTTAATACCCCCAAGTAATGGGTCTCTTGGCAGACCTTTTGGACACGTTAAATTCCATCTGTTTCCGGGTAGACGTTTTTTTTTAAATTTTGTTTTGAATTAATTTCTAAGAATATGAAAATTTTATTAACTAAATTACATATCATAAATTATAAATATCTGGCAATTTATATCACCAAATTTTCACAGACTGTTTTTTGCGAATTTTTGTTTTTTCGAAAATTTTAAAAGAATTTATCAAACATCAAAACTTTGTAAAACCTTAAAAAAGCCTATAAAAGATTTACGTATCTTTACAAATTCCGTTGAAAGACAAAAATCTGGTCTTATTATGTTTTGTGGTGGGTGTTGTAGCTAATTTTGTATTTAATTAAAAAGCAATAAAAGTGACATACTCTCCTCTGTTCGAAGTTGCTAAGATAAATAAGCTTAAGATATATTCGCTTAATTGTGCTCAAAAGGATTTTAATCAATTTCAGTCATAATAATTCTTTTTTTTTCTTGAAGACAAAAAATAATTATGAAAGGACTTATTTAAATTTAAATTAATGAAAGAATTTTAATAAAAGACAAACGAATATGAATAAGATAATTATCTTTTGATATTATTTGCGGTGGATTTTATATAACCTTTTATTTTATAACACAGTACCGATGGCGTTCTCTAGTTCTTGCAATTGCTTAGAAAACCTTTTCAAATTAATTAGGAGTGTAGAAAGCGCCAAATTTTTTATTTCATACCATTTTTTGTGTTTTTGTTTTGGTACAGGTAAAGATTAAAACATACCTTCACATATGTATTTGTTAAAATCAGCTAAAAATTAAAATTTTAATGATTCTCCCGACTTTTCACCAAGTGGAATTTTCTATTATAAATGTTTAATAAATACTGAAATACTGTTAGTTATGTTAGTATCTCAAAATATGACAAGCTGTTTAGAAAGAATTTTTCAGTTGGGAAAAATTTACACATTCCAATAAACTCAATTAATCGAATTTCATCAATATTCAAGCGAAAAATAAGACTCCCTGCTACCACTCTCAATCTAGAAACTCCCAATTTGTCGACACCTTAGATTTCCCAACAATACCATCGGATACAAGATCCTAATTTAAATGTATGCTGGTTACCCATAAACAAAGGGTTTAACGGTCGTCTTCATAATTGGACGACTTGTTGAAGTCTACCGAAGAAGACGCCATATACGATCTTGTGATCTTGAGATGTAGTTCTCCTCCCGCAGAACGATCTCGCCTACATTTTCGGACGATATAACAAGAGTTTCTTAATTGCCAGCACGGGGTCTTATATATTTTATAGTCCCGTCGGTTAGTGTGCCGCTGCATATGACAGAACGCGCTATATTCTTCCATAATTTTTATTCAAGACTGAAGACGACGATCATCGTCTTCACGATGATGCTGCTGATGATGATGATCACGACTAGGAAGCCGCAAAAGAATGCGCCTGATTGGCGGGATCAAGGCGGTTCAAGGCGCAGAGTAAATGACGTCCTCGCATGAGGTTACTTAATAATTGATAAAAACAATAAATCCAATTTAAAAAAACGAAAGATCTTTTGCCGGCTTGTCGGGAGACTCACCCAGATTGAAGAAACATTGTTACGTAATTGCGACAGAAAACAAATCAGACTGAATTGATTCATGGTCTCGCGCCATCGCTGTCGCGAGTCAAATCAAATTGATTAATAAGCTGCGCGCGCATGCAAGATCTTGAATCATGCCAATTTATTTTCAAAACGGTGGTGGAAGATATCGAAGCCTACAGATTCTTGGTCAAGGTTTCGCTATCACAATTTTAGAGTTCTCTAATGAAATGTCCATAAATCAATCAATACTGATTGTTGCTGACAATAGAATTCTTGTGGACAAGCCCATGCGCCAACCGATAATCGAACGACTATACGACGAGAAAGACCTTTAAGATTTTCTCCAAGACGATGATGGTGACGAAGACGCGGTGATATTTGATACCGATCATGACCGCCCGCTAAATTGTAAATTCATTTCTTCCGAAGACGGTGAAAGATCAGTTATGAGATCTGTTGACTAAGGTGATGGGCATAAGCTGGAGCTTATCGGAATCAATCAAAACCAATCTCCATACAAATCGCCGCTGTTGAGCAGGTGGCAGGCTCAATAGGAAGCCTTTTCATGCCGTGACAAATTAAAATAATTTGCTCATCAGTCACGGCACGGCACGGACGCGGATTGTGTCATTCAAGAAGATTTGTTGGGTGGAGTCTTGCTGAAATTGTGATTGTGATCTTATATCCTTAGTGGAATTTTCTTAGATATGGAAATTTTTGTTAAACTGATTCGGGGATTGCCATTAAGATACATATCTTAGACGTGATATCTTATCGGTGAAATATGAAGAACATAATTAAATCAACGAATGTGTTCGGCGGCGCGGTTCGATTTTTATTTTTTTCTTTTTTTTTTGGGAATCTGATTTTTGGGTTCTGATTTTCCTTTTCGATAAGGTGGAAATGGAGCTAGTTATGTACATTACCTTAATACTAGACATTAACTGGTGATTTAAAGCACTGCGTTATTAAGACAAAAATCAGAATACAAAGACGGAAATTTTAATCAGAATTCTGTCTTTAAAGAATGAATGAAAATTACTTCAATAAATTATTTAATAAAATTATTATTTATCTCTCCCAATCAGACTATAGACTTGACACCTTAATTAGTCTAACTGGGTCTATCAGACCCAGTAAAATCTTATATTCCATTTTTATGTTATTCATGTCTACTTAAAAATTCGCCCGATAGAACTACATGCCAAATAAAAATTTTAATGTTTTAATTAACTACTAGAGTACCATTTTAATTTGTTAAACTCTTTCTAAATTATAACTTAAACAAGTTTAATTGCAGTTTCATACTATGAAATTTAAATACCATTTAAACTAAGCACCACTGTTAAATCCAGTAATCATACCATAATCGTTTTTAACTCTCGAAGCTACTGTTCCATATTGATATAACCAGTAGCACAGCATTTCTTCAGATCGAAATTAACCTGTCTTCTTATTATAGTTCTTTTAAATTATAGCCCTCTCTTAATGTGCTTTTACCTCTCGTAAAACGTTTGAATAATAATAATAAAAAAAAAGAAGACATTGCATCAAACGTGCATGCCGTCCATTCCGTGCTCCATTATTTATTGCTTCGGGTAATTCCTAGACAGTAAATACTGTCGACTCATCCGTGTCGTACTGAGATAAATGATGTCGTATCACCTGCTCCATGCAAAAGAGTTACAAAAGATACTATAGAACACAGACTCCTGCAACCTTTAGGATCATATCAGGTGGAGTAATCCGTCAGGTATTTGTACTATGTTTTGTATGTGTTTCAAGTGCGCTAGATTCATGTTGATCCATCTCCCTTTCCCTTTTTACATTGCAATTACCGATCGTACATGATCCTCGAAGAGTTGGCAGTATGCATAGCACTTGATGATAAATGCATAGATCGCTGCGGCGATTTATTCGCGTGTACTATTTTGCATATACCTGGAGAGAGAGCAAATATCCACACAAAGGTACAAAAGATGGATCCCAAGAAGGTGGATCGCCTTTAAGAGGAGCGTGCACCCAGCAAGAAGCAATTGTCCACGCTTAAATACCGGTTAAGTGGTAATCCTTGTACAAGGTCAGAAGGGAAAAATAATATTCAGGTACTTACCTATGAGATGCCAGGGAGGTCCAGAATGTGGAATAAGAATTCGCAAACTCAGGTGGTTAGAAGCGAAAGTGAAGTGGCTGTCACGACAGGGACATTTTATGAATATGATCGTGCGTAATGTTCTTTTTGGAACGATCTTGACTACGAGAAGTATCTTACGAATTTCAATAAAAATTCTATGTGTTTACGCAACGTATAAATTAGACTTAGTCGTACCTTTAGCAAGCAGAAGTCATGAGGTAAAATAATTATGAGAAACATTTAAAAAGTCTGACTTCAGGACTTAATTATTGATCTATAAATAATTCTTTAATCATAAGCAGAAGTTGTAATAGAATTTCATACTTATTTTGTATTTTTCGTATTTTTATTTAAAAACTAACATTTTAATCTTTAAAAATCGATTTATTTTAATTTCCAAAATTCACTAAAAATTGTTTACTGTAGAAAATTTCGATAATTCAGATACGATCCAAATTGTTCAGAATTTTTAATATTCCTTGCTTAAATATGTCATTAATTAATTTTATGTTTCAAAATTTAAAATTTACAAGTATACCTTAAAAAAACAATTTAATTTACTACATGACGTGAAACAACCGTTTAAACATTTTTACAATAGTAATTTTATTTTCAGCGCATGTTCCATAATTGTGTCAACTTCTACAGCCACAATTATAGCTAAATCCATCTGACTACTGCTGTTGTTGTCCAGGTTGAGATCCAGGGCAAGAAATCTCTTCCGACACGAAATAACAATAAAATGAAACACCGTGATGGGGTTATAAAAAAATACGCGGCTCCATTACAAAAAAATATATAAATGATACTTTCTGAGAATCGCAATTTCTTCGGACATTAAAAGCGGCTCTCGCCGGGTGGGATGAGGTCTAATAAATAAAAAAAAAATATTATCACGCGGCGCCAAGCAATTTTTCATTTTTACGATCCCTGAAGCGCCCACGGATGCGATCGCTAACTTCTCGTGAATATTTTCCGCCGTTTGTAGGTCCCTATCTCTTCGGCGATCTAACGATACTTTTCCAAGGTATAAATTTCACCTGGCCAATTACTTCCAACGCGAGTAAAATTCATGCCAGCGATAAGAAAGGAAATGCTACAGATTCGCGCGTATACCTTTCCCCTCGAAGAGACGGCCACTTGAACAGTATTGGTTTTATGCATCCAGACACCTTCTTCGGGTAGATCTTTTAAAGGATTCCGATCTTATCTGGAGCAGGTCTCATGACCCGGGGGAGGAATGGATTAGTGTGCTATGAAGACTATCTTTAAGGGAGCTATAAGGTGGCTCCATGTAAAACTAAGAGGCTGTCATGTTACGTACGCAGCGATTAAAATTCCCCCGGAATCATTTTTCACCCAGGGATGTCTTACCGGTGGCCCTCTAAGACGACGTGTCATAGACATCTGTTCTGATCTTTCCGATCCGCCTCGAAGACGACGAAGAACTTTTGAAGAATAACACCGGTGAAGAACAAGAATAAAAACCAAACTAAAAAATAAAAAAAAACACACAATGGTGAAGAGGTTGCGCGGAATGATGCATTGCAAGGGTCCCAGGTTGATCACTAGAATTTAAGGTTTATTGGGTTAGCGGCTATTTTTGATCTTCTCGAATTGTGTCAAACTCTATAACGAAATTTTATGCAGTCGCAATAAAAATAAAAATAGATTTACTCCGATGGACTAGTTTTATTCCGATGAAGTGTACATTGAAGGAACTTCGCTCCAGGTTAAGTGGGTCTGTGATTAATGCGATTTTGTCAGTTTTACTTAAATTTACTTTTTAAATTGCAATAGATGTTTATTTTCTGTTGATTGATATAATTTTATGATGTATCCAATTTTAGATTATTTTAAAATAGCAGCACGGAGTAGAAGATGTTTTTTTTTCTTTGGTTATTTTGATGATTTTGATTTAAATACGTCAAAAAAGTACGATTTTCTCATAAGGTAAAAGAGACATTGGTAAAAAAAAAAATTAATTATAATCAAAAACAAAATTGTTAGCTAAAAACTGATGGAGATCATCAATATTATAAGCTTAATCTTTATTTTAAAATTTATTGGTATATATTGAAAAGTAACTATGAGAGTAAAGGCCGATATCTGAGTGGACCTTCAAATAAAAAACGGCAACAAACACTCTTAATAGAAATCGGACGAGTCAAACCTTTGTTAACCTACTTTGATTACATTTTGATTACCTTTTTTACTACCCTCTGTTGAATAAAAAGATTAAGTGAGATAACTTTTTAATCTAGAAAACAACATACGTGATATTTAACTTTTAATGTCATGGCTTTGTCCCTTTAATAATAAGGCAATAGCTTAAAATTCTAGTGATCTCTGTCTTTTTTCTAAAAGTGATCTTGAGCAAATTTGATATTTCCTTCAAATTAGAATGGTCGACCAAAAATTGTGAAGTATAATAAAAAAAATCTTAATTTTATTGTATGAAATTAAAAAACATAATTAATCAATGTCCTACTGAATTCCCATATCATTACATAGTTTTAATAAATTTAAAAGAGAAGGGATTTACCTTGAGCGCTTTAAAATGTCTAAGTCTACCTAAATCTACGCGTAATTTTGCGTACGTATGCACTCAAATCAGTTGCTAAACAGCTTAATTAGCTGAACATGTTTTTTTTTCTGTAATTTTAATGAATAACATTAATTAGGAAATACCTCTTTTATATCATTCCAGAGCTCGATAAACCTCCCACGGTAAATCGCACACCGAAAGCTGACATCGGTTCAGACTGAAAATCCTACGATTAGTTAATATGAAGCTATTCGGAGTGTTAATAATAGCTTGTGCCATTTTCGGTGATGGCCTGTCACTGTCCTTGGATCCAGGTAATAATAATAACAAACTTTTAAGATTAGTTGATAGGTAAATTTTATGCATGTCCTCTGGCTGTTCAAAGTAAAATTTCCGCGAACAAATAGCAGCATGTTAGAAGTTACCGCCCCCGCGGATAAGGTGTCGTCCCAAGATATCCGTTGCGGTGTGACAATTCCCCTTAAGGCGGTTTGAATAAACGTCGGACATCGCGGTCGAATAGTGGCGCTTTTCTTAAATACCTGATATGATACAAGATTCCATAAATTCAACAAATTTAATGCGTCCATTGCTTTGCATATGTGCAGCATATGAAGAGGAGAAGGAATGCACTTTAAGGCGGTGATTGGATTACCTCCGATGGGTACTTTATTACCACTTTATTACTCTTCTTATCGGTGCATTCAATTTGTGGTGAGTGATTCTCGCGACTTATGTAGCGCGTCTTCTTGAAGTCGTGTGGATGCTGCGACCATGGAGCATATCATCTATCAGCGGAACGGAGTGGACCGCGTGTCTCCATCGTCTTCTACGTCTCAAAGATGGGTAGTAAGACGATGATGGTGTAGTAAAAGAAGCGGCATCCGTAGCATCCGTGGTGATGACCACGAGGACTAGAAGATCAGGCCGCTGGCGGTTTTTTCTTTTATTCTTTCCTATGCGGTTTTGTCACTTTGCGCAAGCGCAAGG
The DNA here is from genome assembly GCA_001932985.1 of Proctacanthus coquilletti. Lineage (NCBI taxonomy): Eukaryota > Metazoa > Arthropoda > Insecta > Diptera > Asilidae > Proctacanthus > Proctacanthus coquilletti. Next base: position 616,442 of record MNCL01000099.1, on the reverse strand, counting down.
TGCTTATCGTCGTAATTGTTTCTAAGAAGCCGACCTCCGGCCCTCCCCTGTCGTCTAGAAGATGCTTCGCACCGTCGGGATCATTAATTACATGTCACGGAATTTATTTATGCACCTACAATATCAGGGCGACATTCGGCCCCTAGGTACAACGTGCCAGAGTACACTGTGGCCTCAGGTAACGTGTGGGTGCTGATTTATTAATTCTGTAATTAAGTGGAGTCAGAAGGGCGATTGCGTTTGATGTGCTCTTATCGTTCTATACCTTTTTAACTTTGGATGCACACGTAAGGAAAAAATAATCTAGGGAAAAAGTATAGACCACATAAAATTATGTTTTATTTTAAATTCCTTAAGCAGTGGCTCCAGTAGGTGTTAAGGTGCTAGTAAATATTGGTGAAATTATTCTCTTTACACCACCTCAAAAGAAAATTAGATGGAAAACGAGAGTGAATGGTGGCACAAAATTTTTTTAATAGACTTGTGTTAATTTACGACACGAAGAGAGAGAAAACTAATAATTTTCATAATTGGCACGAATTACACTTGCGTTTTCACAGAAGGTGTGGGACGTTAATTACTAGCGACTTTAAGTGCGCAGTAGATTTGCTTTTCAGTAGACCACTGGATGATTGTGTAATAAGTGACCTATAGTTAAAGTAGAATTTTTGCAAATATTGTGGACTTTTACTTATAATAAGCTTGGTTTTAATTAGTTTTTAAAAATACAAAATCTGTAATCGATTTTTGAAAGATTCAGTAAAACATTATTTTAAAATAAATGTTTTTTATAAACAATTTTCAATTTGCTATTTTTTATAGACTTACATAAATGTTTCAAATTTCTTTTATAATTTTCAATAAATTAATTAAAGTTAGTCGAAATTTTTGAAACTCTAAAAAATTAGTTTGACCATTTGATTATAGAAATATTTTTAAAATGAAATAATCTTAGGTATCTTATGAATCATCACGTATAATAATTTGTCTCATGCACGAAAATTAAAATCTACCAGCGATCTTTAAATATTAAAAGTTATAATATATGTGGATACAATTAATTCCAAAGAAAAGAAAACACAGTCTCTACGTTGATCTACACCATGGCGTCTTATATCCCTAAAGAAATATAGTCCCTTTCTCCTTTTTCGTTTCATTTAAAGCGTGTAACTCACGCTGCGAAACAATTATAAAGTAAACGATGATTTTAGCCCCTAATGAAAATGGTACACACCTTTTTCCAGGAAGGTATCTAGAGGCGTTATCCTGCCGCGAATCAATTTGTAAATCCTAATCGCTATAAACCCCCAAAAGGCTCAAAAGGTGTAGGAAGAAACAGATCAATAAAGAAATCGATTTGTTAGCTCGAATGATTAATTTTAGGTAGAAGAAACTCATTAACCATAAATCATAGAGGGCTGGAATGTAAAGTGACCATTCCCATATTATGGCTATTGACAAAAACTCAGCGCCAGCACATCATCGATACGCCCCTCACTTTGCGAACAAACTGATTACTGGCTACCTGGTCTGGTTCTGCACACTTTTTGCACCTTCACGGTGGTAGGGTAATAAAATCAGTTGCACCGCTGGTGTTGCGTACGATTATGAGCTAATTTTCAAGAAATTCTGGACCGGCATGACGTACTACGTTGCACGGCAGCATGGCATTCCCTGAGGAATCATATAAACCGGGCATTAAGGTACTTAGAGAGTATTTAATTACTTGACCAGGTGGCCAGGTGTTACCAGATCGTTATATGATGAAAGGAAAAGATCTGGCGCCGCCTTGTACTTTTTCCATTGCAGTAGTAATGTTTCCACTTTTTCAAACCACAAATAGGAAATTATAAATACATAAAACTTAAGTGCGGATTAATTGTTTATTTTGAATAACTCGTTCTGCTCGTAATTAACCACTGCCATTAATGAAATGATAGTTGCATCCTCTAACGAGAGAACGAGGATCATCGACAGGTAGCTATGGGCGGATTGGTTGGGTGTTGGCAACGATTTTAACGAAAGAAAAACTTTATCGGATTAATAAGCATTTCTTATATCAATACTTCTCGCTACGATGTTTGAGTATAATCAGAAAATAATTTATATTTATATTTAAATATGAATTAAACATCTATTAAAACATTCACAGGTGTTATATAATATAAAAATTAAGAAAACCTTGCTACAAACTAAGGTTTACAAGTATGTTTGTTTAATAACAGATGCAAAAACTAATTTCATCTTAAATAAAATTTAATAAAATTTACTATGGTAAAAGAGTGCAGAAAAAAAATCAAATATACATCCTCTTGGAAATGGAATTAAAATGAAGAAACGAGTGGAACTCGCGCATTGAAGGTTCCATACAAACGAACGAGTATAAGACAAATTCAACAATTATAATTAAATAGACAATTTTTTATAAATGACGCTCTATATTTTTATATTACGTACCATATGCATGTCTCTAGTATATTTACAATATTTTTATATCAGCAAATCTATACTATGCCTTTCTTAGACGAGTGTAAATGATTTTCTAAAATATACAAAAATAGACAAAACAATTTTTTTTATTTCCGATCTGTGTGAACTAGAGCAGTCAAATATCTTTAAAAAATTTATTTGAACTGCAATTCAACGAGACCTAACACTTTGAAATATAAAAGCCAATAATACATTGGGTCACAAAAATTAAATTAGTAATAGGTGAAAATATGAAAATATTTGATTATTAAAATTTCTGAAGATTATCTGAACTATATTTAATAGAATAGTTTTACGATTCGCGGTCATCAGTATTTTATATTTTAAATATGTATACAAACCATGTTTTTAATACGTGCATTGAGTACAGACATCGAATCCTTCGTATTGCTAAGAACATAGGTAATTGCTTGGTCACGCAGAAATAAGTAATCAGTTCGTAAATTGTCCACCAAACGAGAGTCTTGCAGAGCTGATAAGCCGACATTAATGGCGCCAAAAGACTAAAATAAACAGACCTTCTTAAAAAATGCTCATAACTTACATACCTCACCCTAATCCGCGAGATACGCGCACGCTCACCTGTGATACGCGCACGCTCACCTGGATTAGTCTGTTCGATACGCAAATATCGGAAGAAGGTGCATGGATCTCATAGGATTTTTTTTTTTTTTTTTGTGACCGCGAAAGTTCGTCGTATAGGCGCAAGAGTAAATTTTATCTATTTACGAGGTTGTTTCGCATGAGCGCACGGGGAACTTTTAATTAAACAGAAATTTGCAACGAACATCAGGATTAGCCAAGAGGCGAAGAAACTTGGCGGCTGTCGAAGAAAACGCTAGAGCTAAAATTTAAGACCCTCCGGGTGCGACCGTCTTCTGTACCGTCTTTTAAACCAGTTTGTGTCTGTCGCAGCGTAAATTAGCGATTTTTATTGAATCATGGAGAAAACGCATTTTGACATGTCCAGTAGTTTGTAGAAGTTGTATGTAGGTATAAGATGCCTTAGCGGCGCACGCTACTATCTTAAACATTAGCATATTACGGGTATGGGTATATCTTAAAAGAAAACTAATAGAGGCGCCTTGTCTTCTCCTTATATTTCTAGTCGCATCTAGTGAGCTGGACCAATTCATCAAAGACGACTTCGTCATCTCGATGCGTCACATCAGGTAAGTGTTTATCGCCTATCTGCGGTTAATAATAAATGATAAAATGGCCTCCTTATTGTGAATGCTAATTTTTTCACGTAGGCGATATTAAAGTTTGCCTTGCGCTTGACAAATTATCACTTTTAAAAGCCCACACAATCTTCACAATTCCGGCTAATATTTATAAAATATTCTTGTTCACTTTAATAGGAAAATTGTTCTAACGCAAAATTTACAATTCGCAGAAATTGGTTTAGTCAATCGCATGACATTTTCGTATCATCCTAAAATGAATCTGAAAGTTCTTGATTTCGTATAAGAGGCAAAGGCCGAGTATTCTATGCCTTCTTTTTCGTTTTTTTTTTTTTATTTTTTAGATTCAGTGTTTTATTTATTTATTTTTTTTTTTGTAGATAAATCTACAATATATTGCAAAATCCTCCCACTCATGACATTGCCAAGGTTCAGTGAATTCGTTATTTATATTTCTTGAAATACGAAACATTATCTTTAAACTTTTTATGCTAGTGGCATTATCAAAAAAGGCGTTCAAATTTTATTTATTGCCTCAACGTGAGTTATCACCCTGGGGCAGAGAATGCTAAATTGAATTTGTTTCGGGTTTTAGTGGTTCATATTTTCCTATCGCCATTTCCGAGAATATTTTTACTATGGAAAAATAATTGTAAATTTATCGCCAGATGGAAATTTCCCATTGATAACGTTTATACAAAATGCATTCGAGCAGATAATTGTTGAGTTTCACAAAAATACGTAAAAGGATAATCATCACAGTTGTAACATTTAAACAGAAAATTAATTAAAAATACCTTGATAACAATACATGACAATATTTCATTTTAAAAAATCGAATATTTGTTATCATTTGCTTCTAAATAAATAAAAAAGATTATCCTGAATTATCTACACCGAAAAAATAAAAGGCGCAGAAGAAAAAATTAAAATTTATTATATAACTTAATCGCAGACGCTATAAAAAAATCTCTCACAACTTTAATCTTGGCACGAATATTAACTTGTTTACTTTCTAGGGTCTTTTTTATTAAAAAACATATCTTGAACGTTTGTTTTTAAATAAGACCGAATTAGGTGATAAGTTAAATGTAACTTAAATATTTCTTGATATTAAAATGTACAAAATCTAAAAATGCATATAAAATTTTAGAATTAATTTTTTAAAATGTTTTCGAAATTAAAAATAGAAGTAAAAGTAGTAACAGTTGAAGTTTTGTAATTTGTTTAGCGTCTTTGGCCTTGTTTCTTTTAAAGTATGATAATAAAAATTTCGAATTAAATAGAAGGAGCATTTTGAAAAATTATAGAAAACCATTAACTCATATATCACTTCCATATTTAGCGATTATTATGAGTTTTTTTTTCTTCATTTAGAATTTAATTTAACGAGATAGCACTTGAATAGAAAGAAAAACTGTAAAATTAGATTTTTCATGACTCGTATGCTGATTCATAGCTAATTTTGTACAACACATATTTTATTACAAAATATTAGATTTAATATTAAAAAGATAAGAAAAAAGAAAACATTACTGCGAACATTTTATAGAAAATTTTTCCGCATGTTAATTCATGGAACTTAGATAAAATTTTCAACTGGATTTTATTATTTTAAAGTTTTACTTTTTTAAATGTTTTATATTTTTTTTTGTTTTGCTTTTTATTATTATCCAAAATATCGAAAAATAGATAAAATATATTGCAATACTTCGACAATATTAATTTTTTTTTTTAACTATTTTACGCAAATAACAAATTCATGACCAATAAGGACCTAATTTAAACGAATAAATAAAGGAGGCTAAATAAATAATTTAAGGCTCAATCATATCATGCAAGTATAGTAAACTTATCTGTTCTGATTCTGTTCCAAGAAAAAAAATATGTTGCCGGCCGCAGGCTACCAGATTCCAATGTGTTCAATCAGTTTAACATATATTAATAAATTCATTAATTAATCCATTAATTTAATCTCAAAAGGGACCGCATTGCAATAAATAAAAACTTCTTTATATTTATAAATAATAACTTCTGTTCTGTTTTAACAAGACCCCGAAGAAAATTCCACATATCGATTGAAGCACTGTTCATGATCGACTTTCCCACCATGAAGCACAAGTTGACCTTCTTTTTGGATCGGAAGAAACAGCGAGTGACCCTCGATCTTAGCACGAATTCCGTGATCACCTCGAAGAACTTCGACGTACCGAACATGAACGAAACGACCACCATAAGAAGTTTGGCGATCTTATTCCAGAAGGATGTCCTTACACTCTTCGTGGACTGTAAGGAGGCGTCAAAGGTCGACATAGATGTCAACCTGTCGAAACTCTATCTGCAGATGGATGATCCTGTCGTTAAGATGGTAGGTGCTAATGAGCCCGTAATTATTCTTAGTCGGCTACTTAAGATGTTTTTTTTTTCACGAATATTTACAGTTCCGCGAACGTAAATATCCCCTCCATTTCGATGCAACGGTTGAAGGTGCACTTTCGCGTGCCAATTGCCAGAAGGGTTTGCATCGACGTGGGAACCGACGAATGCTAAGGAACAAGCCAAGTGATAAAGGTGAGTACAAAGTGTCTTGGGCATGCGTCTTGGCATCTTGTTAATTTCTCCCCGTTAACACCTCAATTCTCAATCGAATCGCATATCGGTTGTTTTTTTACTCCCCTTCTCGCGTTTATAATCATCCCGCGAGTATCCCGTTGAAGTTATTTCACTGCCCGCGTACATAATTCTTTTAAATTTCTTTTGCGTGAATTTCTCATCCACCTCACCGAGAAAATCCACAGCTCATTACTCAAGTCCGGCGGCGATAAGAACCGTGGTCATCTCGAAGTTATTCGAAAGAGGCTATGCTATTCAAGATCTCGCGAGATGGCCCACGCCGTGACTCCAGAGACAACTGATAAATTTAGGCAACTTGATGTTACCTAATTAATTTTTACCTCGCAAGGTGATCGCGACCAAAGTCAAAGGAATGCGATCGTTTTATTTTGATGTTTTCGTTTTTGCTTAAAGCTACGAGCGCGAAAAAAAAATGTCTTACGTAAAATTAACACCTCTCCTTTTAATTAACAGTGGGCGGAACTGTGGATTCCATGAGATAATGACTTTCTGGTTGGGATGTGAGCAGAAGTCAGATTTTTAGGTAATCAAAATAAATTACGTAAAATTACGACAACAGTACCAGTAAATAGTAGCCAAACTAGGGATTTGAAGGCCACTGGAAATTCTACAGGCTTTTTCTCGTCATACTGAATTATATTACAAGGAATAGCTTTTAAGATCTAACAATATTAATCTTTTATAAAAAAAAAACAGACCAATAAGAATCGTACGTTTAGTTGACTTCAAGATTTTAATTGATATCTAGGCGACAGTAGCTTGTGACTGGATCTTATTTTAAAAATATGGTTTCATAAATATGAAGGATCGAAATAGTCGAAAGTGCATTAGTACAGCAGTAGCTGACGAAAAGAATCTTTATATAAAATTTTCTAAAAAAACTACCCTTTTGAAACTATTCCTTACTTATAAATTTCTGGCAATTTACCTTTTTTCGTCCAGAACAAGTAATAATTTTTTAAAATTAAAAATAAAATCAATAAACTAAAAACTAAAAAAAATATTGCTCTTTATTTCTAAATATTACAGTTTATAATAAAGGAAAAAAATTAAAAATTACAAAATTAAATAAAAATATGTAATGGATTCCTATAGGCGCCATGTTATTGTAATTAAGCCAATAACAAAATGAGGCGGGTAAAAATGAAAAATTCACGATGTGGCAGTGAGACAAACTTCTTCGGGCATTTCCCTTTCTTGTAAAATAAATCGTTGTAAATATTGTGCCTTATTTTCGATTTTTTGTATTAAACTAAAACAGAGAAAAATAAGAAACGAGACATTCGTGATTGGTACAATCAGGGGAGTAGTGATCGCTATCAGCACGAGCTGCCACCGGTCGAGGCGGTGAATGATGTCCAAAGGCGCGGCGATATTCCGATCGTGCACGCGGACTGCGAAGGTAAGTAACTTTCGTAGTCGGTTATAGTAATTTATAGCAAATATACCAATCCATTTCTATATAAATAACTAATTTACCATAATAATAATAATAAGTGGCCCGAAAAATAAAACCGTCTGAACGTGATATTTTTCGATTTTATACACCAATCATGCCCTATGTCGGCTTTATGGTGTCTAATGAGCAGTTTGCACCTTTCTTTCTTATATTTTCATGTAATTTTCACCATAATGAATCGAACACTATAAAAAATTGCACGATCAATTCGCAATATAGACGCCCTCGCAAAATCTTTGGCCGATCTTACCGCGCTTGTGAAACTGCTGCGTGACGATATCGCCCACCAGAGACAAGAGATCGCACACTTAAGATCATTGATTGAAAATTGTGCCGGTTGTAAGCCGCTCGATCTTACTATGTTGCCGCCATCGTGCCGAACGTCCAATCCTTGCTATCCTGGTAAGTGGAAAATTTTGTAGTGCCCATTTTAAATGGGAATTTATTAATCAATATATTATCACGTGTTGGCAACTGTCCGACAATACAGACAGACAGATATTCAAAATAGCATCATCTACTTTGTTTCCTATTAGGTGTTGAATGCCATGATACATCCGCCGGAATGAGGTGCGGCAGATGTCCTGCTGGACTTGTTGGGGATGGAAAGACCTGCAAGATTGGCCTATCTTGTGCTGATCGCCCTTGCTTTAAGTAAGTTTGTACATCTTGGTTGGAACTAGTAAATTTTTGTTACCTACTTTACCTGAATTGTATCATAAAATTCAAATACCCTTCGACAAATAAGTATTAAACTTATCGATCGTAAAATTGGCGACAAGTTATCTTGTGCTGATAGCAAGACTTGTAGAAATACAATTACTATATCTTTATAGCAAATACAATCTTGTTATATATGGAGAGCGAATTATTTTGAATATTATGAATATTATCTGAAAAATTTGCATTCAAGAGCATATTCATATGAAGATTTTTATAGACAAATGCAATCAGGATCTTGATATACTTCTCAAGTTACTCCTACATTAATTCCTGATGGGATTTGTATCTATAGATAACGTATAAAAATTTTTCAGCTTTTATTACTACTAAAAATAGCCTTCCATTGAACTATAATAAAACTTATTGCAGATTGTATAGGAAATAAACAAAACAAGAATTGCGCAATAAATTCTACAATAACAAAAGTAAATTAATACTGTAGAGCGCTCTATAATACGAACTTTGGTAAATCAAACATTTTTGTAATTTAAGGTTTGTTTCTAGTTCAAATCAAAAAAAACATAAACCAAATAAGACAAAACTATTCAACCCTAATTTAAAATGACGGAATTTTTATTATCTATCACAAAATCGAGCGAAATTTTAAAGACTGTATTTTATTTATAATATCCGTTTAACAATTATTGAAGTAGAAGGTAACAAAGGGATAAAACACAAGCTCTAAGGTCACAGGTATTATTACATATTATGGAGGAAAACATACAAACAGGGAAATAAGACACGTTTACTCAATTTTTCCTTTCCTTCCTTCCTCAATTTTTTTCATTTAAAACTATCATAACGTTTAACTTTTCTTATATTACTTCTATATCTAAAAAAATTAATAAAAGAATAAATGAATTCCCTGTATCTTCAATATCATTAAAATGCAATAGTATCTTCAAAATAAATTTCAATAAATCAAGTTCACACAAAAGCATCAAATTTCGAAAAACTCTTTCAATAAATTTATCAAAAACTTCCAATGATCAAAATCGATGCTGGTTTACAAATTTTGTTAAATAGATAAATTCCATTCACACATCACCCATCTTCATAAATTGCCATAATTTGATTGATACATCGATTTTGGTCGTTTTTTTTCCCATATCATGTAAATCTTTTCGAGGGCGCCAGTGATTTTAAATTACTTCTTCAGCAAACCCATTGAATCTTACTTAAGTATATTAACTTACCTCCTCCGACAGAAAACGTTTTTCCTACTTTTCAAGAAAAAAAACAAATTTTGGAATGTCCAATGTTTTAAATAACCACGATGTTTTACAATCGTTTTGTTTTTTTTTTGCTTGTAAATTTAACATTGATAAGATTGTCTCCTGAAATCATTGAAAATATAACTGTGAAAGCACACCTACATTTTCTCCTGATTATCTCAAGATATGTCATAAATAAGACGGTACAATAGTCCGCCTGACTTGGAATGATCTTAGTTAAGAGTGTTGAACATATGGTGCACATACGCTGGTTATTTCCGATCGATACGTACGTGCACCGATCAGTCCTGGACATGATTTTTATCGCCCGCAGAACTGAATAAATTTTCAAATGGCCATGACAATAACGTTCGATCGGAAATTGATTCGTTTCCCTCACAATGGTGACACAATGTGAGGACGCGAGGTCAATCGTTGTGATCACCGATCTCTTTAAATGCGAATGAAAACCTACACCCACGTGGATATTTTTGGGCGCACCCTAAGAACGTTCTGTCCTTCAGTATGAAAGGGAAATTTTCGTAACGAAGAAAATTACTAAATTAATGGAAGACAATAAGGGAGGGGTCCGTTTTCGTCTGATTATCATCATTACCATGGGTGAAGGCTTAAGGAAGGGCACTGATCGACCAGTCTCTATCCTTCTGGCATAAATCAGTACTATGTTATTAAGTACACATTTTGTGGGAATCATGTGGCGTAGGAAACTGGGATCCCTGTATTGCATCAAAATCTTCAGTAGGCCTCTGAGAATCGGTGATTGTAAGGGCATATGCAAGACAGCATGCATAGGTGGTACTAAATTCAGCCACGGCACAAAAGAAAACAAGGCCGTTGAGCTGTTCTTATAGTAAGAAGGTGTGCAGTCGCCCAAGAAGATCCCAAAACCGAAAAGTCTTGTTCGCCTACGCAAAGATACCGTGCGGTGCAGTGTGCCCTGGCACACACCACGCGGCCTATACAAGCCTTAAGATTCAACTCCCAATCTTAAGAAATCCACAATCGATGGTGACCAGAGGAAGGTAAGGGGTATGGAAAGAGGTTGCGCGCGCAGCTTAAATTGCAGGCAAACGCATTTCGACATGGTAGAAGAAAGATCAAGGCGCACGCCTGGGCTCCGGATCTTAAGAAAGCCGGTTAACCGCACGGTGCTGCTCTACACCGTACGGCCCACTCAGGTGCTCGTGTTTATGTTGGCCCCATGTTTTTCTTATGTTTGCGCCACATAAGAAAATGCGACTGTTTTGTGGGTATATGAGTGCGAATTGACAAACTGGAAGAAGCATAGACGTGTTCCTTGTCATCTTAAAAATTCCAAATTTTCTTAAAGACACCCGGCATGGAATTGGTTGGACAAAAGCATAATTGGACACCGTCGTTCGTTTCAATTTATTTATGTCGACAAAAATGAATTTGGTGGTCCAGATCACCTGTAATTGGGATCTCAGTCTCCAGATGGTCGACGTGATTCTTGGTGGTGGCTGCATGTTGGGTGTTATGTCTATTTAGTTATGAATGTTTGTACCACATGATCAGCGGGATATTTTTTTTTTTATTGTTGGTATTCAGTCTGATGTCTCGATCCTCCTTTAAGTTGACTAGGGATCTTCTTCACTATGTCTAGAGTACATTTATAGTTACTTTCGTTGTTTTCAGCCGCTGGAAAAACGCATAAGAAAAGCCCTGCGGCATTCGTTTGCAATTCGTGAGAAACTTCACAACGGTTGTGGGAATGGTCAATGCAATCATTTTCTAAATGGTCAACGGGGTCAGGGATCCTCCTTGAGCGCGGGGTTTTCAAGAGATATGACCTTGTTTTACCACATCGTTAATTGCTGTCCTGTCATACTTTATGTTTAATTTATAAGGGTCTCCCAAGCCAGAGTATGTATGAATGGTTGATTTATTGAAAATTCATTAAAAATTCCATTTTTTATTCTGCAATTGGATGAGGTGATTTCTTTAATTATTCGATGTTTGTTTTTTCAAGTTCGAATATAAATAAGATATGCGTATTTTATATTTAAACTATAGAAGCTGATTTTAATGAACTACAACCACAAATTTTTGTATTGCTTTTGGGAAGAGACTGAAACAATTAAAAACTATGGAGACTAATCTCACTACATGTTTATACTTTTAAAATAAATCCTATGTTAAATGAAATTTAGTTTTATTAAAGGTAATCCATTACAGAACTGCGTTAAATTTGTTTTGTTTTTTCTAATTCTTCCTTATGATAAAATTTTAACCTACACCAGTTTGTTGAAATTAAAAACTTTATTAAATTTGTGCGATTACCGTCCATTTAAATTAATTTTAATTTTCGAAATATAACTTTAAGAAATTGGGAAATTCCAAATTAAAAGTTATAAAATATAATACCAACAAAGTATGTATTTTTTCATCCTATTTGCTAAAGACCTTTATTTGTGACGATTGTAAAAATTCATTGTACAGGATCGTAAAAAACAACAAAATTTAACACAGTCAGAAAACGGCCACAACACCAAGGACTTACAACAAAATAGTAAAACATTATGTTTAATATTTTTCATTCTTGTTTGGAATTTTTCATGTTTAAAGGAAACACGATATTTAATTTTAATTTTTGTACAACCCGTGCGTTACACTACCGTCGTAAATCAGATACAAAATATTTCTAGAAAAGCCGCAGGAATCACTGCAAGGGTCTTAGCATTGTACGCACATATGTCCGAATGTACCTGCTGAAGGTACCATATCACCTTGCTAATTTTTACAACATTTAAATGATAAATAATTTCAATAATTTCTCATTTTGTATCTAATCAACAGTGGCGTTCAATGTCATGACACGATAGACGGCGCACGATGCGGCCCATGCCCACCTGGCTATGAAGGCGACGGAAAAACTTGTACCATCAGGAACCCCTGCCTGGACGCCCCATGCCCATCAGGTATGGCAATTTAACATAACAAGCCTAGAAACTAATCCACACTAAATCATGCCACCATGTGTAAATATCTTAGATAAGACTCCGTAAGAGCTAATGCTAACCAAGTCCGGGGCTTAAAGTGCGCTCACTAACAGCTGTTCTAATTGATGGCATTTGCACGCATGCACGTCTAACCTGGTCCGCATGAAAGGTATCCACCTAGGATATCACTTAGACCTATTCGCATGGAGACGATTCCGCGGGAGCCGCCCACACCTCGCAACAAGTAGGAAGCGATCAGTGGACCGTTTCCGCGGCTAAATCTGTCGATATTTGCATGTACACGGAAGGTAGACCTCATAGATCTTTTGTTTTGACTACTAGACCGCCAGGGCGGTCCGTTTGTAAACCTACAACTTATGAGTAAACCTAACTTTGCATCGGATAAATTAGAAGGTAAATACATACCCCGTGGTAGGAAGTAATCGATACCACGTAGGCATTGATAGTCTTACCTTTATTCGGTATTTGCATACTATGAAGGAGCCAATATAAAAACTGATCGGATTTTGATAAATTATAACATTTTAAGAAAAAGATTTTTTGTATATTTAAGTATTCAATTCTATTTTAAAAATTTAAAGATTTATTCTGGTTTCTGTTTCCCACATTCTGAAATATTCAAATTAACCCCACAAAGATCACAAATCCTCTGTAACCCTCAAGATTTAAGAATTTTGTATTATTTTCTAAACCCTTTTAAGAATTTGTTTGAATGACTTTTTCTATTACTACATCGGTTTCAATTATTAGAATACGGCTATGACATTGCCCACCCTTAGAAAAAACACATTCTTCTAACTACCCAAAAAAAAACCTGGTTATTATCTCATAAATCAGGTGCTCACAAAAGCTGTTGTGACATCTTCCCGAACTAAGTGGGTACCTGTGTCTTTCTGGACGTTTCTCGCCCTCAAAGGAAGTCCCATTAAAATAAATTGCTGTTCGGCTAGCGATAAGTGTTCAAGCCGTGTTCCAGAACCAACCGAAAATAGGTGACAGTCAGTGGTGCATTTTCAATCTATCACTGACCTGCTCCACCACAAAGTAGTGTGCCGACACCTGAAAGGACGATAATACCTTAGGGGATAAGCATCTAGATAGGTATGAGAGGAACAGAGGGGTAGAACATCATTACAAGAGTCAATTGATTCAAAAATTACCTGGGAAGAGAAGAAAAAACGGGTTGTCGAAATGTTTTCCGCTTGTCTGTCTTGTCTAGGTGACGATAAATATCAAGAGATCATGGGACAATTGGAATGTTGTTCATTTGTTATAGTCTCATCCGTTTATTGGATGTTAATGGTTCGTCTGGAACGTATACCAGGATTCCCCGACGATCAGCTATGAGGCATTCAGGGTCTGAAGTGGGTCATAAATTTGCCGACTCATTTCCCACTTAACTTCTAGACTGATGAACTTGCCACTAAGCGTTTGCCTCAATTTCTTAACTGCTTACTATGTCTAATCAAATTAATTGTGATTGACCAGAAGAGACGGATAGGCCTAATTCAAGGCTTAAGCCAGATCGTTTTGGTGTGACTGTTACAAACTAAAATAAACTTCGCGTTAACAACGGAAATGAATGGAATAATATTCAAAATTTATTTTTCATTACATTTGAAATTTTTATATTATTACGATAATTAACACTTTAATTATTTTTATTCATTTACTGTTGGCTTCTTATAATTATAATAATTTAATTTTTAAAAAAGAAAAAATAAAGTATAAAGTATCCAAAAAAAAAAATTAATATTAAAACACTAGAACGAATGATTATAAATAAAATGTAGTGCAAGAAGTTTTCCTTGTCTTACACATTTTAATTAGCGATAATTCATATACGTTCTTTTAACATTTTAAATATTTCATTTTCCGCCACTTGTTGTATATTTTAAAATTGAAATAAAAATTAGACCGATCTATTGATCGATTGATTAAATTCAATTCCCAATTTCAAATTGCTTCTGCCAAAAAAGGGTTAGTGTTCCAAGTAGATCTCTACGTTCGCTTTTATTTTGCATCGATCTCCAATTCCACAGATTCAAGAAAATTTAAGAGTGTCTTCAGTAGATCTCAGAAAATAACAAAAATTGTAAATAGAATCAAAAGTATCCAAGTTAAAGCCGAAAAACCTATAACGAATTCCCTTAAAAAAAAAAACGCGTATAGGTTCTGTTTTTGGGCAGTATTTTATTATTTAGTACAAATATAAAAGAAGCAATAGTATTTTGGAGTTTTTAATCCATTACACTTTCTTCCCTTTAATCCAAAACTAAATTAGGATTATAAGTGGCAAAAAAAATTTCAATAGTTTTTGTAATTTAAGCGAATGTTGTAACAAATCCGTGGCGCTATAAAATAAAGTCTTAAAAATTATATTTTATGACTTGTACATTCTCTTCCCCCCCTCGAATCGAAATACTGCAGAAAATTTGCACAATTCATAATTTACGATTAAAGTAAAACAAATATGCCGCCAAAGGGAACCTCAGCAAGTTTTACAACGTATTCGTGACATTACGCTTACATAAAACAATCATCATAAATCCAGCCCAAAAGGTTTAAGCGCTGCCGGTTCGTTATTAAAAACAGCAGAGCCTTTTTAGAAAGTGATTGGTTAATGTACGTCGACTGCAGTTTACCAGATGCACCCCAACTTTATCCGATAAATTAATGTTGTATACCTTAATCCCTGTGGTTTTTGATAAATGAAGGATTTAATCATTGAAACCCATAAAGACCGGGCGCACTATCTAAAAATAATTACGAATAAAAAGAAAGCACGTTTAAATTCTCTAGCATAATGCATTTCAACTCTTCCGAAATATTCAAGATATAAAAATATAAATTAGTTTTTCAGCTGTAATAAATTTTTTTAAGTCAAAACTTTTTTTTTCTTTTTTGTTTAAATATTGTCACCAAAAATGCGTCCTCCCTCATGAACCCATAAATCTTGAAGATTATGCAATGACTTAAGGTGCCCACCCAGCTGGGACCCCCATTATTTATACAAATCGGACGATAGTCCCGGATTGCCGAACCATGATCAATACCGTCTTGGATCTTCTGATACCAACATACAAGACGTGCCCATGACACGGATGTTTATCATAGTAAAAGTATTTGGGAAATCTTATTTTCGTTTATTTGAGGCAATTTAATTTAAATGATGTCCCTACTCATTCCGATACAGCTTCCGACTTCGGTGATGATGAGATTCTTTCGCCTTGAAGACCTACAGGCCTACAATTATAAGAAATTCTTGTCATCTCACGAAAATGAGATGTTAGAAAATTACTGTGGCGTCTACATTAAAAAGGAATATAACATTGATTTGATTTTCATAAAGAAAGTCCTAATTGGCATTCTTTATCAAAGACATTTAGAATTGATTCAGTTTTCTTAATGGCTTTCATCTTTAGCGGCACTGAGTAAAATTTAAAGACATTGTACTAAAAGTGTTGAAGGTGTCTATTATAAGTTGGAATGAATGTCGGTGACAAAACAGAACATCATTAAAAATTTCATTATTTTATTCCCGACAATTTAGAAGGGTTTTTTTTTTTTTTTTTTTAATTAAAGTAAACTAAGATTTAAAATTTTTATAAAAATTCATTTAGCCCACTGATTTAAGCACATCCTGTACAGGGTATCCACAGGTGTCTGTTACAGGTATTTAAATTATAAAAATCACTATACATTGTTACTAAACCTATTACAACTGGTGGTGGTAATAATTAATTAAAACAAAAATATAACATAATTTTAACCAAAAAGTAACACGTGTGATATGGTGTTATCTTAATATAAAAATATATTATAATATTATTATATCTTTAGGAAATATTGTTGGACCATCACATAATGTCCATCATTTCCAAAGAAAATATATGTCTCGAAAGTATTCAGTAACGACGACGTAATAACAACTGAGGCTTTTAAATACCAGAAATACGCCATTCTAATTTAGTATTAATATTATTTTCCTAACTCTAACAAAAAAAATAAAAATAAAAATATTTTTCTATTTTAAGTGAATTGTTAATTTATGCTCACTACTGCAGTTAATGCCAATTATTGAGAAATTTCTTTTTATTTTACTTCTTTTTTTTAAAATAGTAAGTAGTGATTTTTTTTTTTCGATAAGTTATAATCATAAGTTGTAATATTCATGTTACTTGTACTTAATAGAAAGGGTTTAAGTGAATATAAAGTTTATAAATTTAAAGCATTTAAACACACTTTACACATGATTATTTTTGTCGACAAAATTCTACAATACATTTAAATAATTCAAAACCATAATTTTCAATAATTTGTTCCATCCAAAATATTATTATTGAATAACAAATTCATTTTCTTTAACATTAATAAAAATTAAAAATCGATAAAAGAAGATGGCATGGCGTACACTAGGTACAACTAGATTCATCCTTGCTTATTCTAGACTAGATGCATTGCCTGCTAATTTAGATAAAAAGTTAAACAATATTTTTTTTTTTAAATGGAAATGATTATAGCTCCAGCGAGTATATTATGCAGGCGAACCATTTTATCTGAAGAAAATCCATTTGTGAGTCCAGAAATATTTGGTATCATCCAAGATAATTTATTTACTCACAAAAATCCAAGAAGCCTAGGTAGGAATATTTCTTCGGTGAAGATTTCGACAAACGAGGACCATCACATATTTTCTGACGTAAACAGGGGATTTCCAAATCATTGGTTACTTTTTCCACCAAGAAATTTGCTTACAGTAATTCTCGGTATGTTTTAGGCAAATAGTTTTTTAGTAGTTTGACTCTTTTAGACAAAACTAGACAATTAGATAGAGCTATTCTTTAAATGCTTATATTTTCAATGCATCTTTATTTATTACTTAACTCTTTCTTCATTGGTTTCTTCTATTTGCTCTACTTTTAAATCAATAAATTCGTAGTATGCCACCAAATCAATGTTAAATTTAAAATCACACAGTTCGTAAGTTTCTCTGAATTATTTTAAGGATTACCTTATTTTTAAATTTAAAAACAAAAAATTATAAAATCAACTCAGTGTCCGTCTATTTATTTGCCTGTCACATTTTTTGGAATAATAAATGAAAAAAAATAATAAAAAATAACAAAAGATCCTAATTCTAAAAACATTATTCAATTTATGTTTAAAAGAAAAATAATTGTGTTCCCCACGAGTCATAAAAATAATAGTAAAAAAGCTCCGAAAAAATTAAATCTAAATTTAAAAAAGATTATCATTGGTCAACATAGTATTTTAAATATATCAAAAAAACTGGTAAAAATTAACCTTATCGTATATTTTCTTTTTACTAAATTTGAACGGTCACTGAAATAATCTAAATATAAATTTCCGCATTAAAATTATGGTATAGAAAACACGATCTGCTCGGCAGTTTTTTTTTTTTTTTTGTCTTTTATTATAAATTTTTACGTATCAATTTCTACATATGAAAAATACAAAAAATTGATTAAATCGGAATTGAAATATTTTATAACGAAACTGTTTAAAACGAGTTCATTTTTTTCATTTATTTGCATTTTACTGGCTATAAAAGTGTTTTTGCGTACCTTAAATTTTGGAAAAAAAAAAATTATTGCAGACTCCAGCCTATTAAGAAAACAATAAAACACGCGAAATTTTTCGCAATAAAACCCAAGCCAAAGAAAAAAAAAGACATACCGCAATCGAAGTCAATGAACTCATACGAACTGTGTTAAAATTTTCACAATACTTAAGCGAAAAATTTATGGTTCTTCCAAAAGGGTTTTCGTAAGAACGGTTTTAAAAAATAAATTTACTTAAGACATTAAATTATAATGCCCACAAGGTCTGTCGTTTACCGCGATATTGGCACGTGCGGCGACGTGTAGGATTGCGCCAGTGTAGGGCGACGCGCGCTAATACTTTTATACTGTCGAACAAAATATCAAAAATTCTACGTAGGTGGATTAATTACCGCCCTATTACCGCCTTTGGTTGGCCGACACCATCGTCTTAGACTTTCCAGGTAACCAGGTAACTTTCTCTCCTTAGCTAATCGAGAAAAGTTGTTCACCATCGTTAAGTTATGGTTTTTTAAAAGAAATATATTTCCGTTTATCATTCAAATGATCCATATATGGGTCAATGTATTCAATTTAAAAGTAGCTACGTGGCCCTTTTTTTGATTAACGCATGATCTTATCGTGTAATAGTATAAATCTCAATTGAGCACCCTCTAGACCCCGTGAAAGGTATCAACTGTAGAGGCGACACCTGATTTTCCGGCTAATTAAAAGGCGTCGTTAGCACCATTCAGTGTAAACATCATAAGCCCTGTGGCTCTTAAAAGACACCAAGTGTCTATTAATTTGTTGTCACTATAAAGTGCCATGGAAAATCAGAAGGTATCTCAGCAGCTTACTAGAAAATCGAGTGGGTGCAAAGAGGTGCGTCGAAATGTCGCGCAGCATCCGTTCCATCTTGACATGGCGTTAACCTAAGCCAGAACTAATTAATTTAAGCCATCCCGATACGGTCTATGGTCCATGGGTAGTTGTTCCCAACATCTTAAACGAAAAAAAAAATACACTATGCAAATATTTACATAAATAGTTTTTCGAGCTGGAGAAAAAATTATCATTTTAATGAAATATTTAATTGAAATCGAAAAAATTGAACAGGTTCTCTAGACACCGTGTCAGATTATCTCAATGTCTGAAACCATAAAGACGGCATCTTTGTATAATGTTTTTTTTTTTTTGTTTTTGTAAGATACTCATCGGATATTTAATGTCTAATCATCGACCCAAAGAAATTTATGAATTTCTTCTAACGTCTTGCGTAAAGTGTGTGCTAATGCTCGCGCCTTCCGACGTCACCTGGATGATGATGATGATAAGTGTCTAACGTCTAACCATCGTCGATAGGTGATCGAGGAAGGTGAATTTCCGGCTTGAGGTGAGACCAAGACCGCGATCAATTTGATGTAAGAAGGTAACGTGTGTCTTAAGAAACGTAGTCTTAACGCTTATCAAGTGCATAGGAAATTTTGTGTTTATGAGGTGCTTCATATTTATGCAAATTGCTTTCGGTGTCCAAAAAAATCGTCCAATTTTTTTTCTATGACAGGCCAAAATATAATTTGTGTATTCAAAACAAGAAGAAAAAAAAACAATTATTAATTATTAAGGAAATTGTTACAACCATATTGTATACTCTTTTTTTATTTGTTATTTATCCCTTAAGTGACAAAAATTCATTTGAAAGAAAAAAGCAGTGATCCTTTTGTAGCAAAATAAGTTAATAAAAAATGCTGAGAAATAGCAAAAAATGGGTTTTATTATTTTTGTTTTATACCCAAAATTATGTTTCCTTTTATGTAGCCATTTATACAATTGTTTTATTTATTTATTTATTTTTTTTGTTTTTGTTTTTGTTAATGGGATTTACGGTTTTATTTTGTGATTGTAGTTGTAGTTTGAAAGTAATTCGATCATGTCGATTAATCGTTGAACTTATATGAAGCGCTTCATAAACTACTCACATTAATTTATAACTTGGTTTGGTGATTCGGTATCTAATTAATAATAATTAATACTTGTTAATAAATTAAGAGCTTATACTAAACTAACACTTGCGTAAAAAATATATCATAAAAATCTCTAGTTAATCTATTGAAAAACGGATTTTCATTTCACCTGCATGTACGCATATAATTTAAAGTTTAAGTATAAATTTCAATCATATTTTTATGTTAAAGGTAAGTAGAAAAATGCCAATACTAGTGCTTTACATACAACACTAGTATTTTGTGATTATGGGACTCTTAGTTATTTTTAACCCTGTCTCTTTTTATAGATCTGTTTCAATTTCCTCAAAAAAAAGATAAGCCAATGCCATTGAATTTAACAATAACATGTTTTCGTTTAACAAACAAAATATTTTTGAATCTATTTAAGGCTGCCAAACAACTTCTTTCGACCTCCCATTTCATAAACATATTTTTTTTCGATTTTATCATACACCCTTATCAAAATACAAGGTAAATCCCAAGTTGTCAAGCACTATACGATTTTAAAATAGTACCCCTGTATAAAACTACTTCGAACTTACATAGAATGGATAAAATCTCAATTGAAATGGCTAAGCAACAGATTTTGGATTCCATTTTCTGAGTATTAAAATTCTTCAATAGTATCCACGGATTTTAAAAATACATTTTTTAAAGTAATAATCTCGTTTTAATTGTTTTAATACTCAATTAGGGTGAATAGATAAAAATGGGTATTCGAAATTCTAATTTTCTTAAGCTTATTAATTCATCTTAAGATTCCTTTCAATTACAATCAAAAAGAAATGGGAACTATTTTGAATTTATCGTTTTTTGAATTTTGACAAAAGATTCAAAAAAATTTTACCACCTTTTCACATATCATTTTACTTTCTACAATTATTTCATTATTAATATGACAAGAATTCAATTCCTTGTATTCTATTTCGTATTATGTTTAACAATTTATAAAAAAACAAAAAAGTAAATTGTCGGATAAATAAATCTCTTAATGATTTCAAAGAATTCGAAAAATTCAAATAAAAATACCGAGCACACAAGGAAATATTTTTACCAAGAAATCAGACTAAAAAAATCTCTTTTAGATGCTGTTTTTATTTTTAGTTCCATTTATTCTATGCTTTAAATGGAATTGCTATCCCCCAAAAATTGAACCACTTTAATTTTGTATAACCCGACATATCAAGAATTTACTCTATTTAATTTCACTGTCTCCTTGTTAAACGCTTATTATTTTAAATTAGTAAACTTAGATAATTAAAAGGTTTCCCTAACAATTCTCTATTTAACTTAAAATGCCGTTTGAAGGGCTGTCTATTTATAAGTTACCTTCTTTAGGATAAAAACCATAACAACTGGAAATAAGGGCGAACATAAGTAAATTCGCCGTGGTTAAGATATTAAATCTAATCCTAATTATGTAATCCATAATTGTGAACAGGAGAAACACAATTTCCACGGAGTTTTCTTATTTTGATATGTAGCCAACACGCCCGAAGAATAATCAATATTTAATGAAATATAATTTTTTCTATTTTGCTTTTTTCTAAATATAATGATAATGATTTTTATTTGGTATATAAGGGCACCATGAAAAAGATTATTTGAATGGATTTAAATCTCTCTTAGTATTATTATCAAAATTGTTACGGTTTTATTAATGTTCTTCATTATTTTAAAATGAACATAATTTCTAATAAAAATAATGAAACTAATCATGAAAATAATTAAATAATAATATAAATTATATTACATTTTTTTTAAAGTAAATATTTAAGATGAAAGTGTGTCGTTAAAATTAAATATTCTTTTAAAAATACCACTTTAGAAATGGTAGAACAAATTGTATAAAAATAACAAAATAATTTACTTATTTTATTATAAATCCAAAATATTATTCTAAACATTTATATAAAGTTTTTTTTTTATTTTTGTTAAAATTCGATCTTTAGATAGTTCAAAAGTAATTTGGTATTAAAACTCGAAGGTTCATTGTTGGTATGTCTAACACTCCAATATGTTATAAACTGAATATTATCGAATTTAATCGCAAAGTAAAGTTTGTTTTTCTTAAATTCTCTTGATTAATTAAATTTTAATTTAATTTACACTCAACTCTCGAAATAAAAAAGTTTCAAAATTCACCACAGACCCGCATTTTGGCTAAATCAAACCCCTGGTGATATGCAAAACTGTTGATCGCCATACTAAAATCGAATAACTGTTATACTGTTATACAATTGATCATTTCAGGTGTGGAGTGTGTCCAGACTAGCTCTCCACCGTACTACCAATGCGTTTCCTGTCCACGGGGTTTCGTAGGAAACGGTAGCAACTGTAGAGACATTGACGAAGTATATTAAAACTAATCCGCTTGATTAAAGAATATATTTGATTAATAGTCGAAATAATTTAACAGTGTGATCTTTACGAGCCTTGCGATCCTAAAGCAATGTGTGTTAATCTAATACCCGGTTTTAAATGTGAACCCTGTCCACCTGGTTTTCATGGTCAACATGTGCATGGTATTATTAAAATAAATTGATAAATCTACTTTCTAACTTGTAATATTTTGATTTTTAAAGGATATTCTACAACTTATTTAGTTCCTGGCTATCAGAAGCAAACTTGTATAGACATCGATGAATGCACCTCTGGACTATCACATTGTGCTCAAAATTCAGACTGTGTCAACACAATTGTAAGTGTTACTATTTTAAATTCATGAAATTCTAAGCAATACTTTAATAAACCGAAAAAAGGGTTCTTATCACTGTAAATGTCGAGATGGATTCATAGCAAATGGTACATTCGGTTGTTTCCCTGAAAAAGACACCTGTCCAGATGGAACTGTATGCAATGAAAATGCCGATTGTATCCATCAAGGTGACTTCACATACACTTGTGAATGTAAAGTTGGATGGGCTGGAAACGGTTTCCACTGCGGTAGGGATTACGATTTAGATGGATGGCCAGATAAGCAGCTCGATTGCCGTGATTACCATTGCAAGGCTGATAACTGTCCAGAATTTCCAAATTCTGGACAAGAAGATGCCGACAAGGATGGGATTGGGAACGCATGTGATTGGGATGCTGATGGGGATGGAAGAGCTAATAATGACGACAATTGCCCATTTATTTATAATCCAGATCAAAGTGATGCAGATGGAGATAAAGTTGGGGATGTTTGTGACAATTGTCCATTTGTTGTTAATTCAAAACAAAAAGATTCTGATAAGGATGGCACTGGAGATGACTGTGATGATGATATTGATAAAGATGGAATTCCCAATAAAAGAGACAACTGTCCAACTGTTGCGAATTCAAATCAAATAGATATTGATAACGATGGTGTGGGTGATGTATGTGATAATTGTCGATTGACACCGAATCCTACACAAGAAGATTCAGATAATGATTTAATTGGAGACGCTTGCGATAGTAATATTGATGGTGACGGAGATGGACATCAAGATAATGAAGATAATTGTCCAAGAGTTTCAAATCCTGATCAATTGGATACTGATGGTGATGGACGGTGAGTTTGTCCTAAAGTGTGTTTAATAAAATTACAATTAAAGACATACATTTGCAGAGGTGATGCTTGCGATGACGATGCTGATGGAGATGGGATACCAAACTACTTAGACAATTGTATATTAGCGAAAAATCCTGATCAGCTAGATACAGACAGTAAGTTAAAACTTTATGCCTATCTATTTTGGAAATATAAGCTTAAATCTCAGACAAGACAGAAATAACTAAATAATTTTAAGCTATTTGTTGGCTTCTTTAAAGTTCTATGTTTAGATATCTTTAATATCCATATAAATTTAAAAATCTATAGCCCAAATACTTTCCTTAGATCGTTTAAAAACAAATAATCTATTTATTGTTCCAGATGATGGAGTAGGAGATGTTTGTGAAAATGATACAGATGTCGATAATGTTCCAAATCAATTCGATAATTGTCCAAATAATTCAAAAATATATTCCACCGATTTCCGTACATTCCAGACGGTCATTTTAGATCCTGAAGGAGATTCCCAAAATGATCCGAACTGGATTATTCATTCGAATGGATCTGAAATTGTCCAAACTCTAAACAGTGATCCCGGTTTAGCTGTTGGATATCATGCATTTAGTGGTGTTGACTTTGAGGGAACTTTCTATGTCGCCACAGATACTGATGATGATTATGTTGGATTTATTTTCAGCTATCAGAATAATCGGAAATTTTATGTAGTTATGTGGAAAAAACATACACAAACATATTGGCAATCATCTCCATTCAGAGCTGTAGCAGAACCTGGTATACAAATTAAATTAGTTGATAGTATTACAGGACCAGGACAGATTCTGAGAAATAGTTTATGGCATACAGGAAATACTCAAGATCAAGTTAAATTATTATGGAAAGATCCTTTGAATATTGGATGGAAGGAAAAGACAGCCTACCGATGGACTTTAATCCATAGACCACATATTGGCCTCATGAGATTAAGGTATACTCATATATACATATGCAATAAGCAGTTCTTAAGCAATATACGTTTTTTTAAAGGATTTTTGATGGAGAAGACCTCGTAACAGATTCATATAACGTATACGACAGTACTCTTAAAGGTGGTAGGTTGGGAGTGTTCTGCTTTTCACAAGAAATGGTTATTTGGTCAGATTTAAAATATAAATGTAATGGTAAGATCTAAACCATGTCCATGCCGGTTTACACACCTATTGATAATATTATAAACTTACAGATCGCGTACCAGTTAAAATCTACAATGACCTGCCACCGAATCTGAGACATAGGGTGGAAATTGATGAAAATATGTAACGATCTACTACAAGAAGTTACTAACCAGCTTATTTTGTAAATAATTATATTTTTTTTTCGTGCAAAAAGACGCAAAACCCTAAGTATGATCTATAAGATCAGTTTTCGCCATATTAAAGAGATTCTCTTTACGCTGCCAAGTTTTAATGTTTTTATAATCGTTTATTGTCGCAAAAATATTTAATAAAAAGTTGTTTAACAATAGAATGCCTTCTTTGATATTCTTACCCAAAAAAAATGGTAATATTTAATACTTCTTGTAATAAAATATTTTTTTTTCAATACAATAAATTGTACACAATGATAATAAAAAAAGAACATCACATTTTTGATACATATAGTTTATTGAACAAGTATTTCGTTCATATATACTATACAATAAAAAATAAAATCATTTGCTTGGTGGTCTTCTGATAGTTTTAAAAATAAAAATCGGAAAACACTTCTAAAAGCTGCATTTGCTTAAATATAGAAAGTATTCCTTAACAACATCGTACATATTTTTAGACGAGAAATAAAAACAAACAAAAAACTTACGACTTTAAGTCGAAATAAAACAATAACAATAGGTGGTAATATCAATTGACTGACACAATACGGATTTTTTTTTCCTGTTTTTACCTGAAAACTCTCACATGAGAATTATTTTAGCTTAAATCCAAAAGAATGCTGCTGCTTAACTAGCCAAATACGGCTTAAGACTATGCATGTGCTCACCTTTGAAACAAATGCTTGTATTATTTATGTAGGCATTTTTATTTACTTCTTTTGTTTCTTTAGGTTTTTTTTTCACATAAATTACTTTAATTCTAACGATTTAACACATGAACGTATATCGATTTCTAAACTTGTGATAATAGTAGAATTAAACAACAACAAAATAATAGAAAAAAGAAAAAAAATGGTGGGCAAAAAAAAAAGAAAAAAAAAAAAACAATGATAAACAAAATTTATACGTTAACTTTATCGATTTAATCTCATGAACGAACCAAAACTAAATTTTCTCTTTTAACTTATACTATTAAGTATATGTACAAGTTTTGGAAAACTTAAAATATTTTATTATACAAAAAAAATTAAATTTTACTCAGGAAGGGGTTCATCTGATAAATTTACAAAAGAAAATAATAAAAAACAAAAAAATAAGACTGGAAAAAAAATAACAAACAAAATATAAATTTGTTTTTATATATATAAAAAAAATAATAATAGTAATAATAATAATAATTGCTTATCAAAACAAAACAAAAAAAACAAGGATCTTCCAAGGGGAACATCGAAATGCAACAATTTTTCTGTATCAAACACTAAAGTTTCTGCCATTGTTTCTGATTTTTTCATTAAATGTTATAATACTATTCATATAACGTTTACGTGAATTGTTCTGCATACTTTGACTATTCTTCTTGTTTATATTTATGTCTATTTACAAAAAAACAAACGTGGATTTATTGGCGCTGACGATGTGCGTATTTTTGTTATGATAGGTCCCTTTTATTCCTTTTCAGTACCATTTGCGGCTCCCAGCTCAAGCAATTCATGAGGCTCTGCATTCGCCTGAAATATGATTTATATTTTAGAAATTACATCTTATTTTAAACGTCTCTTTTTAACTTACTCTATCGGGAAGTGCTCCCAAATCTTTTTTGGATAAGTGATTGACTATGACCGTGCCTAAAGCATCACACATTACATTAATTGTTGTTCGGAACCGATCCCTGGAATTTGATAAAAGTTAAATAAAATGTTAATGTATTAAAGTAATATCTTAATTCAGATTTTAAAAAAAGTTTACATCACTAAAACGTAATTTTATTTCATTTTAACATTTTACTTTAAATTTATATCTTTTGTATGTACACTCATACATTTTTAATTGGGTAATATAAAATTTAAAATATGAAAAGTGATATTATAGTCATTTAGCTAATTAATATTACTTACAGAAGCCAATCAACAGCCAAAATAAGTGAAACATCCTTAGCTGGTAATCCGACAGTGTCCAGCACCATCACCATTGTGACAAGACCTGCTTGTGGAATACCGGCAGCTCCAATAGATGCGGCAGTGGCAGTGATACTAAAAATATTATGTTTTTTTAGACAAAATTAAACCTTCTATTTATAAAAAATTTAATAGACAACATTTTTACCTTACAGCAATAATGTTACCAAATGTATACTGCTTGTTTCTATACTGTGCAATGAAAAGTGCTGCTACAGCTTCGTAAAGGGCCGTACCGTCCATGTTAATGGTAGCGCCAACCGGAATAACGAACCTTGTGACACGGGGATCTATACCTATGCCGTCTAAACATTTTATAGTCAATGGCATAGTTGCCGAACTAGAGCCTGTACCAAAGGCTGTAGCCAAAACCTGACTGAATCGAGCAACGTAACCGTACGGCAAACGACGTGTTGCAAGGAAGAAAATAACTGCGATCGTTCCTAAATTTTACACAATTACTTAATTAATCTTAATACTTAAAGGAATTTATTTGAATATACCAAAACCATGAATGGCTAATCCAAGCATCACAGTCATAAAATACCAACCCAACTGCGCTATAACCACACCAAGTGATTTCATTTCGAGAATTTTTCCAACTATCAAAAATCCAACACCAACTGGTGAAAGCCTGTATTTAATTTTTATAACAAAAATTTTAGTTTTACGTCTATAATAAACTAATTTAGTCGTACCAAATAACCCAAGAGGTAATGATCATCATAGCTTCACTCAGCACTTGGAAGAAATCCTGTAGGATTTTGCCTTGTTCACGCATACGACCGATTGTTGTACCAAGAATGATACTGAACATCACTAGACCGAGCACGTTAGTACCTTGCTTAGCCTTTCCAGATATTTCCCATAGTTCCATAGGTACTGAAATAAAAACAGTAATTAAAAATATTCATTTTTTCTTTTGTTTCTAAGAAGCTATAAACCAACTTACGATCAGGGTCAGTTTCATTCTTAATCAATTCAGTACGGTGCTGAAATATTAAAGGGATATTTTAGTGTAACTATTATAAAATAATATTTATATTTTTAGTGTGGAAAAAATCTAATCATAGCTTTCAAATTTCAACAAAAAAGTCTAAAAAACTTTAGTGTAACTTTTGAGAAAGGTTAATACATGTACTTGGTTTTAGTAAACATTGAAGAAATTAAAAATTCTAATTTAGAATAAGTAAAAAATTGTAAAAATATCCAATCCTGTTTACAATGCTCACATTTTAAGCATGCAAAAGAACAATGACTTATTGCTATCGCATTTAAAAAAAACAAAAAAACAAAAAACTTTAAAAACAACCTCACACGCGTAGCGCGAAGAGAGCTTTCTTACCTGAGCTATCGTGGCTTCAATGATATTATCAGTAAACATGTTCCTGGAATAAAAGAATAAAATAAAATTCACGAAATTTGCATTTACGACGCCACAATTTGATACATTTTAGTTGTGAAGTGGGTGCAAAAAAAAAAAAACAATTTGTGAAAAAAGTTAAACAAAAACCACCAAAACCTGACCATAGATAAATCTAGACAAACTTATGCAATCGAGTCAACAGGACCGGCAAAAATTTAATTTGAATTCTATAACCATGACATGCCATCACAATTTTATATTTTTTATAAGTTTTTTTTTTTTTATTTCTTACAAAATTTTAAGGAATTTGCGAACCAGTTAAGACAAACCTAAACTGGTTCCATTAACAAGTTCTTCTTCTGGAAATTAAACAGCCCGAAGTAAGATACCTTCCTTGTTCATACGCTGACTTTTTTTGCATATTTTAATTCTATAAGATCAAAGCCGATTTGAGTGACAAGTAGATTAATCGTAAATTTATTACAAAGTGATCAAGGTGTCCGTACGTGATAGAAAATGTTATGAAAAAATGTTAATGAACAGAACCTTGAATATACGAGATCGATTAAAACTAAAAGAAAATTAGAGTGCAACAATTTGATATTGTCCTTTTTAATAGTTTATTTTTTAATTTATAGTGCATAGTATAAAGATCAAGATAACGATAACTAATTATAGTTTATGGTATTAAAATACATACAAAATTTCCTTTAAAAATCAAAAAAATGTCACTATTTTTTATAATTTATTACTTTCCGGACTTTCTACTTTTAGGTTTTTTCTGTTATTATTAATAATATGATATTCAGTAGAAAATATTAACCCATAATAAACAAACATTTCTATTAGATGAGACATTAAAATTTTACCATCAGTCAACAAGAAAAAAATTTTTTTATCTAAATTAAATAATCTATGAACAATAAAAATCTAGAAGATATAAAACCAAAAATAAATAAACCTAATTAAAAATTATCGCTGCCAAGATAAGATGACAACAGTTTTCTGCTTCAAATCAGTTCCCAAATTAAATTTTTTACTGTATAAGATACTACTTGAAGCGCAGATATGATAATAAATGGAGTGAAAGATTTTGTTAAGCTTCTTAAACTTCTTTTTATATCTACGCACACAGTCCGATTTCTTTTTTTTTCAATTCCATTAAAGAAATCCAAAAATAGATAAATAGACTTTTGGTTCATCATTGATATGTGCGTAGTAGTAAATGGAACCTTTTAAAAAAACATTTAATTGTATTTCATCACTTTTTTTTTTTTTTTGCCTTTATCATCAGTCCCATTAAGTAGGTGAAAAGGGATTCGATCCAGTCAAAAATTCAATTTATTCAGCTTCTTACAGACTGAGCAAATTTTCTGCTCTTACCCCCGTGAGAAAGCTTTTAACAACTAATCAAATTTAATGATGGTTTTAAGTAAAACAAAAATGATTTAAGGATTTAATGGACTATTCAAGAATTTTTACACCCTTATTAATTGATGTTTAATCCTGTTTTTAAGTTTTAATCAATAAATCAAAGTAACCTTTCCGTTTGATTTATTAAATAATATTCTTAATTAATGTATAAAAGTATAAAATATTTTTTTAGCCAACTAAAGCATTTTGTTTATTTAGAAGCATAAGCAATATTTATTGCATTTTTTAAACCGTGAAATAATTTTTAAAATAATCGCAAACATATTAAATTACAAGAATAATACTGGTTAATTTTTGGACAACAAAATTGAGATATTATAATATTTAGAACAAATATAGTTTTTTAATATTTGGTAATTGGTAGTTGGTTGGTTGGGGTAATTATTAAACAACTTAAAAAACAAAGAGACTATCAATTCGTGTTTGTATTTTTTTAAGTACATTTGCATGTAACTTTTTACTAGACTCGCTGATTTTAATATTAATTATTGGAAAAAATTGGCCTGTGTTTTAAATGATTTAAAAAAAAAAATTGAAATTCGCACGTATACGAAGGAATGCCTAAAATATTTAAATATTGATAAATGCAAACTATTCTTAGAATGAAAAAAATTATGTAAAGATAATTGTAGACAAAATTATATAAATAAATCCTAGAGCCCAAGGTAAATAGAACAAGAAATATCATTAAACATGTAGCCCAAAAAGTGTAAATCGAAATTCTCCGCAAGTCCTTATAAAAAATGCCATTGAAATAATCTGTTTTATTACACTACTCAAAATAAGAAGAAACAGTCAAAATCTGCTTAAATCGAAAAAAAGTGCGATAATACACAATACACTCTTCTGAATGGGATGTAACAAGTTAATTCCGGCCAGAAGAGTTGACGCAACGCATAAATTGGGGCATCAGAGAAAACATAAAAGAACTTGAACTCAATTTGCATATTCCCAGCCATATCCAGGGAGCACGACCATCGTTCAGAAGTCGCATTGTAATCGATTACATCAGTTTTGCGTATGAATTTGGCCTTCTAAAGAATTTTTTTTTTTTTAATCGCAAGCCTCTGACTACACACATCACGATTAATTTTCTAACTTTATTATCATTGATCATGATAATCAAGTGATAGATCATTACAAACTGCGTTAATTGGTAATGGTGGAGAACACCTGTCTCTGTCTGGTTCGGTCTAGTGGACTTCTGGACAGACTAGACAATCTGATTTTAAACTCCCTGACCATTTTTCATCAGATCGCAGCAGCACAATTAACACCAATTAAAATATTTTCTTCAATAGAATGAAGTAATTAATTTGTTGTTGTACAATGATATCGAACTGATCTACCACATTATAAAAACCCCAGCCATTGAGGAAAGGCTCAAGATTAGCTGATGATGGTTTAATGAAGACAAATCTCACGACATATGATACACGTTATGGACTAGGGTATTAGAAATTGCAGCTTCCATTACCCATCACAATCAATTACGGTAGTCAAGAGTGTGATATTATCAAATGATGACCTCGTCACCAATGATCCCATTCTCCCATGGTCCAAGCTTTCCGCTAGTTCATGATTGGATCCCCTCGTTGTATTTAGCATGGGATTGTTGAACACGTTGTCCGGCCGGACCAGACAGCCGGTCAGTCGATTCAATGACCAAGTTAAGGCAGTATGTGATATAAAGGAGAATTTGTATTAAAGATAAGCCTGTTTTTACCGGTAATGCCCAGATAAATGAATGACAAAATGACGCAACTTAAAAAGTTATTGGGGACACAACCAGGCCAAGCACTTATGTAAAAGGCCAAACAGATGGCCAACTTTTAAAAAATGTCTAGTAAATTAATATGCACGAAGGATACCTTCTGTTGTTTATTATTGTATGTATTATATTTTATGATATTACTCTACTCCAAGGAGACTTGGATAGTGATTTATTAGTTAGCGTTGAAAACACCCAAACACTCCTTCCGATAAGAAAATACCAAAACATGATAGGAAGCTAAGGCGCTCCCAGATAATGTTATCATGGCACTTGAACCTGTTATCACAAAAAGCAAAAGTAATCAAAACCGCATTGATTCTTCTTGTATTCATTAAAAATTTGATTACAAACATGATAGAAGATTATGTGCTTATTTGTTTATAAAACTGCAACTAGGTAAATAAAACATATTAACGTAAAAAATGGTTTTCATAAAATATCAAATAATTCTTATATAATTCTTTGCATAAAATTAAAGATTCATAAGGAAGTTATGTAAAAATCTTATCGAAAAATAAGCTTAAAATTAACTAATTAATAATTTATTTCCATTAAAAAAATATTCTGCTGTTTTAAAAAAACTTAATGTGATGTGTTTGATTATGAATTCTAAAAAAAAAAAAAACATTTAAAATGGAAACTTTATCAAAAACAATACTTAGAAGTATTTATTCGTGGCGATATTTTTTTTTTTTTAAGTATTCAAATACTCTTTATAATGAAAAAGTTTAACATTAAAAATAAACCGATTTCTATTTTTCCTTGTTATCTTATTATTTCGAAGAATTGTTTGTTTATCTTGGCTTGATAAAAAAACAAGAAACAATTAAAATTACATCAAACACAAACTGCTTTTAATGAATTTTTGTGATAGATATCATTTGACTACTTTTTAATTAAAAAAATAGAATCATATGTTCTAAAATCACTAAGTATTTCAAATAATAAGTGATGTCCGCGAAATTATAAGAAAAGAAGAAAATATAAATAAAATTAATCGTATTCTATAATTAAATTCTAAAGATCTGGTTAACTTTGAGCATTGGTTAACTCATGTAAAAGTGGTATCCCAGTTTATTTTTTTAAAAACTTTAGATTTACTTGAAAATCCAAACAAACGAAAAGCGTAAAGTTTACACCAAGTTGAATGGATTAATAATAAAATATTATAGCTGTAAACAATAGCTTCTGACTAAGACAATTTGGCACAATGGAATTCCCATGAATGGAGGTAAAATAAGAAGGAATTTTCTAATCAGAAAGATGCCGATTTTTAATAGACGATGAGTAATAAAATAATATATTATTTTTTGGATGAGATTTATGTATTTATTTTTTTTAACTCACCGTATTAAGTCCATCAATGTGTCAGATGTAAGCATGTTAACATCTTTCACCTCGCTCGTAGCCTCACTCTCAATTTTTCCAACTTTCCCTGGTTTTATGGATGTTGCCAGTACTATGCCCAAAATTACGGCACATATCGTAGTAACGAAGTAATAAGATATTGCCCTAAAAAAATACAATTAATAAAATATATTACTATCAATATATAAACGGTATATAGATCAATATAAATGTTATTTTGTATGTTCAATTACCGAGTTGCAATTTTTCCGGACATACTGAGATCTAGAGATCCTATGGCGCTTGTAATTGATGAAACTAATAATGGCACAATAAGACATTTTAACATTCTGAAAAATGTGAATAGAAGACACCAATTTAAATTTATTTATTTTTTTCTTATAAAAATAACTTGAGATATTTAAAAAAAAAAAATTACACGTATTATAAAGATAAATGATTTACCTCAAAAATATATCTCCAGGGAATGAGATGTACATTATTTCTCTTGGCGTCCATTTACCTGTTGATGATTTTAATACAAGACCAACTGCAACGCCGGTGAATACACCGACAACGGTTAGAATTGTAAGGGAATTTTTTTTGAAAAAATTTTTCAGTTTTGAATTATTTCTTGGCCTAGTCATTTTGTTATCCTTATAATTAATCAACTTATTCTAGAAAATTTACACTAAAAATTGTGCCCTTATCTAAGTCTTTTTATTTTTTAATTTTGTTGTCGATTGTACTTAAGATGGTTTTTCAATACGATGCGATATTAAGTAACTCTTCGGCCCGCCGTTTTCTTTTGATTTATTTTTTAAATATGAACTGAAAGAAGAAAAATAAATCTTATTTAATAATTATTCAAAATATAGAAGGGAAATATTACTTAAAATTTTATATTATTATACATTTACAAACGTAAAAAAAAATTTCAAAGTCAAATTAATTACAAAAAACTCAAACAGGTTATAAAATTAATTAAACTTAAAAATCAGTGTTTAGTTTTTATATTTATTAACAAAATTGATCACTACTCGATCTTTTTTGATATGTATAAATTTTTATATTTTACTAAAAGTAAAATAAAATAAAATATTTAACTGATTATTTGTTAAATCTGAGGAATTATTTAAATAAAATGAAATTAATGTAAATTAAACTAAATTAAAGCCAATAGTTTAAAAAATATTAATTTAATGCATATAAAAGCATAAAAAAAGATCATGAAATAGAAACAATTAAAACAGGGTACTGAAAAAAATTTATAATAACAGGGGATTCTTTAAGGAAGCAATAATATAATAATAAAAGTTCGAAAGAATAACTAAAAATATAAAAAAAAATATATGCGATAAATATAAAAACACAATAATGCATAAAAAAGCAAAAGACCGAAATAAAAATAAACTTAAGTTCTTTGAATAAAAAATAAAATATAAAGGGGAAAAACTGATGAGAATAAATATAAAATAATTAAAATCAAAGTAATACATAATTTAAAAAATAAAAAAAATTGAGATACTACGGTTCAATGAATAAAATATAAATAAAAACTGCAGTATGATAAAGTGAGTACAATGAAAACAAAAACAAATCGTTTAAACAATTTAATACAACAAATTTGCTTAATTAATTATACTGAAGAAATTAATTAATCTGATATGTAACTTAATTTGCATATTTACATTAAAACAACGAACATTTAACAAATTAGTTACATAGCTACGGAGAGTAGGAGGTACCTTCATTATCAATAAAAATGCGTTTAAAATTAGCAATGAACACACTTTAATGCATTTATGTGCTACTTTGAATTTTAACTAATAATCTTACAGCAACGAATACGTTCAACAATTTACATAATAATTTACGCAACTTGTGAGATTTACTTGACTACATGACTTGGTTTTTCATGGAGCTTATCATTTATAAAACGTTATCAAAATATTTAAAACAGAAATATAGTAAATTCACTTACTATTAAAATCATAAAATTCAAGTGTACCCTACTTTAATTAAAAAATTAAATCATTAAGTTATTTATGGGAGAATAATCTTTTTTTTTTCTCATAATAAAACTAATATAGTGGTATTATCTTACATGAATTTAAAAAGTTGTTTTTTATTTTCTTTTCTTTTCTTTTTTTTTTGTGCTTTAAAACACAGTCCGGTTGATTTGATTGCGCGTGAACCTCAATCCACTCGAATGATAGTGACTAATTTGATAAAGATTTTGCAGTCGTCGTTGTAGCGCTATTCCATTCACACTCACATACAAGAAGGTGTCGCATAAAATTGGTTTTAATAAAATAATAGACAGGAAACAATCTCTTAAGCAAATTACTGGGCGTTATAATCAATCATAGACCGGCATTGGAATAGTTTGCTTAGGAGTTACTACACAATCACTCGATAAAAACTTAAATTTATTTACATTAATTATAACAATCAGATGAAATACATTTAATTTAAATATGTTGATTAATTTAATAAATTTACCGGTTAAATAATAATAAAAAACAAAAAAGTTTTTAAGTTGTCCGATTTAATAGAATCACGTCGATAGTTCAAAATGTTAAAAGTCTGTTTGCACACGAGAAATTATTAAATTTGTCTTATTAGACACTTTGTCGCGGGTCAGTTTAGTCAATAGAGTCTGATTAGCAAAGATCGGCGGCTATCAACGGACTGTGGGCAACTGAATTAATCAAGAGCCTCTAGATCATAGGCAAACTCTTAATTTAAATAATAAAAAATGAATGACAAGAAAAAAAAAAAGAAAAAAACCTAATAAAACTCTTGAGCTCATATTTTAAACCGATTTTTTCTTCTTTTTTCTTGATTCCGAGTACCACTTGAATTAAGCACATGTCCAGTCTCAGTTTAGACCTCACATGTGTGACGTGTGCGTGAGGGGAAGTTGTGCGGAAAATTATCAATTACACCGGATGATAGCAGTATAACAAATATGGGGAATTTCATTTTTTTTTCCATATTAATTATGTTCAGAAACATCTCAGATGATCAACACTATCGAAAGAAATTTCACATATTTCTTTTTTTTTGTACTTTAGTTATTTTATTTTTGCAGGAAAACACATGCAAGCCAAGTGCGCACGGGATATTCCCGGCAAAATATAGTACAAGGCAAGTCGACTATAACATCAATATTTCGACAATTATCTGGCCAGAAAGGTGAAATGTCACAGAGAAATTAGTAAATATTTTAAAATGATTTGCGTATACGACTTTGCACTTTTTTTTTAGAGGAAAATTTAATTATTCATTATCTTGAGTTGTTTGCAGATAGCTGTAGACATTTGATCTTTAGAGAGATTCTGGCTCAGATTTTTTTTTTTTTTTTTTATAGTGTTTTACTCAAGAGTATATAATTTTATTTAATATATTTATAAAAAATAACGACTTTTACATTCAATTATTAAAAAAGAAACTATATAATAGTAAATTTTTTGCTTAATTGATTATTAAAATTTTGAAAACTATGAAAAAGCAAAACAAAAATATTATTTTAAGGAAATTTTAACTTAAATTATAAATTTATTTATATCATAGAATACGAAGTCTAAGTATTGAAAACATTTAAAAATATTATGTACATATATTAATAAGCTCGAAATATTTAAAAATTAATTTATTGATTTCTCTATTTCATTTTATTATTGTTTTTTACGCAGAAATTACATAATTTGTTCGTATTTTTTAACTATTTTAATACTTAATAAAACAATAATTATATTTAAAATAATTAGCAACATAAAAGAGTTAAATGCTGTATGATGTTATAAAATTCTTTTATTATTTCTTTTATTTTCTTATTTATTTTTATCGACTTTTTATTACTTTGTTTTTCACTTTATTATTATTTTTTTTACCTTTCAGTGATTCATTGTAGATAAACATAATACAAAAATATTAAATAAAATATAAAATTAAGATACAATCAAATAGATATAATAAT
The DNA here is from genome assembly GCA_001932985.1 of Proctacanthus coquilletti. Classification (NCBI taxonomy): domain Eukaryota; kingdom Metazoa; phylum Arthropoda; class Insecta; order Diptera; family Asilidae; genus Proctacanthus; species Proctacanthus coquilletti. The sequence continues at coordinate 579,416 of MNCL01000099.1, read as the reverse complement.
GGAAAATTAAAACATGAAATATTTGAATATAACAAGAAAAAGAAAAAATACGAGAAATAAACATGTCTAATAAAATTTAATTATTTGGAACAAAATAAAATAATAACTTTGTTTAATTGGCACGTTTTACAAAGAAAAACAATATCATTTGATTTGTCTTTTAAAACTTGCAACCGTAACGATATTTTTAGGCTGTAAATCAAACATCAAACCGCATTTTAAACCCACAATTTCAAATAACTTAAATTAAAAAGCTCTTTTTCTGTCAATAATAGCATGATATTAAGGCTAAAAGAAAAATCAATCATTTATCACGTTCACCACATTTTAGATAGCTTAAGTGAATCTTCGAAGAGATTAACACGAAAAAGGTATTCAAAGAAAACACTATCCAGAAAAGATCCCAGGCATTGGATAAATGCCAGAATTATTTTTGAAAATGTAGACGAACTACAAACAGATAAAAATTAAACAAAAAGTCTAGAATTTGAAAGCCGCAGTGTCTGGGTTATGAAAAGCAAAAAAAAACAAAAAACACAAGTAAATAATCGTAATATAAAATAAAACTTCACACCAGTTGCTTGTCTTATCATTCGTACTAATAGAAATTCTTAGCAAGAAACTTTTATTACATGCGTAAAACCAAAAAATCGTCGTCCACGTTAAAGTTCGGGGTCAAAATAACCAGACATAAAGTTTTACGTAATATTCAGTAATAGGTGTTATCAAAAAACTTTAAACAAACGCGCATGGCAGGAAAATTCATACAAGAAATAAAATTGCCATTGGTAAAACTGATATCAAACTTTAATATGCAAATATTTTCGGATTTTTGAGTAAATTATTTAAAATTTTTATTTATTTTTATTTTTACAATACGAAAAATTTCTTTGTGCATTTTATAAATTTATTTTACTAATATAAAGACTAAATACGTGATATTCAAATATTACAATAACATATAGTTCAAAAACCACATTAGCCTTTATAACAAAAATTTTATATTATTTACCCACCTATAAAAACGCTGGTCACCACAAAGGTACTATATTAAAATGATTGAGTCTGAAAAAAGCAGAAACAAAAATTCTATTAATTAAATAAAAATTCAAAATACATTAAAAACTTGTTTAAACACATAGTAACAATTTTTTTTTTAAACAAAATGTGACAATTCCTCATTCAACAGATAAATTACATTGTTTTCGAAAATTTTTTATTTTAGCAAAAACACATGAAAGTATGTATTCTATTTTTATAATAAAATTTTCTTTGAATCAATATTCAAATTCAAATCTGGCTCAAAGCCAGGGTAACAGAAGAAAATGAAATTTTCTACATCACCTGGATGGGTCAAGGGAAACTGAACTGAATATCTTTATAAAATATACGTACGCACAAAATTTTTTTTAACAATTACTTTACAAATTTTGTGTTGAATAAATTTGAAAAGAATTACCGACCTTCGATGTCTAGTCGAAATTTTTTTATGAAAATCTGGCATGTGACCCAAATTTTTAATGGGACAATATTTTCACACAAATTTATGCAGCATATGCAAAAATTTGGTTTATTTTTCATGGACACGACTTTTTATGAAGTTTATTTTTACACTTCAGAATAGCGAGTTAACAAATTTTAAATCACGTGTATCAAATATTTAGACTTTTCTCAGACGATGTCCTTGTATTCGATTTCTAGATATGTTCAATATACGATATTATTTATGAACTTTTATATATATGGACAGAATTTACACCTCATTAGTTAATACTATTATTGATGAAATAAAAATACAAAACAGACTTAAACTTATGTTAAAGATTAATGTAATTCAACTTCATATCCTACTTCTAAAAGTACATACAAACCGTAATATTTATATTCGTTGTCCTAGAAGGAATTTTAATATAATAAATTTCTTTGTCCAAAGTCCGAATTGTTAATATTAATCAGCATGATATTTGTGCCAGTTGGAAGAATTTTCCAAAAATACATTTTAAAACAACAGACCTTTTCAAAAGTAATGGCATTGTATTATAATTAATTACGTGAGAGAATGACTTTAATGTGAACCACGTCATTCAAATAGATCGTGTTATTTTTAATGTTATTTTCTGCATATTTCTTTTTTAAACCAAATGCAGTAAGATAACTCTTAGTCCTAGTTGGTTTATTTCGAAGAGAACAAATATTTTTAACTTCCTTTGTCTATTTATTTACAAATTCTCTACTGTCGTCCTGAATACTAAAATTTTGAAAAATATGGTTGTAATTATTAAATTTTTAATTTCAAAATTTATATTAATATTTTTCGTTCGGCATAAAAAAAATTTAATACTTTATATATATATATGTATATCTACAAATGTAGTCCTTTAAAGCACTAAATTCACACTTTAACTGAAAAAATCAAATAAATTTCCTATAGGATGTATTTCGTTCAAGTCTATATGCCATAAAAAATCAAATTTAAGATTCTACCAATGAATACATAATAAAAAAATTCGTTCAAAGTAAAATAAATGAGATTTCACGATATCAATTTGAACGTTTTTATATCTCATCGGTTTGTCGTATTTATTTACATTCAATAGCGAAAAGGAATAGCAGAAATTTCATACTTTCCATATATATCAGCATACGCGATTGAAGTATCTTCCACTTCAGACAGTTTTGTGAGTGCTAATCACACATTAAACGAATTTTTTTCAATCAATTTCTAAAGATGAAAAGAATAACTTACAAAAATCAATTGTATTATCACTTACAAATACAAAGTAAATCAATTTGCAACGATTTAAATAAATATTGAATTTCCATGATTGAATACTTTAAAGATTGCCATGACTTGAGATAAATCCGGCTCATACTTGTTAATTCGTCGTTCAAATAACACTTCCATTTTTAGTTAACTGGTTTATTTCCTTGTGTGCACTTTACATTTAGAGGTACTTTACCTACGTGTAAATTCTTAGAGTTTTAAGAGTTCAGTAAGAAATATGCTGGTGCTTAAATTACGTTAGGATCGTGTTCATACACGATATTTTTTTAATTATCTACTCTACTCTTATCTAATCGAATTTGAAATCAAACTAGACACGAAGAGGAAACTATATTCAAGGTTATATTCCTCCTGAATTTTAAAATATAAATATAAACTAAAAAAAAAAAAAGAAAAAAATAGCCGAAAATAAATGTCTGCACATAAAAGTGAAATGGGCCAATGTGTCAGACGACATGTTGTAATTAATTTTAGACTTACGAATAAATACTTCAAAGTATCTAAAAAAAAATGTTTTCAATTCTAAAACAAATATTTTACGATTAAGTTAATATACTAAAAGTATTTTGGTGTATTAAAAGTAGTATTAAAAAGTCAAAGCAAACATTTCTAGAATTGTTTTTGTTGTTTATAAATTTCGTTATTTTCCTACAGGAAATTTATTAAACAAGTTTTAATTCAATTTTAACATGTAGTCAATCATTTTCTATTTGTTCTTATCACGCCAAATTTACAAAATTCACTTTAACTTTTTTTTTTGTTTCGCTTTTTGGAAATCCAAAACATAGGCTAAAAATATTTGTTACTTTATCACCTTGAATTTATTGGGAGAATATTTAATTAATTTTTATTTTTAGACAGCTCTTAGAATAACTTAAATTTAAGTTTGTTTTTTTGTAAAAGTTTTAACAAAAAAAACAGTTGATGTTTAATAAAAATTTTAATATTAATAACAAGCAGAACAGAATTTACTACACAACTTACCTTAAATTAAAGGCAGTGTTTGAAGTAATCTGTAAAGATAAATAGACAATGGCTTTTAAATTACATAGTAGAAAATTGTGGGAAAAAATATTGAAACAATTATTACTATTAAAGATGATCATAAAAAATATTGTTAAACTCACAAAAAAAAAAAAAGACTTTTAAAAGACTACATCGCAATCAGACTAAAAACATTGTCAACATCAAAATATTTTCCATTAATTCGGGTTAATTGTTTGTGGCTGCAATGTTTAATCATAGCTGAAAACATATTTCCATACCAATAAACACAAGAATGCATAATTAATAAAACAAAAAATGGAAGAGAAAAGTTCGCGAAGACAGAATTATTCATTAAGACATTCATTTGCATCATTTTATTTTCGCGCGATTTAAATGTATGGAAAAACGGGATAGAGGAGAATAGAACGCAATTAGTCAAACCTAAAACCTTTTTATGATAACAATTGCAAAGTACCTTAAACACTTGATCAAAGTATTAAACAATATCTTAGAAGATGACAGAGTCGATCATGAGTAGTGACTCAACTTACACGTACTTAACCCCAACTGAATCGACACAAAGGAACACTTCAATTGCCTAGCAAATACAAAGGACTCCAAAAATCTTCTTTTGCGAAAACGACGTAGGGGCGAAGAGAAAACATCTTAAGGACACGTTAAGGTCTTATCACGAATTGTTTATCTTATCGGAAGAAACACCTAGAGGAGGTCAGCCAGCGGAATCAATTTCCTATTTAGCTCGTTCTTCAGGCTGTAAGCGATAGGACCAAGATCCAATCATGTTTGTCAAGAGTAACAGCAGTAAACAAATCGGAATTGTCCCACTTTGATTTAAGGAGGATGAGAGGGGAGCTAAACAGAGAAATCGAAGGCTTTTTATTGGTAAAGGACTACTCTTATTTTCAGTGTAAGGCTCTCGATGTAAAACCCCCTATATATTGTTACAACAGTTCCGTATCCGAACAGAGCTCGCAGAGGAAAATTCCATTAAATGGATTTTTGTTTAACCTCAGGACTTGTACTATACTGTGCGATCCACATTGATGCCTTAGCTTTCTTCCTCGGAATGGTTTTTTTTAAGCAATCTATTCATTGTTCAACAATCAAAAAATGGAATATCGTTATGTGTATAATGATTTTTTATACGTCTTCGATGAACTTATATACAAGTATAGAATGTATAGACTTATATAAAAATATATGGTCTCCAAGATTGTCCTTCAAATGGAATTTTGATCAAGCACTAAAAAAAAAAAGAAAAAATTTTCTCTATGTTGAACACAACTTCGACATTACAAGTAAACGATATGAATTCAGATTGTCTTACGAATGGGGATCTAATGATGATGTTTTTCATGGATATCCATCTTAGTCTAACACTGGATGAATGAACTGGAATTATTTTTGAGAGTATTTCCTGTCGGGAACAGGGACTCAGAATCGAGCGGCTACAATAAAGAGAAATTCTACCTTCTGGAGATGTAGTCCTAAAGCTCTACATTCAAGAGGCCATTTAAGTTCTTTCTTTAAAGCTGATGGCTCATCAGGGAGTACTTTTCATGGACTTTGAATTACTTTTAGGTTTTTAGGTTAAGTTATGTGGATACCTTCTATGGAACTTTACATAGTTAAAAGCGAAAAAAAAAATGATTTTAAAGTGCGTAATGAAATTGTACTTTGGAAGAAAGTGTGTAATTTCTAGTACAGATATAGTACATTCGGTTTTTCAAAGTAGTTTTAGACTTCTAGAACTCTAATCCTAAATTATAAATTACTTATTATAACGTACGGCTTCATGAAACACTATATTCTGTGTTATTGTAAACTTTCAACAACTGAAAAGTTTTAAACCGAACGTACTAATAATTGCACTATGTGCTGGTATAGAAGGGAACATTTTGTGTGATCTTTAATCAAAATTATTTTGAAAGTAATTGATTCGTCGACATTTAATATCATATATTCCAAACTTGAAATTAAGTGGTTCAGTAGGGCTGGAACAATATTTTTTAGCCTACATATCGTCATGTTATTATGTTCAAACCCATAAAAGATCGACTTTCATAATATGCTATTACGGAAAGAGTACATTTTTCCACCGGCTGTATTATTTGTACAAAGTCCGTTTTACATTGTCGTTTTATGGAGTGCATAGATTGCATGCTCCACATAAGACATAGGTATAACATGCTACATCTTAGGAAGCAACAACTTCATTTAAAAGACGTGCTCTAACGTATATCGGGCATTCGCCGTCTCAAAGTGTGCATAATTGAATTAAGTGGCTTTTCTCCTCCACCGTTCCACCCACGACCTATGCAAATTGAGTCAACCAGATTTCCTTCAAGCAATTCACCATCGTAATTACCTCAACGAGAAAATTATTTTCCTTGTGACATCCGCACCTCATGAGCTCCCACCCAGAATCTCTAGTAAGAAAGGCTAAGCTCCAGCTGGCGGCAAATTTAGCTGGCAAAAGTGAACAGAAAAAAATAAAAAACATACATAAGAATAAGACATATAAAATAAATAAAAAGCGCGAGGTGGCTTCGTCGAAGGTTGCTGACTGTATGGAGCCACTTGTTGCTTTCTTGTGGAGTACGCGAGCGCGCCGTCTTCGGTGGGGCAAATGGAATACTATCAGCGCTGAAAACAGTCATGTATGGATTGGCGAGAGCAAAATTCTAGTGGTGTCCATGCCGTGAGAAACCTAGACTGTCTAACATTAATTCTCCGGAGGAAGGTTATTGCCAAGGAGACCGTGGGTGGCCATCGGGGATCCCCCCAGTTCTGTTGATATCATGCACATGTTCCTTTCGAGGGCATTCTTGAGTGAATATGGATTACTACAAGAAGATTTTCGGTTTTCGACTTAATACATATTTTTCTTGAGAGGAGATATGAAAAATGAATTTTAGTAGACCTTATGGATTGACATCATATTCAGATAAAATTGAAAGGCGATAAAGTTTTTTAAAGGAAAATAATTTAAGTAGGCCTAACATCGTCTAAAAGCTTTAAGAACTCTTATTCTACTTCATAAGTTAAACTTTTTGCCTTGTATTCTTTTAAGATGGGTAACTAAGTTCGTAACAGACTTACAATAGCATAACAATCGGCTGAAAAGTCAGCTTACAACTTCTCAGCCATGTATTCTAGAGAAAAAAAAATCTAAAACAATAATAATAAAATTTATATTATTTGTTTTTCCATTAAAAGTTAAACCTGGAGGAACAGATTATTTAAAATAAATAAAATTAACATAACGAAAACTTTACAAAACAATTCATTAGCGAAATTTGAAAAACATTTCAACTTTACCACATAAAAGCTAATTAATTAATTAATGTTTCATTGTTTTTTTTTCCCCCAACTAAAAAATATGATCCATGAACAAAAATCAAATAATATTTTCATTTCATGTATATAAAAAAACTAGTTAAAGAAAGTAATAATTAAAATCTTAATTTAAAAAAAAGTAAAATATGTACGTTTTAAAGGAGATACATTATTACGCATTTCAGATGAATGCATTTTAATTGTATCTATCAAAAGCAAAACTTATTGCAGCAATGCAATACATAAACGTTTATTATTTACATTTTTCCAGATACTCTTTGATACCAAATTTGTTGAATAATTATGTAAAAAGAACAAAACCGCAACACTTGGCACAGATGGGACTGTCACACTTATCAAAGGTAATTAAAAAAAAAATGTATCACCTCTTTATAAAATTGTATAAACGGTGTGAATAAACAAATAGTAATAATTAGTACTAGTTGATATTTAAAGCTCAAAATAGTAAAGAGATAAAAAAAAATACCTTTATTTTAGTTGCAATTCTTAAAAGAAAAAACAAATTAAATATTCCGCCTTCTCATTATATTTTAATACTTGCACCGATGACATACATTAAAAGTTTTATATTAATTCCATGAACGAATTATAATCGACCACAGTCATGTTTTATCTAAAAATTTATTTTACCACAATCTAATTATAATCCATGGAATATAATGAGCTAAAATAAATTGACTTAATTAATAACAAAATATTCTGCAAAAGTTTACTGAAATCCGAGAATCTATACCCCAATTAAGAATTTTTAAACAAAAGCCCAAGTTCATGTCGTCGTTTGAAAATTGGGACCGCAATGATCTCATCACGTTTTTGGGGAAAAATACCTTTAGGTAAAATTCACTGATATAATAATTTCTTAAACTTTCACTATAAGCATGAGTCAGTAGCCAGAAGGTTTATGAATATTTATGCCCTTAATTCCCAAGGGCATTCACGTAATTATACTTAGGGAATTAGACAAAACCTTCACGTCTTAATTATTCGTTCAATTTCGTCGTCACATCTGGTGGACTATTAAAGGGCGGCTCATTTTAATTATGACGACATCTAAAGGTAGTATTTGCCCATTTAGAAGCATCTTATCGTATCGATTTAATTAACAAAATGCAAAAAAATGTGTGTACTTGAAGAATCTTATGAATTAAATTACCTTAAGGTATAAAACACGAGATACAGGAAACATTTTTGGATTGATATTCAAATAAATTTGGACTTCCGAAATTTTATCACATTTTAGCTCTAAATTAAATCCAATTAGGTACGTTATAAATTTTCTTTTTCTTCTGTATAAAGCAATTTAGCTTTTTAGCTCTATCAAAATACGTCTAATTGTAACAACCATTAATTTACATGCTATAAAAACTATCACACCTCGCATTTTCACGTAAAATTTAACTTCACACAATTATTTAGCACAAATTAAACAATTTACGTTCTAATCTACTAACTAAAACCCATCGCATATTCAATCAACGTTCAATCCAAAAATAAAAGCAAATAAGAAATGATTTTGATTTCTATTTAATTTACAAGTAATTTGCATACAGAGTTGGGTATGGCTCAACATAGATCAACATTTTTTTTAAATACTCTTCAAACGTATATACAACAATATGTGAACACTTTCAATAATCCGTTTTTTATTCCACGCATGTTCTTAATGCAAAAAGTGTACAAGAATAAAAACAAGAAAACAATAAAGAAGACAAGTTGTTATTTAAGTTATCGAGGGTGCGTACATGCTTCAAGAATTCGATTTGAGTGCTTAGTCACCTAATGGATAGGCTATTAATAAAATTACTACTTTAATTGAATTTTGGCAATTTATACTTCTCGGGGTTTAATTTGATCAGCCTTTTCTTTTTTTTTTTAAACCCAAAGTAGTCTAGAATAATCACACTAAAAAAAAACTATGAAGAAGTTTTCCAAACGGAAGAAAAAAACAATTAAAATTGATATTGAGTATTGTCTTAATTAATTTTAAAAATACCATCCTGGAATAGCAATACAAAATCTTCAATATCTTATCTTATTTGCATTTTTTTAAAGAGAAATTTTATAAATAATTCTACCATTTTAAAAAAAAAGGAATTTCAAAAGATCTGTTTAATTATGGTATTTTATTACGACACTATTGTTAGAAAGAACAACAAAGAACAAAGTCTCATTTTTAAAAGAAGTAGATAAAAAGAATATACAGAATATGGGTTTACCAATGTCCTTGACTCTTTGTTTTTTTCTTCCAAAAAGCTTTTCAATTATGTTACTATTGTAGATAAAGTAAAGTTATCACAAACAAATAAGGTGAAGAATAACAAAAACGGGACTGAAAAAACCTTACCGTCATATTAAAAAGAGACTAATTAAAAAAACAGCCAAACACACCTGAAACAATTTCAATTCATAAACGAAAGGTAAACACTTGATGTCATTAAAAACTGGCACTCAATCATCGAAATAGTCATACAATGAATGAATGAACCCAAATCAAACGTCCAGTTTTATAAAATATGCCTACCGACCGATAGTCAAACTTCAACAGGTAAATATGCAAAATATGAAAATGTAAACAAAAGCACTATTTCATTGGTAAGAAACCACCTGTGAATTGTGATCGATAATTATGTTACGACTTCAATATATAGAAAAATATATTTTTCCTCAATTCATTTTTCGTACAAACCTATCACACCTTCTTCATCCATATTCTTACCCTCACTCTGGAAAACCTTATTTTGTTCAACTACCACCAATCTAGCACAAGTCCCAACTTATTCCGACATTCACCTGTTGAATATAGACTCCATTTTCCCAATCCCAATTCCTGGATCCCCAAGTCGGGTGAACGAAGGACCTGTTGAATGAAAATGAACCCGGCTGCACGTCGCAATTGCTTTAATTTTTTATGATTGTAGACAACACCTGTAGCGTCTTCACCACCGTATAACAGGTGAGAGGCAGGTGGTACGTCGTCGCTGTGTTGCTGTCACACAAAGAAGGCAATTTCTACAGCAGTACCCCACAACGCAAGAAATTACTGTGAACAATAAAGAGAGCTTCTTTTTTTTTTATATGGAGCTAAAGCAATGATATCTGATTTTTTTTTTTATTTTTCTGTAAAATCACCTGTTTAAAGTGGATTAGGGACAGTCAGACAAAGTTAAATTAATGTTGACGGTTTATTTTCTTGTTTGTTTAATTTCGATTATTCAATATTATTACAAGTGTATCTTTTGCTCTTGATTACATTAATGTTCAGAAATTTTGCAATTTTCTCCATCAAAAATCAACAATAAAAACAAAATAAACGAAATGGGAAAATTTTAAAAATACATGATTTAAAAAATAATAATTAAAACGCACTACAGCAAAAAAAAAAACAAAATACATTGAAATTATGCGTAATTATATTAATTACAATATATTTTCTGTAATTTTTCAGTATTTCTTAAACGTCTTATGTAAGAATTTTAAAATGTGCAGTTATTATTAAAATGTCGGTTGTACACACTTGAATCGAAAAAAAAATTAATGATTAAATAAAAACAAAATACTAATGATAAAACTAACATAAAAAATAGTGAAATGTTAAAAAGTATAGAAGCAAATCAACCATAGTTATAAAATTCAATAAGGGTTCAAGATCAGACATTTTATAGGTACTAACTTCTTAACACAGCTCAGTCTACGATCCCATAGAACAACATCTTCGATCGGCGGTGCGGGTGCGACTGCCACGATCATCGATCGCCAGTTAACCTCATTGAGTTAAGAGCAAATGGCCTGTTCCATGAACGTTGCGAACAGTGGGAGGATCTCAATGGGAAAATATGAAATATGATCTTTCTTACGTGCCAAGTTAAACTCAACTAGGTGAACTGAGTTGAACACACACAACGTATTGATCTCCTTTTACCAGATCCCACTGGAGTGTTTAGCCCAATCTGGATCAGTTCATTTTATCCGGTACGGGCTCATATGTACACGGAGATCGACGAACACGGGAACTGTAATGCAAGCCAAACACCATAAGCAACTGATAGGACGTTAACTTATGTATGTTCATCCGTCCTGCTAGTTGCAATTGTGCCGTCGGTCCAGAATGTCGTTCCAAAGGATACAATAAAATTTCTACCGAGTGAGTTATAGAAAATCCGATTTTGTCTCAATCGGATTATTTTTTAAATTTTGTTAACTGAATATAATATAGTTACAATGTACCAAAATGTTATATGTGTTATTATAATTTTGATGAACAACTACCCTTAAGAATATTGTAAAAATTTGAAAATTTGAGAACATTATAAAAAAATGCACTTTAATTTATTAATAAACACCTTCTTGTACGCTTGACTTCCAAAGTTTTCAAAAATCCGCAAAAGGTAATATAGAAAAGGAAAGGAAAATTTATATATATTTTTTTACTTGAACTTATTTAATTAAATATGAAATACATTTTAAATAAAGAATTACATAAATTACATAATTACATATAAAAATACATTTTAAATGAGAATTACAAATAATTTTCATTTTTAAATATTCACAATTAGTCGTTCTCTTGTAAGATATTTTTATATTCATTTTATTTTCTATTCCACAATCAATTTCTTGACTGTATTTTAATTGTGAATTCTAATTTTTTTCTACTCCTTCTACAGCAAATACCAGTTACTAGTTGATAATTTAAATAAGTTTGACGTAAAATAATCTACCTAAATACCTTTAAAATATCAATATTAACTATACCAATAATATAATACGTGTTCCCTAAGGTTCCATGTTAGGATCACGTTTAATTTTTAAAAGCATACCGAAAATATGATTGTGACTAATTCAATTCCACTAAATTACATTGCGACTAATTGCTATTAACTGAAATATCATTCCGCCAACGCTAGAAAAGACTAAAACCTACATTTTCACACTAGAGTACGACTAATTAAAACTACTTATAAGAGAAGCAAGCAAAAAACTTACACAAAAATATTCAATTGATGAATGCAATGGCAGCAGCAGTAGCGAGTAGCGAGTAGTGACCAATAACGTAAGATTAACCTTGAAGAGAATTTCAAAATTACTTGAAAAACGTGCACGAACTAAGTGCCAGAGTAATAGCGAAAGATTCACTATTTGTATAATTATTTTTTCTGCTTCCTTCAAACGACACTACACTTGAGAGATTTTATCAGCTACGTTAAGAAGCTCATTCAATTGATCGTCTTAAAGAATTCTCGCGATGACAAACACTCGTCTGATGAAGATGGCATAAAAGCAAACAGAAAGTGAATTTTCTCAGTCACACGCGTGATATTAACACTATCGGTTAATTGGCGACTTTTTTCGCTAGTTGGATGCACTTTATTATGTTAACCTCCTGGCACTAATTTTCTTAGGAAAATCAGAGAGATAACACTTCACCTAGATAGAAAATTTTTACGATGACCACTATTTCTGTCCATAGACAATGTTCTTTATATTTTGTTTTGTTGGGATGATAAAATTAAAACTTTGAGGTAACGCACTCCGACCCAGGTTGAATTGTCCTGTTGAAATTGTTTTTAAATCGCGGGTAGCTCAGAAAAGAATCCGCATGCACTTTTATGATAGATTATAGTCTATAGCTTAGAATTCTAGTTAATAATAGGCGGGTATACGGTTCGTAAAGCTACTCAGCTCCCGAAGGTACAGCGAACCTTTCTGAATCACGAATTTCCATATACTAAAAATTATGTCACATCAAAAGTGATGATATTATTACGAGACACGTAGTACTACGCGTCGTCGTCAGTCCTCTATAGAAACGATATGCGAGACCCGAGACTCTAAAAGCTAGCGAAAAATTTTTTTCTATATTACTCGCTTTGTTGAGACCTGGGGGTCGGAATGCGACAACAGAACTAAAAGCACAGATTCCAACTGAACTGGTGGTTTCCTACACTCTACACCTTCTAGAGCTCGGCTCTTCTATCCCCTTATTCCCCTGGCGAAGGCGCTCGGATACCTACACCCCAGCTAAAGCGGTTTCTATAGAAAAGATATCTAAAGCAATGTAGATATATGCGAATTTGGTGACCAGAGATTACAGCGACTCCTCCGTTGCCATCGTCGATCAACGCGGCTGAATCTGAATAGCGCCAATTTCGCGTTCGCGTATATGTTCCCGCGCTCTCACGACCACGACCAACGGTTCTGATAGACGACAACCTGCACCTCGTTCTAAACGCGCTGCGTTTTTATCAGTTACGGCGTCCACGTCGAAAGACCAAGAAAAATATTAAAGCTATATGGACGATGAACATGAACGGTGTGGACAGTGATTCCTCTACCGTTTGCACGATACACCAAGTGGCCAATTCAAAAATACTGTGCCTATGGTTACTAGTGGGGCTACCCGACGTAGACTTCGATTGGAATGGTGGGCAGTAGTGCGAGAATTATCATGTGCTCCAAGCAAGCCCCAAAACATTACCAGAAAATACAGGGCCGAATTCAGAGCTTTTATTTGTAAATGTACCATCGAATCAAAAAATATTTAGTTTACAAAAACCTATAAGAAATTTTTTTTTTATTTTAGAATAAAAAATAATTACGCTTAAGTTCACAATTAACTTTTATATATTATAACTACCCTAACTACTAAAATGAAATCTAACGTGAATCAACTTAAATTTAATAAAAAATAAAATGAATAAATATTTATTTAGTTTATCTTGTTTTATTTTACCTTCACCACACTCATCCTAACTTATTATTAATTGTATTACTCGTACAATGCACAGGCTTTCTAGTTAACAATATTTAAATATTTAAAAACAAATATATATCACTATCAAAACAATTTAAATGGAAAAATGGAAATAGGTGTTAGCATTTAGTATTAATATTTTTAAATCGACTGTCTATTCCTTTTAGAAAAAGACCACTATTTTATTATATAGTACTTTTTTTGTATTATGCTAAATGCATTTGATTTTAAGCACAACTATCTTTTCAAACTGTCACCTTCAGCGATGTAAAAAAGAAAATTGATTTCGACAGTATACTTCGCATTGTATAGGACTTTTTAAATTATTTTCAGAACCAAGAAAAAAATCCATGTTATATTTTAATTTTCTGAAAAGTACAAAACGAAGACTTAGTAGTTTAAAATTATTTGCCTAGAACTTCTGACTTTAAAGTCAGCAAAACCTATTTTTAGTAACTAATTTATTTATTTTCACATTTTTTTAAAGTTTATGTTGGTTTTATTTTAGAGCAAAAACTAGATTACTCTGCAGACAAAATATCCTAATTTCGGCCCTGGCCAAATTTACACTCGCTGCTAACTGGTGTAAGTATAAATGCTAAAATTCTATCTATGTATTCGCCCAGCATCCTATGGACCTAGCCAACCGTAGATGCTTTGGCAATGGCTGAATGAACAGAGATATTCCCCATAAATCTTTCGTTCATTCAGCAATCGGCACTGATTAACGAGAGAAGAAGCTTTTATTACCTCACAATTGCAAATCTCCAAAATCTCCTTTATATTCATCTTCAACAGTTGAGTGGTGGTGATGGGGGTGATGGTAAAAGCTCACATCTCCCATCCGCGCAACCTCCTTGTCGAACGTCGAATTCGCTTCACATTACAGACTGTCGAAATCCACTTCGCATGGTCGCCTGGCACGGAGCTGCCGTTGTCATGACGCTGGGGGAGCTAGCTAGCACCTCAGACCTGAGAAAAGCCCGGGTATTCAGTCCTCCCAAAATCGAGAATCCTATCCTGGAGCGGAATTGTTCAATGTTGGTTTCGTGGCTAAAGCAGACGCGAATTTTACAACCCATAAGGAAACCAGCCTCTTTTATAACTTATACCACGAACCATCACCCCGATTCCACTCCGGGGATGGTAAATCTATCTGCCATCTGCATGTTGCGAACTTCATAGTATTATTTTCCAAGTCTGCTGCGGGCTTTGGCCTCCCTCAATTGAGTTTGAATTTAATGTGGTTCTGGTGCAAACGCCGGGCAACTTCCCTCCAACACATTTAATGAGAACTGAAAACTTTGGGGCCCACAATAAACCGAATGCCAACCTGATAATTGAATATGTGCCAAAAATAAATCGTATATTCCATTGGTGCCGCCGAGCGACTGATGAGCTACCATTTCCGGTTAAATTTAGAACTCTTCCTCATGTTTCCCGGAAATATTTAAATATTATTCTGGATACTTTTTAATTACGCAATTTTTTTCAAAAACACTCCAAGGACTCCTTAACGAAACGAGCGAACAGGTCCACGCGATTTCCTAAAATAGAAACTTTTCAAGAATCTTTTAATTAAAAAAAAAAGAGAATTGTTAAAAAAATCTAATATTGGAAGAGCATAATAATTCTAAAAAATGAATGTAATAATATCTTCAAGATCGTAATTTAATTTCAGTTTCGGTATAAGAATGTATGTTTTATTAAATTTAATTCTTCTCTAACTCATTTGAATTTCTTTTTATTTAAATATTTTCGTTATTTTATTTTTTTTTCTATTCAAAAAATATCGAAATCGGATCACTGATTTAAAATTTAAAGTATTTCTTCGTATTTTACTTGTTTGTCAAAAAACAAAATTTTTTTTCTCATTTTTAAAGAGTTATATACGACCTTTACGCATTTTACGTTACATATTTTTTCACAGAATATTCAGAATTCAAAATGTTTTTAAACAAAAGAATAAAAAGGAATTTCCTTTGTTCCTTATTTATTAGTAGTTTTATTATTTGTATAAATCTATACGCATTTTTCAAATATAATTATAAAATTGAAATAAGTTTAAATTTCAATATTTGTTTCTACATTTAACCGCTCGATTTTTTTTGTTTTCTACAAAATTTATGAGATAATATAACATTTATTTTATTGTTTTATGGTCTAAGGACATAAGGGATTTTCTCTTTTCTCTTTTCAAAATTTGTATATCTGCTTTCGCTTATTAAATAAAAAATACCTACTTCAATCCAATAAAAACATAATTTGGTATATTTGTTTATAAATATATAAATAAATGTTCATACAACATTACTTTAATAATGATAGAAGTGCAGGATAATAGACAAATAGCCCCTTAGTATTAGATACCCTAGAATAAAAACGCCGCATTTAAATTACGACGGAAATCCCATCTAATGAAGCCTCTATCTCAGAGGGGTTGAGACTTGAACTGGGATTTTCCCAACATAACCGAATCAAATAGAAAATTCAATTGCACCTACTAAATGATATCAAAATGCAACTTAATTGGAACAAGAGTTGCACTGCAGGCATTCTGTCCAGCTGATCAGCCGGACATACTGGACAAACTGACGGACAGACGGACAAGCGTGCGGAGATAAGTACAACGGATGGAACGAAAGCGGAGCGTCCAACAGTGCGAATGATTGCTATGACGATTTCGCAAGAATAAATTTTCAACGGACACTACCTGTCCACAATCCATTAAAATATGTTGAATATGTTGTTTTGTTGTAGCAATACTAAAAATAAATACCGGATCTGCCAATCTTAATTTCACTAACTTAAGCATGATCACCCCGATCCGACCTGGGGTCTTTTATATACTGGTGCTCCTGGGCGCGAAATAATCAAACTTACCAGGGGATTCACTTCACTATAGTATGACCCAAAGTGGTCCCAATGAAAAAGAATTTTTCTCAATGCAAATCGCTCGTAATGTTGCTACTATAGATGGACCATGGAATTGTGATTCATTAAGCAACAGAGGAAAATAGGCAATATCTGTAGGGCTACAATGACCCGGTTTTCGGCACTTATGGGCTATAATAATAATAATAATATGGTATTTTAGGTCATCCTCAATTACAATTTCGGAACCTGCTGAGCACGACAGGCGCAACGAATATTTTGTACAAACAATTTAGAGGCCCTTTATTATACTATTTATCTGTACTTAGGGTCTGAATAGGAAGGTGCTCTAGATTTGGTAATCAATCTGGATAAATGAATACAATTCATGTGTCGTAGTGGTTATTTTTCTCACTGAGATTAAGATTTGGATGGGGGAAATAATAAAAATAATAGTCATATTGATATTCTGAAATATTCACTAATTTAAGTAGTGCATTTATGTATTTTTGTATATAAAAATTTGTGCGAAAAACCTATTTAAATTAAAAACGACACCTACAATTTGATTAATTTGTTAAATAAAAAGCGACTGCATTAAATGCAGAAATACGTAAATTTTAAAATACATTCACAAAGTAAAAATATCTAAATAAATGTCTTCTAAAATGAATCAACGAGATTACTCATATTTCCTCGTAACCATGAACAGGCATTTTGAAAAACGAAAGTTTCCTTAGAAATTCTACATTTTTTTTAATATGGAATTTTTAATGCACCTTTTAATTTCTACGCAAATTTGTTTTTATATCCCCAAGAGCTTAAATTACAAAAAAAAAGTCCGAAATATTTTCTACTAAATTTCGTTATAATTTTTTTAGCATTCTAGAAATAAAAAAGGCAGTCCAAACTCGAAAGATTTTAATTTATTTATCTTTACTTGGATTCACATGCTTAAGCGCGATTCTTTCATTTTCCTTCAATATAAATTTTGGCTCTTCCGCTCTAAATTAGACAACCTTTAAAAAAGTGCCGAGATAAGCTAAATTAAGAACAATTAACTTACCTTAAATATTAATTTTTGTAAATGGTGTTTGGATAGAATAAAGCAAAAAAACAACGCATACATACAATTTTACACGAATACTTTCTTTTATTAATTAAAATTTAAAAAGTATAATCGGGATAAAAGCTAGTGGGTTGCTATAAAAATAACTACGAGACTCCATCGTTTTTTTTTCAGCTGACAAAGATTCTTATAAAAAATATTGTAGCGATCCGGATAGAGAGCAGCTATTTTTTTCTTTTTCTTTAAAAATAATTAACTTAATGCTAGTCACAAGAGGCATACAGTTTGCCAAAATGTATAAAAATAAATTCTTATTCCAATATGGCAAATCTGAGGAAGAGTATACTGACAAGACGGATTCTACACATAATAATATATCTACCAAAAACAGAGTAAATTTCATACACCTAGAAGGTAATTAAAAAAATAAAAAAAAGGCAAAATTGACTTGATAACTATGTACAGTGGATCGCTTAGAAGGTACGTTAGATAAGAATTTCTTAAAAATTAGAGCACTGTAAACGGAGGGCATAAAATTGTATGTAATTATTTTGTAATTGGTCGCCGAAATAGGAGGATATGCGGTTCTGGTTTATGAATCATATAATGTACCCATCCTCGGGATTGTTGTACTCCAATAGCACGCCACTCACTTTCAGACATAAGGTGCGTTTTTGGCACTAGACGGACTAGATCTTTGGGAAGGACGACATGTCTGAAAAATAGAAATAAAAATATGGATTATTTAACTTATATTCCGATCGTTATAAAACTTTCAAGGGTCAAATATAAATGGAAATGAAAAACTCTATTAGCTCTACAAAAATCCTATAACTAAACAATTTTAGCATCAGTTGACTTTCTGAATATAAGTAATCCGTTTTACTCTATAAACCCTTTAGAAATGCCAACGTGAATCATGTCCATACCTATTGAAAACTCTGCTTGAGAAAACACTGCGTTTAGAGACATGTAGTACAAGAATACCAAGGCTATGGTAATTCCATGAAAGACTAATTGCAAGCTGCTTAATGATTGTAAGATTATTCCAACTTCTAGACTAAGCTTTAGATTCCCATACCAAGCCAACCAAGCTGTTAAGATTATAAAATGACTTGTAGCTCCCAAATTACATATCAGTCTGATTGTGTGCCCAGCCCAGCTAGATAACACCATAAATTAAGAAACTAACATAGGTGAAAATTTGAGACTCAGTGAAGTAATTAAGGAGCGAACACTGGTGACGTGATATAGGTGGAGATCAAATTACCATTTTCAGGTTTGTATGACTCTTATGGTGGTGATCTGTTTTAGCTGAAGCCTTTAGGAAAACAAAAATTATAAAACAATTCCAGCTAATTGTGGGACAGCTGCAAGCAATTAAGACTACTTTTACTTAGCCTGATTTAGACTCGTAACAGCCTATTTCAAGTGCAATAACGATGCGTTTTTACAACTGCAACGAAAAATCAATTGCGCTTCGAGCTATAGGTGAATCAAATTAAAATGTAACGAATCTACCATAACCTCAAAATGTTTAAATGTAAAAACTTGTTTCACTCCCAACCTTGACTTTGCCATCCACCTTCGAAGCCCTAGAAAATGATAAAACTACTTACCGATACTCAAATTCATCGTCGTAATACTTGTCGGAGTAGTAAATATCTTTCGCGCTCATTTTTCCACCGAGACGATGTCAGCCGGTCTTTGTTCAGGTGCAACAGGTTACAGCTGCAATTTTCTTTGCTAAATTAAACGATGAATTTCACGTGTCCTGCACAAAAATTGATTTTCTACACGTTACTTAATCTATGTGCGAATCTTTAACTATGTATTTGATAATAGTTTCACTTGATTAAAGATGCTTTCTACGGTTTTCAAAATCGCCCTTGACGTACACCGCTTTCATTTAATGTCTAACAACGGATTCAAATTCAACCGATCTCTTTCTTTGGAATTAAGATTGAAGTTAGCGACAATTGCTCTTCAATGTCATATGTTTTTAGAATAAATATTGAATGGAAAAGTCACTATCGTGAGAAAATAATTTCCTTCAAATAAATACGAAAATTAAAAAAATGTTTTTAAAAATATTTACGGCTAAAAACATTCGATTGATGACGTGTTCAAATTTATTAATTTTAAACTTACTGTAAAAGACGAATGTATTTTAAACAAATCTTATATTACGTCTCCTTTACATTATATTTCCCGAAATGTAAAATATTTAGTATTAATTAATGTAAATTTAGAAAAAAAAAACAATCAATAGCAGCGTTTATTACAGCAATTTTCATCTAGCCCACAAGAAACAAAGACAGTATCCCATTTAAAAAGAATTTATTTCCAAGTCTCTTATCGCCTGTACCGATATCTCTTAAAATGGAACCATAATTGAAAAATATTGTTGTGGAATTGGCATCGAAAGCCCCTTTTATAGCTGAATTCCCATTCCCGATTGACGATTTTAAAGGCAATATCCTCATAAGGTGGTCCGGCATGGAATCGCAATATCGCAAAATCCTTGTTATCATTGCATGGCGTCTAAAAAACGATAAACATTTAATACCTTCAAAATTTACACAATGAAACCAAAGATCTTACCAGGAAATATTGTGGAGTGCAGTCCTTATCGATCAAATCCGGATAGAAAATATTGAACTTGTAACCTTGGACAATCTTCGGTGGAGGATTATCCATATCGTAGTGAGTCTGATTGTATTTATTCCACTCGAATCCGGTGTGTACCCTGTTGAAATACCGAGGCTTTCTAGGTCTGTACTTGTCCGACCAGAGGTACACTTGAGAGTCTAATTTGGTTTCAACGGAGAATTCGGCTTCATCGTCATCCATTCCTTTACGAGCTTCCCGCTGCATTAGCATCTCTTCTCTCGAGTAGGTGTTTTCCGCAGCCGCCTGGTCCACCAGCTGATTTCGAGTTGCCTCCAGTTTCTCCTCATCTTCCTCCTGTGTTATGATGACAAAATCTGCTCCCAACTCAGATTCGGTCATATATTTGGGACTATAACTTCCCTCCTCATATGACTGGAAACAGGAATTCAACATGTCCTGAGCGTTCTCCTCAGCGATCCTGTAAATGTTCCAAAATTTAGTATCTGTTATTTGTATGCTATAAATATTTCCTTACTCCTCTTGTTCCGAAAATTGTTCCTGACTGGACTCATCCATTGATTCGGAAGGTTCTTCTTTGATTTCAACTTTCGTCGATGGTCCTGGCGTGTCCAAAGCCTCTTTCTGCTCATTTTTCAACAACTCAAGTTTGTGGCGAAGATTATCTTGATGTTTGTCCCTCAATCTAGCTCTCGCCATATGTGCTTTAAGCTGAGACAGCAAACTTTCCCAGTAACCAATGTCTACTCCATCGCTTTTCCCAGAAATTTTCGCTTCGATTTTATGTTTCAATTCCTCCAGTTGCCCAGTTGTCTTTCCCCTAAAGATCTCAGTCACGTCCTTCGCCACACTTTGATGGATACCTTCTCGTCGACCAACGGTCGCATTGAACTCCCCACCAAGTTCAAGTTTCTTCAATTTTTGCAGTTCATCCTCCACAATAACGGTCATATCCTCCCAGAATTCGTTATTGTTCCCCTTCTCAAGTTCAATGTAAACCTTGATATCAACAAGAAGATCTTCAAGATCTTGAACACCCAAACCGTTAAGGAAAGTATACGGCTCGTGCATCTGCATTTCAATAGTCTCCTCAAGATTGGAATTAGAAATGTATTGGGCCAAGAGATCAATAGGCTTTGCTCTTCCATCCTGGATTCGAATTTTGCTTCTAAGACGTGCCTGCTCCAAATGGAACTGATCTTCCTGCCGTTCCCATTCTTCAAACTGTGCTGCTTCTCTGGACCGCTGAAGCATGATCATCTCCTCCTCGCGCTTAAGGCGTTCTAGCTCTCGTTCTTGCCGCCGCTTTTTAACCTTTTCCAACTCGGCCTTATTCTCCAGTTGCTTCCTTCTATTAAAAGCCTCGACTGCTTCAGGTGGGATATTTTTTAGACCTTGTTTCTCCAACTTCTTGTTCCATACAAAGGTGGAGGTCAAGTGGGCGTCACCAAACGGATTGTCCTGGTTCGTATAGTGCTGGTATTCGTTGTCCCAACCCATTCGCTCTCGGCGTTTTGCTTCTTTAAGTTGCTTCTCCCGAAGTCGCCTTGCACGCTTTTCTTCTGGCGTCTCCTTTGCCTTTAACTCTTCTTTAAGCTTCTTCCGATCAAGGGCTTCCTTCAAACGGCTCTCCTCGAGTTTCTTTAGGAGTTTTACAGACTTATCTGTTGAGGAGCTGCTCGATGATCTGAAAATAGTATATTTCTAATTTATAATATTCGCTGAGTGGTTTTTAATGTAGCTTACCTTCTGCGGCGCTCCTTAGATGTCTTTTTATCTTTCCCATGTTGCCTTCTAGGACTCTTGCTCGGGTGTCTAGACTTTCGATTTGACGAAGACTTCGACTGTCTTCGACCAAGGTTACTGTCCGAACTATCATCACTAGATGATTCTGACGAGATGTGTCGCTTTTTGTGTTTCATTTTGTGTAAGGACCTTCAGGATAATTTAGTAATAAAATACGGGAACATAACGAAAATTGCGAAGTACACACCTGTCAAACTTCGACATTTTGTGTAATGTCAAATTGTCAAAAGCCTTGTTGACACCGTGCTCAGTTCAGCTAAAGATACCCAGAAAAACTAAAACTTTTATTGTAATTAAGTTATCTGAATCCAATTTTTAACCCTTCAATCCCTAAACAATAGTACAGAAAATATTTTCACAAACGAACGGACTCCCAGCTGTAATTTGACAGTTGCTGTTTTTTTGTATATACGAGGCACTGTCTAGAGTCTTTGTTTTACTTTCCCATTTTCTTATTTTTAACTTTTTCGTGAACCGAAAGGCACAAATATCCGGCGAAGTATGAATATTATACGATCGGACGTCAGAGAACACGAGCGATATCAAATCTAAGATTTTGAAATTGGGACATGGGAACCACGGTTTGAGATAATACATCAGATTTTGTGCAGAATCGAAGCTTGAAGGACAATTTTGTTCTGCCAGGATTTTAAACATTCCAAATAAGAGGTTGTCTCTATATTTATTTGGATGGCAACATTTTTGTGAAACTAAAATCGATGCATAGATAATAGGACGGTCCAGCATCCAGAGATATTGCCTAAAAACGAGTATAAAGCAAGAAAAAATGGTCGATTCGTTGCCATCAGTCTTACGAAATAGAATTTTACGTTACCTTTTATTGATGAAAAAGTTATAATGTAGTCCAATTTTCATAACTACACATTCAGAATTTTTTATAAATTACAAAACCCCGAACAAGCAGCTACGGACCGGTTTTAGATAAAATCGAGAACTTTATTTTCCGTACGTTATTTCTTAGATTTATTTAATGAAAAATTATCACGGAGTCCAAGAGCTCAGACAGGTTTATTGTATTTGCACAAATATATTGTAGGAATTCGCTTTGTTTATTATTTAAAACTTTCAGAAAACGGTGCATAAAATGTAGATTTGAAATATTTTTATAATGGAAACTACTAAATAAAAAGATAATCCGTATACAACTTCACACTCAATTGTCAGTATAAAAATAATACCGTTAGGTAAAAACCTAGAAGAAAAATTTTCCTCATTTCTAAAATTTTGTTCTTTATTTCAAATTAAAGCCAAGGATTTAACAGGGTGTCTTTATTTTTTAATGTGTGCAAATACCAACTTTATTGCCGGCAGATGTTACGCTACGATGTAATAGGAAATGACGTCCGCCATTTTCCTTACATCAAAACTCAAAGTTTTACTTAAATGCTAATCATGCTTAAAATATTTGCTTTTTAGCAGGCGACATTAATGAATAAAAATTATATTTTTCATATTTTAAATTGAGTACATTAATGGAATTTAAAGGTTTGCTGTTATTTTTTATCTATTTAATCGATATAAACGGGTTGCTAATGAACGCTCCCTAAAAATAACTGCCAAACTAAGGCTTCCAGCGGGAAGTTTTTACACTGGTAAGACCAGTTTCGAGGCTTCTAAAATTGCGAAATTCCCCTATTGAGTGAATTTTGGTATTTTGCGTAATGTGAGAAATATCAACTTATCGGTAATTTCGTATAAAAGCTGCGTCGAGCGCTCGGGAATTCTCAGTGCAAGCATTACGAAGGGAAATTAAAGTGTGAATTGCCCGGTTTATTTCTTTCAAAGTGAAAAAATAAAATTTGGGAGCCTACGGGTAATATTTGTGTTTGAGTAATTTTTAAAGTTATTTTTTGTTTTTTAATAAATTCGAGAACAATTTTCTATTATAAATATTTACATAATAATTTTGCTTGTGAAGTATTTTTAGTTCCTTTTTACTTTTTATAAAATTCTACTGTTATAATATTTGAAAAAAAAGATTTAAACTCTAACGAACGATACCCATTCGATCTTCCAGGCTAATTATTCCCGTTATTCCAGGCATTGCGCCATCAGCCGACTTAGCCGACAGTCCTAGGTGGTAGAAATTTGTCAATTCTCTTCCTTTTGTACAGGAACGCCATTGCGGGCGTGTTGTGTTTTTAAAACTCGTTGGTCGATAATCATCTGACATCCAAAATGGTAGGTGAAAATCTCGTTAAATAAATATCCGACGCGATTAATTGCATGTTTCTGCATTTCGGGAATGTGTTATTTGTGATTTTGTGCTACAACGAATGTGAGAAATTCGATTAAAATGAAATCGTCGCGATACAGAAGCAGCAGCGGGGTGCCTTTTGAGGCCTGGCTGTGGTGAAATCGCTCTGCCAGTATTGACGTATGCAATTCTGTAATTCGGCGAAGAAACAAAAGAAAAGATTGAGAAAATGTGAAATTCCCTCTGCAGAACTGCAATTGTTCGCTTAATTTAACTGTTACATAGAATTTTGAATCGCACTTGAGGAAAAATCGAACCAAGGATTTTAATGGAGTTCTCCGTTTTTCCAGGTCAATTTCACCGTAGACGAAATCCGTACTTTGATGGACAAAAAGCGGAATATCCGCAACATGTCCGTCATTGCTCACGTCGACCACGGCAAGTCAACTCTGACTGATTCTTTGGTAAGTATATTTTATCCGGAAACACGAAAACAATAGGTTTTTTGTTGGCTCGTCCTTTAATGCAGCACTTTCCCCTTGTGTGCAGGTCTCCAAGGCAGGTATTATTGCCGGAGCTAAGGCTGGAGAGACTCGCTTCACCGATACCCGTAAGGATGAGCAGGAGCGTTGCATTACAATCAAGTCAACGTGAGTCAAATATGATTTTATAAATTATTTTATGGGGGACTTAAACTGATGACACGATGACGAGACTGAACTGGGGCAGCACAGGAACTTTGCTGTATCTTTCAGCAGAATTCTAAGCAGTTTCCAGAGCAGATGATTCCGGCAGCCTGATTTTTATATTTTAATTCTCAAGGGGATGGGATGCCAGCTGCCAGCTGTTTCAAATTTTAGCACCTTTTGTATACTAACAGTTACGTAACGTTCACTTACAGTGCCATCTCCATGTACTTCGAAGTTGAAGACAAGGATCTTGTCTTCATCACTCACCCTGATCAACGTGAAAAGGATGAAAAAGGTTTCTTAATCAACCTGATCGATTCCCCCGGGCACGTAGATTTCTCATCTGAGGTAACAGCTGCTCTCCGTGTGACCGATGGTGCTCTTGTTGTTGTTGATTGTGTTTCTGGTGCGTTTTTTCACTACTAAAATTCTAATTCGTAGAAAAAAACTAAATATTTTTTATAAAAAAAAAAAACAGGAGTTTGTGTCCAAACTGAAACTGTTCTCCGACAAGCCATCGCTGAACGTATCAAGCCAATTTTATTCATGAATAAAATGGACCGTGCCCTCCTTGAATTGCAATTGGACGCTGAAGAGCTATACCAAACTTTCCAAAGGATTGTTGAAAATGTTAACGTTATTATTGCTACTTATAACGATGATGGTGGCCCAATGGGTGAAGTACGTGTTGATCCATCAAAAGGTTCTGTCGGTTTTGGTTCCGGTCTCCATGGATGGGCCTTCACCCTTAAACAGTTCTCTGAAATGTATGCTGAGAAATTCAAGATTGATGTTGTTAAACTGATGAACCGGTGAGTATTTTATGACTTATGAAACGAAATAGCTTCTAGCACAATAAGTATCAAGCATAGAGTTTTTGTGTAACTCATTTTGGGTGAAACTAAACTCTAAGACTGTTTGGTAAGTGCATTTCAATAGAAGTAGAAAAATTGTTGAGCCTTTTTTAACGCTGTCCCGCGACCTCTATCCTTATGTCTGGTCGGGATATTGCTCAAGATTGGCTTGAACACTTCTACAATTTATAAGGACGAGAAATTCGTAAAGACCATTATGTTTAATAATAAAATCATTTTAAAATTTCCAGCCTGTGGGGTGAAAACTTCTTCAATGCCAAGACAAAGAAATGGGCTAAACAAAAGGATGCTGACAACAAGCGTTCATTCTGTATGTACATTCTGGATCCCATTTACAAGGTCTTCGATGCCATCATGAACTACAAGAAGGAGGAGATTCCAAAACTTCTGGAGAAAATTGGAGTTGCTCTGAAGCACGAAGATGCCGATAAGGATGGCAAGCAGCTTCTTAAGGTTGTTATGCGTAGCTGGTTGCCAGCTGGTGAAGCTCTACTTCAAATGATTGCCATCCATTTGCCTTCTCCTGTTGTTGCCCAAAAATACCGTATGGAAATGTTGTACGAAGGTCCACATGATGATGAAGCCGCTGTTGCCATTAAGAGTTGTGATCCTGAAGGACCACTTATGATGTACGTCTCAAAAATGGTACCGACCTCTGATAAGGGACGTTTCTACGCCTTCGGACGTGTCTTCTCCGGAAAAGTTGCTACTGGTATGAAGGCTCGCATCATGGGTCCCAATTACATCCCAGGCAAGAAGGAAGATTTGTACGAAAAGGCTATTCAGAGGACCATTCTTATGATGGGTCGTTATGTTGAGGCTATTGAAGATGTGCCATGCGGCAACATTTGCGGTCTTGTAGGAGTTGACCAGTTCTTGGTAAAGACTGGTACCATTACCACTTTCAAGGATGCCCACAATATGAAGGTAAGAAATTGTTTAGATTTTTGAGTAGGCATAGATATGTAGGGAATAGTTTGGTAGGATTTTTATGATGAATATACCTTACAGACCTGTTCTGAAAACTATGAGGGAAAGTTATAGGTTCTGATCATGATAAACAAAGCTAGAAGTTCTTATTGCGTGCGAATAGGTAGTAATTGTGCTTTTACTACTTTCAGGTCATGAAATTCTCTGTATCTCCTGTTGTGCGTGTTGCCGTCGAGCCCAAAAATCCAGCTGACTTACCAAAACTTGTTGAAGGTCTTAAACGTCTAGCCAAATCCGATCCTATGGTCCAATGTATCATTGAAGAATCTGGTGAGCACATTATTGCCGGTGCTGGTGAATTGCACTTGGAAATTTGCCTAAAGGATTTGGAAGAGGATCATGCTTGCATTCCACTGAAAAAATCTGATCCCGTTGTATCATACAGGGAGACAGTCAGTGATGAATCGAACCAAATATGTCTATCAAAATCACCGAACAAGCACAATCGTCTCTTCATGAAGGCCTGCCCAATGCCAGATGGATTGGCTGAAGATATCGACAAGGGTGATGTGAATGCCCGTGATGACTTTAAGGTTCGTGCCCGTTATTTGGCTGAGAAGTACGATTATGATGTAACTGAAGCACGTAAGATTTGGTGCTTCGGACCTGACGGTACTGGCCCCAATATCATCATTGATTGCACCAAGGGTGTACAATACCTTAACGAAATCAAGGACTCCGTCGTCGCCGGCTTCCAATGGGCAACCAAGGAAGGTGTCTTGGCCGATGAGAACATGCGAGGTGAGTGTGTACACCGTGGATGTAAATCCTTTATTATTTTGATATGATGAAAACTTTTACGATCTTGATTTGTCGTGAGGGTACGCTCCAATTAAGCTCAAAAGGACTGACGCACTTTAATTTTCATTAAATATTTTATATTCTTTTTGTTAAATATCATAAAGATATTAACTAGATCCATTGCTCTTTTACAGGTGTCCGATTCAACATCCTGGATGTAACTCTTCACGCTGATGCAATCCATCGTGGAGGTGGTCAAATCATTCCAACAGCTCGTCGTGTACTGTACGCTTCTGTGATCACAGCACAGCCACGTCTTATGGAGCCAGTCTATCTGTGTGAAATCCAATGTCCAGAAGTCGCTGTCGGCGGTATCTATGGTGTATTGAATAGACGTCGTGGCCACGTTTTCGAGGAGGCTCAAGTTGCTGGTACCCCAATGTTTGTTGTTAAAGCCTATCTCCCTGTAAATGAATCGTTCGGCTTCACTGCCGATTTGAGATCAAACACCGGCGGACAAGCGTTCCCACAGTGCGTATTCGATCACTGGCAAGTGCTACCCGGTGACCCAATGGAGCCCAGTAGCAAGCCATACCAAATTGTACAAGATACACGTAAACGTAAGGGTCTCAAGGAGGGTCTGCCAGATCTCGCTCAGTATCTAGACAAATTGTAAATTGCAATTCGAGAGGACATAAAAAAAAGTATCTGCTTGTGAGTGGGTGGGGAAAAACGGCTTTAAGTGTTCGTTTTCAATTATTTTTTTTTTTAATAATTCATATTTTATTTTTATTAATTTAAAAATAGAACGGGAGAAATACTTTGTGGGATAATGCAGGCAAGACAACGTAAGCACACTGATATTTACTCGCTAGATACAATTCTAGGTGCCACGAGATCCCGGTGGCACGTGTGAATGAAAAACAACAACAACAAAAATAAAAATGTTAAAAATTACGATAAACGGGTTTCATTCATGAATTTTCAATATCCACATGGCACTTTTTGGTTTTTTTTTGTCTTTTGCTTGTTGCTGAATGCTATTCTGAATTTATTTTAATCAACTAAGAATTTTTTAAAAATCTTTTGCTGGCTTTTTAATTTTGAATTTATTCTAAAGTAAAAAAGAGAATTATTTTTGTTGATTGGTCATTTATTGAATTTTTTTCTTCACATAGGTAAGTTATTTTCCTTCAGAGCGTGTTCTGCTCAATCCGGATTTATCTGAACATATTTTTATTACAGTTCGAGTTATGGCTAAGAAATTAATTTTGTTCGCTGTTCTGTTTATAGATAAGATAGCGAAATATCTAAGAAGCCCGGAAAGTTCAGAGATAGTAAAAAGATCTACTGATTTGGAATTTTAATTAAAAATGAATTCAATGGCAAATAAATCAAAGATTTTAAATATCCGGGAATTAAGAATTTTTTCAATAACTTGCCTTTTTCGTATAATTGACTAGACTTTAAAACTTTCATTTTGCTAATTCTTTGATAATTGCCTCATTTAAATATCTTTTAAAAATAACTTTCCTATGGGCTTTGTTCTAGGGTACCAGAAATAAAAAGAGGATCTTAAATTACACCGAAATTCAAATTTATTTTTAGTAAAAAAAAAAACCTGTTCTTTCCAACACTGACTTTTTTCAAAAACTTGTTTTTAATGGTTTCTTATTTTTGAGATCTTTATTAAATATTCGTTATTAACAAATGTGCTAATAATGATTCTATTGTATTTTTAAATTGACCTTTAAAATTAACATTTTAAAGTATTAATTTGCATTTTTTGTATCAGATTATTTTGGGAAATTGTAAACGGCAGCAGCAACAGTGACGAATGCTTTTATTTTTAACTGAATTTAATACAAATGTTGGTATAAATTACAAATTTGACAAAGCAAATAAAAATTTACTAAAAAGCTAGTAGTTTTTTAAAAATTTTTCTCTAGAATTATTCTTCCTTTCTTTTCCACCAAAATTATATTCTCGATGAATACATAACGCCAAACTGAATAACTTTCTTAAAAACTCCGATATACATCGAAACTTGCAAAAAAGAGGCATTTTAATTTTGGAAATTTGGAAAAAGGAAAATCTGTAATAATTTCGAAAATTGAAAGGCGATGTATCCTCTAAGTTCGAAAAAGGAAGTCGCAATTTTTGCCTAACGATTTTCCTGACAGAGGGGGCAGCAGCATCATTAATTTATCATCGAGAACTTGGCAACCCTGACGACGACGGCGGCGGCGGGAGACATTTTTGTGTAAATTTCTGCAAGCTCCGGTGGGATTTTTGTTGCAATTTCTCATAATTTCGATAAGAATTTCGTGCGAATCACTGGATAAAAAGTAAGACTAAAGTCCTGTTATTGTAGTTTACGCACATTACTGTAAACTTTCCGCGTATTTTACGAAGATTTGCGGTGAAACCAAGACGCGGTCTAGCGCTTGGGGTAGTGGACGCAGCCATCGTCTTAAGAAATCCGTTTTATATTTTCCCGCCTTAAAGGCATCTTGTACATTTAAGTGCGATAGTGAAGGTTGTTAGGCGGTGTCCTTATACCATTTTTAGTTGTTTAGAGGTTTGTACATTTACGAGGAAAACCCGTTTTTATCGGTTTCAGATAAAAAACAGACATGTCTACAAAAGGAAGAGGCCGTGGAAAAAAGGCAGCATCAGCCACAGCTGTCGAAGTCACACAGGAAAATGTTGTTGGTAAGAAGCCTCCAGTTATTCTAGAAAATTAGGAAACCCTTAGATTTTAGCTTCTCTCAAAGATTCAACGTCAGAAGTCAGAAGTGAGGAGGAGGTTGCCCCAGTTGCACCAAAGGATAAGAAGGGCCCCAAAAGGAAGCCGACTGTAGAAAGTGGCTCGGCGGAATCGAGTACAGTGGTTCCAACAAAACGTGGTCGTGGAAAGGATGCTAGCACAACAGAAAAAGAAGGCAAAAGAACTCCAGTAGAGGAGACTAAACCTAAACGAGGTGGTCGAAAGGGAACACCGGTGGAAACTCAGCTGGAAATAAAACTTGAAGAAGAGGAAAGTACAGAAGCTGTCGCGGTAAAGGCACCAACAAAAAGGGGACGAGGTAAAAAGCCTGCTAATCCAGTTAAAGTTAAAGAACCCGAGCTCGAACCAGAAACCAAAAAGGCAGTTAAGGGAAAACGAAGTTCTAAAAAAGAAAAGGCTCCAGTCGCTAAGGAAGAGGAGCCTGAAGCGTCCGCTTCAGCTAATGGTGATTTAGTCGAGGAAGAAAATCAAACCAGTGAAGCGCCTGTTGATGATGAACAGGAAGAGGAAAAATCCGAATCGCCACAAGTACCAGCCAAGCGGGGAAGAGGCAGGAAAGCAACTCCGGCTAAAGAGGAAAAAAGTTAGTTTAGTTCTGTATTTGATAATTTAATTGCTAGTTGGAACACTCCATGCGAAAAAAGAAAAATTTCTTAAAATAGTAGTAGTAGTAGTCATAGTTTTCCATATTTTTCTCTAGAGCGTTTTTTTTCTGTCTGTTTTAGAAGTTAAGATCACTTAGTCATAAAATTGAGTCCATATTTTTTCTAGAACCAGTCAAAACAGCGGCTGCTAAAAAGATGGTAACAGAACAGGGCAAAGGTCGTAAGCGAGGTGGTGACTCAAAGAAAGAGGAATCGTCAGAGAATGGAGCCCAGGAAGAGGAAGTGGTTCCTCCGTCAGTAGCCAAAAAAGAAGGAAGAGGACGAAAACGTGCACTACCAGAATCTGAGAAAATGGAACCAGCCGAAAACGGGAACCAGGCACAAGAGGAAGAAGTGATAACCGGTAAATAGACTAAGCCAAACACTTCATTAACCAAAAGAACGATAAACATAAAAAAAAGTAGTTTGCGAAACAACAGAAAGACCAATCAATCAAACCAAACATTTTGGGGGCAACACACAAATATAAAAAATAAAACGGTTGCACATTTTATTTTTCCACCTTAGTTTTATTAGCTTAAGTTCTTTTCTTTTCGCCCTAAGGCGGTAGTGAAAGTAATTTAATTTGGATTTCCTGTATAACTGAATACGTTGTGTTTTTTTAGGTGAATAAGAGCTTTTATGTCTGATTTTCTTTTTTATTTTCAATCTTCAGTTTTGTGTGAGTACCTAGTATTAGTTATTTATTTTCTTCAATATTCCTCCTCAGTAATTTGTTTAACACAATGCTATTGTTCTAAATCCGAATTGTCGCCTCGAAACTGGGCAAAACAGTTTGAATTGGAAATAAAGGACGTTATTGTATGTAAAATGAAAGTTTGGTTGTTTGATTTTTCTTTCATTCAGCTTATGACCGTTTTCTAAGCACCTATTCTTTAAATATTACTTGTCTTTTACTGACTGGCCGGTGGATTGGGCTTCTTTTCTTATTTTATATAGTTCATGGTCTCATTTAGTGTGCTGAAACTTAATTTCCAACTTTCTTTCAATGGCCCCATGTTTAATTGAATTTTGATAAATTAAAGTTTTCAAAGTGTTTTGTCCAGAGAAAGTAAAGACCTCTTAAAAAGTACACGTTTTATAGCATTTGATTTTTTAAAAATGCTTTACCCGCTTAAGTGAGAAAGTATTGTGCAGGTGAAACACTTATTCTTACCATTCTCGTAAAGTGTTAGGCCGGTTTTAAAATCTCAGAACGACTGTTGGAGCTCGGGCATGAAAAGGTAAGAAAAAAATTAGAAATGAGATGATATTTCCACAAATGGTCACGAAAAGATTCTAGGTGCAAATGGAAGATCGAATTTACAATTTAAGAAAATATTCTGATTTGGAAGATCGTTTTAGGCAGTTGTTCTAATTCGATTTGTGAAAACACTTTGAATAATTCCATATATTTGAAGAAAATGTACGGAAAAAAATTAAGTTTGGATTTTTTCCAAGGATATGGAGTAAGCAAGCACTTGAGATCGATTTTTTAGGCGAGAAATTCAATTACAATTACAAGTATACTTCGGGATTGTAATTTAAAATAGCGCTCTTTTTCATCATACTTTTAAGCCAAAGAAAAATTTGAGGGAGAAATGGGAGAAAATGCTTTAGAAATTGAATTAGATGAATTTACAATTAAAAGTACAAGCAATTTGAAATTGTAATTGCGGGCAATTACCGATTACAATTGCAATTAGAGCTGGCATAATTCTTAAAGAACGAGTTTTTTATTTTATCATTATTCTTTTTTTACTTAGGAAGAATTTCTTAAATTAACCTGTAAAAATTGCTCGTCCAATTTCCATTAAGGCTTTTGAGGTTAAGTCCGAAGTGAAGCTTTCTTTTTCGTGTAGCAAAATTTTAATATTTTTGGTGTAATTGATGATTTTAACGATAACAAAACTCTTACGACTAAAAAAAACCAATGGATTCTTCGTCAGGAGTTATCACACGTTTCTTGTTCAGAGATGTAA
Source organism: Proctacanthus coquilletti (assembly GCA_001932985.1). Lineage (NCBI taxonomy): Eukaryota > Metazoa > Arthropoda > Insecta > Diptera > Asilidae > Proctacanthus > Proctacanthus coquilletti. The sequence goes on along the minus strand of MNCL01000099.1, from coordinate 546,202 downwards.
CATTTCGATACGATTATTAGTTCCCAAAATTCTTCCAACTCTTTTCTTTTTCTTTAGCTCCAAAGAAGTCCAAAAAAGTGGTCAAAGAAAAGCCTATTAAAGTAAATGGTACAGCAACTAATTATGATAAAATAGACTTTAGTCTGGATAAGGAATTCAACTTAAAGATATCCTCTTGGAACGTAGCTGGACTCAGATCCTGGATCACTAAAGGTGGTCTTGAGTTTATTGACCATGAAAAGCCCGATATTCTTTGCCTTCAGGTAATTTATTGATTATAATCATAAAATTCTTAATGATTTAAATAAAAACAAAACAATTTAACTACAGGAAACAAAATGTGCGCCAGATCAAATTCCTGATGAGGCAAGAATTCCTGGATACCATCCTTATTGGTTGTGTAAACCTGGTGGTTATGCGGGTGTTGCAATTTATTCCCGGACAATGCCCATCAATGTGGAATACGGAATTGGAGATGAGGAACAGGACGCAGACGGTCGCATTATGACTGCAGAGTATGAAAAATTCTATTTAGTTGCAGTTTATGTACCAAATGCTGGCAGAAAATTAGTAACACTACCGAAACGAATGAGATGGGATCAGATTTTCCATGATTATTTAACAAAACTTAATGAAAAGAAACCGGTCATCGTAGCTGGTGATATGAATGTGTCCCATCAGGAGATTGACTTAGCTAATCCTAAGACGAATAAGAAAAATGCTGGTTTCACACAGGAGGAGAGAGATGGCATGACGAAATTACTATCATTAGGTTTTGTGGATACCTTCAGGCATTTATATCCAGACAAAGAGAAGGCCTACACATTCTGGACGTACATGGGAGGAGCTCGGAGTAAAAATGTCGGCTGGCGTTTGGACTATTTCATTGTATCGGAAAAACTGACATCAAAAGTAGTTGACAATGTTATGCGGTCACAGGTTTTAGGCAGTGATCATTGCCCTATTACTTTGTTTTTAAATTTATAAGTTTCGTATGCAGTATATTGTAAGGAAAGGGAGGTCCTATCACGCAATCCGAATCGACTTGTATTAAATAATTTTGTATGTTTTTTTTTAGAATTATAAAAAGGGATTTCATTATAGAGAACCTTAATATTTTATATAATTTTTTGAATTTCATGAGCAGAGTACATTAAGTCGAATCGAGTTACATGATACCTCCGTCTGGATCATAAATTTATCACCCTGTAGAAGGTTATTGCCTTATAATTCCAATATTATCCATTATCAGTTGATTTTCCATTTGAACATTTCGTCTGTCCTCTAGTTTCATGTTTTAGTTTTATTTCTCTGTTTTGTGTGATTGTAATACTCGAAAAGTGTAAACGGCCAATAACTTGTAGCTGTGTATTTGCTGGAAACGACTATTTGTAGTTTTTATGTCTCGATGTAACAATATAATGATAACTGTTATCACAAAACAAAAGAAAAAGGAAAGAAATTATGCTCGGAGGCACACAAACTGGAACTGTATTGTACTTTGAATAAAATTCCATTTAATTGTTACAAATGTAATATGTTTTTTAAAAATCAACAAATAAAAATTACTTTTAATATACCGGTAAGCTTTTCTGTTTGATTTAATAGTAGAATTCTTTACAGGAAAAAAGAATTTAGGGAGATGTAGCGGTCCTATTTTAAAACTTATTTTATAATGAAATGGCTAAGACTGCCTCCTGCAAATAGCTAAGTGTTTCCTCGAGGATTATAAGATCCATATTGACCTGCATGTTTTCTATAGTAGTTTATTTTTGCTACATTTCCCTTTTCCCGCTGATTTTAAAAAACATTTACATATATCTTTAAATATTGTTAATCAATAAACCTTTCTAGTCTTTTAATCTGTATTTTTACTATTATTTTTATTGAAAGTAAAGTATAGAAAATTTTATTTTCCCTCCTAAAAAATCCTTTTATAAATTTCCCCCGCTTTTGAAGTCTATCTGACTTCAGTCGGACGCTTTTAAATGTCATAACGAATTGCGTCACAGTTGATTGTGTTTTGCGTACCGTTTAAACTATGGAGAATTTGGAAAACAAAAACGAACATTTCCGGCATCTTATGCTTTACTTTTTTCACAAAGGTACAAATGCAACGGAAACGTCCCGAGAAATCTGTGCTGTATATGGTGACAAGGCCATAACAGCGCAAACATGTCAGAAATGGTACGGGAGATTCCGTGATGGCGATTTCACCCTTAAAGATGAACCGCGATGGGTACGGGTACTTGTGGCCGAAAATGACGAGCGGAGAAAGAATGACGCATCCGCTGCCACAAGAAAAGCAGCAGAGAAAAAAGCGCGGAAAGCGAAGCCGGTGAGCAAGCCAAAGCCAAAAGTTGGAGCGAAGAAAAAACCAGTTTCGAAAAAAGGCTCAGCAAAGTGGACCACGGTCTGGGCACCGAAGGGAGAAAAGTATAGTGCTCGGTTGGTTGAACCATTTTCCTATTATTAAGTTTTGTTTGTAAGAAAATTATTAAAGTAAATTAAGAGGTTTTAGAATTGTTTTTATAACACGAATTCTCGATTCCTCATATGCTACATAAATATCCAAAACTGAAGCACCATTCTGAAACATTCGGAGTAAAAGAGTTCAGGCAGATAATTCAAAATTTATTAAGTCATGTCTGCTTGTATATTATGGTCCCAGAAACGGACAGCATTGTGCGTGACTACACTTCCCTTCTGCTGATCTGCACTGCCTTCTAAATACAACGGTGTAAATTCGCGGTACGCTAAGCAAACACGCCTTTCTAGAACGTCCTCTCTGAGCACCGCGTGCTCAAACTGATACCTTGCCGGCCCGTACAGAGCAATCAAGGATAAGCTGTAATATTAAAATTAGGCTTCAGATTCGTCCTGCACATGGGAGAAATACTTCCATACTTTGGCATAGGTATTCTGATAACCAATCCTTCATACTGTTCCAGTTGTTCTTCGTCGAGCAAGTCGCATATCAATTTATCTCTGTAGTCCTTTACGAGGTCCAAGTTGTATTTGTTGTGTTGACCCTTATACCTGACCAAGGTGAGTACGGAATCCCCGAGGCAGTTGACTGTAACAACACGTTCGCCCCAAATCCAACAGTCGTCAATGTGCGGATCAATTGAAGCTCCTTTATCCGGATTATACTCCAGCGTGCATTGCTCAATTGTTTGGAAATCTTTGAGCAGAGGAACGTTTGGGAATCTAGCCTGAACGAATTTTGTACAAAGTGGAAATCCTTTGAAATCACCATTTTGCAACTTCCTCTTTTTGAAATTTGCTTTCGGTCCAAAGTTTTGTTTCCGTCGTCCGCTTTGTGAATCTTGCCATGAAAGTTCGTCCAGGTTTTTCATCAGTCCCTTGCCTTCGTTTTCTGAAAGGAAATTGGATTTGACTAGAACACCGGGTAAGGGCATTCCTTCGGTTGGGCGGTGGTTTTTGTGGTTATTCAAAACTTCAGACACGTCCCAGCCTTTGTATATCCTGTTACAATTCGGACAAAAGACATAGGGATCTAATTTCTGGAAGAATCACCCATAAGTTATATAAAAATCGCGTAAAATGTCGTCACGAATTACACCTTGTAGATTTGGTAGAAGTCCTTCTTTTGTATGCCGAATTCCTTTTCACATAGAAGGCAAGTCCTACACCCTTTGCAGCTACAAGGTCTGGTCGTATTCATCGTGTTTTTAAATAGAGAAAACAAGCCGGAAAACCACAAAAACCACTGCACGAACTTCTGTTGTCAACTGACAGTCCTACTGGCCAGCAGAACAGCTGATGATGACAGTTGTGTAGGCGGACGGCTTGTCAGTTGCACGAAGTAAACACGGCCGCTCTATGACAGACACTGTGGTAATTTTAACTAATTTAACATCCTCTTATTTCCTTGTAACGTTGATTATTTCTCAAGTCGGTAATAGTGACGGTGTTTAACGGCGAGCGGTGGATTGACGCCTGTTTCGAATCAATTCTTCGTCAGGATGTGCTCACTTCATCAGGTAGGTGAACGAGATGTGTGAATGTGTGGGTGCATCGTCTTATCCATACGCGAAGAACCGTAGGAGAAAGCAAGTTGCATACTTTTCGTCGTTGTCGAAAATTAAATTATCTTCTTTTTACTAGCTAAGGTGGAGGTTTGCGTCTTTGACGATGCGAGCACAGACAAAACCGCTGAATTGCTGATTAAGTGGAACAAGAGATTCCGGAGTGAAGTCGGAATTGGAATGAAAGTTTCAACAAACAGCAGTGGGAAACAAAAAGGCGGTAAATTAAAAAAATAACTGATGAATCAATTTTAAATTAATATTTTAATTTTATCAGTTGGTTACGGGAGAAATCAAGCAGTGAAGTGTTGTACGGGAAAATATCTTTGTTTTCAAGATATCGACGATGAAATGATGCCGGAACGGATTTCGAGTCAGTTAAAACTGGTGAAAGAAAATCAAAATGCGGTTTGTTATAAATTTTAATGAATTTTACGTTTATTAAATTTTTTTTTATTGTAGATTATAGGAAGCAGATTTATTAGAGTGCCAGAAAATTCGACTTGTCGTTTTTCCCGGTGGGCTAATGAACTCAGTGAGGATAAATTAGAAATACAAGTTTTCACGTCCAATGGTCCTACTGTAATAATGCCAACTTGGTTTTGCAGTTTAGAAGTTTTCGAAAGGTATGTGATATTTTAAACGTGCTTATGTAATTAAAAGACTGGGAATTAAATGAAAATATACAATTCTTTTGGGGTACCGCAGGGAAGACATTCATTCTTATTCATTGTTTTCACACAGGGTCGGCGGATTTAATGAGGATGGCTATGGTATTCCTGAAGATCTCATATTTTTTTACAAACACCTCGATTTAGGTGGGAAAATTCTTCGTTCCGAAAAAGTACTATTAATTTATCGTTATCATCCTGGAGCCACAACATTTTCAATATCAGAAAAAACAATTTGGAAAATTCGTCTTGAACGACTTATAAAAAATGTATTAAATAATTCAATTTGGAAAAATGGTTTTACCATTTGGAATGCAGGAAAACAGGGACGACACCTTTTTAAAGATCTTCCAGAGAATTTAAAAAATTCCGTAAATTATTTTTGTGATGTTGATAAAAGTACGTTTATATTACAATTTATTTTTTATAATATTAAAATTTAATTTATTACAGAAAAAATAAATAAACGATATGAGTATTACGATGAAATTAAAAGGAAAGTTACATATACGATACCCATAATCCACTACATGGAGGCTAAACCACCAATTTTAATCTGTATGAAATTATTTTTAACAAATGGAGTTTTCGAAGAGAATTTAGGGAGTCTAAACATGATAGAGGGAAAAGATTATGTTATATTTTCCTAAAAACACATTAATTTATTTATAATATTATTATTACAATAAAAATTGTTTGTACATATATTGGATTTTAACTTTTTTAAAGTTTGGACCCATACAAACTCAAAATCCTATCAAAATCGACTCAATACTGATCAAATAATAATCGAAAATAAGTGAAACCAAAAAGATTATTCCATGTCTACGTTTTTACCCTAATATATAATACTTTTAAAATCAATTAAGTAGTTCTTGATAATTAAAGGAAAAATATAAGGAAAAACCTGATGAGTTGCAGTTTTCAATGATCACATTTTAATGAATTGTTTAAAAGTGCAATTGCAATTGTTTCATTTATTATATAAAAAAAAACCCCGTGAAAAATTCAACATGTAACCTCATCGTTACTAAATGCGTTGAAGGTTTGATGACACTGGGGTTATACCCATGATTCTATAAACCAATTATTGCTGCTCTTGCGGTTGGATATGATTACTAAAAGTACGAGAGAATGATAATTTTTTTTTCATAAAAAAACATTATTCTTGGAACTTGACTGAAATTAATTTGGAAAGTGTGTCTAACATTTTTTTTCATAAAAAATTAGCATTTTATTCGTTAGGAACTTGACCTTTGTAGATTTTGATGACATTATTTTCTTTTTAATTTTATAAAGATACGCAGTTTGTTTTATCTAAAAAGTTTTATGAATAATATGACGCTGGTTGTGATCGGATGAAAGATGGTCCATAGATCATTAAGCCGGTCGTCATAAAAAGGCGACAATGATAAAATAAATTGGCAATAACACATTTTAATCATCTTTCTTTTGATTTCTGTCTCGGGAAGAAGAAAACGTTGCGAAACAGAGCAATCACCCGACGTGGCTTTGACGTCAAAGAAGCATCAGCCTTCCTCATCGCCAGTCTTTCATGAAATCATCTTCACTCCACTCTGCCCGAAGAAAATGTAAAACAGTTTTTGGAAGGCGACGAAAAAAAAAAAATAATTTAGTCAAGAAAAAGGTAAACGAAAAAAAAAATAATAATAAGAGAGGTCTGAATAACTTCCGAAATGAGGTCTGCTTTGACGCACTTGCAGTGAAACCTAACGAAGAAATGTGAACGGTCTGTGTCCTCCTGGGGGACTTGAAGACGAAGAACACACCAGTAACAAAAAACCGAAATAGCGGTGATAAATCTTCATGTGGAAATGACTTAAAGGTGAGTAATCATAGCGGATGATCATATTTCTAAGGTAAATCATATGTTACAAATTGCACCACCCAGAAGACCAGATGATGAAGAAATGCTGATTACGATGATGATGATCGTTAAGACGTGTGTGCCTGAAAAAACCGAGTAACAACAAAACTCGGGGAACTCTGGAGAAGAAACGACAAAGCAATAGCATGCACTGACGTCAATCAAGGCATTGGGAAGTCGGTTTCGAGCTCTCAGATCTGATATTGTATGTTGAATTTATTTTTTATTTTTTATTTCTTGAAAAGCTCTTTGTGCTATTCTTTCCTCCTTAGCTGTGCTATTAGCGTAGTCAACGAGAGAAAAAATCTTTCACCAAGAAGGCAAAAACTTGAAGTGATTTAAGACGTCTCCAGAATGAATGGTTTAGTGTTAGCTTTTAGTATCTTAGGCCCAATCTTGTTTTTCTAGACGCTATTTTGGTGCTGTAGAGTTGTTTTTTGCTTTATCCATCCTATGCTTCATTTTTGCCTTGTCTTTATTTTAGATTACTACAGACCTTCACCTTCTTTTCTCAATAGCTTCTGACTGTGATATGTCTGTCGGCAGTTATTTTTACCGAGCCTCATACTAATCGTAACTTACAACTAGTTTTGATAAAAATAAACGTAGGAAGATATTTATGGAAATATTTAACCTTTTTAATTACTTAAAATTTATTAAATCAAAAATATGTGCCAGGGTTTTGCAACAGATTTGCATATTTTATGTAAAATATGTAAATATTGAAAAGTAATGGGAAATTTCCTTCAACAAATATATTTATTATATTTCAGAATTTATGAATATATAAATTAATAATACTGTAGTTTGTTATTTCCAACAATTTTTTAGAGTTACTTATCACCCAAGTAAAGAATCTTATGTCATACACACCCACCAGTCTAGGCCTCCACAGTTTTACAATCTTCATTAATTGAAACAATTTAATAATAATTTATTTTCATTTTACGATTGCCAAATTATTTTTATTATTATTTATCACATGAATTCGAAGAGATCTGATACAAATAATAAACACTCGTGCTAACAACGGCAGTTGTATATATTTAGAATAAATAAAAGTTATGTAAAACAAAATTAATTAATTTGATATAATATGAAATATTGAGAAGATTTTTTTTAAAAAAAAAATTTTATTCTGGATTGTAGAAAAGTCACACAATTAATAATCAACAATTTTTTTTTCAATTTTCGTGTCTAGGGTCTCGCGCAGTTGACACCTTTTTTCTGAATTTAAGGTTTAGTCGAATTAGGTAAACAATAATTCTGTAATGGAAAATATAAATAATAAAAATAATTATACGTTCTTAAATGTAAAAAGTATGTTTGGTGAAAAATAATTATAAAAGCTTTCTTGTTAAAAAAAAAATCAGTAGTATTTTTGAAAGGAATTTCGTACTTAAAGATTTTGAAATATATTCTAAAATTTTAGCAGATCGAAAACCTTGAACCTTATGTTTTTTTTTCAAAAGTACAGAAAAGTTTAAATTTTAATTTAAGTGAGCCATTTTTATTTTTAAAAAAATATATTTTTAATATAGAATCATTTGTTTAAAATTGTTTAAAGTGCTGGGTTGAGTTAGAATCGCACGCAGAGTGTTTCATACCTCCATACCATTTTTCATTGTTAAAAAGTATAAATGTATAATTATAAAATCATTTCTCATCTTTAAATAAAGAAAAAAAAAAAACATGATAAAAACGAGCAAAAATAGAATTACTTTTTTATGAATTCAAAGGACTGTGTTAATATTATTAACATAATAGACTATGACTAATTTTTGTATTACTACAATTATGATTATAAAATAATTCTCTTTGAAGAAAAAGGTGTTTAAATCTGTTTGTGCATTAATATAAAATTTAGAATAATAATGAAAATCATTAATTTATTAACAACAAAATGATGATAAAAAAAGAGTCAACAAAATAATGGCCTAAAATTTACAATTATAATTTATACAGCCCGATTAATTATCCGATTGTTAAAGTTATTTTTTCAAATATTGCGCAAAATGTTTATAATACTATTTGTGTTCCTTTGTATCATAATGACGTCAGTTAAAAAACAATCATAACTATCCTTTAAAACAAAAGTATGAAGATCCGGTTTAATGGAAGAATATCCAAATTTTAACTTTTACATATGCACATCTTAAATTTTTCAATTATTCGTAAATAAATATTCATTTATTCCAAAATTCAATTTATCTCTTTAAATTGAAAAAAAATTTTAGAAACAATTAGTTAAACCCATTAATTCATTTTCCAGTAAATTGTGTGATTCTATTTTTAATAGCTTATTAATTATTACAATCGACACGGTTTTACTAGAAACTCAGTTACCACGATATCATGAGTAATACTATAAATCAGTTTAAAAATAGATATCGATGTCATTTGATTCTAAAAAGGAAATCAGAAACTATTCCGTAGAGAGAAGAAAAAAGAAAAAAAAAACACAAAGATATTCTTTTAAAATTTCTTTCTTTTACATTTTTTTTTTTACTGTGCGATACGTTCTTTAAGGCACGTCCGCCAAAGATGCGATTTAATCCATTTGGAAACTCTCTCCTGCGGTTGAAGACAATCTGAAAACCAGTTTTTAATATGATTTTAATAAGAACAACGCACTCTGAAAATGGTTTTAATGGTGTCAGGAGGTGTTTGTTTGTTGTTTTGTTTTTTTTTTTTTAACAGCAATTCAATGCACTCTCGTTCAAATAGAATATTAATTTTATATTTTACTATATTATTAAGTATAAGATGAAATTTCCCATGCTATGAAAAGATATAGGGTATATAATTAAAAAAAAAAATATATGCTTGTATATATCATTACAAGTCCAACAACCTGGGTATTGTGAACTGTAATTTACTACCTTATTTTTTAGTCACGTACCTGAAACACGTTTGAAAGAAATAATTCCTGATAAAGTTTGGACGTGTGTCGTTCATCCGGCTCAGAATATAATATAAATTCTATATTTAGAAATATATCTTTTTATTTCTAGGCTGACATCTTTTTATTCGTATTGTTTTTTTTCTAATTTATTAATTTTTTTTTGTTATATACGCAAACAAAATTTATGAAACAAAGAATTTAGTCAAGGTTAACTCCCTTAATTTTGTAGCGAAAAAAAGAGTTCGATGTTCTTTGATTAGAATTGATTGATGAATATGAATGGTTACGAGTAGATGACCTTAATATGGTAAAAATAGCAAGAATGATCGTTTTGAGATTTTTAATTTAACAATTTGTACTGAAAAAATAAGATCGATCGAATATAAATGATTTTGTACAGGATCTAAGATACGTATCTAAAAAAAAAATGCAATGCATTGTTGTATCGTATCTATTGCTAAATAAAATAAGTATTAAGTATTATATTTCTATGTTTTACTTCTAATTCCAATAAGAAGTAAAACATAGAAATAAAGTATGATTAGTTTTTTATTTACTAATTTCAAGTAAATTTAACAAATTATTTAAGATGGATTGCCACTTTTTAAATTCATCAATTAAATTCCGTGTCGATGAGATTCTTTTGCATTAAAATTTGAAAATATAATTGAACCTCGTTAAATCGAACTTTAATATATTGAAAGTTTGTGTAAATTCCGATCTAGATTAGAAATCTCTAGTTTAAACCAAAAATTCCAATAATTCAAACAATAAAAGTAGTTAATTGAAGTAATTTATCTTTGCTTTTATTATATAATAATCAATATTTAAAATTTTGTTTTATTTATCACAATTCGAAATTTCATGTATTTAAAAAATGTTGCATCTCTTTTATGATTCGATTTGTTGAGATTTTACTGCGTTCAGAGGTAATAATGTATTGGTAAATACTTAATAAAAAAGCAGTTTGTTAAACAATAAAAAATGCGTTAAAGGAATGCACACGTGAATGCAAAATAATCGCGTAAGTTACAACGCCTTCGTCAGGTATTTTACATACGTCACTTGAGAAAAGAATACGAAAGAACCTATAACTGAGACTCAAGTGTCTGCCCAACGGCTATAAAACCAAAGGTGTGATACGATCACAAGAAACCGGATTTCCTCCTACACATTTACATCAGAAAAGTATAGCTCGCTCATAAAGGTATGATTACGATATTCAAGCTAAATTCTTGATCGGAAGAAGCTTCCGCATTTCTTCGAAGTGATATTTAACGTGGTGTCGGTGGCGGTGGCCGCGATCACCGCGGGCCTTCACCTATTTTCGAGTACGTTAACCAGCATTTCTTTTTTTTTAATTTTATTTATATACATATGTGTGAAACGAAGAAGCTGTGAAATGAGTGACATTGTAGGAGCTTTTACAAAACAGTTAAAGTGCTATGGGAATGGAAATCATGTGCAGATCAGTGATCATGTTCACTAATCTTGTTCGCGGCTTTCTCAAGTTGGAATGACTATCTGGATTTTTTTATCATTGGTGGGGATCTCCCCGAACTTATCGTTAGACAGTAGACTATTAAATTGTTACAAAGTTATTTACGATAAAGATATAAGACAGCTGGGCAAATATGATCGGAATGAATATCAGTCCCCTTGTGGTCTACTAGACTTGTCTCAGACTTAAATTGGCAAATATGCTAAATGGTTTTCTATTGGGGATTATCTTTAACGCGACGTCGCGACTTGTAGATTCTTTTGGAGTGGATTGGTAAATGTTTGCGAACGGAGTTCAAAATCATTTTACTTTTAAAAACATTTTGAAAACAATGTTTGTTATTTATGCTATCATTAAAACGAGTAATTTACCTGAGTTGTACCTAATGTTTTCCTTATTGCAAAAATATGAATGAATTATTTTCGAAAAGAATGTTTTTTTAAAAATAGGGGGGAAAACATTCGTATATAATTAAATTCATTGAAATTTGTTTTCGATATTTAAGGAAAAGTAACTGTATTCGAGTTTAATTTTTATAAAATGTCAACATTTTCATATTTTCAGGCAATTCAATAATTTAATCATTCAGTCGTAATAATTTCTGCTTGAATTTTTCTACAAAAAGGTAATATTTTATTCGATATCAAGAAAAATTTCTTTAAAATTCAAAATATTTTCTTGTCTTTATTTACTTTGAGTCGTAAACACTTCCAATCCAATTTACGAATTTATATAATATAATAAAATTAATATAACAACGAATCACCTCTTATTCTAAGAACCTCGAGTAAAATAAACTTTGTCCCTTAATTTATCAGTATTACTCATTTTCATTATTTAAAAAAAAAAATAAAAAAATAAAAATCTCAAAAGACACATTATACATTGAGTTCACATTTTGTAGGTAGATTGTGCGTCATTTTGACGTCAATTTAATATCAATAAAACGTTTGTATTCGAATATCTTTGCAATTACTTAACCATTTTCGACACCTTACAGCTAATTGATAATAGTGCTTTAACTACAAAAGAAAAATAAATAAAGAAAAAAATAAATAAAGAAAGTAGGAAAAAAGTCGATTTAAATTCGGTTCAAACTAATACCCATTTGGATTTTGTCCAAAGTTGATTTATATTCTTAAGATTCAATTAATCGCTCATTATACCAAATAACGAAAGTTCGTTGATCACCACGTTTTTATATGCCTATAACACTTTCATATGCATTCATAATCGAATCTCTACGTCATTATAGTGTAATTATTTGAAGAGCCAGAGAGAAAGTTTTAAACGATCCAAGCAATTTTGATCGGTGATCAATCGTCGGTTAAAGATCAATATGAGAAATTACTTTACCTTAAAACCTTCATTTTTTAGTAGATTTATTAAGTAAGTAATTAAACGGTTCGTTTTCACCCATTAATAAAATGATCTTCGAAAAAAAGTATGATTAATTATATTGACGATTGGAAATCCATGATCGGGTAATTACAAATTCCTATTATAAGAAAAAAATAAATGAATTTCTCTTTCAGTAGACAAATGTGAATCATTCTTCGACGTCAAATACTTAAAACACTTTCTTTTGCTTGGGTCAAATCTTCTACAGTGTTAGTAGTATGTTACGATAGCTAACCCGTCTTACTTCTCTCGGGAAAAATTCTATAGTCTAAATAAGGCTAGCAGATATCCAATCGGATCCAATTTCGTTAGAGGCGCGTTTCGTAGTGTCTCCGCGAGTATTAAATCGCGCAAATGGCTGGTTAAAAAGAAAAGAGACTCTAAAAACGAAAACTGGAAAAAAAACAATCACAAATATCAGATTAACATACTCCAGCTGTTCTTCGCTCTAGTACGCTTATGTACGTATCGAACCTGAGAAAATATTTCAAGATACCGTAGTACTGCTACAGCGCCCGCGCACATACAGTTAACTTTCTTATGTAGCATGTATTATAAAACGCGATATTTTCAATAAAAACATTCGTGTGAGCATGTATATGATATACGTTGTGCACGATCACCAAAGTTACAACTTTTATAGAAAACTTGCTTTAGCGGCTTGAATCGAGCCAGTCTTGAAGAGTCCATCTGTCTGGCTGTGGCTTGTGTCTGGTATAGCTAAGTCTTGAGCTTAAGACATTCAGTCCGTGTGAAGACAGTCAGCTTCCTTTATTTTGTTTTATTCATTCAAAAAAAAAATAATTTTTTTTAGTCGAATTATGGTCGTAAAATGAGATATTTTCTACTGGCACAGTATATCTTAATTCAAGCTATGAATTTGTGTAAAAACTGACGAAAACGTGTTATAAAGGTGTTTTGAAGTACAGTGTTATAAGGAGTAGAAATAAGTGATCTCAGATTTTTACAAGGTGTGTCTTATACGGATTTGTGATTTTTTTTTTTTACGTTTGAAAAAAAGTACATGTGGTTATTGTGAGATATCCACAATTTGGAGAAAAAAGGAAGAAAAAAAACAGCAGATATTTTGAATTCTGTATTTGTAAAAGAAAGCTCTATCGATATTTGTGATTATTTCTGCAATGACTTCAACTATCCTGCTTCCAATGGCCTGGACCAATGACAAGATCCCCTTAAAATGCATGGATAATATTGGATTAAGGCAACTATGGAAAATGATCGCATTGGATAGCAGCAGTAAAAATGTAGGTTTTTATTAAAACGCATGTTGTATATCACTTTGATGTTATTTCAGATTGCTTTTTTTTCAAATTAAGATAAATTTCTATTTCATATTTTATTAAGTTTGAAGCTTAGTCTGTATTAGGAATTCCTGAATTTTCTTCAACTCGTTATTACTTAATTCGTTAACTGCAGCATAATCGTATTGACGGAACAGGTGTTAGTTAAATTATGCAACATTCGTTAAAATACAAATTTACCGTCGATGTATGTGCCCGTAAAATGCAAAATTTACAAAAAAATATTACAAGTAAGGACCTTATATGGAACCTTGTGAGAATACCGTGACGATTCTTGGTTGTAATCAAAAATGTATAGTAATTCACGTTATTTTATAATTATTCGTTATAGAATTATTATAAAATAGAAATCTGCATCAGAAGTGGGAATAATTTCTACGGGAAACTACAAAATAGAGTAGATAATTAAAAGTTCTCAAGAAGAACAGTGCTATTAGGAAAAACCTCATTCGCGATCGTCGACACCATTTAAGTGTTGATGCACATTTTTATTCCACAATTGACGTAGCGTCTCGACACGTTATCAATCCGGGGAAAAGCCTTCCGGTCCGCTAAATAGTCGACAATTTGAGGCGTCTAAAGAACACGAATTTTAAGATCAAAGTATCAGCAATAATTTGCAGAATATGTTACTTAATTAGAAAAATACTGCTTTTTTTTGTTGAAATTTATTAACCGAACAAGGAAAATTATTTAAAAAGTTAAATTTTATTTAAAATTGTTAAATTGTTTAAAATTGTTAATTGTTAAACACAAATTGTTTTTCAGTTGTTAAACAAATAAAATTGAAATGTTAACCGTGTTTAGAAGTCACTTTAGTAAGACTTTTATGCAGACTACTCTTATTAAAGCTAAAAAATTGAAGAGGTAAAAATAACCAAGGACTTAGCACTGACTCTTGTGGAAGTTTTCCTCATTGTAAATTTTAGAAAAAGTAATTTACAAAATTTCAAGGTTCAAATTTGGAAGGTGTTTTTGAAGGTTGTTTTCTAGAAAATGATTTTTGATTTTTACGCAACGAATAATCAAATATTGACGCTTTTTGTACACTGACGTGTTGGAAAGCCTTCAATAAATAGAAAAATAGGCCGATATTGAAGAACCGAGGCCGATTCATCCATGTTGCCTAGATTGTATTAATGATGATTATCACCACATCATCACTGCAACAGTTGTTCAAATATAAGATAACTTAGCTGTTAAATTTTAATGTTAACCGTCTTTAGTGCAATAACCTATATTATGAGAATATTTGAAGAAAAATTCTCTTCATATGGCGCCAGATCTTATTTCTTCCATTTAGAGATAACCTCAATTATCTTTGGGCCATTGGAAGAGTCTAAAATCAAATTCATATGTGTAAATGAAAAAGAAGAAGAGGAAGGAAATGGCTAAGTGATCTGTCTCGTTTGAATAGACTTGTAGAAATTTACAATTCACTGCTAAATTTTTGTCAAGACGTAAAAACGTTCTGTAGAAGAGAAGCGGAAAAAAGAAAACATCATACGATCATGAATGACTTTAACACTATAATCCAGACAGTCCTTATCATTTTACGACATTGACGTCAATGGCATAAAAAGTCTATCTTCATCCTTCATATCTTTTTCCAAAAAAGATTTCATTTACGATTTCATCAAAGTAAAATTTGCATTATTTATTTTAATTTTTTTTTTCTTTAAAATAAATACATAAATTATAAAACAATGATCACCTACACAAATGACTATTATCAGTTCAATTCCTACCTTTTGTGATACGTGCCTGTTTTCACGCAGCTTTTGAAAACCTATGCCCTAGATCAACATAACTCACGATCTCATAGCCATATAATTTGAATGATAATTTCCATAAATTGCTGTACAAATTGGCTTCCCGGAGAGATAATCCCATGTACGGAATGAGACAAAAGAAACGCGTCCACTTGTATGGAATGATAACATGTGTTGTTGGATTTGAGGAGATCACTGATCGTGCTTCATATAAATATATGTATATATATTTTCTACACGTTACGGTAGATTTCAAAGACCTCGCTTTTCATTCACACGATTTCATCGTTTTGACGTCAGAAAATTTATTAATACAAGAAAAAAAAAATTATATATTCGATGGAGAAGAGGAAAATTAAGATGGGTTGTCATAGTATATCTTTATCTATTGTATTGTAGGATTTTATGACCATGGAAAGCTAAACTTTCGTTCCGGTGCATTATTTCTACCTGTTCAAAACAATTGTAATCACTGCTTTTTTTGTTTCCCTGTACAACAAGCGACTATAAAAAATTGCGCAACTCAAAACTATGATGTTGTTTTGGTTTGTCTAAGTTACATTTGTCCTCTGATATAGCGGCGCATTGGAAAGTTTTTATTAACTTTCAATATTTTATTTTCTACAGCACGTACTGGTTTTATAAAATTATATTTTTGTTCTACTTTTTCGGGTACACGATTGTGTAAATATTTTATCACGTCGCGTCGCAGTATCTGAGCACCTCGGTAAACGGATACACCGACCTCTTTGGGTTTAAGCAAACATTTGCAAGAATTTTTAAATGCTCTAGATCACTTGAGATCGTGTATCCATGACTCAGAAACAGGCTCGTTCGTAACTAGATGCATTAATTTCATCTTGATTTCTGTGTCAACTAAGAAGCAGTGATATCAATTAGATGCAGTCGACTCCCACTTATGTTATAAGTGATGTCAATGGCGATCAGCTTAAACCGAAGATCGGCTACCGGATGTTATGATTAATCAGACGATCGTGGGTTCAACATTTGGGTCACTGAACTAAAGATGTTTTGGGGGATCAATTCTATGTAAAGCAATTAAATTTCAAGTTTTAGCACGTGTTTGGGTTAATAGCCGAACGTTTAGTTACTTAATTAAAGTAAAGTAAATACTTACTTAATTACAGCATTGTTGAAAATATTAAACTTCGGAAGTTTTAAGTCACATGGTGGTTTTCTTATATGATTAACTCTTATTAGCCGGAATGATACATAATTTACATTTTTCTTTGAATACTCAAGCAGCTTATGAGGAATTCAGTGACTCATTTTCATTTTCAGTTAAAATTTTCTGTAAATATTAAATCGAATTTATTGAAAAGTATTTTAAGGTACTTTTTTGGGGCATGGAAATCAACTAGTGACGTTAATAAAATGATTCAGAAAATATTTTATATCTGACATAGAAGATTTTAACCTTTATACCGACAAAATTATAAAACTCTTAAATATTTTTCTCCCCAGACATATAATTAAGAATGAAAAAAAAAATTTTTTTTAAGATGAAAATAACACGTCTGGTTATATACGTTAATTTCTAGTTTTAATTTAAAAATAATATCCCGATTAAAAGATCAACGGCCAAAACTATTGCGCACGTTTCATACGTTTTAAAAAACTGGTTTTTTTTTTGGATAAATCATTAAACTCTGATGATTCTTAATTAGGATGCAATATTTAAATAAATGAACAAAGTCTATCATATAAACCAGTTTTATTTCTAAGGCTAATATTCGAATAATATTTAAAAAAAAAAGAACTTTGTATTTGGAAAATTTTCGAAAGTTTTTGTTAATCTTTTAAATTCATTAATTTTTAGTTTATGGACAATTGAACTTTTTAAAGTCATTTTAAGTATAATCATGTGTTTTTTTTGTGATTTGTTGTCGTCATTCGATATAATTAGTTGAAATTAAGTGTTAAGCCCCTGTGCAATTACAGTATTAACTAAAAATCATTTAAACAGAGGATAGTTTAAAATATGGCCTTTAAATTTTATTATATACAAAACAATTAAGGAATACAAAACGGAAGTCTATAAATCGGTAATCCCAATAAATGTTTTAATTCCGCTTTTCGATTTGTGGTATGCTTTGCACGTAAACCGATGATTGATATTCATGCAACTGGTGTCACAAGAAGTTACTTTTCTATTCGTTAAAGAAGGTCAGTGATTTTCGATTGACGTCAATATAACAAGAGTCCCGGTACTTAAAAGAACTGCAAAATAACTACTGAAATTATAAAAAAATTTATATAGAATGCAACAGTTGTCGTATATAAAATTTGCATTGCATATTTTAAGCTATAAAAATCATTTACCGTGTTAATGAAACGTGAAATATGTTCGTCACGTTTTATTCAAATTATCTAAGGTACCGGATCAGAAGTAAGCTAAAGAATGGCATTATTAAAAGGTATTTAATTGTTTAGAGATATAGAAAAAATTTTATATCAGCTACTAATTGATTAAAATAGATTTGCAGAATTAAGTATAACACATCCTTATTCTAAATGACTATCTTTAAGAATATCTTATAAACACAAAGAAACAAGGTTTTAATTATACCTCTACGATAGCTCTATCACATAATAATCAATTTTCTACTGCAAGCTATGAAACAATTATTCAATAAATCAGATCTATTCATACATAATTTAAAGTAGTAGAATAAACAAAAAATTAGTAGGTATTTATTGAATTTTTCCAATAAAAAAGATATATAATCTATTTAGAAAAAAAAAAGTATTCTTATGAAGTACGCGAGGTGTATGCGAATTTTTGAATTAAATCGATTGACGTCAGTTATTGCCTTCTATACAATGAATTGCTAATTATCGTTCAGAACGCTCTAAAGAATATCAACGTAGTTATATCATTTATAAACTACATACTATTTTAGTTTTCATTGCAACGTTTTAATAATGAAACATACTTACGTCAATTGGGCATGTACTGAATAATAAAAATCTGATTTAATTTTTTTTTTTTTTTGTATTATGAAATATTTTACGTTTAAGATCACCGATCTTTTGATCGATTTGAGAAATAATCCTTCAGAAATTCCTTTAAGTGCGGCAACGCTGTAAAAAAAAAAACCAGATGGAACTTCCAAGGAAGGGGAAAAGGACGTTTTTTGAGATTGTCGATGATCTTGAAGATCAGTCTAGTTTGGATTCTCTTAATGGTTGAGAACGGTCACATCTGGTGCAAAAATTTTTCTGTGAAAAGTCTCGATCAATCAGAAAATGGTTTATATTTGATAGCCATATTGTAAGTCTGAATGAAAGTATTTTTTAGTGATCGTTACAATCATGATCGATCAATCTTTTCACTAACCTTGAAAGTTTAAAAAAAAAAATCCTGCCTGTATGTTTTTAGTTTTATTTTTAATCTATAAAATAAATATAAGTCAAAAAAATATTGAACAAGATCACTAAAATGACGTCTTTTCTTAATTTTCTTTTTAGAAACTTGTTCTAGACAGCGATAACCTTGCAGAATTTTTAACTAATCGAGATTTGTTGCCACCAAATAAAATGTCCCTGCTAAAATTTTTAGCAATTGTAAGTATATACTCTTTTTTATATTTTATATTATTTTATACATTAAAGGCCTTTTATTCACCAATTTTAAAAGTTCGAGTAACAATGCTTTTTTTTTTTTTATTTATTTATGTAATAGTAATTACTAGTGTTGCCAGTTTAAACTAAATATAAATTTATATTAAGGTGAAAATCGAATTATCAATATCAAATGAACTAATTTAATTTTAAACATTTTAACTTCCGGTTATATACGATCAGGTAGACGGAAAATTTCAATTTGTATCGTAATGCTAATAGTAATAATATTCTCTTATGTAAACACAATTCCATGCAAAAATAATTTTTTTATCAACGGATATTGATGAAACTAATCATTTTATTTGCGTCATTCGATACGGATTTATGGAGAAAATAAAGTTACTAAAATAAAACTAAATTTTTAATAAATAAAATGTTACAAACTGTGTGATTCATTATCAAATTGTTTTGATATGTGTCAATCATTCTCATTTTATTGCTGGGTTTTCTTCAGTATGACTTGAAAAGGCAAAAAGTCTATTTGCAGTATTTTTTTCTAAACTTAAAGTTTTTTTTTTGATTGTAGTCAATTGAACGTGTACTGAATGTGAACAATTAAAGGCGCCAAACGTTGAATAATCGAACAGTTTTTTTTATGTCTACTAAAAGAAGATGGGTATTTTTATGTCTAGTAAAAGTTCTAGAAAATGAAATATTTACTGTGAGTTTGACCTGATAACCTACTGACATGATCTTAATTAGTTAATACAACCAGTACTGATAAAAAAGTACCTCAATCGTTGTACAACAATGTAGCATTTTTCAATTTTTCTTGATAAGATTTACACGTGTATAAGAATTATATTATCTTTCTTTATTTAGATTTTTTTCGTTTTTTCAAAATATTTTCATACGATGATGATTTTATGATATGCATTTTTTAAATCGAGGAAAAAGTGCGCAATATAATTTACAAGTAAAATGGTATTTTCGGAAATAAATCAAAAGTTTTTAGAAAGTTAGTAACACTGAGATTCAAGATCATTAACATTTGTCTTACTTCACCTTTGGCATTATAATTAAAAATTCATTTAAGTAGATCGATGCTTAAAGAATTAATTCCATTATTAAATTCTTTTTCTCGTTAATAATAATGGAAAAAAATTTCATTTGTTAAAACTTTTAATATGAATAACAAATATCATTTTAAGACTAATCATAATAGAAAAGTAGTAGGATCGTAAAATCGAACGATTTAATTAATAAGGTCTAAAAAGTTTTTGTTCAGTAACCCAGTCACCTGTTTTTTTATGATTGTTGCAAAAGCGCAAAAAGTGAATATATTTTTTTGTATAATGTAATTCGATCGGCACGTGGTGTTAAAATTGGGGTCTCCGTTTTTTTTTTTTAATAACTTATTCGTCTTCTCTATAAGGTGTATATTAGATTAATGATGCACCAAAAATGGCAATTATGAACATTTATAACTAACTTGTTAATAGTATTTAAAGTTAATCAGGTTTATTTGTGATGGGAAATTAAAATAAATATATTCAATTCCTAATATAGTGATTATAAAATACGTAGGATCCCTGATCATGTCAATTTTATTTCATACGTCTATTTATGTAGAAGTTGAATTTTAGAGGTAAGTTCTTTTTTGTGGAGGATTAGTGATCATCTTTGAAGATCATCTTTGGATCATACTATACAAAAAGTATAGTGACTAGAAAATACGTAAGACTATCGATGATCAAGAAGTTTTATGAAGATCAGCTATTGATCACGCTATCAAACAATCCTATACTTTTATATTATATGCACGATCATCATATTAAATGAATAACACAGGACTTTTTTCTTTTTTTTTTTTTTTTTGTTTTAAAAAATAAAGACCTTGCTAGACGGCTTACCGGTAGCTATCAAACGTTTGTATGAATTATTCCGTAAGCAGAAAGGCAAACGAATTTGCTACCTTTGACGTCAATCTGTTATTGGTCTTTTGTTTTCTTTAACGTATACGCGAAGAAACGAATCGTATAAGGCTGAAACTATGCAAAATGAACAAATTATTGAACACCTTGAAATTTCGTCGACTTTAACTGGGTCTTTAGATTCTAGAAATATTATAAATGTTTTTTTTTTTTTCTTTTTTTACTTTAATTTGTTCTTCAAGTTTTTTACTTTTTAATTAATATAGTTTTTTTTTTCTAACTATTTTTAAAATATACTAGTTTAACAAGTATTTTGTTGTGTAAAAATGTTACCGTAGCATTATTTGCGATTTTTAAACAAGCTTTTCAAGTAAAAATTCTTATAAAACCTACGTAGGTAGAATATTTTTAGATTTTAACATTTTATATGGTAGGAAAAAGTTAAATTTCTACGGTGTATCGTTTTAGATACTGAACCAGTTTCATATTTTTTTACCATTTTTGTAAGTCATTTTGATAAATATCCATCGATAAACAAAAGATGCATAAAATGTAACTAAATTTAGATAATTTCTACTTCAGACTAGGTCAATAAAAAATGATAAGCACAGTATCTTTAGACTGATTTCATTTTTCTCACGTGCTTTTTAAAAAAAAAGAGACATTACAAAATGGCATCAATTAATTAAAGGTACACAATAATCGTGAAAAAAAAAATTTTTTTCCTTTTTCTACTTTCCGAATTGTTTTCAATGCAATGTTCCATCATATTCGATTCACCATATGCGATATTTCCTTGCAAGTTAACAGCGGTCATTCAAAAGACGATAAAAATTTCTTTATTTCATTTATTTTATTTTTTATTTTTTATACTCGTTTTCTTTCTCATATGGAAGGAAGGAAGATACTTGTAAAAAATTCGAATTTCTGGTCGTGAAATATATAAAAGTAAAATATAACCAGTGGTCGAATGAAATCAATCAATATAAAAGACAAAAAAAAAGAAAAAAAAAATTATTCTCAAAAGGTCATCAATGAGAAATATTTTTCCTCTTATAATAAAGGAAGTAATTGAAATTTTATTAACATTTTATATACAGTCTTCAACATTTTATTACGACGCGGGCGTTTTGTCGTTGTGCTGATAAAAGTTTTTTGAATAACAACAACAAAAATTTAGCTATACGCTTTGTCTAGACGACCTCCAAGAAAATATAAATGTTAGTAGTTTTACAAATAAATTCTTTTCAGATTCAAATAAATGTTGATGTAGTGGCTGTGATAATTTTTAGGTGAGAACATTTAAATCTTGATTTATATATGCAAAATCTAGTTAATACCAGATGAATAATCTTCAAATGGTTTTTGTTGTTACATATGGCGCCTGAGGTATGCGTCATTTTTGCGATAATAATTATTGAAAAAATTTATGATTTAAAAAAAAAATAAATAAATTCAACAAATAAAAAATATTTTTTTTTAATCATTATATAATAGAAGGTCACAATTATGGTCGTTGATTTTATGCAAATAATTCTGTATTTGATTTGGACATGTAAAATATTTTGTATGATCATATCACGTGATCAATGTATGACATCGAAAGGGAATTTTTGTGAAAAATTACTTTTATCAATAGAAAAACGTGTCGCCAGTAGAAAGATGTGTTTACATAAGAAAATCTACGTATATTACTATTTACTTTTGAATATAGAGTGTGTTGTTAGTGTAGCAAATTATCGCATCACCTTAGCAATTGCAGAGTCTTTAGATTCAGTAGAGTTTCTTTTTCTTTTAATTATTTGAATTTTTATGCTTTAATGGTTGAAAAATTTTTAGCAAATCATATTTAAATTTCTCACCCGGATGTCTTGCTAAGTTTTTTAAGATCCTGCTCTTTATAATTAAAGTCTAGACATAATACGAGACGTCTCATTACTTTTTTTTTATTTAGCTTTTAAACTAGTCTTAATTAAAGAGGTAATATTTTAAATTAATCTTCAAATTTAAGATTTTATTTTACATTTATTATGTTAATAAAATTCTATAAGTAATAAGAAAATATAGTAAAGTTAAATAAAAAGAAAACAAAATCGTCAAATGTGTGTGAAATGTGTGCTAAAATTTTATTCATATATTATTTTCAGTATTTGTTATTAACTTTAAAATTTTCATTTTTCATACCATGATACTACAATTCTAAGAAATAATATTTTGAAGTTTATTTGCACTTATAAATTTCTTTTCGTGGGATTTATGATGGCTTTATGTAAATTTAAAAGCGTACGAACACTTTTTTTTTCTAAAAATTAGCACCAACCTTGCTTCACTGTACAAACTTTGAATTGTGTGAAAGTCATTTCACAATGTTTGTATAGATTTTTTATTTAAGTAATAACTTGTATCTATACCAGTTTTGAACATTAAAATTTGAATTTTAAATTAAAAGTAATATAGTAAATAATACTTTAGCAGAAAATAAATAGGTGTGTGTGTATTAAAAGTATTAATAGAATACTAAAAATTTTACGTTTAAAATGCGTATATACGATGCATTTAATATTTTATATTTTATTACTATAGCAAATCGATTAATTTTGTATAATTTCATTCATTATGATTTTAGCATATGCTAAAAGACGTATGTGAAATTTTGGATTTTCCCACTTGTGATCAAGTCTATTTCTAGTAATTAAAATTGTGCAAATAGAACAAAGAACAGATGAATTTCAAATGAATTATTATAGTATTATATTACAATTTGAACATTTTAATATATAATTAATTCTTTTAAATTAGCCTGACGTTAAACTTGTTCTCTCGTTTCTATTTTTTAAAAAAAAAAGAATATATTTCTTTTGTTTTCCTTATAAAATACATTTTGAAGTATGTGGAAGAATCTACTTGGACATGTATTGAATAAAATTTATGTTATACACTTCGATTATTTTTACATTAATATTAAAACAACAGAGTCTTTATAGACTTCTCTTTTAATTGTATTGTATACAATTGACGTACATTCATATATGTTTTACGTATTTAGTTAAGTAAATAATGAAAATCTGATTACAAGTAGAATAGCCTTTCTTGTTGTTAACTGACAAATATATGACGTTAATAAGAGTAAACTTACGTACTATGAGTGTTAATATTCGTAATATATGGTGCAATTAAATGACTAATTATGGTAAAATTATAAAATTCGATACAAATATGTAAAACTGATGAAAAGTTACAAAAAAAGTCAAAAGTTTTGTAACTAATTAAAAAAGATAAAATACTACATTCTGTTACTTTATAATAATATTACATCTAAATTGATATCTATTACATAACGAAAAAATCAAAAGTTATTCGAATTATCCTCATTTAACATTCAATTCCATAAGAAAATCCACATAAGTAATACTATCAAAAAAAATAACAAACTGAACGACCTTAACTTAAATTGCTCCACTTACTGAAGATCTAAATATAAAAACAACTTAAGCGATGTCACGCCTTATTTAATATTAAAATTGCAATTAAAACGTTTCTCGCTACTTTACGCATTTTTTTGTTTTGTTTTTTTTTTTAGAAATTATACAGATACATGCAAAGACTCGGATTTTACAAGCTTTTTACAACTTTGGTGTTAAAAAAAATGTTGTTTTTAGAATCTTCACCACGGCTACCAAGGTGAGGCCTTCATTCAGTTTAAGGCTGTTGATGACGTAATATCGTATCAATGCATAATGCAATTAATTTATGTCGTTTTTACTGAATCAATTTAATGGAAATCGAGTGGTTGAACAACACTTAGTACATTTGAAACAGTGATATAATATTATATAAAAAAAAAAAATTAATTAATTAAAAGATGTTCGGGAAACAAGGTTTTCTTGTTTTGCAGACTATTTAATTATTAATAGGTTTCAAGCATAAAAAAAAAGGTTATTTTCTCTTTATTTTTAAGATTTAAATTTATAAAATTTATATCGTTTCTGGCTTAAAAAGGTAAATGAATTGTAGGACAGAAAAATTTCTATATTTTTAATAAGTGAAGGTCTTTAAACCAGACACTGACATCATTTACAAATTTATTTTGATGGCATTAAAACTCTAAAGTGGTTCCTAAGAAGACTTAGTTATTTTTAAAAATCTTTCTCATATAAAAGTGAGTTAAAGGTGATTGAAATTTTATGTATTTTATTGCTTTTCTTACTAGAAAAGGCCTTTGATCTATAAAAAAAATAAGATAAGATGTTACATTTATTTATTTTTAGGCTTCATATTAAAACTAATTTTTGTTTTCTTTTGTTTTTATTGTTACAGAATGCATTAGAATTAAGTGCCCCAGCTGCTCCTGTACTTCTTCAAGGCAGTAATAAAACAAATAATTGGGTCCAACTTTCTGGACATCCTCAAAGGTAGGTCTTTATTGTTTTTTTTTTTTTTTAAACATAGCATGCAGTCATAGCTAAATTTTTGTATTAAATATAAAACATGACTAATAAATTTATAAGAAACAGTTTTGAGGCAATATTTAACTTACTAAAATTCTGACAGCTAAAAATTTATTGATATGCGAATAGTCCAGAGCAATTCCCAAAAGTATGATAAAATTGAATACAAAACACACAACCTTGTAGATAAGACCGTTCATAGATTCTTTTGGTTAAAAAGAGGATAGCAACTTAGTCATGTTTTTAAAAATAATTCTGAGCGATATAATTTTTATCAAATTTTGCAATGGTGCAAAATAATGTTAAATTACAAAGTACTTTATCACAGTTATGCAATAATTTTTATTTCTTTCTTTTTTTTTCCAGTATTGTCCCAGCAGCAGCGGGTGTGGTTCGAAAAAGAGTTACCGGACCAAATGATTCCGAAGTGACGGCGTATCAAATGATCAAGGCTGATTCAAATGCATCAAAATTAGTACCGAAATTCCTTGGGATTAAAGATATCAATGGTGAATGTTACATTGAACTGCAAGATCTTTTACATGGATTTAAAGATCCAAATGTGATGGATATAAAAATGGGATGTCGCACTTTCTTACAATCAGAGGTCAAGAATCAGACTCTAAGACCAGATCTTTATAAGAAAATGATAGCAGTCGATAGTAGTGCTCCGACACCTGAGGAACATGAACAAAAGGCTATAACAAAACTTCGTTATATGCTCTTTAGGGAAAAAATGTCATCATCCCAATCAAAGGGATTTCGGATTGAAGCTCTACGTCTTCGTGGTGGTAATCCTGTAACAGATCTCAAAACCGTGAAGAACGACATCGAAATTGAGGCGACGATTTCACATTTTCTGAACAACCGTAAATCGGTAACCAAAGAGCTGATCAAGAGACTTAAGACGATGAGAAGTCTTATGGAGAAATCGGATTTCTTTCGCACCCATGAAATCATTGGATCAAGTATTTTCATTGTTTATGATGATGAGAAGGTCGGAGCATGGCTAATTGATTTTGCCAAATCTCGTGAACTTCCTGAAGGTGTATTAGTTAATCATCGAAAGGAATGGGTGCCTGGAAATTATGAAGAAGGACTTTTACATGGAATGGATGAACTTATAAAAGTCTTCGAAAATGTCTACGATAATCAAACAAAATCGGAAAAAATTTTTGGCTGGCGATAAGGGTTATTCATTTATTTAACGACAAATTATATTTCAATTTTGCAACATCTTATGTTTATGAGACTGATCAGCTGTAAATAGCTTAAGAAATTAAAAATCAAAAATCAGAAATTAAAAACAAAAAAAAAAAAATATTGGCCGCTGTGCTTTATGTTCTTTAATTTGTTTTTTACTGCACATAACATAGCAAAAAGTTTACTTAGTCACAAAATAGTATGACCGGTCATTGCTTCTTATTAGAAAAATAATTTTACATCCAAACTCGCCACATGCCCACAATGCAACGCAATTACTATTAATTTTAAGTATCAATCGCCAATTATTTATTTATTCATAACCATTTAATATTATATTCTATTCAATTCATAATGCGTTTAGTTTTCTTATGTTTTAATTTTCTCGTGTCCATATTTTATTTCATTTTACGCGAGCTTTTTCGTTATTTTCCATATTGGAAATTTATTGTAAATTCATTGTGATTCAAGGGCTTGTCCTTGGCAATCTTTTAAAATAAATGCTGTATTTTTTTTTTTTTGTTCTCAATAACTTAATTTGAACTGTTCAATCTACGATTAAATACAAAAATTTTAACTATTTATGAAAAGAATGTCTTAGTATCTTTATTTTTTGTGTTTTTAGCTAAAAAGAAAATAGTGTTTTTTTTTTGTGCTTTTTATTGTTTAAAAACATTAATAAAAATCAGTATGCAAATTAAACAATTGGTTTTATTTTATTAAAACGATAACATGTTTGGTCTATTGGTCTATTGACTCTAAAAACATTGAAGAATATGATCTTGGCTTATAAAAAGCCAAATAATTTCAAGGTCCACAATTTTTTTATATTTTGTAAAACTTTAGTAAACGGAATAGGAGTTTATCAGTATTTTTTTTTTCTATTTTGTTGTATAAATTGGAGTTATGCAAGCACAGACATTTTTATAGACTCTTGAATTTAATAATAAAAATAACTCGTGACCATACACCTGGGTCATTTGTGTTTGGAGCTGTAAAAGTAGTTTAAAAACTCCTGATTATTTCGTTTATACTCTTCATTTTAAGATGGATATGAATTTAGATGAATTTTAAAAAGGCGATTTCAAAAATTCATAATGGACAACAGACACGCCTCCACTCTACCTCTCTTTACGTAATTGGTCTTTAGTTTTTACTATTTTATTGGCCTTAAAAGAAGAAAAACAAATTAACTTCTCTAAAAGTAGTACTAATAAATTAGGGTTCATATTGTACAAAAATTGAATGGACTAAAATGACCCATGTGTGAGGTCCTCCTAGTTGAATTGAATTGGAATTGCTTGTTTTCTTTTTCAAAAGACCTTGACTGTTTTAACCTAGTTTTTTTTTTTTTTTTATACGATTTACTTTCAAAATTGCCAGATATAAATCAGAAATATAAGCAAACATTCGTGGCACCAAACAGACGAGAAAAAGAACAGTCTGAATCGAAAATTCTTAAGATCATTCTTTGGTAGTTGCATCCAGCAAGATTCCAGTTCCAAACAAAACGTTTGAATGTAATCGGACCGACTCGACGGTCTCGTCTTCGGTCTTGCTGCGGTTCTATTTTTGGACTTATATAGGAGTACACCCCGAGTTAGCTTCAAGTGGCGACGGAATGTGATAGGGGGGTTTATTGACGTCAATGAAGTGGACACAGGTCGGAGAACTGGTCATGTTCATTTTCTTTCTTCACCACAGCGTCATATGTTTTCTACTTTTCACTTATTTTTATTTTTATTTTTTTGGTTTTGTTATTATTATTTTCTTTTTCACTTTACATATGTATGATTGCAACTAACTGTTTATTCGACTACAAATGCAAATAGAGTATTTTTGTGAAATTACCTACCTTTTGAGGTTGTTTTGTAAGACGGTATGAAATTTTCTGCCTTGATAAAATAAGCGTGTTGATTGTTTTGAAACATGTTTGCAACGCTGATAAAAGTCTTTTAATTTTGCAATATTACCGACAGTTGTACGATCGTAGCATAAACATGACGAGGTGTCGACGGTGAGAGGAAGTTTATTTTACAGGTAAGCAAAAAATAGACTCGCTCGGGTCAGTAATTTGAAATGCTCCAATGATTTGATGAAATGCAAATATTATCATTTTCTGTGTGTTAAAATTATTTCCTTTCTTTTAGATTTGTTTAAATTCATTACTAGTTCAAGTTTTAACAATCAATCTCTTCTTTTCTCCAAATACTTTTTCAGAAATTAGGTATAATTTTGTAAAATCACAAGCATTTTACTGAAAAATTGCATCTAATAAATTAATGTAATCGTATTTTATAATTTTAATCTGAAATATTAATCAATTTATTAAATTATGCAATATTATTTTAAAATATATCTGCATTTTTTCGATATAAATTTAAATGTTACTCAACAAATCCAATTTATATCGTTTTAATTTCTTTCGATGTTCCTTTTGATATCAAAGCCGGTTTTGGTACTTTTATAGAAGGAATTTTACGCGATATTACTTAAAATTTGAAAAGAAATGAGAGAAAACAGACGGTGTTATAAGAATTCAAAAAAAAAAAAAAATATTTAAATTAAAAATCACAAGAGTGAAAGTTCCTAGTTTTTTTCTTTACGTCGTCTTGAGAGGTTGCATAATTCGGGCTAATAATTTCATAGATTATTAATTTTAATTTTTGGAATTTCGAAAAAACATGTTTTTCTTTATTATACGTATTTTTGAAAAATTCATGCGTTTTGTAAAGTGACAATATTCAATATGAATTATTGTGTTTTTGTCTTATTTATAAAAGACTACAAGTTCAAAAATGTTTGCAGAAATATGTTTTACAAAATTTCAATTGCAATTACTTAACAAAATTTTATATATTTTACTATTATTGAAAAATGATATTGAGAGCACACGTTTGGGTTATAGTTATCACTAACTTTTTGCGTATTTCTAAATCAAATTTAAATTTTTAGAATAGTTCAAAACATCCCCTTCATTTACTTTAATTAATTTCAATTTAATTAAATTCAA
Source organism: Proctacanthus coquilletti (assembly GCA_001932985.1). Taxonomy (NCBI): domain Eukaryota; kingdom Metazoa; phylum Arthropoda; class Insecta; order Diptera; family Asilidae; genus Proctacanthus; species Proctacanthus coquilletti. The sequence continues at coordinate 516,504 of MNCL01000099.1, read as the reverse complement.
AATAATTGATAGATTAGAAGTGTTTAGTTTATGTCGTGCTGAACTTAAATAATCATTTATTGAATTATTGAATACCAATGAATAGAAAAAGTCAAATTAGTTCCAAGAAAGTTTACGTTCAAACAAATAAAATAAAATAATTATAAGAAAGTATAGCACCGGAGAAACATTACTATTATTTAAATTTAAATTTTCGATTTGATTTGTATGTTTGCTTTTACTTGTTTGTTTTGTTCTTATTCTTATTCTAGTTAAGTACTAGTTTTTATTTTAAAAGTGAAGAACACTAAAACTATGTTTTACTTTTAATACTTAAAAAACAAATAATTGTGAAAGCATATAAAAATATTTGAAAGCTTTGAAAGTAATTAAAAACTGACAATACTAAGTAATTAATACTAAATTTTTAATATTCTAATTTTGATACAATTAATTTTATTACCACAGTCTAAAAATATCTGGCAGTTCTTAACTTCGAAAAACCTATAAAAAAAATTCCTGGGGGATTATATTTCATGTTTAGAATTTAAAAAGTACCCGAGAAATTGGACGGATCTTATAGGAGCAAATAGATAAGCTAGAGGTCAGTTTACAGAGCCCAGACAAAACATTCTACGGAGGCTTGAGAGCGCAACCCCATTGCCTTAGTTGCAATTGATACCGGTCTAGTCGGGACACTTTAAATTGGTCGAAATGATCGTTGCACAGGCAGCAGAGATGCTGCGGGACCAGGGGATGATCGTTGGATTAAGACGCGAATCGAGGCACACGCGGATCGCAATTCAGCCGCGGCCCCTTAGCCAGGCAACTAAGGGGTCTAATTTAACGCCAGCGAGAAGGCGCCGGTTTCGGACGTGAACTAATAAAATTGCGGCTAGCCAGATCGTTCTGGGCAATCTTAGCAATCAAAGACGGAATGCTGAGCCAGATTTATGACACAAAACGAACTTGACACCTCCATGATTATAATTATTTTTATATATTTTGTATATTTTTTATTTTATCCGCATTTTTGTATTTGACATGAACTGATAACTTTTAAGCTTGCTCGTGCCTTTGATGGTCGTTGGGGTAAAGTGAAATTTTGCTATATTTAATATTACAAACGATTACTGAATGCGTGTTTGATAACCGCAACGATGATAGTGAGAGGTGGCTTTATTTTTCAGGCAGTTACAATTATGCAATTTTTCTAAAAATTATCTTGAAAATGAAATTCTCGTGCAGGAATTTGAATGAATTTAAATTGTGTGATCAGCAAATAACGATCACATTTATTGATTAAAATTTGAATGATCAGCTAACACGATTTCATTTACCCCTTGTGTAATCAGCATATAACGATCATATTTATTGATTAAAATTTGAATGATCAGCTAATACGATTTCATTTACCCCTTAATAATGAAACGTATGGGAAAATTTAATAAAGGCATATTTTAGGATATATTTTTTATAGAACAGGGAAAAATATTATTTAGAAAAATTGAGAAAATTTTGAATATCAATAAATTTTATGAACTAATAAATTTAGAAGAATATCGAACTATACTCAGTTTGAATTTTGCAGCATTGTTTTTGAAATAGCTCGCGGATTTAGTTTTTTTTCATTATTTTTTAAAGAAAATTTTGAAAAATTCGACCTATTTTTGTTCAGGATAATTTTAAAAAGAATAAAAATAAAAAGTTTTTGAAATAGACTCCACATTGGATTTCATTTTGTTGTTTTTGACATAAGCTATTCTATTTTTTAAAAATCTTTCACAGAACGATCGTCAAAATCACGTTCTTTAAATTTAAAGAACTGTTCTCCACGAAAACATGTATTTTAATAATTGTTTTAGGGAATTTAAAAAATATCGTACATGATCCGTTAAAAAAATTGAAATTAGATTTCAAAATATTTAAAACAAGTAAAAATTAACTTAAATATGACGAATTTAAAAACTGCAAATTTAGTAAAATTAAATAATATAATAATTTTATTTGTTTTATTATTAAAATATAAAACTTTTTGAAAATTAAACAACAGATATGGTAGTAATACTGGTTCTAACAAGGGGACTGTACTTTTCTTAAATTTTGGGATACTCACTTTCAAATTTTGTACTTTTCTTCCTCTTTGTAGAAATAGTATTAATTCATTCATTGTCAATTTTTTTAATATTCAAAATTTCATGTAACAATATATCGAAGTGGTTTTATAGTCTTCCTTAAAGTACCCTACGTGAGAATTGATTTGACGTCATCAAATTGATAGAATGGTATATTTCCTGTGCCGCATGTTAGTGTCATTAATTAGGACAACAAGTTTACAAACTCGGTTCAGATTGAACGTGTTTTTCTTTTCGTTTTTTGTTTTCCAATTGAAGTAATCAATTAATTACAGATGGTTGTCATGCATTCATCTCGTGGACGCGTGGCTACCCATGTGGTCTGAACTCTAAGATTGATGGGTAACCATTGAGGATCACGTTTGTGCATACAATTGAAACATCTACTACTCTATCCAAATTTGGTTTTTATAATGAAATGACGTGTAAAATGATGCATTGATGCGTTTCATAACTTGTTCGGTAATACCTGCAGATGTTAATTTACATACATATGTAGATTTTTCTTTTGGAAAACAAGTATTTATTTGTTCGTTTGTACCCGTGTAATTTCCAAACTAAACATTTAATTTTACCAAAGGGATTTTCAAAATATTCGTTTTAGTCTTAAAATTGGAATGAATGTACAACAGTTTTGTTATATTTCGTGATAAAAAAAGTAGAAAAATAAACAAATTTAAAAAGGAACAATAAAAACTAGTGAAGACATTTTGAAAGATCAAATCTCATTTTGTATATAAAAAATAATAATTTTTATATTGGATATTAAAACATGAAATACGCTATTCACTTTATTGTTTATTATTCCCCTTAATTCTGCAAAGCAGCTGCTGTGATGTTATTGCCTCGCCGATAGACGTAACACGAGCAATGACTTGGGCAATAGGCAATATACTTCGTCATAGGTAAATAGCACCTGAGGAGCTTACGAAGGAAAGTATTATTCTTAAGTAAGCAGATTGGAATTTTATTTTGTAAGAATGGTAAGTATGTAACTTTTGATATTATTCGTTATTAAATTATTTTACATAAGTACTAATGTTTTTTCTTTTAATATTTAAATAAAAAGATATCTTTTTTCTTGCATATTTATAAATATTTTCCTAATAATGACTAATGACTAACTTTCTTTAAAAGCATTAAACAAAAAATAAATGAATTAGTTTTTAACAAAAAATTCACTTTCATGATAATATTCTGTGTTTTTAAAGTGGGTTATGTTTTTATTTTATTAGTTGTGTTCCTTTTGTGTATTATAGAACAATAGTAAGTGTGTTGAATTGACATTATTATGTTTCTCATAGTAGTCATTTTTAAATCAAAAAGGTCTAATTTTAAATATAGTTTGCAAATTTATTATTTTATTCAGAGGTAAATCTGACACTATCACATTTGCCCAAATTGTTCGAACTGTTTAATTAAACAATGATAATAAACATATAAAGATTGGTATGAAAAACATTGCACTGAAAATTGCCCATTCTCCGGGTTAAGAATTGATCATTTAAATTTATTTACTGCCTCATATCAAAACCTGAAAGTTATTGACCTTTTACATACAGAACTAAATATTTAAATGCAGACTGTGACGACGTCAGAAGTTATTGAAGATATTGAATTAAATTATATAAATGTTTTACCATAATTTTTTCTTTTTTTCTTAAAAATTAATTGTCTTTTTAATGAGAGCCAGATGTAATTTAATATCGTATAATTGTAGAGCTGCCAAGAGTCTCGACATTATTCCACTCCGAGAGTTGATAAGTACCGAAGTCAGTTATGCACGTATCGTTCGATCTACGTCAATATAATATCGATAAGACACTCTTTTATAGCACCGCGTAAAAAAAGGTCAAATCAATAGCAATTAAAAGCGATTTATTATTGGATAGACCTACCAATGTTTATGCTGCATTGTAAAGCCGATAACCTCAAATAAGAGTGTCTAATTTTAGTACAAACGGATCGATAAAATTAAATGTATATATTTTTTTTCTTTATTTTGCCCCCATTATCATTTGGAAAAAATCCTTAGGGGTCCAGTAATTAAATATAATCTCATGGTTTTTATTTTGCTTTCTTGACATCATCAAGAATTTCTTAAAAAAAAAAATAAAGAGAAGATTTAAAAATTTGGTCACAATGACATCGGAAGTGGTGACCCCAAAGAAATCAAGTTTATCGTGAGAAGCTTATAATTAAAAAAAAATTAAAAATAAAAGAAGGAAATTAAGTGATAGTTGCTATGCTTGCGATTTTCTCAATAAACTAAAATGGTTAAAAATGCATACATGCAAAATAGTTTATTGAATTAATATTCGCATGAATTAGCAAAATTCCCCTTCAAATTGATCGCTGAAATGTGAGACTATCAGTTCTAGAGAACTGAAGGAAGCAATTTGATCTCTAATTGTAAATAAAAATTATTAATTACAATACGTCAATAAACCAGTTCTGAAAAGAAACGCAGTTTGGATTTTGTGAAAAACATTAAATAAATCCATGGATTTTCTACGTCAAAATAACATTGCTCTATATTTATACGCAACATTAACTTTTTCCTTATATTTAAATAGATAACACTTAAGCTCTTAGCTTGACCATCTGCACTTTAATTCAAGTTCAAACCGGACTTATGCGACAGTGAAAGGTTGATAACGACCAATTATGGAATAAAATTCGGAGAAATTTACAAAAATATGAATGATTAGTCTATTTCTGTTAATTTTACATGAAGGTCTTTTTGTAATCGCTGTTGATTCATACAAATTATCAGTAAATTATAAGATAAACATTTTGTGAATGCGTAATGGATTTTTGAATTAAATAATTAGTAATAGTAGACATACCCTTTTCAAAATGAAATACTTTAAATGATTTTTTTTTTGAGAACCAATAAAAGTCTAGTATGATTTCAATTTTAAGTACACCTCGGTCTTTTTTTAAGCAATGGATGCGTGCCGTGCAATAACAAACCACGTAAAAAAAAAGACCGCACAAAAAAAAAGACCGCGCAGAATTAAGAAACTATGCAAAACAAGACCGCGTAAAATAAAAAAAAACACGCAAAAAGAACCATGTAAACAAAATATACCGTGTGAAAACAGATTTGCTGAAAAGTAGAAAATTTGTGTTCAAATGAGGCAAGGTATAAAAAAAAACTAATTAAAAATATAAAGATACATTCAGTAAGAAAAAAAGCGCATAAGAGTTAATCGCGGAAAAAAAGACTGCGTAAAAATAGACCTAGGTGTAGTCTTTTGCTGAAGGAAGTAAATTTAGAACATTGAAAATGTTTAATTAACTAGTTACTTATTATTTTAAAAGTAATAGTTTTTTTGTTGTCGTAAATATTTTAAAGTAATTCTTATTTTGGGCCATTTTAAATTTTAGTTGCGAATGGTTTTAGCTAATTAAATCTATCTAATTTATTTATAAGCCTTGTATTCTAATTATGTAAAACACAAATTTTGAAAAAAAAAACGTCTTTAACTAAGAAATAGGACTGAATATTTTCGACACAATTTTCTAGTTATTTACTGTCCTGTAGCTTTTGATCTTTAATTCGAAATTTTTAATTAGAGCTCTATTTGCCTTGATGCTTCAGCAAAATTCGAAAAGCCCAAAAACACATAAAAGCAAACAAAATTGCACGTGTACTTGCTTACCTTGAACAGATATCACTTTTATGGTTCTAGAACATCGCATAAGTAGCAATCTGTGAAGAATATTTTTTAAATTCGCATTTCGAAGGCTATTTTTCTATTATTGGTGTGTTTATTATCAATAAGTTGGAATGTATTTCAACAATTAACAGATTCCTTGTTAAAATAATCAATGGTTAAAACGATGGTGAATTGATCAAATAAACATATCATCTTTTGAGTCCACCTACTCGCAGTCTGTAGATTTTCAATTGTACTAAAAAATTAATACCTTGTTTACAATTGCATTCTTTCACACGATCGCTAATTGAACGTGTTAAAGTAAATCTGTGTACAGGTTCACTCTAGTTTGAACTCGTTCTCATCTATGATCATTTAGAAGAAATCTTTTTCACCTTAGATTAGAGATCGGGCAGGACTTTTTATTATACGATCGCATGGGAATTATTGTGTTTGTTTTTGTTTTTTGTTGTTTCCATTTGTAGAACGGTGGTATTAAAGGCGTTAAATATGATTAGAGATAAACAAAACCATCGAAGACAGTACTCTAGAAGGCTCTCCCAGCTGGGGGTGATCGTTTCGAAGCAAATAAACAATGGAATCTTTCTGTAAGTTCTATATCTTAGAAGATAACACAAAAGTACATTTGAACTTAAAAAAAAAAACTGAATGGACGCCGTTGCCAGGTCGTTCATTCTTATTCATATTTGTTTATTTAACAATATCCAAATTGCCCCGCATTATCTCAGTAATTCTAATCGCTATTTGTTATTTGTAGTGCAATTAATTCATGTTTTTGTTTTGTAACATTTTCCATATCCTCTGTTAATTAGGCCTTTGATATTAATCCAAAAAATATTTGTTTTCAGTTAAATTAAATTAAGTAAATTGTTTAAAAATACACGTCACTATTTTTACCAAATAATTTCACTTAATTTACTTTCCCATGAATTATGGAGTGATTACCGGAAATTTGTTCAATAATATTTACAATTTTATTTTGTTTTCATTTCTTTGATCCACCTTTGACATTATTCATAGTCAACATAATTGATTAACTTCCAATGAATTAGGTTAACTTGTTTAAATTGTATATAGCTTCGAATTACGTCTCAATTAAATAAACTAATCAAAAGAATTTTAGATTAACGAATATACGATTAGTAGAATTCATTTCTTTTATACATCCGAAAATATTGTTAGCATATAAACAAATGTTTACACTAGAAACCAATAATTAATAATGGCAAATTAAATTTTCTACTAAAAATAAATTATACACTGTTGTTTTCTTTACGGAAAGCGAAATTAAAATTATAAAATTTCAAGTACAATTATATGGAATTGTATTAGTTATTGATTTTTTTAATACATAAAATATTTTCTAATTCCCGTATAAAAAATTGCAATTAGTATTTGATTTAACTAATTACTTCTATGGTACTTAACGCGTGCTTGAAAATAAGGAATTTAATTATTTTAAGTAATTGTTTATAACAATTAGTTACTTATAATGTAATTGGAGAATATTTAAAGTTCATGACTAAGAAATTGAAGCAATTTATTATCAGTTAAATTTTTAAAGAACAGAAATTTAAATTCTTGAAATTTGCCTACTTAATTACAAGAAAGTAGTTTTAGAATTTTTTAAAACAAATTTGCGTGTCTACTACTAATTAAATGAAATAGTAGATTAGATATTAACTAGATAAATTAATTAAATTAACATACAATAGACATCACTTGGATCTTAATAAATAGTGATTGAAAGATAAAAATACTTGACTTAATCTAATTTTTTCACTTTGTACAATGTAAATAAGTCACGTTATGCAACAATCGTATTAATAGGCCATCTTTATCAGATTAATCTGAGAAGGAGGAAATTAATAATTAAAAATAAGTACCAGCTTGTTATACAAGTGCACCTGGCTCAACTTGTTTCAGTTAATAAAAAAAGTGATGGAGAAAATTAAAACTTACAGATCATAGCAAATTAAAAATAGGGTACAAAAGGTGAAAAGTTCTGTTTTTTCTTAATTAATTATATAGCTTGAAATTTTCGAAATTTAACATTGTAATTTAAATGATAAAGTTTCAAACAAAAAGCAAGACGAGAAAAAAAAGGACTAGTATTTATGTTTAATTTATTACGAATTTTAAAAGATTAAAAAATAATTAAATGGTGTTTTTTTTTTTAAAAATAAGTGTGTAATTTTTAATTTAATTAAATAAAAAGGAGTCCCAAAATTACATTTTTATAGCCTAAAGGATTGATATTTTGAAGAGGATATATTTATCCATTAGATATTAAATATAAATAGAAATTACTATAGATATAAATAGAAATTACTATAATTACTATTAAAATACAACTTCATTCCTAAAGACGTTTTGACCTTTTCCCACTCTACACTACGAAACTTTTAACGCGTAGAAAAAAAAGAGCGATGTAATAAAAACATTCGATTGTACCTTAATTACAGTCTTGGCTGTGATTTCCGAAACACCAACCAGGTACGTGATGTGAAAGATAGCCGACTTGCAGGCGTCCATTGTTGTGGCTTCTGCGCCCATGTCACCGACTTTATTAATCACTTTCGATTACCACCTATGGTATCTGATTAATTGGCGTTGCCGCCAATCAATAAATCACTCAATTGTACTAACGGCTCCTAAATTAGGGTTAATTGGGTAATTATAGCCTCTATCAGAGGTTCGTGATCAGTCAATGTCACGTTTTGGGGACTTTTGATTGAAATACTTCACCAGATTGTTAGAACTTTAGTGATACGACGACGACATTCGTCATTTCTTTTCACGGTCCAAGTTTCTTAATCGATCTGAATCACCGTGAAGATTGTCCACGGTGTACGATGAAGTCAAAAAATCGTATTTGGACTGTTGAAAGTGATCTAAGTGCTGTCCGAAAAAAAAACAGTTTAAATTCAACTAAAGATGTGCCTAGGGAAGTTAGTAGGAATGAAAAGTGGAAGAAGATTATTATCGATTGGCTACGGGAAAGTTTCAAGAGCTACTGTATGACGACTAGCATGCATGGATTTAGCCACATGATAAGGGAAGACGCCACTCCTGGGGAGCGAAGAGCCTGGATGGTTATCGTTGTAATCGCCATCATCGTTTCAGTTGCACTACTGTGGGTGTCTTGGCACTGGAACGAAGAAACCCCTACTGTGACTGTTATTGAAAATACCCAGTTCCCAACATGGAACATTGCCTTTCCCGCAATTACAATATGCAATTTTAACAAGATCTCGAAAGCGAAAGCAGAAAAATTAGCAAGAAAATTGTGAGTGGATTTTTCTTGAAAAATTCGTGAATATGTTAAAAAATTAAGATTATAATGTAAAATTTAAATCTGATACTGATTTACTATCATAAATATTGCATTAAATTGTTGATTATAGTTACGATGTTAAGATTTCAGAAAATACAGTCTTGAATTCCTTTTAAACCATTTTAAAAGGTTTAAAGGTTTGTTTTTCGTATTGAAGAATATTTTTATTTAAAAAATTAGATTTGAATTCGCAAAATTACTTAAACAGCAAATTTATGACTTCATGAAATTCCTTTTGTTTTACTATTTCGGTCTTAGATTAATTTCGAGAGTAATTTTGGTTGATTTTTAATTTTGCTATAAACAAATTGAATTTTAAAAAGAGATTTGAAATTTTTCGTTTTGAAAATTCACTAAAAAAGCAAAAGTTGTAGTTATAGACTGTATTTTTTGTTAATTTTTACAGTCTTTTGTAAATTATAGAATATTTTTATAGAAATCTTAAATTATTTTCACTTATAGTATGCTCCCAAACAACATGACCCAAGAAAATGTACAATACCTCTTTAGGATCGCAATGTATTACTCAGGAGGTTTGAAAGTTGATCAAAGTCAGTACGATCAGCTTCAACAAATTTTAAGCATTAATAATTTTACTGTCCAAAAGCTGTTGAATTCACTATCGCCAACGTGCAGTGAACTACTATTCAGGTGTATGTGGAAAGGTACACAAACAAGATGCGATTCCCTATTTCAGGCTGTAAATACCACTGAAGGTGTTTGCTGTTCATTTAACTACTATGGCCTAGAATCTAACAACTATCCGGTGTAGGAAAATAAAACTTAATTGGAGAGAAATCTTTCAAGATCCATTTAAAAATTACAGAAAACTCGCTTATACGATTCCCAATGGACCCAGAAGAGTGACAGGGTGTGGATATCAAACTGGACTCACAGTTTTATTAAAACCGAATACTAAAGATTATTTTGGAACTTATTTAAGCAGCTATGGTTTTCGGATTCTAGTTCATGATAGTTATGATTTCCCTGATGAAAATGCAGAAACTAAGGTTCTTACAGCGTTAAGGGAGAGTTTTTTAAGTATTGCACCTGAGACCACGTATACGACTCATGATACTCGTGGACTTGATATTGATACGAGAAAATGCCTATTTTTTGATGAAAGAAAATTGGACGTTATGCAGAAATATTCGTATATCAATTGCTTGGCTGAATGTCGTACAAAATTAATTTATGAAAAATGTGGATGTGTTCCAGGTAATTTGCCAAGTAATGGAAGTTTACGACTTTGTGACGCTCATCAAATACTCTGCGTTGTGAAAAATAGGGGTAAGTTGAAAAAAAGAAATACTTTAAAAAAAGTACTCATAAAACATTAGGGTGATTCAGGATTTTTTTTAGTAAAAGTACGTTATTGGAAAATTGTTGATTTCGAAATTTTGCAAAAATTTTGAGACCTAAGCTAATTTTAGCACAAAGTAGTCAGACTTAAAACTTGTGTTTGTGTCTATTTTGTTGCTTTTTGTCGTAATAACCTTAGAATGTCTAAAGTGTTAGATATCTAGAATTTATTAATAAATTAAAACATGAGATCAAGTCCAAGTTTAGGAGTTCAAGTTCAAGATTATGTTACTATTTTATTTTATTTTCTATTAATTAAGTATAATCAAACTTTAAATATTTTATTTTGCTACTCTAAATTTTAATTGGGACAGAATATACAAATTTATACATTTTTTTTTCTTTTATGCTTTCTTGCTTTCTATTTACTTACGAGTTACGAGTTACAAAACTTTTTAATATGCAAAATAGCGCAAAATTATGAATTTTTTTTGACAAAAATATCTAAGAGTATACATAAAAAATTTAAAGTTATATTTTTTAAAAGTAAAATCTTTGTGACATACTCTTGTGCGAAATTTTAATTCATAAAAAACAAGAAAAAAACAACAAATACCGTCATTCAGTAAAGTAATTAATTTCCAAAGGCGTTTCCAAAAAAAAAACGCATTAATATATTTATATATCATATTTTTATTTTTATATAAATTATTTCTATTTCAGAAATCTTTGTTGGATCATTACCTGGACTTAACCAATCTATTGTTAGACAACAACGTCCAGATGAACTACCCTGTGGTTGTTTACCAGACTGTGAAATAAACCACTATCCTGCTGAAATTACAAGTGGTGTTTTAAATAGAGACTTTTCTTTTAGTCATATCACGTTATTGTAAGGATATTAAAAATCAGATAATGATTTTATTTTTATAATCAACTCTAATGACACTGTTTACACTTATAGCAAAGGTGTCAAAGTTGTCGATGAAGTTCTATTGCACGTATATTTCAATGATTTAGTATCAACTCGTTATAGGAAGGATATATATCAAAATTGGCTAGCTACACTTGGTAAATATATTTTCTTTTAATTTTTAAAACTAGTCTCGTTGATGTAATTTTATATTTATATTTTTCAGCTTCATTTGGTGGACTTGTTGGTTTGATAATTGGTTTTAGTATTGTTACTGCTTTTGAATTTATTTACTATTTAACTTTACGCCCGATTTTTGATCACTGTTCGTCAAATTAATTTTATTTTTCTTAATACACCTGTTTCATGCTTGTTAAATAAACTGTCGTGTTTTACAAATGAGTTTTTAATATGCAAAAACATAATTAATTAAACCACCGACCATTGTTTTGATTAATGGTTTCTTACCGTCTGTTCAAACTCTTTTTATTAATCAATCATTTAAGTGACAGTACAATAGCGCATCCGTTTTCATTGATTTCGATTAGTAGGTTTTTTTTTTAACTTATGAAAGACTTATATCGAGTTTAATCGGTGGACGGTTTTTAATAATGGCACGTAAAAAATTAACAATGAGTACTCAACAAAATTCAATCTACACATTTTCTTATCAGCGTAGTAGCCTTCTGAAAGAGTATCTTGATAATGCCTATATTCATGGCTATAATTTGATCATGAAAAAGAATTCGTCAAAAATCCTCAGGTAAAATATGACGCAAAATAGATATTGTGTAATTTCCTTTTATACACGTGTTCGATATTATCTATAGAATTATATGCGCAATTTTTATGGGAGTAATGATTTGTTCAACGATCGCTCTGATTTCTGGACTATATTCGAATTACTTACACTCACCAACTGTTACGAATCTACTACCGTATCGGGTACCTATTTCTGAGATACCTTTACCTGGAATAGCATTTTGCAGTGCAAATAGAATAAGCCGAACGGCACTTGAGGGCCTCGCACAAAAGGTGTAAGTCTTAAGAATGAAGTGTGGTATAATACGTGATTTGATATGAGATTTTATACCTGAAATAATTTGCGCCGTTAACAGAATTGTCTTATCATTTTATCATTTTCTGATTAGCGCTGATTTAAGCACGAGGAAGTAAATAGTTGGTATAAATATAATGAATTTGTGACGGTACAAAGTGTTTCCTAATTATTGATAAAATTCTGATGATTCGATTGTTATTTATTCACATTAAATTTATTGATAATATAATTCCATTATACTGATATTCATTACTGTAAATAATTTTTCGACAGCTAAAAATATTAATTACTGACCTCGATGTGGGATAAGATTTGTTTTGTTTTCAGAAGTTATACTTGGAAATATTTCATAGAAAAATTTCTGATGCAATCTCAAGATTATATAATTTTATTTTATTTTTTTTTTTACTTTCTTATAAGGAATTCTTTTCAATAAAATCTTATTTTGATTCTTTTGCAAAGTGGAAAAAAAAGCGTTGAAGTTTATAATGTTCAATAAAAAATATATTTTTCATTTACAGATTTAAGTTCAAAGTATAGATAAAATTTTGGAGGAATTTTTGAGTAAAATTTTAGTAATATTATAAACACTTACTTTTGAAAAATGAATTCAAAATATATGTTATTGCCCATGATACTCTTTACGTAATTATATAACAATCAAGATTTTCTAGTAATAGTCAAGCTAAAAAACCTTTCCCCTAGGTTGGAAAATATTTATCGTTTTATTTTTAATTCAATTTCCGTTCTATAAAACTTTTCATGTTTCCATAGCAAGAAAAATCAAAATGAATCACAAAAAATGTCGTCTAAATTTAGATTAAGAATGTTATCAAAACTTGGCATTAAATTAACTAGATTATGTCAAGTTTCTAATCTGTAAATTAATAGGAATCCCTCCCGACATGAGTGCAATTTGTTTAGTCATGTAGTGATTTATTACCAAAACTATTCACTCATAGGAAAGTCTAAGTTAGCAAATTATTGGCGTAGAAGTAATTTCTCACCTGATAAACTTTACCCACTTCAGGTGCTATTCCAATTCGCATAGATATTTTCACAGCAGGCTCGTTTCACTTACAATAGAACTTAAAGATAGTGTCCTCAGGGCGTGTAGAACTATAAAAACCAATTAAGTAAATTAACTAGTTGTAATTGTGGCACTAATTTGATTGAAATGAACGCGATTCGGACACTGATCTTTTTTATTCTATTGTCTTGCGTCAGAGCCGATCGAGTGGACTTTCGTAACTATCAAGTGTTTAAAATTGCTACAAAATTAGCTGAAGATTTTCAAGTGTTGCACATTTTGGATGGATCTAGTGAAGATGTTACCTTTCTGGAAGGTGTTCAGAAGGAATCTCATGTTGTTGTCGCACCTCAAAGGAGTGAAGAATTTAGTGAGATTTTAAAGCAATATGGAATTGACTATGAAATTGTTGAAAAGGATTTTCAACGTATTATTGATGTTAACGAAGGTTCTGGGCAGTTTCGATCATCCTTACAATATAACTGGGCATCTTATCAACCATTGGAGAAAACGTATGCGTGGTTGCGATCACTAGAGGAAAAATATCCAGAAAATATAAAAGTTTTAGAGGGTGGGAAAACGTTTGAGGGTCGAGATATTTTAGGGGTAAAGTTGTCGTATAAACCTGGAAATAGAGGGGTTTTTATTGAAGGAGGAATACATGCCCGCGAATGGATCTCTCCAGCTACAGTAACATATATTTTGAACCAACTTCTAACCAGTGAAGAACCTTCGGTACGAGAAATGGCTGAAAGTTTTGACTGGTATATCTTCCCACATTTTAATCCCGATGGCTATGTCTATACCCATTCAACCAATCGTCTATGGAGGAAGACTCGTTCACCACAAGGCGAATCTTGTTACGGTGTTGATCCCAACAGAAATTGGGAATTTCACTGGAATGAAGTTGGGACTAGTCAAGAACCGTGTTCAGAAGTCTTTTCTGGTGAAACTGCTTTTTCCGAAATTGAGACCCGTACTATGTCAGAGTTCATTTCGTCTTTAAAAGGAAAATTGCACACCTACCTGGCTTTCCACTCGTATTCACAACTAATGCTATTTCCCTATGGCCATACCAAAGATCATGTCTATAATTATGATGATCTAAATCAAATTGGAATAGTAGCTGCAAGGGCTTTGGAGAAGCGACATGGAACAAAGTACAAAGTAGGAAGTACATATGAAGCTATCTATCCTGCTGCTGGTGGAAGTGGTGATTGGGCCTTTGGCACACAAAATATTTCCATTGCATTTACTTACGAATTAAGACCTGCTGGAGGATATTCAGGATTTATCCTTCCAAAAGAACAAATAATCCCTACAGGTGAAGAAACTATGGATTCACTTGTAGCGCTTTTTAAAGAAGCCCAAAAACTGGGTTATTACCAATGAAAAGAATTTGAATGTAATCTCATACCTTAATACGTAATAAATTTGATCTAATGAAATTTGAGAGCTTGTATTATTTTAACAAAATACTTCAATAGGACAGAAAAATGTCTCCATAAAATTTTTTCGATTCCAGACAGTAAAATTCAAAATTGGTTTCTTAAGGTTTGTTCCGTTTTAACGATATTCTCTTAAAAATATGTTAAAAACCTTAATAAAAGTAGGGGTCAATTTTAGAAAGATACACAGTTCAATAAAAATTTTAACGTGGTTGTACGATCATTAAACACTTTACTAAATTTTAGCAGATTAAAGAGAGTTGGCCAAGTATTGTAGATTATTTTGATGTTTATTTTTTAATTTTAATTTAATACTTTCAATTTAAACACATGTTTATTGCAGGAAAGTTTATCGCTTGATATCCAGAAAATGCGGAATAACCTACTTTGTCTTTTTCTGGAACCCTCGAGAAATGTTTTGATCCGCAATCGCTCTTCAGAGTTGATTACTATTTACTTTGCAGTAATAGCCTGTTCCACTTTTTATCGATAAAATAACTCTTATACGTAATCTGATATCAATCTTCAGTCTAAGTTACATATTATTTGCATTACGGTCGTACTTCTTTCTAATTGGTCATAGGACACTTAATAGTAAATGTTCCCGATTTTTGATGGATTGAATCTAATCAATCCTGATTCTTTACAGAACAGGGGCCAATTAGTTTCTCTAATTAATTGCATTCACCTTATCAGAGAAATTTGAGCACTATATAAGGCCTTTGGGCTTGGCGTGATTTAACCATTAGTCGTTAGCTTGGATTTGTGAAAATGTCACGTACAGTATTAGTTTTGCTAGGACTCTGCCTTGCCCTTGGCTTGGTCAGTGGTGAACGTGTCCGATACGACAACTACCGCGTATACAAGGTCCAGCCCAAATCTGATGCTGACCTTAGCGTTCTTAGGGAATTGGATGGAAGCAGTGACAGTTTGAAATTTTTGAATGATATTGAAGTTCCCAACAAGGATGTTCATATCGTCGTTGCTCCCCATAAGGAACCAGACTTTGTCCAAATCCTTAAGGAGAATGGATTGAGCTTCGAACTTGTTGAGGAAAATCTTCAACGTCACTTGGATCAAGAACTTGCAATTACTCCACGTGCCGGTGGTGGTTACGATTGGACTCGCTATCATACCTTGGATGAAACTTACGTCTGGCTTAAAAGTTTGGCCAAAAAATTCTCAGTGGTCGAACTTTTGGTTGGTGGAAAAACCTATGAAGGACGGGAAATTCTTGGTGTAAAGATCTCTTATGGACCTGGTAGGAAGGGTATCTTTGTTGAAGGCGGTATCCACGCCCGTGAATGGATAGCTCCAGCAACTGTAACCTACATTATTAACCAGCTTTTGACCAGCAAGGATCCAGCTGTCCGTGAAATTGCTGAAGGATACGATTGGTACATCTTCCCTCATGCTAACCCAGATGGTTACGTCTACACCCACAATACCAACCGCTTGTGGAGGAAGACCCGTGCTCGTTACGGAATGTGCTTCGGAGCTGATCCAAACAGGAACTGGGACTTCTACTGGATGTCTATTGGAGCCAGCAATAATCCATGCTCTGATACCTTTGCTGGAGCTGCCCCATTCTCTGAAATTGAAACCCGTACCCTTTCCGAGTACATTGCTACCCTTAAAGGAAAGATTCAAACTTATTTGTCTTTCCATGCCTACTCCCAGCTTCTTCTGTTCCCATATGGACATACCAAAGACCACGCTCCAAACCACAATGATATGCAACGTATTGGTGATGTTGCTGCTAAGGCTTTGGCTAAGAGATATGGTACCCAATATGTTGTCGGAAACATCTATGAGACCATCTACCCAGCATCTGGTGCCAGTATTGAATGGGCTTATGGAAAACAAGGTGTACCACTAGTATACACGTATGAACTGCGTCCACGCATGCAATGGAATGGTTTCATTCTGCCACCAGAACAAATTATTCCAGTTGGTCAAGAAACTTTGGATTCTGTTGTTGCTCTACTCAGTGAAGCTAAGAAACTTGGTTACTATAAGTAAATAATTTGATGAACAAGTAAAGAAATAAAAAAGTACTTTTATTTTATTTGGCCTTTTTTATGCTATGGAAACCTTAACGAATGATTAAAAATTTTAAGGATGAATTATTTCTATAATATTGAAAAGTAAAATAGTTTTACTGTCTTTTGTTTTCATTATATTTTTTGAATAGGACGTAAATTACATGGAGATTGAAACATAATTATATAATATTATATAAAATACATTGATTCAATATCCCTACATAAAAAACAAAATATTAACCCTGTCCGAATTTATCTTCTTTTGTTTAATTAGTTAGAAGTTATTTTTACTACACTATAGATTTGATTTTTCTATAATATAAATAAACGTATATGACATAGGAGTAGACTGATTACACTCCTTATTTAAAAGAATACTAACAAAACAAATCTTTCAATTTTTTGTCATTAAATATGTGAAATATGTACGAAATTTGTGTAAACATGATCGGGAAAATAGTTGGCCTAGTACAGCTGCACTATGTTACTTTTAAGCATAGTTAATTATCATTGACTTAACATACCCGCAATGTTAGAACTTTAACACCTCGAATTGACATTCAAATGGTAAACGAATGTAATTAAAATAATAATCAGAATCTGCGATTTACCAATGTCAAATTCGAGGGCACACCCTGTTATATATTCTTACTATATGTAGTTCATGTGACCAGCATAATTTACTAATTAGATACCTCAAACAACCCACTAAAAATGTTGTGAATGTGTCTAATCTGTCTAATAGAAAAATAAAATAATGTTTTTTATTTGATCTTCAATTAGACCCATTAAATTCTTATCGTTTTTGGATTAAAGAGCGCAAAGCTCATTAAGATTTATAGAATCGATTTGGTACCACCGACGCAGGAATTAGGCGATAAGATGCAAGAGAATAATATTTCGTTTTTTTTTCGAGTTCGAGCGATGTACTCCAGGTAAAGTAAGATGAAGAGGTTTTTGCATTATCTTGATCGTTTTCAATAAGTCACCCGGCAGTTTATCGTTATTGGAAAAACCTATCAGTTAAATCGGGACAGTATATAAAACCTTTTCCGTGCTTTGCCAATTCATTGTGCTCTAACAAGTTTCAGTAGACATGTCACGGGCAGTGTTTATTACTATAGGCCTTTGCCTTACCTTAGGTCTAGTTAGTGGCGAGCGTGTACGGTACGATAATTATCACGTGTTTAAGGTAACACCAGAGAATTTAGAACATCTAAATATCTTGCGGAATTTGGATGGAGCTAGTGACAGTTTAATATTTTTGGAAGCTGCTGAAGCTCTCAAGAAGGATGTTCATGTAGTTGTCGCTCCACACAAGGTTGCTGATTTTGCCCAAATTCTAAACCAGAATGGTTTGTTGAATGAGGTCGTCGAAGATGATCTTCAACGCCACCTGAATACTGAACTAACTATCAGACCAAGGGCTGCTGAAGAATACTCTTGGACCAAATACCATACATTGGATGTCACCTACAAATGGTTGAGGAGTTTGGAAGAAAAGTACCCAAATGCTGTTAAGGTCATCGTAGGTGGTCAATCGCATGAAGGCCGAGAAATTCTTGGTATTAAGATTTCGTACAAATCTGGCAACAAGGGTGTTTTCATTGAAGGTGGTATTCATGCTCGTGAATGGATCTCCCCAGCTACAGTGACTTACATCACCAATGAACTGTTGACCAGCAGTGACGCTAAAATTCGTGAACTTGCTGAAAACTACGATTGGTACATTTTCCCACACACAAATCCTGATGGTTATGTTTACACCCATACCACAAATCGATTATGGAGAAAGACACGATCACCAAATGGATTATGTTATGGTGCCGATCCCAACAGGAACTGGGACTTCCACTGGAACGAAATTGGTGCTAGTTCAAACCCATGCTCTGAAACTTATGCTGGAAAATACGCGTTCTCTGAAGTTGAAACTCGCACTTTCTCGAACTACATTAAATCGCTTAAAGGCAAAATACAATTCTACATTTCCTTCCATTCTTACTCGCAACTCCTTCTCTTCCCATGGGGACACACCAGAGAGCACACTCCAAACCACAATGATCTTCAAGCAATCGGAAATGCAGCTGCTAAAGCTCTAGCATATCGTTATGGAACTCAGTACGTGGTTGGAAACATCTATGAAGCAATCTACCCTGCATCTGGAGCTAGTATCGACTGGGCTTATGCTCTCGTCGATGTTCCTATAACATACACGTATGAGCTTAGACCAAAGAACTCCTGGAATGGATTCGTTCTCCCACCACAACAGATTATTCCAACTGGTCAGGAAACATGTGATTCATTAGTTGCCTTGTTTAAGGAGGCTAAAAAACGCGGATATTAATTTTTGGGATAATTAATATCTAAGAAAAAAATGTTGTTGAATGTTGGCTTGCATTTTGGTTTTGTTAAGAAGATCGTAATAAAAAAATATGGTTGTTGTTGAAAATTGTGTTTCTTTCCCTTTTATATTCCAGGAAATAACAGACAAATAATATGAATATTAAAAAAGCAAATAAACCCCTCACCCGCTTAAGTGTAAATACAAAAAAAATCTTTTAAAGATTTTTCACTAGTTATCACGAATTTTGGTATAGGTCTCAAAAATTTGTGGATTTTTTAGAAAACACTTTTCGAAGAAGAAAACTTGATTTTTTATTTTTTAAACAACTTTATTTATAATAGCCCAATTTGTCAGCTTCTTTTACCAATGCGATAAGAGAATCTAAAGTTTCTAAACCAGTCGGAATTATTTGTGCTGGAGGAAGAATAAAACCATTCCAATCCTTCTTAGGTCTGAGTTCGTACGTGTATGTAAGTGGTATATTCTGGACACCATATGCCCAGTCGGCACTGGATCCAGATGCTGGATATATTATCTCATAAACAGTTCCCACCTCGTATTTTGTACCATATCTCCTTGAAAGTGCCTTAATAGCAGCAGTACCAACCATTTTTAAATCGTTATGATTCCGGGCATGTTGTTTAGTATGTCCATAAGGAAAAAGTAACAATTGACTGTATGAATGGAATGCCAAATAAGTTCGGACATTTTTAAGAGACTTAATAAAATTTGATAATGTTCTTGTTTCGATTTCGGAAAATGCTGATTTTCCAGCGTAATTTTCTCCACATGGATTTTGAGTAGTACCAGCTTGGTTCCAGTGAAAACCCCAATTTCGATTTGGGTCACTTCCATAGCACAAACCATTTCGAGATCGGGTTTTCCTCCATAATCTGTTGGTCGTTTGAGTGTAGACATATCCGTCAGGGTTAGCATGCGGGAAAACATACCAATCATAATTCTCAGCCAAATTCCTTATGGACGTACTATTGCTAGTCAACAATTTATTCAAAATAAAAGTTACTGTAGCAGGTGAAATCCATTCCCTTGCATGTATACCACCTTCAAGGAATATTGCCTTTTTACCTGGCCCATATGATACCTTAACACCACGAATTTCTCGTCCTTCAAATGATTTACCACCGACAAGTGTCGTTACCTGATTTGGATATTTTTTCGCTAAAGAATTCAGCCAATTGTAGGTTTCATCCAAACTTCGGTAACCGCTCCAGTCATAGATTGTGCTAGTCCGTGAAAATGTTGTAAACACTGTTTCAGCATCCAAGTGCTTCTGAAGATTCTTCTCGACCATTTCGTAATAAATGGTGGTCTCATTTACCACCTGTTCAAAATCAGCCTGCTTATGCGGTGCCACTACAATGTGTAAATCTTTTCCGGGTATTCCTGCACTATCCAGAAATATCAGACTATCGTTTGATCCGTCGAGATTTCTTAAAAATTCAACATCTCGCCAATTGGACGGGATGATCTTATAAACTCCATAGTTATTAAATTTCACACGGTTCTCTCCTGCTGAAATTGATACCAGCAGTAGTAGAATGGGGAACGATAAAATTTTTAATGAACAATTTTTTCGATACATTGCTTTTGAGATGATTCTCCACCGAATACTTGGCTGGGTAAAGAGCGACTGATTATTATATACCTGTTTGGAATAATTAAAAAAGAAAATTAAAAAGAGATATTCAAATTTAATCAAGTAGGGGCATTAAATTGGGCCAATGGATTTTTTTTCTATTGCTTATCAGCAACGAGTGTGTTAGGAAATTTCACGTAGAATATTTTAGGGGTTTATCATTTTTTAAGAATCGTGGAAAAATAAAATATTTGTAAATAGTTTATTTTTTGTTATTTATCCATGTCACGAAGTTTAAATATTTTTTAGAAGACGAGATGTCGTAAAATTAGGTCTATTGTAAGTTATTTGGGTTAAAATTTATATTTGCTATAATAAATGGATAGATCAAGGTAAAATTGCACAAGTTTCTTTACGTCAACTTTTCATAATGGTTTTATGATTAGATAAAATTTAAAAGTTTTGATATTTTGGGAGCACAAGTAAACTCGGTGGAGTATTTTTGCCCAAGGTTCTACATACACATACGGAGTTTAAAAGACATTAATAAGACATATTTGAAAAATTTATATTAAAAGCAAAACTTACTAAATTAAACGAAAATAAAAAAAATGTAAATAACATGCACTGAATTAGCATCTTAACCTATTTATAATATTTGTTTAATTTGAATTAAAAAGAAAAACAAAAGCAATTGGAAAAACATTGTATCTTGTTTTACAAAAAAATATAAAATTATTAAAAAATATATAAAATTAAATTTCCTAATTTCCAAACGTGCAAAAAATTCAAATTTTATTTAATTTTTTTTTTGTTAATTTTCTTTTATTTCAAAAATCTGTCTATTGTTGATTTTTGAAAATGATATAAATTTTGTAATGAAATTTTTAGAATCGTATTCATGTAAGATTTTGTCTCATTTTTTTAAAACAAGTAAAGATATAAAAAACTTACCACTTTCATTTTTCATTAATTTCTCTACTAAGGCAAGGAAGTTTTTATTTGATTCTAGAATTTTATATGAAATTAAATTTTTCAAGGTTAATAATAGTAAAAAATCTGACAGATTTGATTTTCAAAACAAATCCACAATGCAACTGGGTCGATCAGTAAAAGAAGTAGCTGATGCCCTTCTGGTTTTTGGTTCGTATGCAACAATGCAATACCACATAATGGAAAGTTTCGAAAGTGTTCATATAATGCTTACTGAAATGTTTGGAGATCCTTACCCCGTCCAACGATTCCTTCACGATCTAGCGCCATCCTGCAAAGACTTCATAATCCGCTGTGAAATCCTTGGGGTTGCACAGAACTGTGAAGATGTTTTCCATGAGACATTAACAGGAATTGGTATGTGCTGTGTTACGAATTACCAGAGACCAACATTTTTTGAAATAAAGTAATTATTAGTAGTAATTTAAATTACCTCCATTAAGTTTTCATATTTACATATTTAGAGAATTGTTCCAGAAGGGAAAACCATCCCCAAAACCACATTGCACTTATTTTCCAGATGGTGGTAGTTCTAACAAGCTCTCAATAGTCTTAAAAAATAATTACAGTGACTTTGCATATAAAATAAGTTCTAATAATGATTTTCGTGTAAGTATCTGGTTTACTACTACTGTTTATAGTGTTCTAAATCTGTGTACTACTTTTATGTAATTTAAATGAAATTATTAATTGCTTAAAGGTTATGATTTTTGAGACTCGAGATTTTCCTGATGAGCTGAGTGGAGCAACAATTCAGAATTTAATAGAACCACATATCGAGGCAGATATCAGTTTAGAACCGATTTATGTTGAAGCCGATAGCTCTATGAGAAATTTTCCTCCATCTACTAGAGCCTGCTTTTTTGATGATGAAGGAGATTTGCCATTAAAAGGGTACGATTTAGATAATTTGTTTGGATACCTACTCACATAAAATTATTTAACAAAAACAAAGGTAAAAAACTCGATAATCCGAACATAATAGAAATATATAATTGGTAAAATTCCCAATACCCATTTTAAACTATATTTTGAATTTTTTTGTAACAAAATTTCTGTAAATTAAATCTAAACTTTTAATCTTTTCTTACGATTCACTTTATCGAGATTTTAGTTAAAAACCTACTTTACAGATTCTATTCTATAAGTGAGTGTGCCCTTCAGTGTCGCATAAAAGACATATTAAATGCCTGCGATTGTGTTTCACCTCTAGCACCAAATCTTCATAACAGAAGCCTTTGTCTATTAATGGACTTGCCGTGTCTAGCAAGATGGAGAGAAAAGTGGATTAGTTTCAATTCTTTTTATACAGAAGACGAATTTGTCCATGGACATCCGTGTGGTCATTGTTTATCGGCCTGTAACTACATTAAATATGATTTCCGAAAGTCTTGGCGGTATTTGATGGATCCTCTTAATGAATATTACAATCATCGAATTTTGTAAGTAAATTGATTTTTATAGTTTTGTAACATACATTTATGATTTTTAATTGTTAAGTAGGAAAGGACTATCTAAAGAGAACATATCTTTAGTGAATATTTATTTTCGTCGCGATTTCATGCAAAAAATGTTACATTCTGTTCATGGGAATTGGGGTAATCTTTTAAGTAAAGCTAAAATAAATAATGGTTAAATAAAAATTATTTTATATTTCTTTTTTTTAGGTTATTTTGGTGGTATATGTGGATTAATGTTTGGTGCCAGTCTCCTTAGTTTGATTGAATTTATTTATTTTATTACTGGGAAATTTTTCTACATTTGGATAGAATGCGTTAAACATTGGTTTAAAAATTACAGGCGTCAAAGGACTACTACAATTAAAGCGATCAAAATCAGGCCACTCTATTGGAATGAATTTTATCCAAATAATAATAATGAAATTTAATTTGTAAACAAAATATTCATGTATTTGCACATTCAAAATTAAGCACTTCACGATTGTAGCACATATTTGAAAATAAAAGTTTATCAATATTAATACACAAAATTTGTTTTCTTTTGTGATTTTAAATACATTTTTAGGATTATAATTAATAATAAAACCTTTATTTTAATCTTCTGTTATCTTATGTTCAACCAATCAATCGATAACTTCGAGTTAGTTTAGTAATAGTGTTTGGTATAAAAAGTTAAATGAAAAATATCACGAAAAAACAATATTAAATCATCTTCGGATCAATTTCTATGGATAAAATTGCATTTTAAAAATAAACGATCTCTCAAAAATTCACACATACATATAAATCAATAATGCAATATTATAAAAGATAAAAATTATATCAGACAATATAAAAAAAATACAAATAAATAAAAGAATTCCCAAAAAATTTATTTAAACCCTAAAGAAAGAAAATGTTTGTACAAAAATATTACATTCCTTTTCAAAAATCTTCCTTATAAGAATAAATTAAAGCGTCATTTCTTTTGTTTATTATATTAAATTCAAAATATCGTATTATTCAATATTCTGAAAATCACCGTCGTATATAATTTGAGGTTTACCATATTCAACTGTTAGCACCACAGGAAAAACCACGGCCTTCTAAAATATTCCTGCACGTGTGCTAGGCGTCCATAGAAATTATTCTATGTTTGGAAAAAAAAACATTATAAACAATG
This sequence comes from Proctacanthus coquilletti, assembly GCA_001932985.1. Taxonomy (NCBI): domain Eukaryota; kingdom Metazoa; phylum Arthropoda; class Insecta; order Diptera; family Asilidae; genus Proctacanthus; species Proctacanthus coquilletti. The sequence goes on along the minus strand of MNCL01000099.1, from coordinate 492,013 downwards.
TAAATTAAAATAAAAAAAAAAAAACAGGTTATACCTTCAATACAATTTCTTGCCAATAGCAATCGTCTTATTTGGACCATTCAAAGAGAACTGTGGATTGTTGAAGGTGACGAAGGCACATTGAAATCTCTCATCTCCTCTAAAACCGATGGAGCGATATACGTGAATCCCTCGAAAATTAGATTAGCACTTTCGCTAAGGTGTGCCTCTTCTTCGGGAGAATAGGCAATTTCCTTGGATGTAAAGGCTGGATCAAACATTGAGCAATCTTCTCTGCTTTTTACATTTGGTTTAATCGGTGGTTCCATTCTTTTTGCCAAAACATCGTCCCAATTAACATTCTTGAAAAAGAAGTGCTTCTTTATATCTTCAGCATCTGTTTCACCATATCCCAGACGTTTGCTGGGTTGCTTTTTCAAAAGTGAACGCAAAAGGCTTTTAGCTTCAGATGTGAAAAATAGAGGCAGAGTTAGTCTGCAGCGAATAATTTTTTGAATAGTTTGTTCTCGGGTCGCAGCTGTAAAAGGAGGATTTCCATGGAGCATGTCGAACATGAGGGCTCCCAGAGACCACCAATCCACTTCTTTTCCATATCCAATTCTAAGAAGTACTTCAGGAGCCATATATTCGATAGTTCCACAGAACGTATGGGTTACATCGCCATGTTGTAAATGCTGTTTACTAAGTCCAAAATCAGTAAGTTTAACATGTCCATCTTTATCCAAAAGAATATTTTCGGACTTTAAGTCACGATAAATAATTCCCATCGAGTGTAAATGTTGCAGAGCTAAGATTAATTCACATAGATAAAACTTTGTGGTATCTTGATCGAATAGAACTTCCTTCGATAGGTGAGAAAAGAGTTCTCCTCCATTTAGGAACTCCAAAATTAGATAGAGTTTTCCATTTGTCTGGAATGCATAATATAATTCCACAATAAAAGGATGCCGTACATCTTTTAGTATATTCCTTTCAGTTTTTGTATGCTTCCGATCTTTTACTGATATGAATGCCTTCTTTACGACTTTCATAGCAAAAATTTCATTAGCATCACTTCCTGTTAATTTTTTAACTTGGTAAACTTTTCCATAGCCACCTTGGCCTAATACCATTTTTAATTCAAAGTCTTGCGGACTAAGTCTCATTGAACTTGGATTAACATTTTCGGGAGAAATTTCAACATTTTGATTTGTTGCTTCTTCATCTGGATTACCTTCCTCTTCGGCAAGGTCCATGTCAAAGTCATCGTCCGAATCATGATTTTTTCCATTATCTAATTCCAGTTCAAAGATTTCATCCATTTTATTTAGTTTAATAAGAGGTTTTAAACAATTAATAAGAGGTCTTAAACAAACAGCATCTAGAAAATAAAATTAAATGGAACAATAAAATATATGAAAAAATAAAACAAAAAATTTAGTTACAGAAAACAAATCATACATATAAGTTTTTGAATTTTGAGTATTTTAAAAGAAAAATGTACTAATAAAAAGAACATTTTAAAGTTGAAAAATTTAGGAAGCAAATTCATTTATGTCAAGAGTCAAAACAAAAACATGAATAAAAAAAACACAAAGAAATTTCGAACAAACCAAATAGTTATAGTAGTTAATTCACAAAAAAAATCATTAAAAATCAAATCAAAACTTTTGAAAATAGAAAAAAAGAAATTAAATCACCATGTATGACACGGAAAAATTGAAAATGGAACTACAAAAACAATGAATGATCCAAAAAAAAAAAAAAACGAAATTTGCACTAAGTATGAAAACTGGTCAAAGTCTTTTGAGTGACTGAAGATCATTAGCAGACAAGGGACATCTGCAGCTGGCGCTCTAGACAAGGAACAAGGAACTACCTTAACTCGTGCGGAGAAACCCACGAAAAAGGTTTTGCTTTTGATTTCTTCCATACCTGGAAATACCTTATTATATTCTCGCACATATCCAATTTAACAAGCTATAAGAAAACACATGTAATGCCAAAGATTTTACACATACTCTAGCATTTTTCTAACTTTGACCTCCAGTACGGATTAACGTACTTAGTTTTTGGGAAAGTAATCAAAAATTTTCACAGAAATTGAAAAATCTTTAAAGATTTTTATGATGGTAGTGAAATTTTTGACTGTTAATTACCCTTACTTTTGCCAATTTCTGGAAGGGTGTACAGGGTTCAGGTGCTTCGAACTAGGTACAGATATGTAACTTAAGTTTTTATTACGGTCACTTGTTACCTGCTTATTAAACGGCTTGACACATTTTCATTAAATTTTTAAAAAAATGTATATGTCCGTAATTTATTCTTATTTCTTTGTTGGAAAATTCCGCTATTAATTTTTTCCAGTAATTATGATTTTAAGTTTTGTAAAATTTCAATTATATTCCTTATAAATTTTAATTTTAATTCAAATATTTCGTGATTAAATGCTTTGGATTTAAATGAATTTTTAAATGTCTATGCAGTTGACTTTTATTTGTATAATACAGTTTATTTTTTTTTTAAATCAATTAATTGCAAAAATTGTATAATTGTTAAAATCAATTGATTTTGAAAATTTTACTTGATTTTCAATTATTATAATAAATTCAAAGATTTTTTTTTTCTAAAAATTATAAAGTGGATATTGGAATGAAATCAACACAAAATACAGCAGACTAAAAATCGTGCGGCTCAGGATCCAGGACAATTCAACAATTTATTTTCGAAAAAAAAATTAACTTTCAAAGTTTTTCAAGGGTTGCAGGTATAATAGTAGTTTAAATAAAAGTTATATTTATGCTAAAATACAAATTATTATATTAAATAAAAATTAATTCATACATACCACGTTCTGAAAAGGGATGTGACATAAAAATGATAAATAGTTTTTATTTTAAATATTATCAGTAAGGAGGCCATTATTATTTAATTCTTGTTTTGGAGCACTTCAAAAAAAAATCTAAAAAGTATTTTTAAGAACTTTTTTTTATATATCTATACTATTATTAGTTGAATAATTAACAAAATTCTTTTAACATTTTCTATTCTACGTAATCACATAACAAAATTAAACATAAATTTTTGGCATACATTTTTTTTTTTTCACTTTTTTATCTTTCATGGATAAATCAAAAGCCAACTATAGAAAATTCTTATATTCGACATTTCAAAAATCAGACCGTGTATTCTTTTGTCGCCCTGCATATCTTGTTTTCTTTTTTTGGACGGTTTTGTCTTTTTAACTTTGTGTTATTTACAGTTTATAAATTATTTAATTTATTTTTATTATACTGCAGATGAAGTTCTAAATGACTGTATTGATTTTACTTTGAAAGACATAACAAAAGATGTTTCATTTTTATAATCAGCTGTAATTGGCACTTGGAAAGTAATTTGAAGGATATTGTAATACACTATCAAGTTCTGCTGTGGCTACTGCGATGGATTTAATTGAAAAAAATATATATGTATATGCTTAAGGTAATTACATCAATTTATATTGGTCCATAATCATCCCATATCAGGGAATGATATTTGGAACGTGTAATTTTAGTAAGACGAGTGTAACTTGTGCTAGTGAACAATGTAACATTATAATAAATTATAATAAAACATGTCGGGATACATACCGAGTATAAATTTCAGTATAAAAGTACTCTGGTAGCCCACACTACAGTCATTTATTAGATACCCACATTCGAAGTCTAGATCTTGCTAGGTATTGCAATAATACCGATTGCTGTACGATTTTCTATTCGTACTATACCAATAAAAATAAAAAATTCTACCTTTTAAAAGAAAAAAATGCAATTTTCCATTATCGAGAAGTCCTTTTGAAAAAGGATGAATCATCCGAAATTCCGATAAAATGCATTTCAAAATTTACCTGTAAGGGAGAGGTATCATTAAAGTTCGATTTTATATTTTTCCCTAAAATACGATACAAATTAAATCCGTTCTAAGAAAACAGGTAATAAATGCTCTGTTTCACAATAAATACCTTTAAGTGTAAAAATTCTAGACTAGATGTAGAAGTAAACAGTCGAGATTCATTACCTTTTAATTATTTCTCTGCGAGAGTTCCTCTTTTAAGGAAAACACTTTCAATTCATATTTTTCGTATATTGTTGTGATTTTTGTTAATCCAGTGTCGAACTGAACTTCATTCGGTGAAGAACTGTTTTTGTTATTTAACACGATTGTTATCATTTCAGTTTTATTTTAAAATAATTCTGAATAAAATAGTGCAAAATGATTTGCACGTAGTGGTTCTTTCAATTTATATCATGGGGCTTTTATAATTCTATATTTAAATGATAATTTGTATAAAATTATGAACATAATTATGCAAAAAGAATTTGTTAGTTAATCAATAAAAATAAATCGAATTTGATAAATTGTAATAAAAAATAAATAATTTGTAAGAGGTAAGTTAGAAAAAATATAAATACAAGTATAAGTGTTAAAGTGTCACAAAATTAATTTTATCAAAGTGATATAATAATCAGATTATAATAACGGGATCAGATAAACTAAGCACATGGCATTTTTATAATTAACTGTTGTTAAGTGATAATTTTTTTCTAATAAATAAAAATAATAATAATAAAATAACAAAAATATAATTTAATAATATCGAAAAATTAGACTATTTTTAAATTACTATTTTTCTTATTTTCCCGGTGATATTTATGTAACATAATGCATAAATAAATAAGAAATAAAATTTAGTAAATATTATAAATAGTAAAAAAATATCATTTCATTAAATTTGTTAATTAAAAACAAATTCAAATTTTCAATGCAATAAATTTACCCCTAATTAATAATGTAATATTTAATCTACCGGTAATTAATTTTACATTTTTAATTGTGTGAAACAAAGTCGGTAATGTCTTAAAGTATAATAAATAATTGATATGAACTTGAAATTATGAATGGAACCTTTTTGCAGACGCTGCAGACCATAACCGATTAAAAATTGCACTTGATTTAAAACCAAATGGGCCATTTTGACCTATGCCTCAATGAAGTCGGACTGAATGAAAATTAGTTCCGTATTGCAATTAGAAGGAATCCAAGTACACATTTGAGGTGTTTAAAGCCATTTCCATGAAAATTATGAATTGATTTTATTACTTAATCATTATTTAATTAAAGCAGATATAAAAATGTTCAGATGAGCAAGCAGAAGATTGAATTAAGAAATGTGTATTCTTAAACTTAAATTATTCAAGTTCAAATTTATTTTTTTAAAATCTGGCTTCATTTAAAAACATATTCAAGAAATACCCTTATTATATTAAAATTTAACTATTTAAGAGTTTAAATTAAAGTTTTCTTGAGTTTCATGAATCGTATACATCTTACTTTATTTCTATTAAAATTACTATAAAATTATTTTTATAAATACAGAGGCTGAAATAATGACCTTTAAAATTTAAAGACGGTATACCTTTTTATTCGTTTCGAGTTTTTCATATGCGCTAAATAACTCTTATAAAAATGAATTAATTTTAATTATTTTTGTTTAATATGGCGAGGATATGCGGCATGGCTTTATAAATAAAATTAATAATGCTAAATAAACACTAGTGTAGTCCCTTTTGTGGTTTAAATTTGATAAAATTCAGTTAATTTTGATTTGTACGAATATTTTTATGGAATATAAAATTATATGATGGTTTTTTTTTAATTGTTTTCTTTCACAAACAAGAATTTTATGTTTAAAATATAAACTTTTATTGGTAGTTTTTGGCGATAGCTACTGAATCAGTTGAAATTTCTAAAATTTGTCCATTATATTTTAAGGGATTTAATGAATTTGTAGTCTTAATTTTTTAATATAACCATTTTTTAAGAACATAGGGTTTATATTTGTTTTATATTTATAACAAGATTCTATCTAAAAATTTAATGGTAAAATATTTTCTAAACGTTATCATTTAAGGTTAATTTGGGGATATTTTTTCAATTTAATAAATCGTATAAAAAAACAGTAATTTGTAAAATATAAGCCATTTAAAAAATAGTACTTTAGAACTACTGAATCAAGATGATGTCAATACTGAAGATGATGTAAATATGGCAAATTATGAAAAAATATTGTAAGATTAAATAAAATAAACAATACTAACAATACTAAACATGAAATTATCAAATTATTAGAAGTATACGTTGATTTAAGTTACCTGCAGCAATTTCTACAAATAGTTACAAGGCAAACTGCACAAATAAAGTTATAAATTGTTTAATATTTCCAAATCATAGATCCTAATTCAGGATTTTGGTTTTTAACTTCACAAAATTTCGGACTTGCAAATCTTCTTCATCATTTGTCTCTGCAATAAAATTCTAGAAAGCTTTTATTACAATTAAATACTTGAAGAATTAGTGATTCTAATCACCTTCTTTTTAAACCACAACAATTGTTAAATCTAGAGAAATTATTTAAAAAGTACTGACGAGTCGTCCAACGTCAAACTAGGATTAAACGGTTGAAATTAAAAAAACAACACAAAGAAAAAAAAACGTCTATAATAAAGCACGAGAATTTTCACTGATGGTTTTAAGATGGAATACAGAACGTGACGTGGAACGTGAGATAGGTCGGGCTTAGTAATACAAGCTAAAAAGCTCTAGCCGAGTTAGTTCAGACATCCTCCGATGTTTATTTGTCTCACAATTCCACGATATCGTAATAGAATTATCTCTAGACTTTGGGTAGTCTATCTTCTAGCTCTGTTCTGGATGGTGCTAGAAAAAGAGGACTAGAATGACCACGTGCAACGCCTTACTGTCTTATAAGATTCTTGTAGAAATGTCATTTCTCGCGCTGCGGCCCATTGTGCGAATTATTTCGCGGGCCAGTGTGAATTCCTTGAAATTTTCTAAATAATTTAGTGTTCTATAAATTCAAGTGAATCAATTGAATTTAGTGTAGTACACTCCCCAAGAGATCGAATAAATTTACTATTACTATGCAAGTACACAATTATCTAATAGATCTTGAGAAGTGCAAATGGAGTGTTAACATTCTACAATAATGTTTTTTTTTGTTTTGCTTCTTGTTTTATGGATTTTTAGATTAAGGAACCCCGACCACTTACAAGAATGGATCCAGATATAAATAGTCAAAAACAAGTATGCTCCTCTGATGGAAAATATTTTTACAGTCGAGAGATGTTAATGTCCCTTAAAGACACGCCTGAGTCGAAGGAGTTCCCGAAGGTGAATCAAGGTGTTCCACAGTATCTATTCGAAAAGACTGTTGATACTGTTCAGCCATCGTTAATGCCAGCGTTTATGACTAAACGAAATCCTGGCCTATCTCACTATGGGAGTACTGGTAATCTTCTTAGAAAACAATCTGCTCATCCTGTGCGATACTCAGCGTCTGAGATCTACTCAAAGGATGGGTCGTCATCTTCTAGGCAAGGCAAGGTCCATGTTTCCTTATCACTGAATAAGGATGTTAAATTGAACGAGTGCAAGAATGCGTGGAGACCGAAACATTTGAGAAAGGATGATAATAATGACGACGAAATAGAAAAGGAGGAGCTTTACCGCATCGTTCGCGGTATTCTTAACAAACTTACCCCTGAGAATTTTGATAAATTGTCTGAACAGATTATGAGTCTGCAAATCGATACTACGGAAAAGGTGAACGGTGTCACGGGGCTAATCTTCGAGAAGGCTGTAAATGAGCCCCATTTTGCAGAGTCCTACGCTCGATTATGTAAACGACTGGAAAATATAAAAGTTGAATCAACCGGATCTGAAGATACGAGGAAAGATTTCCGATACACTCTACTCGAAAAGACTGAAGCTGAGTTTAGGAGCAATGTACTGAACAAAGTAGCCAAGGAGAAGAAGCTGGAGCCATTCTTAAAACAACTAAAGGAATGTAAAGATCCGGAAAAGGTTGACGAATTCAAGGCACTGTACGAGGAAGAGGAGCGTAAACTTCGTCGACGTTTGACGGGGACTGTTAATTTTGTAGGAGCACTTTTTAAGAACTCCTTGCTAACTCAGAATATCATCAATCACTGTATAGCGAGTCTCTTAGATCCCGAGTCAGAGGACAAACTCGAATGCCTCTGTAAACTTCTTACAACGGTTGGAGCTCAATTTGAGGCGATTAACAGTGAGAAGAAATCTTGTAGTTTAGATTCAGTAATCAAGAAAATGCAGAACTTAGCGGGGAAGAATTCCGGCTTTAAGATAAGCAATCGAGTTAGATTTATGTTACAGGATGTTATAGACTTACGTATGAATGGCTGGAAATCGAATCGTACTAACGCGGGTCCCAAGACAATGGACGAAATTGAAAAGGCCACCAAGGTTGAACAATTACACAACGATCTGGCGAATGTAAGAATTGAGGATAAATCGATGAACTTCAGGTAGGAAAATATATTAATAGTGTCGAACAATTTTTTAAGATAAAAGCCTGTAGGGTCTAACAAGTAACGATTTAAAACAAAGGGTAATTTAGAAGTTATGACTATTTTAAAAAATCTTTAATGTTCGTACCTTCAGCTAAAGTAATAGTGTTAATAATTTATACTGATCTCTTATTTCAGAAACACTCCGTCCTCTAGAGATAATCGCAATTTCCGTAGATTTAATGATAAACAAGACGATAGTAATACGTGGCATACTCAAGTGAATAGGAAGACAAGACCAATAGACCCAAACAAGCTGGGATCAATGTTAAATAGAACAGCTTCTTCTGAAACTGAATTAAAATTGGGAAATTCATCTCAGTTCATGTGGCAAAGGTTTACCGGAGGTTATTCCAAACAACCACAACAACAACAACAGCATCACCAACAACAGCACCACCAACAACAACCCCAGCTGCAACAACAGTCATCACATCAACAACAACAACAGCAACAGCAACAGACTCCTCCAACGTCTCAACGGAACAATCCTTTCGCAGTTTTATCTGGTGATTTATATGCCAAAAAGGCTACTCAAAAAGGTAACACGTTTAGGAGAACTCAAGATAGACCTATGTATGATGACAGTTATGTATTATTGGAATCACCAGGTAGTAGTTCTAGAAACAGCTCACAGGCGAGTTCACCCAGAGAGAATTTGAATCCTCAGGAGTATTCCAGATATCCGTCTAATCGGCAATCGCCTAAGGGGCAAAAAACGAAAACCAAAGATTTGCAAGTGTCACCTGTGAAGGAACGTAGTCCGAAGATTCCAACACCACCTCGATCACCAGAAAAGGAAGAGCTAACTGATAAAGATAATCAGATTATCGTTCGAGCTATCGAAGATATGCTTGAAGCTTCAATGGATCGGAAGTTGGAGTCGTCTGCTTTCATTATCGACACAATCCCATCCAAAATCCGATGGGGTATCTTTTACAATATTTTGTGCGAGTACATCCACATGCATAAGATTAAAAACACTCATAGAAAAATGTTGGGGAAGATTGTAATATATCTTCTCAAAAAAGGAAAGGTCTCAATGGAAGACTTTAATAGGGGTTATAATGAATTTTGTCAGATCGTCCCAGATCTGGTTATAGATGTTCCAACAACATGGAGTTTTGTCTTTCAATTTCTCGGACCACTTATCCAAAAGAAAGTTTTAACTGTTGGTGACTTGTGGAATGATTCCTTAAAGTCATCAGGTCAAGGTAGGAATTTTGTTAAAGAATTAATCTTACACTGTCTAGAAGAAATGGGTCCAGCTTTTGCTGTAGATCTGTGGTTATCATCCAAACTCGAGTGGACGCAATTTATGGACCCTGAAGATGTAAAACAATTTGTCCATATGAACAATTTTCAATTTATTGAAGACAGTAGTGAACAGCCTCCAGTGCCGATTAAAAATCGTGATGTAGCTGAAATTATGGATCGGCTAAAAGAACTCTTATATGAGGGCTATTCCCAAGATAACATCACAGATTTCTTAAAGGGTAATGCGATTACAGTCGATGGACCTTTTATTCGCATGCTAACAACGACGTTGTTAGATTTTGCTCTTCAGAATGAAAAAAACTATAAATTGGATCAGAAACGTTTTCATGATTTATGCGTTCCACTTTTAGTCAAGTATATCGATACTCAAGAGGATAGGGAACTAGAGTGCCTCTATGCTGTTCAAATATTAGCTAATGTCTTAGAACATCCAGCAGGACTTCTATATGAACTGTTTTCGGTGCTCTGTGATGCCGCAGTAATATCCCTGGAGGCATTTACAAAATGGCGCGATTCCAAGGAGGAGCCTAGAGGTAAGGGTGTGGCTGTGAAGAGTCTAACGACATTCTTCAATAGCATTGCAAGCAGCGAAGAAACAAGCGATGGCAGTAACTGATTATATTAAGATGTTTCTTCTTCTGTGGGGGCTCACCTTAGGCTTAATGTTTACGTTTAGTCGTATAGTTACAGTAGTTTCCTAAGGATATTGATTTCGGATGAATAAAGTCAAATTTGATTTGAATTAATTTGCGTTTTCTTCCCGATTTATCCAGGATGAGTTTATCTTTTATTTGCAATCCCTGTGCTTATGAAAACACCTTTAACCCTTAATTTAGTCACAGTAAATTTTTTAAATGGAATAAAAGTCCTTAATATTAAAATTAAATATTTTTCATTGTATCGAAAAACAACGAAAATAAATTGAATGTTTAAAAAAAGTGAAATAATCTTTGGAAATTGTTAAATTCCTAATTATGATTTCTTTTTCGGTAATTTTTAATAATTTATTTAATTCTTTCTTGTGTATTACTTTAACAAGCTATTTAAAATTGCTTTGATTTGTGCTTTTCCTTTTTTTTATCATTTTTTGATACTGAATTTTGGATTTGAAAAAGGTTGTAAATGTTGGAAATATTCTCGTAAGACAATTTAGTTAATTAATTAACTTGTAAAGGCGACAAATTTTAGTTTACAGTAACGTTTAAGAAGTGACATAAAAATTTTGTAAAATTTATTCGAATTAATTTAATAATTTTAAAATGAAAATATACATGTAAAAAAAATTGTAATGTTCTTTATTAATAAATGAAATAATCATTACATTATTTTGGAATTATATTTCTTTATGGTCTTATTTTTTAAGTTTCTTATTTGAAATTTTTAAAAAATAAATAAAATTAACTTTAAACGGGTTTAATGGTCTTTAGGTCATCTTCACGGAACGTCTATTTAGGCAAAAAATGAAAAATTACTAAAATTACTTATTTGAATTGCTTAAAAAAAAAACAAATAGAAAAATCTCACAGTGATACAAGAGTTAACTTTTAATATTTCAATTTTGTGATATTTTAATCCAGTTCTGTTCTTGGGCTATTCGGACGAGTGAATTGCAATAGACATTTTATCTGTAACTATGAGCATAAAAGAAAAATCCTGTCGACCACAGAAAGCCTTGTCAATTGCAAACATGAAGAATTATTTTATAAGATATCGAATCCGTCAGTTTCATCGTTAATTGCAAATTGTTAATCGTAAAATTCTTCTGTATCAGGTTACAATAAAACGTTCAAAACAGTTTGCAAGACTTCAGAAACTTCTAAGTTCTCGTCTCTTAAGATGTAATTTTAAATTTGTTTACGTAACAATAAAATCAATAGTTCCCAGTGGCATTGAATTAATGCAGTCGAAACACTACCAGAAACTTTCAAAGATTTCTAGGGATTGATTTAAGTTATGTGTGAAATTTTGGGTTGTTCTATGAGAAATGTTTAAAGTGTCATTAAATATCACTTACTGAAACTTTATTGAAATTCTAGCTTAAGCGAGAATCGCATGTTCATTCACCTGAACTACAAACAAAATAAAAAATAAAATAAAAAAGTCAAAACAGAACCTATAGGTTTTTTTTTTTTGAAGAAATGGAAATCGTTTTGTTTTTTTGCTCTAATTTGGAAATTTTTTGATCGAGTCCGCGATTTTTGTCGTTGTTTTTTTTTTTTTGTTTTGCCGGGGTCTATGAAAGTTGAAAATTATACCCCAAGAAATCATAGCTTTAGGAGTTTTTTTGAAAATTTAACGAGATTTGACGCCAAGTGAAAATGGATACAGAAAGCTGCTCGGAACGCTAACCCTTTTTTGATGCAAGTAATTTTAACGTTTGGAGTTCGAATATGTGAAAAATGAGAAATTTACCCCTTTTTTTTAAAAAACAATGGCACACATATATGTTAATTTTTTTTTTTTTTTGGAAATATCTTTTGTCAATAGGTAAGTTATGAGTAATATTCGTTCCGAGTGGAAATATATTCTACATAAAATGTTTGGATATCTCCCCCCAAACGAAGTGAAACACTTCCACTTGATGCACGCTCGTATTATCGTTAATACAAAATTTGAAATTATAATGTAATAAAAACTTTGAGTATCGCGACATTTCTGGCTCACTGAACCTTATTTTGAACCTTTTGATAAAGCAAAGGTAGGAAGATAACTTCCTCTTGAAATACCTTTTTCCGTACATAATTAAAACTTGCTTCTGAATAATAATGACCACCATCTATAAAAGTGTGCTGGTTTTTTCGCATAAACATGTCGCCAATATATTTTTTTTTTATTTTTGGTGATAGAGAGTATCATCGAATCGGAATTTTAATGTGTGCTTTTGTAGTTAAATTGTAAATCGGGATGTAAAAATAATTTTTAAATTCAAGTTTACTTCTTCCCCTTTGAAATTTCATATCATTGTTTTCTTATATTACGGTGTTGAGTAATTACATTTTTTATTTTTAATAATTAGATTAATAAAAGTTTATAATACGAGTAGAAGAAAAATAACAACAACAATGCTTCCTTTTCTTTCATTTATGGCCTTTTCAAAGCAAATTTTCAAAACAATTTCACACACTAGTTATATTTTTAATTTGGTAAAAGGTAATTTAAAAAAAAAAATGTCTTGATGAAGGAAAATGCGTCTTTTATTAGTAAAAAAAAATGTGTTGTGTTCAAAAAATTCTTTTGAATAAAAACGTGGTAATGGTATTAAAAATATTTCTTCAGAATCGTCAAATATTTAATTGTAATTTTTAAAAAATATTAAATATTACACCCTGATGACTTTTTATATTTTCGAAAAATTGATTTCGAAGAAAAAAAAAACGTTCAAACTTTAGTAAATCATTGTTAGGCATAAAAACAAAAACACTTTATTAAACTTATATAATACTTTAAAGAATGTGATAAGATTTTTAGATTAAATTTGGTTCCTTTAAAAAAAAGAGTTGTATAATTTTGCAAATATTAAAAATCTTATAGTTTTTTTTATGAAATTTTTGTAACTCATTAGGATTATGAAAATGTAACGATAAAAATTAATTGAATGTTATTTAATTAGATTTTTATGAGTTTTGTTTTTATCGTGAATTTGTTTTTTAAGTTATTTTTAGTATTGAAAAGGCTAAGTAATTTGTAACCTTTTTTTGGTAAGCAAATTTTCTAAATAACAATTTTAAAAACTGATTCTATGATCTATTTTATTGTTGTACTAATTAAAGCGTTAAATAGTACAACTGAAGAAAGATAACAATATTAACAATAACAAACATTTGTCTACTAAAATTCGCCACTGTTTGTCTACATGGATTGTATATGGAAATAAGATATTTTACAATCATCAATTGTCGTGTCAGCTCAGTACCAATTAAATCGAGGGCACTACAATAAAGCCATTAAAACTACCCATCTGTGAATAACTCTATTATTATGTGACTATCTTCGGGCACATTCAAAGTTCGAGTCAAGGAAAACTTCTTGGTCTCGAAGGCAATCCGAGTTCGAGTCCCTTAAGGCATTTATGGATATTCAAATCATATCAACGGAGCCAGCCAGGCAGTAGGACACCCGGTGCACATAACTCCTCTCGAAAGACGAAGAAGTAGAAGGAAAAAAAGGGACTCTTAATTTAAATTCCCCCGGAGATAAACGTCTTCGTCTTTGGAGTATCCGCATATAAATGCGCCATAAATCTGATGTTCACGCCATCGTTAAAATTTAATTGATTATCAGATTACATTGACTCGGCCCCTATGACCAGGCCGGGTTAAATTCGAAACGGTTAACCCACAATTTGGAGTCGTCAGGAAGTCATGGGGCGTCTTAAGGATCCACTATGAGGCATGGTCGAAGGAGTCGATAGAGTTGGTTGGTTGGTTGCTTCTACTCCCCACCACTCTGTCTATGTAAGAAAACGTTCGAGAACTCCTCTGGGGGGATACACTTTCGAAAACTCTTCCTCGGGGGTCCTCCTCATGTTTGCGGAGATCTCCTTGTTGGAGGACTACGTTTTTCTTCCCGATATTTTACGGATGAGGCACGAATTCGATGTTTGAGCACGCGTACGAATTAAGATCCGTCACGTTCCTCCTTCTGCAAACAGTGGCCGATATATGCGGGCATTGTTTGTAATTGCACCTGCTACATGTGCTTCAGGTTTTCGATTGGATTGTTGAATTAAAGAGAGCTGCAGTTGTTGGTCCTTGTTTACCCTTCACTGTCATTCCCAGCCTCTGATTCCGGCTTATTGTGGGAATTTTGGGGTTTTCCGGGGTTAAATAGTGAATGATTCAATTTTGTTTAAAGGTGGCATAAGTAAAGTCTTGCTAACTTTATTTTATTTAACCGAATTCTTAGGTGGACTTTTCGATTTTAGTACTTTAATTTTTTTTTAATTTTCCGAAGAGAATTTTAATGAATGCTACAAAAGGATATTATAATTATTAAAAAATGGGGATAAAAAATCTCGCACTTTCCGCATGTTTAAGATACAATTCTGTGCGTTAGAATTATTTGCGCCAACAAAGGGTTATTGTTCTAAGTAGCTCCCTGCGTCCTCTTTCATTTGGAGTCAGAAAAAAGGCATACAAGATTTCATCAAATTTTTCGAAAAAATCTCAAAGGGTTTTATGATTTTTTTATGGTCAAAGTTCCGCGGATTCAGGTAAGTGAGTATCAAATTAAAGAACGCGTTCTACAGATACCAGAAAACAACAATAATCGCAAACTGGATTAAAAATGTCCAAGTTAGAAGCAAATAACTTACAACGACTTTTTTCGAAAAAACATCTATAGGTTCTGTTTTCCATTTATGATCTGTTTATAGGCCGTTTTTAATCGATTAATAAATTAAATAATGTTAAAGGTTTAAAGATGTGTGTAAAGGAATAAATTTCATTCCAATAGTCTTTATGAAGTAGATGAAAAATATTCCACCTACAGTAAAAAATTTGTAACATTTTAAGATTAGTAAAATTATATTTATTAATTTTTTTGTAGATTTATTTGAAATATTAAGGAGAAAAAATGAAAACAAAAATACAATATTAATTACAGTTCGTTTATAATACGTTCAGTGTAGTTTTTAGTCATTTTTGTTTAATATTTCTTATAATCGAAAAATGAAATGGTTTTTTTGTTTCTATTTTGTTTGTATAGTCCTTATTTTTATAACTTAGAAGCTAAGATTTAAGAAAGGATTTGAAGAAACATAAAGAAGTCTATTTTTGGCAATTATTAAAGTCTTCTATTTTTTCAGATTCCTAAAGTCTCATACCCCATATCGTAGTATAACTTCTGTGTGCTTAATAAAATTATCAAAAAAAAAAAAGAAGAGGGAGGCGGGTTATTGATTGATTATACTCTTATCATATTATAGAAATATTTAAAAAATTGTTTTACATATTAGCAAAGTTATTTAGTGGTTGTATTACGTTGTATTTTTTTTCCAAAATCAGAATAATCGTACAATAAATTCAATGTAACTTTTACTTCGATTTAATTGACATTTAAATTTATAAATGTATAAAAAAGAATAGAAAAAAGTTTTCAACGATACTTTTCCGGTCGTTTGGTTGAACAAAATCCTCAAGCTATTTTCACAGTATAGCGCACAGCTTCACTATCGAATCGATAAATTCTTGTTTCACTTCGTAATTGCTAATTATTTCTTTATCCAGGAGCCACATAAAACATCCGCCCTGATGAAGGAATAATGAAAGGAGCCATAATGTATCCAAATAAATTCTGGCACAATACTGGCTTGTATTGAAGCAATTTCATTGTGGCAATATATTTTCGATTTGTTCCCTTAACGATCATTCGGGGGTGTCCTTGCCGGGTAATCTACACCCAACTCGAAACAAGGTGCACTTCGTTCTGCACAAAACATTTCCATCGGATTAAATTTACGCTAGAATTAAGATGCTTCAGATTTAGAAAAGATCTTGAAAGGAATATATGATGCAGTTTGGTACGATATGGTACTTTTAAGGGCCAATACTCAAGAAACTACCTCCGCAAAATGTTGACCTATATTGGTTTATTGTACACTACCATTTGTGGAACGGAAAAAAAAAAGATATATAAAAAATAAAATAGGGAAAAAATCGATTTTAAATTGTGGAGGCATCTGTTGCAATTCGAACCCATTAAAGTTCAATTACAGGAAATTACACACATAGTCAATTTCTCTTCCTGGACCATGGCATTGTCACATTTGTTCCAGATCTATCTTTTCGGTTAGATTCATTGATTGAATTGTTTTCAATGAAATCATTATCGTTCAGATAAAAGCCAAACTTAATAATAAAGGAAAAAAAAAAATAGTTACACAAATTGGAACTACACCAAGGAGCCTGGTGGTGAATTTAATCACTGTGAGACGATGTGGCTTCTTTGAAGACATTTGGTGTCGTCCCTTTGTGTCGATCTAATTGGTTTGTCGACACTAGAACCAACAAGTGCCAGACATTCTAAGGAAACTGATGACATCAACAGCACTTTGTTGAAAATTAACTTAAACTTTGTAACTTTAAACTTTTAAAAACTTGATTGTCCAATTTATGGATTAAATAAAAATGGTGTTTTAAAAAAATATAAAGATAATTATATGCTTTAAAAGTGTTTTTACATACTTAAACATTTTCCTAGCTTAAAGGTAGATAGAAAAAAAAGTACTAACTAATAAAAATAAAATAATAGAGTTTGGTACATAAAAGTATAAAGAAAAATAAAAAAAAAAAATAAAAAAAAATCGCATTAATAAAAATTTAATTCATTTCGGTATTAATAAAGAATTCAATATATGATTAATTTGAAAATTTATACAAAAAAATAGGGATTTTAAATTACGATCATTTTAAATAAAAAACAAAAATATATATAAATATACAAAAAATAAACGAGTCATTCAGTTTCAGTAGTGAAGGTTTCTTTAGAAAACCGCAAAAAGTGTACTCTTTTAATTGCCACTGTCTACTTTTCGAAAATCAGAACTATATTTAATTAATTTTACTTCTGAAATGGATTATACCGAAAATAGTCTTTAAGAAGTAATTTAACAAAATATTTTAAAGGAATTTGGATTATTAAAAATCTAGAAAATGTTTTTTTGCACAAATAATTTATTTGTAAAAAAGTTGGTTTTCTGTAATTAATTAAAAATTATATTTTGAGAATATTCTAAATAAATTATGCATTCAAATTCTGTTATTCTATAAATAAAAACTTTTTCTTTTTATTTTATTAGATTTAATCTTTATTTATTATTTGTGAAAATCAATTTTTTTATAAATAAACTGGAGATATACCTAAAATAAAGCCCAGATGACTTACTTTTTACTTAATTAATAATTAATTAATTAATGGAATTTATTTGTTTATGAGAATATAAATATTTTTTTAAAAAACTTCAATAAGTAATATTTTTTCATCTGAGCTGCTGAAGTTTACATTAAAAAAAAAAGAGAACTTTGTGAGTTACAGTAGGTAACTTTTTTCAATTTGTTAATTACGAAAATTTCAATTTTTCAGTTTCAATGATTGTTAAAAATTTCGCATGTAAGGCCATTTTTGAGAAAATAATTCTAGTACGACACCTTTTAGGGGGTTTTGTCTTTTCTGTTAAGAAAATCTTAAATTTACTTTCCGTGTAAAACTATCCGTAAAAAAAATTTCCTTTTTAAAAAAAAAAACAAATAGTCCTTAATTATGCAACAAATAAAATATTTGTCACTTTAATAAAACGTAGTCTAGTGCTATAATTTCACCATTGTCCTCACATTTTTGACTTCATTTTAAAAATAATTTCGACGGCTTTCAAGTTCATCCTTCCGAAACAGACACTCTTTTAAATTAACAAGACTCGGTGCATTCCGCTCCCTTTAGTCCTTAAAATATTTGAGTGGCTCTAAAATTTCGCAGTAATTTCTCTGATTGCTTCTTAAATGAAAAGCACTCGAAAATTTCATTTGTTCTTATTTTTACAATTTACTACTGTCATTTTTATACTGAATGCAATTGATTTATTTAAAAAAACAAAACAAAAAAATAATAAAAAAACGGTCAAGTTGTATAACAACCGCGTTATAATCCTAATAACCCTTTCATTTTATCGTTGAACATTTTACCAGAAGAAAAGCCCCTTCCAGGATTTTTTCGCGCAAACTAAATTTTCTGCCTCGTTAATTTATATTTATGTTGTCACTTTCGCCATTTGTGCAGTTGTGTTTATCTAAATTGATTTTCACACTCTCGTGCAGTTCAATGAGTCCACAAATTACATGTGGGAGTTGGCTGTTAAGAAAATTGATTTTCTTAATACTATTATTTGGGTTGTCTGGTGTGGCAAACCGTCCCGTGATCAATATGCCCTGCTCCAACAATACCAGCACCAGTTTTCTTCCTGTTTCTTTCGTCATCTTGAAGCACGTAAACCTTAAGGAATATTGTCTTCGTCTTGAAAGGAGTTTTCTGCCCTGTCCCGTGCTATTTTATAAATATAAGCTCTAGATGTGCTTGTGCACAATTCGAAGACTTTCGAAAATTTTTATCAAGTTTTTTTCTGCAGCACTAACTTTCATTTTTTTTTATTATTATTATATTCTTTTTTTTTTTTTTTGGCGGGAGAGAAAAATATACAAGGAGGGGCAAGAAGTTGGATCCACTCGAGTGGGAAAATGATGAATTTGGAACAGCTATTCAATTTTATTTCCTAGTTGGCAGTAAATTAAAATTTTTACTTCACCATTTCCTAAAGCAAACATTCTCTAGATTATTGGAAATGAAATTGATGTGATACCCTATAAATTTTCATAAGTTCTTCAATTTTTCACTTATCACGTTATGGAATCATCCTCCTTTATAACACATGGCACACATACTCCTTATATCTTATATGTCAGCAGTTAATCACGTTGAGTTTTTTTGATAATCCCCTTACGATAGAATGCTTTTGTTATCCGTCCGATTAAAAAATCTAACCATCCTAATAAAAAGTTAATGCATCAGTATAGATAACAATTATCGGCAATTTAGCAAGAAACAAGGAGAACAACGACGTCGACGACGACGTCTATGTCGTTCTAATGGATTTATGAGTTCGAAAACTGATCAAGAAGTTTACAAGGATTATCAGGATTTTCAGGGAGCTGATTCTTTCAATTAATTATGTACGTCATCTACTGGCTGATACCCACCTGTTTAGAAATCAATTAATAGGATTAAAGGTAGTTAGACCTTCCTTGTTTATTTCGGATGTGCAAACATGTTATTTAATTAACATAATCGATGTTTTTATCAGCATTTGATTAAACATTACAAATTCATGGAAACCATTGTTCAAAATTGTATTTTCTCCGTTTTATAAATATGCCCATATATACTGAATTACATATTGTTGTTTTTTTTAATTGATTTGTAATTGGTTGGAATCAGAACAATGTTTAAAAAATCTCTTCTGCTTTGAAAGAAATTATCTTAATCAAAATATTGAGATTTTCAATTTTCTACATTAAGTTTAAGGGATTTGGTTTCGATCTACTAAGTAAGTAAGTAGTAAACTACTTTTAACATTAGTAGGATGTACTTGTGAGGTTTATATAACAATATTACCTTTGAAAAAAAAATTGTTCTTATTTATATAGTTTAACTAATCATTTTAATTTAAATCTATATCTTAACCAAGATTATAAATTTTCATTTAGTTTGAATTTTACAAAATAATTTATATTATCCCCTTTTTAATTCTTTATTTTTTTTTACATTTAAAAATTAAATTACTCTTGATTTGACCTGACCGTAGGTGTTATTTTAATTAAAATCAAAAAACCAAAAATAAATGAGTTTAGAATATTACTTATTTTATTATTTTTATATTTAGATTCAAAATTAAAACAAAACTGTCTTGTAAGACAGTGTTTTTTTAATCATCCATTTTAGTCCACATGCAGTGTTTTAATTATTTATAAAGTCAATTTTCAAAAACATTTCCCACAGTAAACTTTCCAACATTTTATAGCCTATGTAGAACATAAAATCAAATTACTTGAAAAATCTTTGATATAATTTCATTCGCACTTTAGTTTTCTTCCAAAAAATCCTTAACACAATTCCCTAAATTATAAAAGAATTACATTACTTATGCAGATTAATTCAAGTTCACAATGTGTACGAAGGTTTGTACATTTATTTTTATAGTGGTGAAATAAAAAAAGGGTTCCTCAAGGGATAAATTGTTTTAGTTTTATTGAAAGGATGAATACTCTACCGAGTAATGTTTCCAATTCTTTAATTTTATTTCTGTTCAATTGGTAAATGCTTTTACAACAATAGATTTTGTTGGAAATTATCCTAATATAAAACCTTTTCTGAGAAGAAACATAGGAAGGTGATTTCGTAGGAGGAGGCAGTATTTTTCTACTATACAAATTTTATTTATAAAATTCCGTAGTCAATCGTTAATAAATAAAAAAAATAGGTTTGTATCTTGTAACAGAATCTTTTACGTTTTGAAATTTTTATTTTTTATACTACTTTTGTATTTTAAAATGTACACATTTTTATTTTTATTGATTCTCTAGAAATTTCCTATTATTTTCTTTGGGTTTAGAATATTTTTTTTCGCGTATAATAAACAAATATTTTAATCTAAAAACAAAAATTTTGTTTTCCAAAAATTTAATCGGTTAAGAATTCTTAGTAGACTTAAGTTAAAAAAAAAAAACACTAGTTTATTTTTCAGATTATGAATCATAAAATAAGTTATCTTTAATATAAGTGTAATTTATTTTTACCTTATAGTCGTACTCCAAAATTTGTTTTTCAGAATAAATAAAATGTTTGAAAATAGATAAGAGTTTATATTTTTTCCAAATCAAAAATTTATAAAATTCTATTGATTTAAGAAATAAAGGAATAAAAATTTTCATGTATTATTATTAAAATTAATATTATTGTGTAAAATTATGAATTAAATTAAAACATTTGTAAACTTTACAAATTCTAATTAGTTTTATTTTTGTATTAAAACTAAATATAGAGAAATAATTTATACAATAAAATCTAAAAATATTTTACCTAAAAGCTTCTCATTATTCATTAAAGTTGTCCTTCAATAGTCAAATATTCTTCGATTTGAATCAGAATTCTTTAAAAGTATTTTTATGCAAATTCAGTCGGTGAACTTTCTAGAATTTGGTTTGAATCTTCCTGTGCAGAAATTCAATAATAAATTTCACTCTCTCAATACTAATTAGAAATTCGAGAATGGATGTACAGTCTTTCTTTTGAATAATCAGTAGCCTTGTTTCGAACTTAATGATCTGCTGTTTTCTGTTAATGAAATTTAAAAAAAAAAGAAGAAGAAGAGAATTCCTCCTCCACCTGAATGGGAGCATCCTATAGATACGTTTTTTTTTTTTTGTTTTTTCGAATGAAACCGACTTGAGCATTGTGCCATTTAAGATTATAATGACTGATTCTAAGAAGTACCAAAATATTCAATATACTCGTAATTGTTACAATATCTTGCGAGTGTCTCAAGGTTATGGGAGCGTATAAAGTTGCCGGCATCCTGACGCTATACTCCAAACTCCACATATGTCACCGATTATATTGTGTTTTGAGTAAGCGTATTTATTTCGAATTCAGCAAAGATTGAATATTGTTGGGACTTGAAACCACCAAAGCTAATCAAAAGTGTAACCGATTTTCAATTACGCGCTCTGTCGTTTACACAAGGGTAAATATCAATTTTCTAGAAAAGCGAAGAGGGAACAAAATTGCCAGGACTAAGATTCTGGGACACTTTAATATTTGCCCCCTTTCCAACGTTTTTGTCGCAATTGCTTGATGGTGTCGACGACGGTTTACCCGCCATCATCTGGAAAAGAAAAAAGAATTATTATTATTTTTTTTTCCTTAGCTTCTACCCGCTTGCGCCCCGTTGACGCCTCCTCGGGCATCTTCTAAAGTAAGTGCGAAAGATCTTAGCCTTTCCAAGCACAAGTTTATTATATTAATAACATCTCTCTCAGCTGAATTCCTGCCTGTCGTTATAATTTTCTCCTTAAGCTCTCATCCATTGTGTGCTCTATTGAGGGAAGTATGGTGGTTTTAGCTTAAAAGGATTAAGAATACTAGAAAAAAGCCGCGCCGACGGCTATGAATAATTAAAAACACAGTCATTTCCTAAGAGGGATAATGTCTCCTGTTGAGGTGTGCTATTCCTTCCAAACTCCTTGTTGACAAGTATTACACGTGATTTTATATCCAATTTATTTTTAAGATCTACTATTTTTTTTAATACGGGCTAAATAGTTATTTGTAAGATTATGGGATTTGATTTATGGTTACACTCGCAGGATATATTCAAACTTTTTCTTACTGATATTTTTAATTCAATTTTTAAAAACTTTAGAACTTTTAATATTGCAAAAATCATGATGTTTTATCAAAAACATTGCTCCGTAATTTTGACGTCAGAGAACAATTTTTAAATTGCTTTTATAAGAAATGAAAAATATTTTACGTTTTTATCTTACTAATTTAAATGAATGCATATTCTTAAAATAATTCTTAGTCATTATTATAAAACCTTCTTAAGCAGAAAAAAAAACACTTTAACAAAAGGCCTAAATTTTTAAAAAATCTTAAAATATTAAAATATCAGAAAAGTTCTACGAATTTTTAAATTTTTTATGTATAAGATTTTATAATTTTGAATTAGCGACTGCTTTATAAAGTGCACTTTATAACTTTTAAAAAATTGTACAAGTAGAAGTTAATTTAACAAACTTAAAAGTTATTTTTAAAATTTTCTTTTTATCGCGTTAAAGAAAATATTTAAAATTGCCATTTCGCCAAATGGGCGAAATTTTCACTATACAAAAATAGGAAAACTTTTAAATTTTAACGCTAAAAAAATCTTTGTCTTTAATAAAATACAAGGAGTCTATTGCTTAAAATGTATTTTATATTTTTCAAAGGTTGTGCAAATATAAAAAGTAGAAATAAATAAATACGTACACCTAAAAAAGTTAAAGGTTTAGGTTTTAAAATATTCGGACTGAATTTTATGTCTTGGAATTTTTGCTTGTTACAATTTTCCTTGTAGGTATATTTAGAAATACTTTCATAGTTTAAAAGTTTAAAAACGTTAAATATTATTTATTTATATCTTTATTACTTTTATAAGACGTTTGGTATATTTGTTTTGAATTTTTACAAAAATCTTGAGCAATTTTTTAGCCAAATTGAAAAGTTAATTTTTATTTTTCTCCGTAAAAAAAAAACTACATACACATTTAATTTGAACGGTTTGTTTTAATTAATTAATGACTAATTAAAAAAAAACTTTTAATAAGAGTTTTGTAAAATAACTTAAGAATACTGAATTACATGAGATTAACCCTGTTTTGGAATTAGGACGCATCAATTGCTATCAATACTAGCACCAAAATAAAGTCAGCAGACCTGTGTCATATTTGCCCAATTTTCTGCCTATGAAAAGCCATACAATAATCAAAATTTGGCAAAAATCTCTTCAGTATTTTTCGTGTATTATTAAAACAAACAAACAGACGTTTTTTACAGCTTTCACAGACGTGAAATTTTCTGACATAACTTCTTAATTGTATGCTAAAGGCATGTGCTCTTAACACGAATTACTTTTTTGTGATATTTAAAATTATAACTCAAGAATTTAAATATGCTTCAAGCCAAGCTGAAGAACATCATAGACATTATTCCGCGGATTTCTGTCTGGACGACTGAATCTCATCTGGATTCTTCAAAGGCCGGTAGCATTCAGCAATCTGCACTTATCTCATTAGAAGTGTTTGCATTCAATTAAATCATGGGCGAAAAAATGTCTGTTGCTAATTTGCAAATAAATAAAAAAAAAAAACACGCACACATCGAGTGCACGTATGGAGGAAGGGCGGCTCGGCCCCAAGCCCCCAAACCGTGAATTTAAGCCCTTGCTAATGTACCGTGCGTACATAAATAGAAAATCATGTGGGTGTAAGTAGAGTTTGATTAAAGGATGACTTGTCACACTGGCGCCACGAAATTTCCATGTTCAGCTCTGAATAAATTTTCCCTTGGCTGGGAGCATCGGAGCGCTAGGGCGTTCAGGCTGCTCCTGCTGACGGATGTGCCCCACAGAGGCGGGAAAATTGTTATTTGCTAAACACAGCCTCTGAATTGTGCAGTCTGCAAAGTGATGGCGGAAAAAAATTCCTAATAAAAATTAAAAAAAAAAAAATAAAAATAAAAATAAGTTGCCAGCAAATCTCGCCAGAATCCAGGTTAAATTATAACGTGTGAACATTGAGTTGATTAAGTGCAATGGATTCAATTAAGATCAGCATAATTGCTTAATTCTGCTGAGTAATTACAAGGAAAAGTCAGTCATTGTTAGTGAGAATTAATTTCGAAATTAATCAACTACTTAAATGAAAATATTTATGTAAGGTTTCTTTTCTTATTACAAGTTTTAATGTTCAAAA
Source organism: Proctacanthus coquilletti (assembly GCA_001932985.1). Lineage (NCBI taxonomy): Eukaryota > Metazoa > Arthropoda > Insecta > Diptera > Asilidae > Proctacanthus > Proctacanthus coquilletti. The sequence continues at coordinate 467,247 of MNCL01000099.1, read as the reverse complement.
AAATTTTAATTACTTTTACGTCCTTTACGGCATACAAAATATAAAATGAAAAAAACTATCTAAATTTAATTTTACAATAAAAAAATGAGTAAGTATTTATTTTTGGACAAAACCTAAAATTTTATTTGAAATTTGGAAATTTTTTAAAATTAGTATGGTATTAATTTAAAATGATGGATATATTTCAGATATTTTACATAAATTTCGGTGTCTATTAACTTAGTATAATTATATACAATTTGTTTTGTTGAATTTGGAATAAGTTTTAATTTTTATAATTAAAAAACAAAAGTTTCCAGGCGTCTAAAAAAGACAAGAAGTAAAATAAAGGGGTAATTTCCCTAAAAATTAAAAACAAAATTTAGTTTATTATCCCAATAGTTTTAAAATATTTAAAAATGGTCTAATTTTCCTTTCTTGTTGCCCTTTAAGCTTAAAAACAATATATAAACAAATATAAGAAGTTAATAGTCACAATTTCCATAATACTGGAATATGGTTACTTTTTTAATTTAAACAATCTTTGAATTTAGTCAGTTAAAAACTGAACGTCTTCAAGAATTGATATGCTTAATGTACAAAAGGATTTTTGTTAATTAAAATGTTTAAATATCATTTATTTAAATATTCCCTCTTAAATGCCATTTCTACACGAATTTTATATTTCGAAAAAATTATGGCACTTGAAAGATTTCTTATAGAATCCTAAAAATTAGGACAACGCCCCCATCAATTCAATCCTTTCAATTTTTTCGTCGTCAGAACAAACAATTTTTCGGTGAAAGATATTTTTGAATTACTTTAATACTATTGACATAATCGATTGCTATTTCCTACAACTTTCTTCTCCTCTGAGGAAGCCAGACACGTATTTTTAAGATGTATGTACATTTCTTCTTCAATAAAACAAAAAAAATAACAATAATTTGCAGACTTTAAGGTAGCAACCAACTACAACCCATGATCTTGGTTTTCGTTAAAAAATAAAAGAAAATAAAAGAATGGAAATAATAAAAATAAATTTTATTTTCTTGGCCGCTTTATATGGCTCTCGAAAAGGGCTTAGTATACTTAAGGGTAAAGAACGGGTAGTACATAAATTATTTTTGCCGTCACTGGATCCCCCGATAAGCTCCTTTTGTAGTATTTATACCACTTGTCTGGAACAATGATTGGTCCAATCTCTCTTCTGCGGCTTTTGCAAAATCATTGTCTGTAATTTCTGATAAAAACCGATATGCAAACTGGGAATTGAATGCAAAGTGATTCCTCCGAGATGTTTAAGAGATTTACAGGGAAACGTATTTTGAGTACTATCTAAACAAGAAAAAAGCAATGTTAATGCCGTGTCAAGTAAGGGAAAATAAAACATTTTTATAAGCACTCAGATGAACTTTAGAAAAATTACTATATTTAAAAAAAAAAAAAAACAAGAACAAAAAATGTTAACCCATTCTGATTGTATTTAATTGGCGGATATTTCCAACGAAAAATGAATATTTTAAATATACGTTTAAAACTGGGGTTTTAAAATTAGCTTTTTTTCTAAAAAAAATATACTTAGTATTTCATAGCAGAGAAAAAATCGAAATTATACAAGGAAAAATAAAACACAAACTAAAATCTATTATTAGCTTATTAAATTAATATAATCTAGTATAAAAATAAAACTAAAAAGTAGAAAACTGAAGTAAAAATATAAAATTTAATAAAATATAATTATAGAAACTATTAAATAAATATTTTTTTCATATCAAGATTGTCGTAAGAATAAAACTATAAAAATAGAAAACTACCCCTCTCGGTAAAAGAGGTTAAAATAAATAATGAAAATAAAAAATAAAATTGGAAAGAAATTAAATAAGACGATATATTGAATCATCTAAGCAAAATAAAAACGACTTAAACTTTCTGCGAAAAAAAAACGGACACTTAAACTATAGACATTTTTGACATATTTATGAGCTTAGATTAAAACACGTCTTCTATCCATCAATTCTATCAGGAAACTGATTCGACTAACGCGCCACCACTTCAGACTATTCAGCGAAGACCGAGGTGCACTCTGAGAGCATATTTGTATATGGGAATGTATTCATGTGACGTCACTAGCAACCAGCCGTTGGTTCATTATAGGTTGCTATCTGTACCATAAAATTCGAAATGAATCGAAATTCTGTGAGAGAGGGCATGTCAATAAAATAAATAAATAATCAAATAAATTGCCATCGTCATTTATTATACTATCCGACTAGCGAATTAGGCTATTTGGTAAATTTAAAAATAGTAAGTTTCTAGGACACCATTAAAAGTTAGTTTAGTTCGTTTCTAGGTTTTGCTTTTTCATATTATTTCCTGATCGATGGATCATGATTGAATTAATTGCATTTTCTAACTAAAAATTAAATATTTAGCAAAAACCTTTATTTAAGCTGGAAAAAAATCCCACAAAGTTATTTTATTACCATATAAATAGGCAAAGTTGTTTTTAACTTGTGATGAAGCTTTATGAGTCTTTTACTAAATGATCTATGTCGTTTTATAGTGCTATTTTACAATTATTTATAATAATTTTTATATTGTGGATATGGCAAAGAGTAATCCTATTAAACTTTCTAAAATGTTTCCTTCAAAAGGACATAATCATCGTAGGACTTAGGTATACAATCAATTTGAATGCCAGAGCTTTCCTTTGCAAGATTTTAGACAGCACTTGAATGCCATTACCCAGATGGGGTATGGTGCAGATTTCTTCTTCGATGGTTCTTATGCCATTTCCGTGAGATAGTAGAACGAATAAATGATAGTACTCCTTTCTAAGCCGCTAGTTATGCAACAATTTGTGTTTATAACAAATAAGAAGTGCAAACAATAGCACAACCAAGAAAATGGGAGATCTTCCTTCGACTTGGTGAGCAAACCCTGAAACATGGGATTCCCGCGGTAGGGTGTTTTTCGAATTCCTGTCACGGAGTGTCTCCTAGAACAGATTTACCTGATGATTGTTATTGATTGAATTACGTATACTATAGATGTAAAAATAGCTGAAATACTCTGGTACAGGAATGGAGGAATGATAATAAATAGCCCTGCTAAGCATGTCAGTTAACAGGGCGTTTAAAATGGATGACACACTTGCTCTGGTTGCGCCCCCATCGATGTGACGTTGTGTTTTCGACATCTACGTTTAGCATTCCTTGAAGGTGGTGCTACGTTTATTCTATTTCTTCCCTTTTCTTTTTTTTCCTTCGTTCCAGAGCTCCCCAGGAAAAAAAAAAATAAATCTTAACTTTGAATAATTTTCTCGACGCTGCGTGTTAAGCTAGTTTCTGGGATATTTGCCATGGAATATTCACTCACGAGCCCAGGAACGGAGGGATCATCGAAGTTCGGAGGGGCGACCTTCTGAAATGCCGATAGAATCTTAATACGTGTCTATTCGGGTATTGTGTGCACTACTCCTTGGTTTTATTTTTTTTTAAAAAAGAAAATTTAGCTTTTATGGACAGTAATTACATTTCAATTTTGAGAAGTTAACGAGATTTAACAATTTGCATGTTTGAGAACATTCTTCGATCTAAAAAGAACTACATTTACTAAATTTATATTTGTTTTAGAATATTAGATAAGACTACTTTAACAAATACTACAATTTAAAAAATTTTTTAAAAGTATAAAGTGATATAGTTTAATACGAATTAATACAAACAGTGATTTTTTACTAGAGTACTATAGAATTTAAATAATTTGAAAGCAATCGTAAATTTTCAATTATTTTCAATTCAAGATCAAACATTTCAATATTTTAGACTTCTACAAGTTTTACTTAAACAACTGCACTTATTGTAGTTATGGGTATCATCAATTGTTTTACCAATTTCAAAAAATTCTATAATTCTAAACTTTTTCAATTTAAAAAAATATATTTAAAAGAAATTAATTTTAACTTTTAACCCACACTAAAAACAATAAATTTTAATTTATATGTAATAAAACACTATTAATAAAGAAGAATTGAATTTAAAAATAAAATATTACTTATATCTACAAAACAGATTTAAACATGACTATAGTTGATATACTACTATAATTAACGAAATTATAAGTTAAATATTTAAAAGTAATGCATTCTTACAAAATATACAAAATTCGAGCATTTTTCGATACATTTTCGGTAGAAATACTAGAAATAGAGTAAGGTCTTCAATACTACGTGTCTACCCAAAAGGCTTACAATTGTTCCATATTTGATAGGATTCCTGCATAGTCCAATTCCTCGTAACATTTGCAAACTATTACTTGCACAAATATCAACCGCACCGACCATGGAGCCCACAAAGAGCTCCAAGCTCCCTGGGAAATAGACACCGCAGTTCCCTGGTCCTTTTAATTTTCTTCAGTAGCAAACCGTCAAAGTCTCGCTAGTGCTTCTGAACTAACTTCTAGAGTTGGCCACCTACACCACCCCGTCTATACTGGGGGCAGCGATGTAGCGAAAAGCTGATAAGGTCAGCTCAGGATTAAAGTCTCCGGGCGAAATATGACAAAAAGGACAGAGGGACGTCCACCCGGAGGTGACCCATCTATTATTAATACGATGAAGTCGCTCGTTGCATCTGGAATTGTTGGAACAGGGAATATTAGACCTTAGTGGCTCGTTAAAAAATTACGCACTCTGTGGAATGGTTTCAAACGCTCCAATGAGTCCAATCTTCATTTTTCGAGTTAATAAATTTTGTTTGAACTTTTTGAATCACACATGTCATAAATATTGTAACTATGAAATTCCCAGTACCAAAAAATTTCACCAAAGGAATATGCCATGGGTCACTAGTATAAGAAAGAAGGATTAATTAAGAACTCCTTTTTATTTAATTAAATTAAAAAGAATAAAACAGTTTTATAAAATTTAAAATGTAATTAACGTATATGACACATACGAAGCGTTTATTGTACAAATAGTTAATTCCACTTCCACTAATATTTTAAACATTTTTATGAAGAGAAATTAAAACTACCAGAAAATTTTATTCTGACTTAATTTTCAGATGAAATGAAAAATTTTAAATAATTATTTTGTGTAATTTTCAGTTGAGGCTTTTAGAAAGAAATTTTATCAACAATTAAGAAAATTAAGGATATAAAAATGTTTGTTTTTTGTTTTAGTGTATTTCGGCAATTTTTTATTTTTCTAAAAAATAGTAAAGAGTATTTCTGTCCTTATTTTGTCTTTATTTATATTTGAAAAATGAATTTTTTAGTCGCCATAAAGGCAGTGATTTTTATTTTGTGGTTATCGAAATCCAGAATTACATATCGATATTTATTTTAATATTTTTGGTTAAATTGTTACGTTATCTATTTCAAGGCTATAAGAGATCCTAAGCATTTTTGTTATAGTATTATTTTTCATATTATCAATATTTATACGGAACACTCTATGTGCGAGTTCAATTCTCTCTTGAGTTAAAACGTTTCTATGATTTTTTGAATGTGTGATTAAAATTGTTCTCCTTTTCATCACAATTAGTAATTGTTAAGTGTGACCGATATTTTTCACCTATTGGAAAATCTGCTGCTGCGGCCAGAAAAGCTCCATGACAAAGGGAGAAGCTTTTCGCGGTGGCGGCAGTTCCTCTTCAATGTTTTTCCGCGGTGTTCATTGTCTTGCGCAGACTAGCGCTAATCTACCAGTCTCTAGTACTTGTTGAATGAGGAAATCTACAAGTGGCATCGGTGTTTTCCTTTCAGTTGACAAACAGCTGTTGGGAAATTCGGTCATTCAACAAGTTTCCGGATGTAGATAGTGCCAGTGTAGAGTGGTCCTTGTGCATGAGAGCAGCTCTATTGATGGTTATCGGGATTATTCGCCTGTCCCTGAGGGCGGCACGAGTTTAGTTCATCGAAGGACTGGCTTATTTAAAAATTAGTGTGTTGTTACAGTGATTACAATTGAAAGATAGATTATCCAAGATATAAGGTGGGAAAATAGTGGACGTAGTGAACTGGAGATTGGACTGTAACTAGGACTGGTTCACCTCGACTACTGAGAGACCTTCGGTCAACGTAGAGATATAAGTAAGTAGATATGAGAGGTATATCCTGAATCAGGTGTCTGTAGTCTGCTACTGTTGCATTTGCTGGTGCACAGATAGGCTTCTCATCTATGGTATTTGTATAGATAACTATTGCTCAAGTAGAATATCTTTAGATTTTCTGGTAGTTTTGGTCCCTCTTAGCCCACATTTTCCTTTTCACGGTTAATTTGAAAGTCAAAAACACACTAAATTTGCTTAGCACGCCAACTGGGGGTATCGTTGAATTTCATGCTGGTACACAAAACGGTGGCATCGGTCGCATTTTGTTTCACCAGCACAATTACCCTGAACGTGAGTCGCAGAAATCGATGCAACAAGTGGGTTCAGTGAGTTTTCCAACAATGCGAAAACTGGTGGATTTTCAATGTTTTGTATTCTAGAGTATACTCCTCTAGCCAAGCAGTGTACTACCGCAGCTACCAAAAACTTTGTCGTTTTGTTTTCAAAGGGCAGAAAGGAACCTAATATATTTTCTTCATGTCATTATGAGAAAACTTTGTGCCACTTGTCGAACAACATGCCGCGCGTTGTCCACCATCACCACCATTACCATCATATTTCTGGAGTCTGGATCGGCTGAAACATCTTCCCATCCTCCTCATTCTGTTCCATAGTCTGGATTTCTCTCGTGGGACACCGCATAGTTCGAATACTGTTCTATAAACGCACGGGGGCGGCAATTAGTTGCCCAACTGTATTTGAATATGTTGATGGGTAACAAAAAGCGACAACGATGAAAAAAATATATACTTTATCGATAGCCCTTGTCACTGAAAATTTTCAGACGAGGGACGCGACGGGGGATGGAAGAAAGAGAGGGTTCAATTTCGCGTTTAACCGGCAACAAAACTTTTCTGAGGTATGTACTTCTTGTGGGTATACGCCATCGGAATGAAAATAGAGTTTCTCTCAAGTATTTGGCCCGTATGGGGCTTTTTGTTGCCGTCAACAGCGCGCCATTCGAATTCTTCAACTTTTCTTAGTTGAAATAAAATAAAATAAAATATTGTAGGATTGGTTGCTCGTTCAACTGATTCATGATACTCTTCAAATAGTCGAATGTTGACAGTGCATATTTCTACATCTCTTGCTAGTTTAACATTTCGCCTAGCACCATTTCAACGTAGAGGACAACATCATGCTTGTTGTTGGAAAGGTTCAGAAGAAAAATTGCGACATTACACTTGTGCACTAGCAATTTTTCACATATTTTTTTTTTTTTTTATCCTGGACTCTTGGATTTAACAGGCACATGCCTGTTGGGACGACAACAGTTTGGATTTATATTTCATTTTGAGATTTCGCGTATTAAAAGGTATGTGGACGCAAGAGGTGTTCAGTTTCCACAGGTATTCGATTCTACATATACCTGTGACGATGTTATTTGTTTATTCTTTTTTGTTTTTATTTTGAGCATATGTAAATTCTTCAATCGTTTTGTGTGGGCCTATCACAAGGTTTTTGTTAAACTCTTTTATTTATCATAAACACGAGGAATATACGAGCCCACTTGTAGAATCTCTAAACACTGTTCTAAAGTAGCCTAGAATGCTTTTACTGGTAATAAATCCGTAAATATGAACAATTTCCTAAATGTAAATATTGGAACGTTTATTTAAATAATGTTTTTCAAAGAATCTTTCAAGAAACGGAAATTGAATCGATTGAGTGGAAAGCATATTGGGCAACCGATTTACGAAGATTCGGTTTTAAATAATTCATGTGGCAAGGGGTTTTATTTTGTGTTCATAGTGTGATTCTTTCAGTTCAGTTTTTTTTTCTCTTGTTTTAAGATAATATGTCACAGACGACAGAGATTTTGTTTGTCTTGTATTAAGTGAATTAACATAATTTGTATAAAATGAGGCGACGGAAAAATAAAATTTTTGTTATAACATGAATTTAGATGATAAAAATATCGATGAACATATTTTTTATTCTATGCATGAAATAAGTATTTTCTAATAGAGATTACATACATTTTAAAATGTCTATTGTTTTTTCTAGACAGTGTGTTTAAAATAATTTAATAAAATTTGATTATGGAATTGGAAATTATGTTGAAATAGTGTAAACCGAAATTATTCAATTTTATGTGAGTTTCATATTTTTTTAAGATATTTTAGTTTAGTGCGTTCTCATGAATTAGCATTAAATTTGTGATTTGTTAAAATAGTTCAAAAGAAAATAATTGCGAAAAAGCGTAAAAACCGGCTTATGTTTCATTTCATCTTTATTCAAATTCAAATTTTGAATACAAAAACTTGCTTAAAACACCAAAAAGTTAGAATTGTTGAAAATGTTCTTATCCATCATTTTTATTAGATTTTCCTAATTTTTTTTTTTTTTGTAAATCAAATTAACTACCACCTGAAGTTGCGTAAATCGAATAGGGTATAGATGATACTAGTCCACATTTTGTCTTGTTTTGTGGGAATGGTCTTCCACCCAAATAAACTATTAGAAATAGCCCATAATTTAAGAAATCTATGAACTATTTTATAAAAGTACTTCTATTGAAGTTTTGGTGAGCTATAGCAACAAGCAGGCAAACGAACAGACAAATAGGCAAAAAACTAACAGCCTACATTCGAAATTGATCTATTATTATAAGAAAAATTTTATTGAGAAGATTTTAGTGTGGTAAAGTAACGAATACACAAAATAAACAATAAAATGTAGCCTATATTTTAATTGGACATTTAAATTTAATATCCACAAATTTAAATGTTAAATTAGACTTATGGTTTTTTTTTTGTAATGAAAAACTTAAATTACTTTGGCTTTTCTGAGAATATTCTTAATCTGTTTAATTATGGGGATATTTGAAAATTGTTACTATAATTAATTCCTTGCAAGTTCTAATCCAATATTAAATTTCTCAACTTATAAATAAGCCATAAAATTGAGTGTTTTAAAATTGTAATCCAATTCAAGTTAACTAATTTTCTATTATATGCGGTCCGTACTCTCGCTAAAAACCTCTTTTACTATACCGACAATTTTCTGCTTAATTTTCTTCATAATTAACGCGATGTTATACAATTGAATGCAATGCAATGAATGTCACGTTGCAAGGCAGATACGAATTTACCATTCGTCCCTTTTTAAGGACTAAACTATTAATGATGTAGTTTAATTATTGTAGCATAAAATTAAATTGGTTGTCTACAAAATGCGACATCATTTCTGTTTAATAAATTACTGTTTATAGTTTAATAAATTAGCATCATTATCAAGTTGAGAATTTAAATACTTGATTCGAAAATATTTCTCGGAAATTATTAACTACTCATAGTGTTGAATTAAATCGTGCTATGTGAGCAATTTTATAGATTAATATCCGACAATTAAGGAAAAATTATTTTGAATTTAAAACTCAATAAAGAAATATTTATTTTTAAATAGTCGTCTTTAAGTGTAATAAAGATTTTAGCAAATCGTGTTTTTGCCAAATCGTAAATTTGGAGAGGATGAATTTAAAAAAAGAACAAAACAATACGCAAATTTTACTTAGAACATAACGAATGTGTTTTTGGGTATATTTAATTGCATTTTTTAAATTTACCTCAAACATATCTTAATTCTAACGACAATACTATGAAAAAGGGTCTCAGTTGATGGTAAATCGATAAAACTTTACGAGACAGCAATTAAGAAAGTTTTACAATATTTTAAGACTTCGGATTTCCTTAAAGGAATTTATGGACGAAAAAAAAAAAATAAGAAAAATTTGACTGGAGGAAAAAATAAAAAATAAGTAAAAGTGATTAAAATTCTGTGGAAAATGTGACGGGTTCAAAATCCCCAATTTCCTTCGATTGAGGGTAGAAAAAAAAAACACCTTAAATATTTAATTGAAAAGGTATCTAGGAGGATTCATTTGGTCAATCAGATAAAATTATTTTTTGTATTTTGTTCGTTATGATAGTATTAGAAATTTTATTTAAATTAAATACAATGAGTTAAATTTTTATTTATTAATCATATTTTGTAATAGCGATATTTATGTAGCCAAGGACATTAGTGAATTCGTAAGTATTGCCCGTGTAATAGTCATAAGTAGTCTGAGCAGTCTAATTTGATTTCTAAAATATTCAGACTTTTCCTATTTAATCATTAAATTTATTGGCCAAAAAGTTGAATGATTTTTATGAAAAGGGTAAGCAAAAATTTGAATTACAATTTTTTTCTCTGATATACCTTTTAAGGAATTTTTCTTTATTTATTCTTACTATGACTTTAAGGCATCTTTTGTTGATTGTTTTTTTTTTTTTTAAATATCGTATGGTATAGATTGATATTAATTTTAAAAAAATACAAAAGGACTTTTTTCCAGATAAGTTTTTTCTCTCCTTTTTAATAAATCCTTAATGCAGATCAAAAACTATGGAATTTTTATCAAAGATATATAATTTTTTTTTTTTTTTTGTATTCACTATGAAATAAAATAAATCCTTTAAAGGGATTTGCTTGTAACAAAACACCTTTATGTCTTCTTGCATTTTTCTTTATTCACAGTACACAGTAATTGAAATGTGAAACTATTCCGCGAAAAACGGGAAAATTCAATTGATTTCGAATCAAAGTTGATGTTGAATTGCTTGCAATTGCGACTGTGTAACGTAGGTATATAATTTTTCAATACAAACTCTACCTGGGTGAAAAGGAAAAAAAGAGAAAAAAAAAAAATAGAATACCATTGTGGAGGAGGATGAAACTTGTGTGTCTGATCGTCATTTAGCTGGCATATGTGGGATTCGGAATACCGCCGCTTATCTGCTAGACAATCAATCGATAACCACTCGCTATCTAAAGCGTTTGATGAGTGATAGCTAAAATTTGTTGGTGTCCTTTTTTTCTTATCAATATATAAGCGTATTCGCAAAAATTTTCAATATTTCCCATAGTCTGTGTGCGGGCATGTTAACGCCCGCATAAACATACGCATACGTTTAATATTATGCAGGTACAAGTATAAAGAATCGCAATTGATCTAATGAAAACTCATTAATCAGACAGAGGTAAGCGCTAAATTGGAATTATTATGTACGTTTAGCTATTGTTGGGGGCGGTAATTATTCTGGCTGTATAACGATATCCGGATAATGAACCTGACAATGAGGTTACCACACTTATTCGCAGCACCTTTTGCTTACCTGTGATCGATTAAAATTACTGATTATTAGAGAGTGAAGTATATATTTGGATATTATTCTAGTTGACAAAACAATTCGGCAGAGATAATTCTATTATCGGATTTTCTTCCTCAGCAAATGAGCCTAAAGTATATACAAAATTACAAAATTTATCAATCATTTGGATATTATCCAATATTTTATCGGAATATTCACTATTTTTTTTTTTTTCACACAAATATCAACACTGTGCTAAAATTACACGGTTTACTTTTGTCTTATTTTTTTCACAATTTAAATTTTTCATATCCAACTTTAATAACATGCTTGGAAAATCTTTTGAATTTTTCTAACTAGAACATTTCCCATAGAACAACTTATAAATTGTTCGTATCATTTCATAAAGTGGGATTTATTGAATTCATGAAAAAGTAATAAAACAGAGGATATTTATTAAATTTCAGAAATTTTGGCGATTATTTTCAGTTTTCTTTATATAAAAATAATAGAAAAAAAGTTTGGAATTTAAACAGATTAATTAATTAAATAATTTTTTTTCAATCTGCTTTTGGTACGCAATAGATGGAATTATAATTGTAATTTCGAGACATTTTTTATCATAATTTTATATAAAAGTTGCCAAATAACCTACTATTACAATTAGATTAGATTTAAACCTTATTTTACGCCCACTGTGGTCTGTAGAAAAGAATAGTGTAAGGATGTTAAACACTACAAATTTAATTTTATTTGTCTGTTTAAACATTATTCATTTTAATTTAATCTTTTACTCATTCTGAAAAATTCAATTTTGAGAAGAAATTCTGTACACCACTTATATTAATATAATTATTTCTTTATTTCCAAAACACAACAAGGTCCTCCTTTTGTGTAAACGTGTAAACCCAAAGTGTAAATAAATAGTAATTGTAAATTATAGATAAATATATAAATTAAAAGGGACTCTTGGGCACGATATAGTACTTCCTGTTTTCGATTTTATTCGCATAGCTTCGTCTGTTTTTTTATAGAATATAAATGAAACGTTCCAATTTCAACAAATTAAATAAGTAACCGGACGATCCATAGTAACAGCCCCTGTCGAGTGTTGTTTCCAATTAATTCTCGCAGTCCATCAGGCAGTCAATTGACTCGAAAGGCCATTCGTCCAGGCGACGCACGAAAAGTGCTATAATTGAAATTTCTTAAAATTCCACTTGACTTAACGAGTGACACAATTTCCACCGTGTGTATGTTGACATATGAATGATCACCTCCGACTGGGCAGGACACCCTCAGGTCGGCCTTCAATTAAAATTTTATTATCTTCGCGTGCCATAGTTTGGATTGGTGTATGCATGAACGCGAACCCTGAGCCCATCCCCCAAAACTTTTACCCTGTACACTCCCACAGCATAGACCCTTTCAGAATCGGCACACTTCTTGCTGTGCCATTAATTTGATTTTCGGAGGTATGGAGCGATCAAAAGGCTAGAACTCCAACCATCTGTACTAAGTCAATGTAAATCCCCGGCGCCAGAGTGACAGCCTGGAACCTATAATCTGAATCGATCAGCCCCATCTCTAAGGCCCATCTTCAGAGGAGCCCGAAAGCCTGCTGGACACGGGGAGGGTATCGCGGGGGGTTCCACAGCCCTACAACATGGGGCCACCACGGTGCGTTCTTAATGCGAAGGCAGCATGCAGCAACCATCAAGTGGTTGGCAATGTTGTTTATGTTGATTATTGTGAGTCCCGTCGCACGGGTACCTCCTCGAGATGGAACCCAATGGATGGGGATGTCCGACGCGGCTTCTAAAAATAAATAAAAAAAAAGCAAAAAAAAAAGGAAACAACAAATTTATTAATGAACAGCTTCAATTTAAATGAAATCATTTCCACCATTAAACACGTCGAGTGTGGCGTCAGCCTTAGGGAGGGTCCCCTTTCGTTAGGAATTTGTGACACCCTAATGAGGCTGCCCGGGACAATGAGGTCTAGTTCACAAATCAGGACAGAAAGAACGATAACAATAACAAACCGGGATGTTGGACACGGTGTGTATAAATAGAATTATTTTCTTAAGGAGTTTCACTTTTCTTATAGAATTGTCAAGAATAATAGAATTATCATTTGTTTTTGCACCCTTCCCATTGCCCGTGCGTAACAACCGTGCGGAGGCGATCAAATGTATGTTTGTATGTTTGGATGTCTGTAAGTCTAGTGTAGACCTAGAGTGTAGCAGAATGATAGAATGATATGTGCACATTTAATTAAGCCAAGATGCCAGCGGGGGTTAATGCCTATTGTAAGGACGGAGGGTGGCGTGATGGATTTCCCTGTCGATTGTAATAAATTGTCTTTTATGGATTCCGCGGTAGTATCTTCAATTGATCTTGGAGTTGTTCGCTTTTATTGCAGCAGTTATAGTAATGTTAATATCATTCCCATAATACACTCTTAAAAGAGGATGCCAATTTCTGAAACGTTATAGTATACTTTGATAAATATAATCTCAAGAAATACAAAATGATTTTTAATTAAGATAAGCGTTCAAAATTTTACGCCTTCGAGATATGCAGCCTCTGGTACATCTTACAATTTTCAAAAAGTCTTTATTAAAAATAAAATATTAGCATATTTAAAGAGGCATAATTACAATAAAATAACGAAACGAAAACAAAAACTAACGAAGTCCTAATATTTTGGTATTCACTTGTCTATTGGAGTATTCGAACATTTTTAATTACATACAACTCTAAAACATTTCACTCACTTTTGGTTTTTCTCAAAAAAAAAAAAATTCTTACTTATTTTGAAATTTTAGGCTTAAAACTTAGAAAAACTTGTTTTCTTACTCGAATATTTTTTAAAGCTGTCCTTATTTTATTTACTTTTATTTTGATATATCGAAATAAATCCTGAATTAAATCTGGAAATCATTGAGAAACAAAATATGGGCTTAAAATTAAAAAAAATGTTGTAGTTTATCAAAATTTTTACTCTATACCATTGTTTTTGGGATGGTAGTGATTTTGTCATATTTACTTTAATTTTATAGATTAATTACATTACAGCAATTTATAAGAATAATTCTTAATTTTTGTCTAAGATGTTCTTTTACTGTGTTCTTTAAGTTTGGAAATTCTGGGAAGTGTTTTGATTTGAAAATATTTCGAAAACAAAAATTTTGTAAATTTACGATATTTCTACCAAAAAGCTTTTTATTAAAAATCTCTCTTTTGTTTAGAGAAAAAAATAATGTAAAAAGTCCATTTAAAGCGTGCTAATTATCTAATATTTATTTATTTATTTTAGTAGTAATTAACGTTAACTTAAAAAGATTCTATACTTTTTAAATTTTAGGGATTGTAATTTTTTATTCTTGGTGAACTGGAGAAGGTAAATTTTCATAATATTGTTGCAATTTTCTTTACAGATTTGTGGGTATCGTACATCGTAAGAATATTTGAAATTCAAATAAGTTTCTGAAGTGGCCGGAGCAACTATGATTCTTCGCTAGATTGGTTTTCTGGCTGAAGGACATATAGTAAAATTGTGAAAATTGAAAAGAAACTTTTCCCGTGTGGATTGAAAGGTTTAACGTAACCCACCAAAAAGGGGGAAAATAAAAAAAAAATAATAATAATAGTAATAAAGAAGTATGAAATCTGATATGATGTCATCTGACCAAGGGGACGATATGCAATCTTCAGAAGATTTTAATATTCCACCGTCTTCTGCCAGCTACTTTGAATATTCAACTGGCAACGAGACTCAAACAATTGAAAGCCAAACGGAATCTGCACGTCCGAAACGAGCCAACAGGAGGACTGCACAGGTAACCAAGAAAAACACTTTTCCGATGCTGAAAAAAGGAAAAAGAATAGCAAATTTTCTTTCTGATTTTTTCTTTCCATTTTTCTATTTTTTTATTTTTATTTCACTTTTATTTTTTTTTTTTTATTTATTATTATTATTATTTTTTTTTCTTTGTGAATTGCTCCTTAGGTTCTGACCTTCGATCCAGACATGACCGATTCAAGTTCTCAAAGTGACGATACTAGTGGCGGTGGTGGAAGTAGTAATGGTGGTATGAGGACCTGCAATCGGACTAGAAATTCCGGATCTGGTCATACAAGCCGGCGAAGAAAAGGTGCTCTTAATGCTAAGGAGAGAAATTTAAGACGTCTCGAATCGAATGAACGAGAACGGATGAGGATGCATAGCTTGAATGATGCCTTCCAGGTAATTCGAAGACTATTTTTCAGGTGACCACGATGGTATCAGTTGCAGAGTATTTAATAATTTCAGTCTCTGCGAGAGGTAATACCGCACGTCAAGAAGGAACGAAGATTATCGAAGATTGAAACGTTAACCTTAGCCAAAAATTACATTACGGCCCTAACAGACGTTATCCTCCTTATGCGGGGAGAAGAGTCTGGGTCCAATGGAACAACACAATTATATCCGGCCGAATTTAATTGTAACGTCCTTACAGACGCCATGCAAGTGCAAGAGAATTCTTTAGTGGCAAACAACACCTACGATGAGCCCTTCAGAGATTTCATTTAAAGAAGGTTTGTTTGTCGTTTAAGTTAAGTTAAGGTTAAATTTAAGGCGTATAAAATTATAAGTGTTGATTAGTAAAATAGTTAAAAGAAACCGGAGTTGCAGTTGTTTTTAAACTTGTACTTAATAAAATATCTGCATTGCCTTAGTTTTTATGTGCGGTTCGCTAGTGTGTTTGGTGTTCATTTTACTAATGTTTTTTTTTCTAAAAAAAAAAAATTTGTTTTTAAACAAAGAATTTTTTATTTAAATTATTTTTAGAATCTTCAATTTAATGCTGCTGGGTCGCACAATGGAATTTTTTAAAATGTATAATATTTTCTTGATAATAATTTACAACAACTTGTTATTTTTGAAGAAAATGAAAACGAGGAATTTATTTTCTCCAACTTTTAAAATATATCTATTTTTTTTAAATAAAATTTTCCTATTTTATTTATAAATTAATAATCTTATTATGTAATACGAGGTATAGAAAATGTGTACGAAGAAATGTTATTATGCTTTTTATGGCGTCCAGCTTACTTTTTACACTTTATCTTCATTTATGTGGTTTTATTTTATTTAAATTGTTTATATAAAATATTACAATTAAGAAATTTATATTTCTCTTATTGAAATTTCTTCTTTTTTTAAAGTACTGCTTATTCGTATCTGCTTACTACATCAACAATATTTTAAAAATAAATTTAAAAAAAGGAATTCCACATTAAAATTATACATACTGCAATAATTATCAAAAAAAAAATGTATATATAAATATATATTTGTAGAAAAGGTCGTTAGTTACACTTTTATCCAAAATACTTAAAAATACAATAATTATGAGGTATTATATGATATAAATCCAAGGCTTTGAACCCTAAGAACTTAAATACTAAATTAAAATTCGTTGCAATTAGCTGGAATTTTTTTTAAGGCCGTCTGTTAAAAAACACGTGTATTTTCAGATTGGTATTGTGATTTTCGAAATTCTAGACCCTAGTAAATTAATGCTGACACTATTTGTCTTTTTTTTAAAAACAATAAATTATACGCTTTTTTTATTTTGTTTTTATTCTTTTCATTTTATTTACTATTTTTTTCTTATATTTTTTTATTATTATTTTCTTTTGATTTTGTTTTATTGCTTTTATATCTGCTTAATTAATATTTTATGTCTTATTTAAAAGATAAAAGTAAAAATTAAATAAAAGTAAAATAACAAAGTTATTTATAAAACTATATACAAATCGATTATAATTTAAAAAAAAATATATTTCATGAATTTCTGTTTGAAAAAAAAAAAAACGTAAATATAAAATTCTCAGGTATTTTTGTACTTAAAATACTACAAGTAATTCTATTTTGAATCAATTGTTTATTTTTGTTTTTCAAGAAAAGTTTTAATATGAAAATTTCTAAATCATTCTAAGAATTTTTCTGATAGTACCTACTCTGCTTCTGAATTATACGCGTACAACGCTAAAATTATTATTTTATAAAATTATATACATTTAGACATTTCCATCTTTAGATGAATACAAAGACTTGAATGGTAAATCCCTTTTTAAAAATTTCATTAACATGATAACTCTCAGTCTTATCGTGATTTTATTCAATTTCACGTGGACATTTTATGGGTCAAGTACAAAGTTAAGTGGCCCGAAGAAAGATTTTTAATTTCAATTTACCTGCATTATGATATAAAAAACAAAAAAAAAAAAGAAGTCATTAATTACATATTTAAATAATTAAATTTGTTCACGTGCTTAAGGTCATACAAAAAATATGATGAACATTTTAAATTATACGTAATAAAATACATTTGAATATTTAACAATTTTTTTCTTATCTTAATATTAACAATTGTTGTTGATCTTAATGCATTTACAATTGTGTCTTAGATTATTATTAATATTATTATATTTCTTCTTTTTAATTTTGTTTTATTTATATTTTATATTTAAAATTGTCTTTAACATTTTGTTTTAATGTTTTTCGAGATTGGCTAGATTAATTTTGTTTAAAAAATACAAGATGAATTAACTTTATTTGAAAGTTTAAAAAGTAGAGTAAAAGGAAGGGATATCAAAGCCCCAACTAAAATACGATGATGGATATTCCCAATGAAAAAAGAATTGTTTGTTGTTTTCACGTAGCTTATAATTGAATTGGTATGTGTCGGGAAGGAAAGCTACTTTCCTTTGCGATGATTTTTCAATCCTCTTGAGCAAAAGAGGTTTGAAAAAAGGGGGGAAATAAAAAACTCAATAGAGAAGTGGTTCGTTCGTATAAAGGTCATGTCATCTTTTATGTTATATAACAAGAAGACCATAGTAGAATTTCACACACAATCGTCGAAGAGTTAGCTACTAACAAAAAAAAAAAAAAATAAAAAAATTTTAAGAAATCCTAAAGATGACGATATTCGGCGAACGTGACTTCACATACCAAAAATATATTTTAAATTTAACTCAAGTGATGTTTCTTATTTAATCAAATTACTCGTCACAATTTTGAATTTGATTCGGGTGTAATGCACCTATGCAATCGCTCAGGTGCTCGCATGCATAATTTCTCCAAAGTGGGTGCAAATAGATTCAATAGTTTGCAGGTTGCTATTTTCGTAGGGATGCAGAAAGCACAGGCTATCATTGAAAATATCGATGCTTATTACATCGAGAAATATTTTCACATATTCGTTTTATCAGTTTTGTAAAATTTACGTTCAAAATTTGTCGCTATTGATTTTTTTTTAAATTAAAATTTTAGTTAGTTGGAATAGTGTGTAAAATTGGTACATGGTTTGTAGATTGTTTTTTTTTTTTCATTTCTACGTGGATTGAAGCAAATTTATCAATTAACTTGATATTTTAAATTATTTTTTATTTATTTCACTATTTCACAAACTTTTTGGAATCACCTTCAGACGAAAAAATATTCAAAAAAGCGAATTTTTAAAACTTAAATGTATACTTTTTCTTAATTTTTTAATTTATTTAAAAAATTTTACTAATACTAATATGTTTTATATATTTTAATCTTTTTAAACTTTTATTATTTGTCTTATTAGTTAATTTTCTATTTTATAATTAGGGCACAATGATAAAAATCTTTTAGTGAACTTAACATTTTAAAAAGTAACTTCATACTTTTAATTAAAATTATTACGTATATGAATCATTACCATTTTTTTTATAGACTTACGAGTCTATGATGATTTCCCTTTAGACATTTGCCTTAAATATTTTAATGACTAACAATAATATTTTTTACGTTTTATCAGTGTTTTGTTTTTAAAGAAATTATACTAAAATATCGTTAAACATCGATGCTTTCTTATATTTTTATTACGGTGTTGCATCCCTAGGGGCGAAGCAGTCCTGGTACTGTTACTACACAGGTGTACTGAAGGTAACCGCAGCGAAAATGCAGAAAACGTGTTCTTACCATGCCAACATGATTCCATCATTCGTCCGTATCCCGAATTTAGCAACATTTTGTCAAACATTCACAAACATTCGGATGTTTGCTTTAATAATAGAGAGCTAATGGATGAACTGAGAGCGGAGGCTCTGAGGTGCATTCGACCCATCTAGTCTTATCCCAGGCATTATATTATATGTTATATGATAAAGAGATGAGTGGGAATAAGAAAAAATTTTTTTTTATCCCCATTCCATCCCTGTCGTCTTAGTATATAGGTAAGGGATTCCTCGCGGTGATCTATCATGTGGAATAGTCCCCTTTGTTCATGCCCCTGAAAATTTGCTAGTCACATCATCTTTGTGGTGTTACCGGCGCACCAGCGCGTCGTTGTGGGAGGAACATACAATCCAAGAAAAGTGATGGTAATTTATTCCGATGTGAATTTTGTTATTCTATCAAATCCGGCGTTATTAATTTCTGTGTTCAACGTTCCCATTCCCCTGTTGTTCCATCATTCTTACATTTCCTAGTCAAGTTATTTCACACTTGCTGCTACATAGTAGCAAACTAATTACATGTTACGTCATTATTATGCCACAGACAGTATAGTGCATTAAACAAAAAAAAAAAAAAAGTAAAACATACAATCACATTGTAAATACCTTCATTTTACGCTTTGTGAAAAGCCTTGACTGAGTTCCTTAAGGTGACTGCAGGGGCTTAGCAATTTCCTTGTTACTCAAGGACTTCGCTCTTCTTAAAGCTTTAGGTTTTATTAAAATTCCTTTTATAAGTCGAAGAATAACTCAGCTGATGGGTCTGAAGATTATTTAAATGTTTGCAGATTTATTTATTAATGCGCGATCAAAATGATAATAAAAAGTAAAATTACAATTTTCTTCTCTTTTATGTCTATCTAAATATAATTCATTTGAATTCAGTGTGAACAAGACATTTACAAACTTTAAAAAAAAAATAATTTAATATTATTTTAAAATTGATTATAGTTTTATTAATAAATAACTATGAAAAGAAAAGCTATGAGAAGGTAAAATTTTTTTATAGAAAATCGAATATTCGTTTTTAATTTACTGCTGATAGATTCAAGGATGTTATAACTGAAGACTGAATTTCATAAATAAGGTGATGAAAATGACAAAGTTTAAATTCCAGGAAAGGTTGACTAATTTCCTCCTGAAAGGAAGACTCTCTAATTTGAATCTCGTCCGGATTTGGTTCGTTGGCGTTGGATATTTTGAGATTTCTGAGATAATTTAAGAATTCAAGGTTATAATAAAAAAAAAATTTATTTGAATTACACGATTTTTATCTCAAAGTCTCATACGGTTTTCATGTTATAGGTCACTCTTAGTTAAAATTTTGAAAAATTTTTTCTGTTCTATTCTATATTTGATTTCATAATGTCAATTTTTTAAAAAATATTACGTTTTAAAAGAACGCAAATTTCAAGAAAATATCTCGTTGTGCGTTTTAATTAATTTACAGTCTTTCAAGTTGCAGGGCTTTGGGGGTTGTATCTCAATGAATTTAAAAAATTTCCACTACATTGCTTACATTTTATCGTTTTATTCATTCATCTTACCCGAAATCGTAAATTACATTTTAAAACGTATACAATTTGATTTTGAAATGGACATTTATTTTTTTAAAAAGAAATTAAGAGTATCAGAAAATTTCAAGTTTATGGAGTTCTTGTTGTGCGAGTCTAACTCGGCTTGGTCGACTTTCCATATAAAAAGTTAGAAGACATAATTAATTACATAAGCCTGGGGTTTTGTTAAACTTTTTCGAAGTTATTGAATAAACGATAAATGATTTTAATAGGATATTTTCTTTATATTTCGAATTTGGGAGAAAATACTACACCACGTTAAATTTTTAAGCAAAATAAATCTGAATATTGAATAAAAAATCTATTTTACGACATTTCGGATTTGAAAATGTATAAAATATTAAGGAGAAAAACATAAATAAATTGAGTTGCAGTTTATGTTAAAGAAAAAAATAATGAAAAAAATGCAACTATATGTTTTAAATAAATCATCATATAAATGCAATTTATGACTTAAATGGAACTAAATATGTTAAAATATATAAAATCTGATAAATTTATGCAGATATTTTGTATTTTAATTAAATCTTATTTCTATTGTAAGTTTATAGTATACAATTTTAACTTTAATGGGAGCCATTGGAAACTTTTCAATATACTTTTGATTTTCTAAAAGTTTAAAAAAAAAGTGGGTGTATAAACGAACATTTTTAATATCTCAACTAAATTTTTCTCTCTATTTATAAAATGATAATAATCGAAAGTACATATCTTTTTTTTTTGAGTTCTTTCAAAAACATTATCCACATTTTAACGATTAATAATTTTTTCTTATTTATTTACTTAATATTAAATCAAAAAACAGTACGTACAACTTTATAGGCATGTTGTTTATTTTTTCTATTCAACGTTGTATTCAACACTTGCATCCCATAAAAGGACGCAGACAGGCAATGATTTATTTGCTGGGGTATAGACTGACTGCATTTATATCACAAAACGACCATAAAATCTATAAATTCTACGATTGTTTTGTTTTGGTCATTTCCCTTTCCCTTATCCTGAAGGATAAACACCGTGCGTGACGCAATATCCTATCTTAAATGGTGATAATTGTTGCACCCGCTGTAGTAGATTGTTGTCCCCCGGACGTAATAATGTGCTCCCGCAACAATCGCTCCTTCAGGACGCTATCACATGTAGTAGGCGGATAGTCCATGAGAAAAAATAAAAAAAAATAATAATAAAGAAAAAAAAAACAAGAGATATCATATTACGTTTTCTAAGAAATTGCCGAGGACAAGGATGTAAGGCCATCACACATATTACGTTAGGTGTCATTAAGTTTTAGCATTTTATGTTGACACCATTGACCGCCCTCTATAGAGGGATTGGTGGGATCAGTTTGATGGTGGTATCTTGCACATCTCTAATGGGTTTACTTTGATGAAGCTAAAATTGCATTATTGTGTTAGTACTATTGTGGTGCACTTTTGTTTCACGTGTGTATACCGCCATCCCAAACTTGGACGTTATAGAGTACAAAAAAAAAAAATAATAATAATAATATATAGTAAAAAAAAAAATATATATATAATAATAATATAACACGACAGGATTATGGTAGGATTTCAGCATAGGAGAGATTTTGTCCCGATAATATCAAAGGTTTTCCGTTGGGGGTAATTTGTTGGGCGCCGACATCATTACCACTCTGGGCCATACACTTTAAGATGAAAGCAGCAACAACAACAGAAAAAAAAAAGAAAAGTAGTAGGAAGAAATAATCCATACCATGTAGCGTCGGTTGAATAAGAAATTTATATAAGTATATCAAATTAACACCATACACACTAGATAGACATTGGACCGTACTTACCGTAGGTGGTAGAATAGCTGCTTGTGGCTTTTTCGCGTTGTCAATTTTTCTTTTTTTTTCTATTCCTATTTCATTTGTTGGCACGTAAAAGACAGACAGACATACAAAAGTATACTATGGCTAAAGTTGTTTATGTGCATTAAGTGTTATGGTGCTGTAAATAGCTGTTAGTGCTAATAAAATTCATTTGTATGGCATATATTAGCTCTTAAGGACATTATTCGTAAACATAAGAAAGTTATTATTGAGTGCTTTAGGCCATTGACGAGTTGAAAAATTTATGTATTAATATAATTTATTAAGTAAGTTATAGTGTAAAATAAAATCAGTCGTCACTGAGAGCATTTATGACGTGTATTTATAGTACAAAACGTGTAAATAGAAAACGATTTATTGCACATCCCGCGGGTGTGTGCTTTATTCGCTCATGCTATCGAATTAAATACTAAAGGTATAAGTCTTCTTATATTTAAGGCATAAAAAAGAAATGTTATAGGTAAAATTGGGAAAGGGAAATAATAAAAAACAAAAATAAATAAATGAATAAAATTTTTAAAAAATTGAACAATTTTTCGATGTCAATATAATCTCAAATTATTAGGAAAGTAGTAAATTGCATATTCAGACTTGTACATACCGCTTAAATAACCAGGTAAACATTTTAATCGTTTCATTTTAAATCTGAAAAAAAAGACTAAATATGCACAAATTTTTATATTCTCCTAGTACTACTTACAAAAGCTGGCACGAAGGATCCACTATTTCTATATAAAGAGTATAATTTGCAAAAATAAAAACAAATAAAGACTATAAGATGCTTATTATGTATTATAATAATATTAAGAGGTTTCTTGCCATTAACACTGATCTGGTAATGTGTTTACAAGGCTCACGAAAATTGTTTTTTATTATATTGTTCATAATAAAACAAAATAATGTTGCAATTTAATGGATAAGAATAAAAAAAAATAGGTAAAATTATTTCTATAAAATAATATAATAATAGAAATAATTTAAGATATACAAAATTAAAAGAAGATAGTTATATTTAAAAAGAAAAAAAAATAAATAGCATATTTGTAAATATAAACATTATTATAAAGTTTTCAGGAAAAATAATAAAAAAAAACGAAAACGAAAATTAAATATTCTATCATTGAAAAAAATTTATTGTCAATTTTAAGTTAATAATACTTTGCTCATATTTCATGTATTTTTATCATACATACCAAGAAAGCTCAGATAATATCAAATTGTAATTGCTCATTAAAAACCGAATTATTAATTTTAAGGCTTCACTTGAATGTCTCTGGTAAAGCTGAGAAAGTATCCGATAGATTATTTAGGGGTAAGCAGGTACTAATTAAGAAAGAGGAACGAAATAAGGGTACGCACTTTAATATATACGCAAAAAGGTAAATTAGTAAATGCTTTGAAGTAGTTCCAGCAAATAAATATAAGCTTAAAACAATATACACATGGTGTTTTTATTACCTTTTGATTTTATTAAAAATTCAATCAATATTTTCTGAAAAAAACAAAATGCAAATATTTCTTAAATTGCACAAATAAATTGAAATTGTAATCAATTTTCGTTTTTTGAAAATTACAATACCAAAGACGAGATAATTTGCTTCAGGAATATCTAAACAGACATTTTAACTAATTTGAATTTTGGACGTGTTTCGTAATTACAAGAACACTTTTGAAAAATCAATGATAAATATAAATAAAATTGAATTTCGTTATTTGGTTCATTGGTGAGTATTCTATCGAAATGTGACGCCGTTTTTCTTAACATAAATTTCAATTTTAATAACCGCATGATGACACGAATTGGCGAATTTATAATTGTCTCAACGGGTTAAGATCCTTTAAATATTGGCTTCAAGATTTTTTATTTTATTTTTTTTTTTGAATTTAACTTCTTTTAACTAAAACTAAAACTTCTAGACGCAATATTTTTCTTTAAAATCCTACGCTGATATTTTTTTTTAAAATCGTACTATAGAAAACGATTTCATTTATTTTGGTTTTCCTATAAGAATTATCTGGAATCGAATAAATGAAAATTTCTGCTTCTATCGTAAAAGTATAATTTATGAATTTTGATGGAAAAACTATCAGTTCTTATTATTATTTTTTTATTAATATATTACAAAAAATTATCGACTTTTAAAACTGATCGATATGCGGTGTCAAATATTCTGATATATTTCTAAAAAATTTCGTCAAAAAATAATTATTCATATTTTCGACCCAAAAACATATTTTCAAAATTTTGTCAATATTTATTTTTATTTTCGGCTTTACAGAAAATTGTATGGTCCAGCAATTTTTTTTGTTTTATATAAATTTTAAATAAATACTGAAGAAATATTTTCCCTTTTTTGAGGAATACATTTTGATTTTGGTTCCAGATGTTTTTGTAATCCATTGTTGAATATGGTTTCTCCATCTATTGCGATTTTCCTGGAAAAAAGCTCTGGGTTCCCGGATTTACACCCGGATTCTGATAAAAAAGAAGCTTTTCAATAAAACGCAAACCCTAAGGATAAAATTTTATGAAAAGCTTTTGTAGGGATAAATAGAGTTTGGATTCTCGCAAAGTGTATGTACACTTCCAAAAAAAATTCTTTATAACTTGGAGTTATTTTTTATTTAATGAATTCTACTTTAACAATTGAATCTCAATGTATTTATTACTACAATAATAATTTTAGATTGGGAATAATATCGGCTCAACTATAAATGATAATAATAGTTGATTTAAAACTCATAATGGGAGATTATGGTTATGAACACTTAAGGTCATCGATTCTATTAAAATTAAAATAATTAATAGATCTTTTTCACTTTTTCTTTGTGAATAGTATTTCCATTTTTATTAAATGAGTGGTGCTTATTTTAGAAATAAATAAGAATTCAATGGTGCATCTTATTTTTATTTTCCTACGGACTAAAATACTTGGAAATAGAAAACTGCATTCAATTTTTAGCCAGTTTTGCTGATTTGATTATCAGAAAGTGGTTTGTAATCGGTAGATTGCCAAATAAACCTTTTTCATTATCATTAAAAGGTATATATTAAAACTATTATCATTTTTACGCAAATTCATATTGAATTGTTTTCCAAATTCACATACCGATTGCTTAATTTTTTTCTTATTCTATATTTAAAATAAATTCATTCATTTTTGCGTGTTTCTACAATGTAAACACAAATAACTCTTTTATTTACCTTAAACTCTAAAACTGTTCTCCCTTTTCGTGTGTATAAAAATCTAAAAGAAATATAAAAGTGAACAAATAAAAATTCTTAACATTTTTTATCGTATGGTGAATGATATAAGGGTAACTTCACCAATTTGTAAAATATTACACGTACCTCCACTTTAAAAGATCACATCACACGCCGCGTGATTGCCATGAATGCCAAAAGGGTTCTGTTCATGTTACCCATAATTTTTATATTTTAGGAAATTGTGGCTATTTTATGCATCGAATACTTTGAGCAATATTCCTTCATACCTGTTTGCTGGATATACCTGTAAATTGAACAGATTACCGACCTACATGAATTAAGTAGGTGTTCATGTTGAAAAAGTATTTTTTACTCATATTTAATGCATATAGGGGTTTGTCCTCTTGATGCCCAGGCGAGGTAAACGCAAAGGATCTAAGCAACGTGCTATGCTATGAATATGAGCGGGATTACCCTTATTAACGAAGTAACATTTTATTTTATTATACGGTTTTGTGGTGGTTTGGATTTTATCTCTTTTAAAGGAATTTAACAAAAAAAAAAAAATTATGGATATGCTTTCAAATAATTTTCAGAATAATAAATCAGCGGGTATCCTTACAATTTAAAGAAGAATAAATATTTTATTTCATTTGTTCCTGTTGGTTTAGAAAATAGTTTAGTTTTAGAAATTATATAAAGTCATAAAATTATTCATATTAAATATTTTATAAGGGGACTATTTAGATTGTTTCAAGAATTTTTGTCTGTTCGTCCTTTTATTGTACAAGGATCACTACATGAATTTTGATTGAATTTTTGACTATTTAGAACGTAGACCATACGCTACCATAACTCGACACTCTATAACATTTACAACATTTACGTAGTTTTAAATTTATTTTATAGTAAAAATATAATTTCCCAGATTTTGTACTCACCTAAAATAATATAATTAATATTTTTTTTCGTTTTTCTAAATGTTCGTCTATTGATCTTTACATTTAAATTTTTTGGATCAGTTTATTAAAAAGCTAAAAATTGAATTTAAGGAAATTGAGACAAAATATAAATAAAAATCAAGTGCTATTCAAGTTCTCTGGATGTTATACAAAATTTTTAATGGTAAGGATTTTTAAGGATAAAATCATATTTAGCTATTAATAAGTTACTATGAGTGTGTTACAAAAATAGCATGGGAATTCTTTTTCCCAAAAATAATATTTATGAAAGACAATACGCTTTTGAAAATCATTTACTGAATACATCTACCAAGGTTTCTCAAAAACTCGTTCCTTTTGGAAATACTTTCATCATATTTAATTTCAGAAGAAAAATGTTGACAGGAAATTGAAACGCCTAAGTTCAGGAATATCAAAACTCTTGAATATATCGCTCCCATTATGTCACAAAAGTGCTTCAAGTTTTCTTTTAAAAGTGCTTCAGTTTAATTGAATATTTTAAAAGCAATCTTCGTTCCGAACGTATGACTGATTTGCTGGAATCTTTTCTTTCGTTCTCTTCGATAAATGTAAAACAAGAACCAAAAAAATACACAAGATTTGTAATAAGTGAAGGACCGCGCTAAATTGCATATTTACCAATTCTTTTATATTCCAAAACAAACTGAAATCAAGTAAAACTTTGGGGGATTGGAGCATTGGGACTGGGATTGGGATTGGGATTGGGATATCATATGAATTCAGACCCTCTGCAAATAGACGGGGAGAATTTGACTCGAACGTTAATCGGACGTGAAATGCAGAGATAAGATAAGAAACCTATGTTTTATTAATATAGGATATACCGCAATATGGGCACGATACCCAGCTCAGGATTTCTAATACATGAACGAACCTTTTATTTACAAGCCCAATCTGTGGCTAATTGATTTTGATGGATATGCGTTACATGCTCCATTGAACTTCTAAGGCCACAATATCTATTTCGGCATTTCTCCTTTAGGGGAGGGGGGTTCCTGATGGTAAAGGACCTCCGGGCTATGGTGAGATATATCGCCAAAAATCAGGGAAATTCTGATTTTCAAGTTTTTCCTGTGTCATGCCCCAGGGATTTGCGTATTTGGACTGGGAATACGATTTATTCATAATTTTGAATTTTCGATTTACTTTGCAAGCCTTCTTGTTTGTTTCTGAAAATCGAAAAACGTCTATGTTTACTAAAACTGAAAAAAATTTTTTCTTCATTCCTTTGAAACGATAGGTAAATACTAAAAAAATACCGGATTGTTTTGTGCAAACTATTTAATAATGTTGAACATTTGTTTGAATCCTGTTTTTTAGATTTTTTTAAATCGAATAAAATCACGGAATAATGCTATAAAAACCGTTCGTACATCATCCCAATTAATATTAAAAATATGAATGTTTGTTTATTGATTTTTTATTTATTATTCCAATAATGTCAATATTAAGTCATTTCCTTTATTAATTTATTAAAACAAGGAGAAGAATTAGAAAAAAAGCACTGAACTGGATCGTTTGAACGGCTATCTGATCTGACCCGTGGATAGTTTGATTAGCTGAACCGCCTGACCGATGATTCATCTACCGGCCAGATGACTGGAATCCTGAAATCGTCTGATGCAGCCAGGTAACCGGCTGGGTAACGAGCTGAGCCCCCGATCGACTAGACTGACTGATGAGATGCCAGACTGACCGGATCACCGAATGATCGGTTGATCTACTGAACCTTGAGTGCCTGACAAATTAACCAAGAGCTGGACTTGGGCTCGACTACGGGCTCGGCCGGGGGCTTGATTGAAGGTTTAGCTGTGGCTATCAACAAGATCGGCTCTTGGCCCTGACTACCTGGAGATTCGGCTGCCAGACTGACTGGGTGACCAACTGATTTTTTTAGCCCCTGACCGAGTGAGTATCCAGGGGCTCGGCTGTTGCATTTGTCTACAGTTTAAAGTGCCATGGTCAATTAATTGATTTCTACGACCTTTTAATAAAATTTTTACTTTCTCCGAAACAAGTAATCATTTAGAAAACTAAAACTTTTTAAATTGTGTAAAAAATAATTGGGCTCCATATAATTCATTTTTTTAAAAATATTTCATTTCATTATTTTGTTTTTTAATCTTCGATAAAGGCTAAAATAATGTTAAAAACATTTTTAATAAATACAGACTTATCATGTTATCGAAATATTTGCATATAATTTACTAATTTTGAAGCATTGTAAATGTTAGAATATACTAGAAGTATTATAAATATTTACTCAAACTATAAAAATTAATTTTCTTTACTCTTTAAAGGATCATATCGACCGCAATTTTATTGAACTAAATTCAGATTTTTAATGAATTTGGAACATTTCCAAGACTCATCATTATCGTACGAAATATCTGCTCCATATTTTCTGTAAAAATGAAAAACAAACGAGAGATTACATAAAACCAATGTAAACATGTTTTCAAGTTGTAAACTAAAGCGACCCAAACCCTTTTATCCCGGCACACATACAAACGTATAAAACCTAAAAAGGCGGCCGGCAATTGCTAAACCCTTTCTTCGATTTGGAAGATCCCAAAAAAAAAAAAGGGGGCGGTAATCACATAATGAATAAAATCCACTTACAGGTTTGAGTCCGGTTTGATAAACTCGCCCTAATCGAAGGTTATTGGCAAAGTTTTGGGAAACTTTAGTTGCAACGACCATACAATCGAACGAACCTACATCGAAAGTTTTATTGACGAACGAGTGCTTAACCCCCATGTGGACTGAGCCCGTGAAAAGCGCTAGCAAGATGAGCAAATTTTAGGTATCCCCGGAATCAGTGTAATCAGTTGAGTCCACAAGGAGAAAGTGTAGAGGGTTTTCTCGTCCTGGAGACTTGGATCCAGATGGATTTCCCCTCTTCTGGCTAGATGAATTTATGGACTGCATTCGGCTAGAATGAACTGAACTGGGATGTAGATTTACTTATTTGGACTAATGGCGCTAATCATAAATAATACATATTTTTTTTTTTTTCAGCCGGTAAGAGTTCTTAGCTCAGAACTAGATCAATGTGTATAATGAAAATATGGTAAGTATTGCTGGTGTACTGTGCAGATGCTCTTACTGAAAATCCAATATACCAATTTGAATTTTATAGTTCTATCTTGAAAAAACTCTGATACTGAATTTAATTTGTTGATAGTCACAATTTAGAAATTAAAGATATTTAACAAAAAAAAAACAAATATCTAGGAAAAAAATAGGGAGTTTAAAAATGGAAGGAGGAATATAATTTAAATAAAAATTAAATAAGGAGGGTAGGAATTATATTAAATTAAAAATAAATTTATAAAACTAATCAAAAAGGGATTAATAAAAGAATAATAAAAACGAGGAGATAAATAAAAACAAATTAATTAAAAAACTTGGAGATGGTAGAAAATAAATTATAGATATCATTTTGGGAAAGTAAAGAAAAGTAGGTAACAATAAAAACAAGTGAAATAAATAAACAATTAATTATATAACATATGCTAAAATAAGTGACTAATTGTAATAATATGTTATAAAAATAATAAAAATTAAATGATAAATGAATTCATGCGTGTCGAGACAATTTCAGGATTTTGGTTTTGATTGGGAAGAATATTTCTCTTATTATTTTTTTTAATTTTTAGTCTTTAAATGAAGAATTTTTAAAATAATGAGGAAATTTCATTTATGTTTTATTTTCTCATGTTTTATTAATCCAAACTATAAAATTTTCTAGAGAATTTTCAAAAGTCGATTTATATTAAATTTGAAAAAGAAACAACAATGTTGATTAGTAAATTTTTTTAAAACTTTGTTTTTAAAATTACCATTAGTCCTCTTTTTCTCCATTATAATCACAAACCGTATAAATTTTTGTGACAAAAAGAGTTGCAAACTTTATTTAACATATTTCCTACTTAGTTTTCTCTGGAACGTGATGGTACCCTAATGGTGACACCAACTTTTCTAAAAATCTCGGCTATGAAAGTTTCCTAACAATAGCACAATGAATTCCAACCCTTAGAAAATTATATCATGACACAAAAAAGATCTATCTCCATTTTAGAGTGATGTAACTTTTCTTTCTCCTACTTCTTCCTTACCTCTGTTTTTCTAAGATAGCAAAACATTTTATCCTTCTAGACTTTTTGACATGGAGCTCGCAAGAACGTATTATGCACATAAGTTGAGGGAGCGTAATAAAAACTTTCTTGAAAGCCAACCTGATGGTTACGTGAATTTTCTAAAATGGTTTTCTTATACTTGCACATTTAGTTACTGTTTTGCTAGGAAATCTGGATAAACAACAAGATTTCCTGCCTGGATGTCGTTAAGTTTATATTTTAATTTATAATATGATGTGTGTTTTTCATGCTATCAACATTTCTAAGAACTATAAATGTATAAAAACTTCTACTTTTAACTTCTAATTAAATAATTTTCTGTAGTTATAGCTTAAAATGTCCTCATGTGAGGTAAATATGAATTATTATCTAACTATTGAAGTTTAATGAAGTTTTTAGAATATTTTTAAGATATTTCAACATATCCACAATCTTCTTTTCAAAAACTTGTATAATTTAAGGGAATTTTTAATGCAAAATAAAACTAATAAATTCTTACTTTTCTTGATAAAGTTACTCGTATATCTTAGAAGGAAAGTTTTTCGGGTATTCTTCGAAATTATGTTGAAATTTTTAAGTTCCACAGCTTTGATAAAGTGTTCAAGAGAAAATTCAGACAGAAGTATTAGGAAGTTATTTTTTTTTATACTTTTTTTTATAGTTATCTACTTGATATAGTCTTTCAAAAGTACTTGGATAACAACGTGTATTTTGAAATTGTATTATGCAACATTTATTTCATTTTCAAGAACAATAGTTGATTAAAGAAATTTTGAATTTAATTTTAATTTAAATTGTCCACTTTAAGAAAGGAATTTGAGTTCCTAAAAACATGTATTTTAATACTTCTTAAGTTATAAGTATCTCACGTTTTTTTATTTTTTAGTATAAGAATTTAGATGAAGCTTTATTTGCAATTTTTTTTTTTAAATTACGCAATAAATACTAATTGCCATTTTTTTATTGACTTTAACAAGCTCTTTAAGATAAAATCTCATCATCAATAATTCTCTCAAAAAAAAAAAAACGATTTAAAATGATTTTCTAATTTGCCTATTCATAAAAATGTGAAAATTTCTCTACAAAGGAAATCAGGTGAATTAAGTCCAAGAGAGTTCATAGACAATATACAAAGAAGTTTCAAGATAATTGAACAATGGGCAGATTTTGTTCCCTTTTCGGTCCAAAAATTAACTATTTAACATTCAATCTGCACACCGGAAAATTTAGCTTTGATAGTGGGCTTCTTCACGGGCAATTAAGTTCTTCCTGGCGAATACTGGGGAAGGAGCACACAAAATCGGGTAATTACTCTAATTAATAAAAAATACACAAACTCTAAAAGGAAATGCACACAGAGAGAAAAAGAACTTGTCCAGGATATAAAACACGGAATTCCTGTCCATCCTTGTCTGACTTTACTTTTTCACTAGACCTGTTCGTCAGGTTCTCAGGATAGACCAGGAACCGAGAACCGGGCGGACAATTTACCAAGTATTAAACTTAGCATTTTACTATGTGCCTACTTAGGGGCCAGATTGATGCATAGAAGGGGATAGCCGGGGAATCGGGATAGAGGGTTTCAGCCATAGTGTCTCTGGGTTCTGTCTGGGCATCTCCAGTATTTAGAGCGGACGTAACGCAAACTAATTTTGAGCTCTGCTTGGGAAATGGAGTTTTTGCAGGCGACCTCGTCAACTAGCACTTTTCTAGGGGAAAAAAAAACTTGATTTGATTAAAAAATTCAATTATGCAGAAAACAGGTCCTTTATCTTTCTTGCAGAATTCCAGAGAGTGTCCATAGTGGTCATAATCATACCGAATACGCTCTAGGATGCAGATAAAGTAATAATGCACACCTTTTTTTTCATATAAATTGCAGTGCTATTTGCATGGATTATAAGATTATAAGATTGGAAAACTCGGTTATATTTTAAGTTGATTTATGAGCTATTTCTCAATCGAGTAATGAAGTACAAAAAAAAAAAATAAATATTTTTTATATCAGCAAGCATTAAAGCAAAGCATTAAAAGTTGGGCGAAATTTACAAGAGATCTGAAATCCGGCATTACATTCCTTTAAGGTACTTATTTAGTTCCTTGGTTCTGGATCGGACTTGAAAACTTAATCTTGAGCACAATCAAGCCCTCAAATAGATAAAAATCCGCGTATAAAATTAATTTGATGCGATGGAATTTTTGTGATAAAGTAACATACAACCAGGCAAATATATAAACTTGGAAATAGACAATAATTTCGAAAATTTAAAGAAATACTATGAATAGATCTTTTTTTAAATAAGCTTTCATGTCCGAATCATTTTATGTTTTTTTTCAAAAACTTGAATTAAGC
Source organism: Proctacanthus coquilletti (assembly GCA_001932985.1). Classification (NCBI taxonomy): domain Eukaryota; kingdom Metazoa; phylum Arthropoda; class Insecta; order Diptera; family Asilidae; genus Proctacanthus; species Proctacanthus coquilletti. The sequence continues at coordinate 433,854 of MNCL01000099.1, read as the reverse complement.
AAATAAGAAAATTATAAATACACGAAATTTTTTTAAAATTATTAATTACAATTAATAATTATAATTTAACCTATTTTATTGTAATGCCTTTCTTCTGTCTTAGAATTCGTGATTAATGGCTAAAATGACTGCATAATTACAAAAATCTAGTATCTCTTCAGTAAGTCTGCTTAAACTTCTAATTTTAACTATTTAAGGTCTAGATGAAAACATACTTTTCAATGTTAAAGTACAATCTCAGATAGTAAAGTTTTACATTTATACAATTTCAGTTTTCAACTAATAAATTCTAATGTAGTACAGTGCAATAAATTGGAGATATCAAAGAAGGAATAGTATCAAATCTGAGAAATCATCTGAATACCTTCCTTGAAATTTAACACTGCCAAATTTTGGTTTTGATTTGCATATCACCACATACACTCCACACACTCTAACAAAATACATTATAAATGTATACCAAATTAAATAGATGGTTAATGCTCATCTTTTTGGCATATCGTCCGATAGAGTTATATATCTATTGAAAACCATTCGATTTCCCATCAGTCTGATCGATTTGGGACATCCATGAAAAACGACCAGTGAATTTCTGTTCCATCCTATTCCATCAACATACAGAGAAACTGCGGAAAATTAAATCACTGGAGCGTGTCAAATTAGCGCATCTCCCTAATTAGTTTTAGGCTTTAATGGATGCATTGTTTGTAAGTAAATCGCAATGTGAACAGTTCAATAATTTTAATTGGTCGAACACGTTTGAAAGGTTTTCGGCTCATGCCAAATTAGGGCTTTATACAACCATAGGTACTATTCAATTTGTGGCAACCAAAAGAGGGGTATGGTATGGTGGCGGCTTTATAAGTCGACCGAGACTTCGAAATTTCTGGATTTGTGAAATTCTGTACGCTATCATCGGAGATGGATTAAATTTACATGGCCGTCAGCCGAATAATTGGCATTCTAGACTAGAAATGTTCCCTGATGCTCATCAGAATACAAAATGAGAATTTCTAGATTTTGGGCAATAATCTTTCTTGTGTTGTAACAGATAAATTTTATGCAAAATTACAAGTTCTAGTAGTTACCATTCACTCTAATTTTACCAGAAATGTACTATAATTCTAATGAAATCTTAACTGAAATAGATTGTGAGTATAGGCATTGTGAAATTGATGCAGGTAACACCACGTACAATATTTTAGTAATATGTTGTCTAATCCAAATGCTATGAATACAATGAACAACTTATAGTCTAATTGTCTATTGTACACACTTAACTTTGATAAAAAAAGTATAATTAAAATTTAAAGAAAAAATATTGTTCTGACTTTCTATTAGTTTTTGGCTCTACTATTAAAAATATATTTTTCTATATTTTGTAGACAAAAACTTGTAGTCTTTGCTGTCCTAGGAGCTGTTTAAAAATGAAGAAGTAATCATACAAACCACAAAAGGAACAAAAAATCTTTTTTATTGTTATATTTTAATTTACACCTTTAAAAGCTCCTTTCAATGGTAGTAAAAAAATCCTTTCAAATATTAAAACTTCAAGAAAAGGCCATTATTGAAATAAATTATTTAATAACTTCCAGACATTCTTCTTATAAGTAGAAGTACCAAAAGACTTTTATTTAAATACCTGAGACCTTTAGTGGACGTTTTACAATGATCGTCAAGTTCACCTTTACATATACACCTTTTGTACTGGGAAACATGAAAAAAATGTCAAGCTGGGTCAAGAGGAGCAGGAAAATTCAATTAATGAAATCCCTGTACTATTTATCTTCTTAATTAATGTAGAAACCCACGCGGATACGGAAAGGTTCTCCTTGTTTTATGTAAAGTTTTAATTATGGAACGAATAGACGCGCATCTCATGCTCCGCCAGAAGGTAATTCATAATTAACTAGTCGTCTAATTAATAAACCACAAGGGTAAAGCTACAGCTGATATAAAAAAGGAAGAAAATTACCATCGCTCGAAGGGATCGTAAAAATCTTTAAGAAATTTGATACCCTTTGGTTACGTTCTTTTCTTGGAAGTAATATCCCCCCTGGAATATCGGAAAAGACACTGATAAATTTCTTTATAATGAATACAAAAAAAGGACATATCTGAAGTATCGTAATTAAGCAAATAAGTTACGAGCTGGGCTTTTCCTTTCATAACAAAGTATTAAACTCAATTCTACGTCGTTTATTTTTGCTAAAACATTTAAAGGAATAATTAAGTTAAAATAGTGTCGATTTAATTCTTTCTAAGATTACAAAAATTACCAATTAAATCATTCCGATTTTGAGAAATGTCCTATACTAAAATTTAAATTATGTCTTTTAATTATTCCTAAACTCTTTTGTAGACTTTTCTAAAAATTGTTAAGATTTTAATTATATATGGTTTTTTAAGGGGTTGAAATTGAAAACAAAGTAAAATAATCTCCCAAAATTTGGAAGTTGCGTGTTTGGAAAACTGGGATATAAACCCTATTAAAAATAAAACAAGGTGACACCACAAAAAGGGAATATCTTCTTCGAAGTGAAGGTGCGGTAAATGAGGTTTTACACTTCGAAGCAGATTTACCCATGTCTCTTTTTAAAAGTCGATAGAGGAATGAGAAATTTTTATCATTACATTTGCAGACGACGACCGATAGTTTTAAGTTTCAAAAGGAGTACATGACCTCAGTTTTCGTATTAAGCTAGGATTTAGGAACTTCTTAGGGAACCCTAAAGGATGGCAAATTTCCTAAAGGGTTTCATTTTAAGCCTTAACTCCTAAACGAAACCGCACAAAAATTTCCCAAGACCCTTTTGTCCCCATTTTTGGTATAGTTCTCGGATTGATGACTTCATCCGTTCATGTTGTAAAATCTCTTACATCCTAAGGTCAAGTTATATTCTCTACGCAAGCAGTCGGGTGTCTGTCTGTTAAGAAAAGTAAGACGACCTGGGAAAATATTAAGAAATATTTTTCTCAGTTATTTTAGGATGGAAGATTAAAAAAGAAACGGAGCACTTCTCCGACACAAACCTTCGTCTCAATGTTTAAAATCTTACGACAATTTTGAATGGATTCTCTTTTCTCATTTTAAAAAGTTTCTGGCACAGAAAATGCGACACAATTTTTTCACCTCCTCATCTTTCCTCCAGAAAGGTGTCCTTGTATTGTTTCTTTGGCTTCAAAATTCTTGAAATCAATACGAGTTAGCACGGCTTTTCCCACGGGAAGTTTCACCTGTATTTTGTTATTATTATATTCTCCCATATAATCCATCCTACCCTCCCCCGGCCTACCCTTGCCCTTTTCATGAATATCATTGACAAGTTTCTGATTGTTTTATTCGCAAAGAAATTCGTCCTTTCCATTTATACGACGACAGATGACAAGGGCGGTATGGAAAATGGGCTGAAGTTTAACCCTCGACACCTTTTTCAAAAATAAATAGCACGCGTTCATTCCGCTCCCACTCTTTACCTCAATGAAAATACCTGGGAATTCTGAAATATGAAAGGAAATGGATGCTTTCTTGACAATCTGCACGCTTCATGGAATGCTTTCTTCACTGCCTCCTGAACAAAATTTAGGTCTCCTAGAAAAGCCCTGTCGGTATTGTTGCTTTTAGTGTTACAATTATCCTTCACATACTTCTTACACTACGCGCTCCTTTGTTTTATACATCTTAGTCTAAGCCACTCGAGCGTTCGAGCTGTTTGAACCTTTCTAATGAGGAGGTTGTGTGCGCTTCTGCACCGTACCTGTAAGAATTTTAAAATTGCTAACGTGTGAAATGTCATGGAATTTCAGAAATTTATTCTCATTTCATTTACTAACATGCTTAATTGAATTAAGAGGATTTTCGGTAAATACAAATTAAGGAAAATTTTTGAATTCTATTCGTACTTTCTAAATAAGAGCATAATTCAAAAAATAGACTGCATAAAAAACTAAGTTTAACTATAATAAATTTAAAATTCATTTTCTATTTTGTATTTACTTTTTACGAATTTACAGAAATTTTTGAGTCCCATGTTTGATCTAATATTTCACTTCAGAGGCTAAAATGAATTTCATGAAATTTTTTGTACAACATTCCCATAAGTTTAAGTAAAATATTAAATTGGTTTTCGATTTTTAGATCTTACATGAAATGAAAAATTTAGACAAAAAAGAAAAAAATGTGTCTTAAGTATGTAAATCTTGAAATTTATTTATATATAGAATAAAAATATAAATAAATTTCACTTTAGAATTTTAATATTTAAAAACAAAAACAAAATTAAAAAAAAACGTCTTAATTTTTATGATTTTTAATCTTAAATGAAAAACTCTCTATTTTTTCATAATCTTCACTTGTCTTTTTTATTTGAATAAATTAGAATTTCTTTGAAATTTTCAGTCTTTTTTTTAGTTGTGTTTTTTTAAATTATATAATTTAATTTTTTAAAAGCCAACTATTGTCTACGATTTCCTTACAATTTATATTATTATAATTTTTTTAATGTCATCCCTTCATTTAATTTTAATATTAATTTCACTAATAGCACAAGAATGTTTCATAATTAAACTTGTTTATCTTCCATTATAAAAATTTATTCGTAATTTTATAAAAATTATTGCTCTTCTATTTAAATCCTCTCTGAAATTCCATACTTCAATAAAATGAAATTCTGGATAATTTAAAGTAGCACTTAACCTTAGTCTCTTACTTATTAAACATTTTATCGAACATATTGCAACTGTATTAATCGGTTAAATTAATTGAACCGAAATGTTGTTTATTTTCATTTTAATTCTGATAAAATATTTAAAATAGGCACCCAGTTTTATGCAGTTCAATATAAACTTTTTAATGTTTAATTCCAGGCACCAAGGATGATTATCATTTTTTGTGAGAAAAAAAATCATTTTCCACTAAATACACTTATTATATATAAAATAAATTTATAAGTAGAAGTTTATTTTACTTATTATGAGTAAAATTATTAACAAATTAGTAGCCTATGGGAATTTAATTTTTATCGATTCAGTCTTTTATTTCCTTTTTTTTTTAAAAAAAGAGATATTTTTTAAATAAATGAGAGAATAATCGGGTAGTTATTACGCGTGATTATTTTTACTTAAGGAATTAATTATTGAAAAAAGATGAAAATTTAATGGGTTATTTTATTTCGAGGAGTATTAAATGTGATTTATGAGATTATGATATTTTTATTTGTAAATTTTATATTCGGTGTAAATTCGGATTAAATTGAAAATATGTTTTTTAACGTAATAAAATAAGTTGGGAAAATTTATAACATTGTTTTTAGTATAAATAAATTTACTTTATTTTATTTATTTATTTTTTTCTTCTAAAAGTTTTATACATAAGTTATCTCAAAATCAACATAATTACAATTTTCAATTAACAACTTATCGTTAGAGTAATGCTAAAGATAGTATAAAACTTAAAAGAAACATTCATACTAAGTGAAGTATTTTACAAAAATAAAAAAAAAAATAGGAATAAAAAGTAACGACTTTAAAAATTTTTAAAACTTTGGGCTTCGGGATAAAATATAAACTTCGCAGTAGATAAAATAAACTATTAAATTTAAAAAAGAAATTGAAGTTAATGGAAGAAAATTAAGAATTAAATATTTTATAATGATAAAAAGGAATCTTATCAATTTCTCTAGTGGTTGTAGTTAAAAGTTCATAGAACTGTAAAAAGGTGGTTTTCAAAGATACGCCCGACAGAAATGGCATTACCTTAAAAAGATGAGCAACCTTTGTTTCGAGTCACCAATAAACCAGTGTCCTGTATCCTACATCGTACGAAACAGAGAATTCCCGCTCGTTTCCTTCATTTCCGAGCTTTCATCTTGTCCTGTCTGGATCCGCCAAAGCACACCAATTACATAAATTAAGGCTCTTACTTAGTCGTAACGACGTTCTTACACAGGCGCTGATATGTGACTTTAAAAGCAAATGTGGAACGGATGCTTAGTCCTCCCTTCTACACTTTTGTACACAGACCATTTTTTCCTACGTATTCACATGTAGCGCCGGGCTTACTACGTGTTTTTTTTTTTACATCTTATATTTTCTTTGAGACCATTTATTGTTAGGTATAAGGCATTTCGAAGTCAGCAGAAGGAGCAGCATAGGAAACTGCCAGCCACCATGAAAAATCCCTGGCGTTAGCACTACGTATTTCCTCTTCTCTAATTTAAAGAGACGCATATGTCTAAAAACGCCCCGGCTACATTCCATTCAGCAAAGTATACTAAAACTAGGACGCTGGTATTTTTCACCAAATCCTTTAAGTACGCTTCTCCTTTTATGTGTAAAAATCTCGACGATTTACAAAAATTTTTGCCCATTACACGAGACGACGGTGATTTTTTTCACGAATAGACGAAATAAATTTGCTTTTTTCTTTTCAGTGTTTAGCTTTAGGATTCCCGAAAATGGTTCACAAATGTTAATGTGACCAGAACTTTGATTGCTCTGTTCCCAGTTCGAAAATTCGTTAATTACACTCGTCGGGGGAGATGTCTAAACGATGCAAAAATCTGTATCGTGTGGACCGGGCTTTAAAGATTGAAAATTGTATCGGCATGCACGGGAATTTTATTCAGGGACAGTGTAAAAATGATCGATATGGGAAAAAGAAAGATTACTTTGCAAAGGATCTTCCCTTAAAATTGGAGTATCCAAAATTCGAAATGAAAAATCCAAAATTTAAACTGAAAATTTCAAATGAATAATTTAGAATTCAAAATCCAAGGAGGCGAGTTAGTGGGTGAGTGCTGACGTCGGTATTATTAGGACAGGGTTAGTAATAGTTTTCTAGTGTAAGTTAACCTAAGTTAGTAGCGAGGGTTCACATGTCGGGGAGGATCTGGACTTTATGAAGGAGGGAAGAGGATGCGCCGGGGGGTGGATGAGTACAACAGCAGATGTTTATATTTTGATCTTGTAAGTAATTGTACACCGTCTTATTTTAAGCAAGGGGGTAGAACTCAAGGCTCTGATTTAAATATGTATCATCAACTGTCTTAAACTTAAGTATCATGATTAAAATTTACTTAAAGACAATTTAATCGCGCATTTAATCCTAACCCGTCGAAGTGTGTCGCTGCTACTTTCAAGTAATATATCGCAATATTCACAAAAAATACCGGAAACCTTTACGCCCATTTAATCCTTTGCCATTACCTTAAAAGCACCTGATTTAATGTGAATATCTGAAGAGACTGAAACGCCACAAAAGCGCAGTTCATTTAAGAAGGTATAGTCACACATCTTCGCATTTTGGGAGAATCCCCTAAGCCCGGCTCGTTAAATATTTGGCCCCATTGTGCGCACGGCATTAGACGAGCATCAGAGCGGCGAGAATAGCAAGTAGGAAAATATGACGAGCCCGTCGCTCCGGGGAAAAGCCCGTGCTAGGCCCAGGACCAGGTCTAATTATATTAAAGGCAGCAAAGACGGTAAAGGAGTCAGAAAGTGAGCCGATTGCCAGGGGGATGGATGCTGCAAATGTGGACTAATGCCTCGTGAATTGTAATTAATTTAGCTCAAGGTTTCAAATATAATTACGGCTATCATTTTAAGTAAAGCTGCTTATATCTGGATCTTCTTTTAATTAAGTGTGCGGAGGTAACTCCAGGGACTCATCGTCAAGCCAAGTCGGGGAACGTACTTATTCATGATTAGGACCCGCTGTCGGTCCAATAACTCTTTGTTAAGTCATAGTACCTCAACGAGGGACTGCTGTCATTAGGCGCACTCGATTCGGAAACATTATGGATTACGGCTGAATTTTAATTCTAGAGACATTTTGATGTATTACGATGACGGCCCAAGGTGATATTCGACCCAGAATTAGTCTAATTAATTAAATATTTGCTCCACTACTGGTGCTATTCCTGCAGGGTCTAATTAATGTGCGGCGCTTAACTACTGCCAGTAGAAACAGAAAAAGCATCCTAAAGGGAGGCGAGATGATTTTCCGCAAGGGGATGAAATTAAATGATATTAGTAACTATCACGTTTTCCAGGGGACACGAATAGTTTCACAAAACAAATTATTCAACAATATTTATCATCGTAAAAAATGTATAAAGAAATAATTATCGTAATATAATACAACTTGTATTACAATGATAATGTCCTTTTATAAATTCTACACTTTGGGTACAAAAATTTCACCGTCACGTGATTAATTTAACATAAAAGGCGCATAAACCGAAAATTTCAATAAAATTTTGAAGACAATAAAATTCTGTAGCCTCTGAAATGTATCAAAGTTTGTTTTTGTAGTTGCGTAAAAAGATTTTATTGTGCTCCATAAAGGTCCGAATTTTTATGAATGGCATGGGAAGGGAATGGGATGAGGGCAATCTCATGAAAGATGAAAAAAAATGAATGAAGTAAGTCGTAAAAAGTTAGGAAAAGTTATTATTTTTAGTCGAGAGTTTTACAACCAGGAAAAACAAATGTCCATAAATTGGAAAGGAATTGCAGATGTTTTTAGAATATTTATAAAGACCTAGAGCGGAGAGGTAAAACGTACAAATGCTTACCAAATTGTTTCAAATGACAATTTTTCTTTTTGTTCTTTGTTTTTTTTTTTTTGTTTTAAAAAAGTTAAGTTTTTTAAAGTAAAATATTAAGGAATTACTCTACAACATTTTTATGAAGACTGCTTCTATTAAATCATTGTTTTATTTATTTGAACTTTTTTTTATGATATCACACTTAAACAAAAATTTACTTCCAAACTCCCAAAACTTTTCAAATTGTTTTTATTTTAGTGTCAAAATTATTTTACTAATTACTGAATCGATTGTTATGAAATTTGATATTAATTTATTGCAATCCTGTCGTATAATATCGTCTTTTTTCTAATTAAAATATCGGCTATGACTGTAGCCTGAATTTATATTTAAAAAATTAAATTATATTAATTTAAATGACCCTAAGGGCTTTAAATACCCTTCCAAACACAAAAATATGTTAACCAATTTTGATAAATCCAATTTTTACAGAAAGAGTAATTGGCTTTTGTTACAATTTTATATAAAACCAGACCATTTAACTTCAGACTAATTTTGGAGGTTAAAAAAACATAAATTTTATCAATAATAAATTCAATTTACTAAACAAAAGAATTTATTTTTCTTTAAATATAGCATACTACAAAATAAATTAATATTTACATCCATAATTGTGTCGAAAGTTTTTTGATTCAGGTAAAATAATAAAATTCCAATTCCGAAATATTTTTATACACGGATACAAAATCTCTATTCTTCTTTGGAAATTGGACATAATTGAGCAATTTACTAAAAAAAAAAAAAAACGAAAAACTTTTGTATGACAAATTACAAATTATATGACACAAAAATATTTTTTATCCTACAATTAAATTAACGCATCGATAATTCTTGTTTACAATATCAATTTTATTTTTATTGAAAATATCTCACAGTTTTCCCATGTTCTTTTAAAACTATTAATTCATAAAAGTATGAAATTTGCAGTGGTGGAAAAATGAACGATATATTTCACTATTATTTGAAAATGTATTGTCTGAATAATTCGACATACTCATAGGTAATTTTAAAAATTTAATTAACAGCATATGCCTGGCCACATTCCAGATTGATACTGATTTACATTTATCCGAGGCAACAGTACACCAGGGACCATAATTCTAAATTATTCAACCTAGCAAAAGCCCACTACCCCTAAAATGTATTCAAAACTTATGTTGCTCATGCATATTATACAATCGAATGCAGGCAGATGGAGTATACCTGTGCCGGCCTTATTACCTTTTCGGATCCACGTCTACAAAAGTTAAATGAAACAACCGCCGTTCGTATGCAACTTTTACTAATGCAAAATTAACAAATTGATGATGGAGTTCCTCGTCGTCGCCGGAAGGACCAACAAAATCCGTCTGGTTTTATGTTTGCCTTGTATCCAAAATTTTCAAATTGATTAAATCTCTTAACGCACTTAAATGTGCACAAGTGGGGAAGTGGAAAGGTGGTAACTTCACCTGAATGAAAAGAATTTAAATATTATGCTGCAATTTAGTATTAATAACTCTGAAAACTCTGAAAGCAAACTATTTCAATATTCTGACGGAATACGCAGTGTTTTTTCACCTTACTATGGATGAATACTAAAACGCGCCGTGTTGAACAAGTTAAAACATTTTCTCTTTAAATTTTTGATTATAAGGTTTCGTCATAGTCCCGACATAGCCTCCATAAAATTCCATCCGATATAACCCTTTTTTGGGTTCTATGTATTTAAGAAAAGGCTCCAGCTATCCATCTGGGACCAGTATGCTGACTTAATACTTTTTATTCTGCTGTGTTTTTTTTTTTTTTTTGTTTTTTTCATCATCTTCTCTCCGGTTAAAAGAGAAACATAAGTTTCTTAGTACAAGAAGAAACTTCTTGGAAGGGATAACTTTGTTAAAGTAAACCACTTCCAATTAGGGAAAATTTTAAAAGATTCAGTTGAAGTTTTCGGATACCCATGCCTATAACTTTACTTATAGACAACGAAAATGTGGAATAGTCACGTTTAAAGTACCTGCTAATTGCTCAGCTAATTAAGTTTCCACACGGACTTGTTTTGGGGTTTATTGAATTAATGTTCCCTTGAAATCTCTTTGAACCCTGAACGATGATAAGCGACGAGTGAGAATACTGTGCTAATTCTCCATTGCCTATGGTCTCCCTAATTAATCCCACCTTATCCTGTCGGTGTAATCTGGTTTTCGTACATATTTTGGAACAGTTTGTAAAGCCAAAATTTATGGTAAATCTTCTGATAGATTATTGGCGGATCAATTATTCGAATAGCGAAGGGTAACGCTCCGGTGTTATCAGGTCTCGTATGGTGCTATAGTATAATCATCGGATAAGAGCCACAAAACAAATACGCCCTTTTATTTTGTAATTTTAATGTTCGAACATAGTTGTTACAATTTGTGTAATTTTAGAGAGAGAAATATGGTTTAAATTAAAGTGTAAATTGCATTTGCAGAAAAGATAAAACAGACATGAAGGTAGCAATAATACCCTCAATAGGATTTTAATTACCACAATAATAAATTTTTGAGTTTGACTTTAAAAACATTGTGTAACTAAAGAGGATTATTATTAAGGACATGTGCATGAAAATACACGTGACTTTTATATTTATATTTTTGCATCAAGTTTCATTTGATTGAAGTCAAAATCTGCAATTATTTAAATAAATTACTATCGATTCGACATTGAATTTTCATTATAAAAATTATGTTTCAAAAGAAAGTAGTAGTGATTTTATTTAATTAAAAATGTAATCTTAGTCTTAAATTAATTATTATTTTCAAAAAATTTAACAGAATTTTTTATGTATATTCAATCATAGCGAAAAAATTAAAATTCTGCGAGGAAAACGTTTAATTGTTTATTAAAATTATTTTTATCTTAAAAATAATGGAAATTGCTTTTGAAGCGCAAACATTTAAAAACGTGAAATTTGATTCTTTTCAATACAATTCAAAAATTTGTCTTATTTATTTATTAAAAAAAAAACTACTGGATTCAAAATAGAAATCATAGGATTTGATAATTTTATAAAATGGTTTCAAATAAAGTGACCTATTATTTATTGAAATATGGAAACGTTTCTCGAGTATTCCTAGTGATTTATAGAAACCAAGAAAGTTTTATGTAAGCGATATCTTTCTTTTGGACTTTTGATTAGATGTGAGATTGTTGAACTTATTTCTAAAATGCAAAAAATATAAATCTGAGGAGCTTCCTCGAAGTGAGCATCGTACATTTAACACATAAATGGTAGTTAGACTTCTAGTGAAATTGCATTAAAGTTGAGGCAATTGAAATATTCCCCCGCGAAAACTTCACAGGATTCTCCAACGTGAATAAATGAATCGGAAAATTGCAAGAATTTGTATGGTCCTAACTTTGTGTCATCTCCGTCCTAGTCTTCCATCCACGTCGCCCTGTGAATGCTATCAATTTGCATAGTTAAATCGGCGGCATATCCTCGAGTTACTACTTCACCCGCACTTTGATAAATTCCTTCTTTTAGTCCTCTTCAGGAGTAGATGGGAATCGCAATTAAAAATTGCAAAGTGGATGATTAATGAAACTTCAGATGGTCCAGTCGTTCACGATAAAGTTACAACGAATATTAAAAAAATTGATAAAAGAAAAAAACAAAAAATCTGGAAGAAATTTAGCAACTTTCATTCAACTGTCGTAAAGAATGCAATTGGTTTCTTGTTGTACTTTCTTTTGGACTTGAAAAATTAATTTCAAAACGATAACCAAAGAAATCTGCGATGTCATTTTGAAAAATAGTTTAAAAAAAAAATCTGCTGTGAAAGTTGAGTACTTTAACTTGAAGAAGAATGGACACCTATGCCACCTGTGTTAAATTCTATTATAATATTTAAAAACGACTTAAGTAGTATTACAAATAAAATTTTATTATTTCAGTATTTTCTTTTTCCCTCAAACATTTGTTAGAGTAAAAGTACTTTCTGTTTCGTAAATGATGTAGGGTTTTAAAAAACCCTAATATCAAATAGAATGAAATTGAACGTTTATTACTTTAAATATAGACTCAAAATCCATCAAATGAGGTGGGAGCTGTATCTCAATTGGCAGGCAAAGTTTAAAAAGTTTATTTTATTTTTGTACGAATATAAAAGGAAAAATATGCAGGACTTTTTCCATTAAATATTCTGACTGCTCAGCAGATTCATTTCTTTTTCCCTTACGTGAGTTCTACATTCTCTAGATGCTAACTCAGCGGATGTTCTGGCATCGAAGTCTACAGGAGTCTTCCGGGAAATATATTCTATTATTCAACCTTTCAAACGTTCATTTCCATATAGGGGTTTTTGTTTTGAACATCAGCTGCAACATTTTTCTGCCCACGCTAAGAAAAAAAATAAAAATAAAAATAAAATAATAAAATAAAAACGTAGAATTCGCTAGCAATTTTGCAAATTGCACACTTCGCTAAAAGTACTATAACGTGTGAAGTTTGTGCATAAATAATTCATTGGCCATTTGGTACAATCAAGAATTTTATTTAAATTGTTACCCCATGGAAATTTATCAGTGTATTCTAATTGTAGTACCTGACCAACATCTTTCATTAAGTTTATTGAATAATTTTTAAATAATCACCAGTAAATGTTTGTACCGAATTTTTAGAGACCAACGTTTGTCTAGAAAAAAAAGGATCTGGCAGTTATTGGAAGTAAATTGAACCGAGCCAAGGCGGTGGCGAGGCGAATGAAAACAAGTGAAACCAAGTCGAAAAGAGTGAAACCAAGTCGAAAAGAGTGAAACCAAGTTAAGGCGAGTGAAGCTAAGCTGAGTCGGGTCAAGTTTAGACGGGTGATCCGAATTGAAACAAGTAACAGTAATTCAAGTCAAGTATAGGCTAGCCAACTCCAGTGAAGTTAAGACGCGAACTAAGCAAAGTTGGTCAAGTCTTGTGGAACTAATTCAACCTAAATCGAAACAGACTGACAAAAGTTGGTTCAAACCAAATCCAATATGAATTCATATTTTAACTAAAAGATGTTACTTTAACTTATCTATTTCTATTACAAAAGACATACCTCATGTATCCCAATTTCTCGTAATATGTTCACTTAATTTCATTTGGCATCATATCCAAATTGAATAATTCTCTATACAAAAATAATTTATTTTGCTTTCATGACAAATATCCATAATTCTATAATTCCTATAATAGAAACCCATCTCTGAATGATTCCTTTAGCGATTATTTCTGGATTACTTTCCGTCAGAAGGTTAACTTTATTCCACAAGTTGTAGTGGTAAACTTTTGTCCTTAAAAAGAATATTGATTTATTAGAAATATCTGCAAATTTCCCAACAAGAAACTTCTGGCGAAAGTTGATATCGGACCGGGACATACCGCGGACTAATATTTAATCTTAGAGTGAACGTTTGGTATAAAATGAAAATTCATTTCTACGAAATTATCATATAATTCAAGATAAACAGTATAATATAATTAAAAAAGTTTATCATTCCATTTTTGCTTAGATGAAGAAAAGCCTTAGTTACACAGTTAGAGATATATCTAATTTATTTTGGAGGGATATCTAAAAATTTAAAAATCTTCTTGAATTTAACTTCGTTTGTATTGTATTTTCTTATTTTCTCTTACAAAAGGAGATAAAATTGACGTTTCTAAAAGTAAGGTGTGTACAAGAAATTAACACATTTAAATACCCTGAGGTGAATCATTCCATAATTTTTTTTTATTTTTGCTAGTATGTATATTCTGAGTATTTTCCTTAACCCTTTCAAATATCATGTGAACTCAACACGATGTTCATGATCGTGTTTTTGCACGGAAAACTTTTTCACTTTTCCTAAGGGTTTGTCGAAAGGTAGATTCATGTCCAGATAAAATCCACAGCACTAGAGCATGCTATAGGGACATTTATACATTCGCCATGACATAGCACGTTCAAGCTACATACAGAGGGGAAAAAGAATATTTTAACAAATTCAGGAATATGTTCGAATCTTGCAAAAGGGTTAATGTTAGGTCAACGAAACTATTTCAGGGTACTTTCAAATCGTTAACTCTGTCTGTTTATAGAGTAGGTGAAATATAAATACGTACTTTCAACACTTTTGGGAGAAATCCCTTCTATTTGATGTCGATGATTTTATGAAATCAGATTTTAGATATTAAGCAAAATATACCTCAAATTTTCTATTTTTATATTTGGCACAATTAAAATTTAATCAAATTAATGTTACTGAGAGAAAATGACTATTGATTTCTTCGGCTTGGAAACCAATTTTTAATAATCTTCTTCGGTCCGAAGCGTGTAAATAAATTAATTGAAAACAAAGTTGGACCTAATCACATTTCGCGGATTAAATTTATACGCATTTATAATAAAATTATAATCGTACAGTGATTAAAATACAGCGAATATGTTTTGGGAAGAAAAATCAATGGGTACTATACGAAAAATACAAACGCCTGTTCATTACGCTTACTTTGCACATAAAATAATTTTAAAGGTTTTTTTATTTTTTGTACAATATTTAATTCGATTCCAAAACTTGGGATAGTAAAAAATAAGACATAAAGAATAAGTTTATTAAAATATATAAGAATATATTAAGAATTTCGTGGTCCTTAATCTTCTTTAATTTAATTTAAATAATTTTAAAGTTCCCAGCAGTTTTGCAAAAAATTCCATGCTTAATAATTTTTTTATTTTTTTAATTAAATCATAAAAGGTATAGCATTTTTTAAAAATTATTCCATTTAAATTATTGACTTCGTTTAAAAAGGAATAAAAGTGGTAACCTTAATTCGAAACTGTTCTGGCGGAATCATTCAATTAAACAGCAACAGACGCTAACATTTCTTTCAACTATTCGGTGTCCTGCACGTTGCATACCACTAACACTCGTAGAAATCCGGGAATCCGGGAATCTGGGCTGATTGTGTGCCAGAATAGTATTTGGGAAATATCCATCGTCTAAAGAACGTTTCTCTAATATCTGCCAGAATCAAATGAAAAAGAGGAGCAAGTGCAAAAATTCCTGAGAACTGTGTGTTTTATGTTGGGATCGCATTTTTGTTTCATTACACGATTTTTTCCCATATCCACTCCCACAAAAGATAAAAAAAAAAACCGAGAGCAGTAAAATCAAATTCAATTAATTCAATCGACTGCTCTCATCGGAGGCAGAGGGTGGATACGACACCTTCCTGTAGGAAGAAAAAAAAAATCCTTCAAAAGAATTTTTGCTCTATCGTTCGTCTGAAAAAACATTCGTACATCATTTCGAAAAAGAAAATAAACGCATCCAGAAACCAGCTCAAAGGTATTAATTCAAAATAATTAATTTGATAGGCTTGCTAATCAAAGGTTCCCTCCATACCAGTGGATGCTTCTTCAAAGTTTCTACTTTTCCTATAGAAATTTGCCCTTTAGTCTCCCTAATCATATAAAAAAAAATCGGCTTGTTTTTTTTTTTTTGTTTTTAAAAATGATACATTTCGGTCAACTAATTTTTCGGCTTTAATTTAACGAGTATTCAGACTAGACAATTATTGCTTCTTCCCCATCACTAGCTTTGATGCATATTTTGAATTTCTAAAATTATAAAACCATACTTAAAAGAAAAACGTAATTCGACTCTTTCGAATTTTGAAGCCAGTACATTTGAAACTATAAGCTCTAAAAAAAAAAATAGTATACTATATCTAGGATCTAGGATTTAGACTTACTCATAGTAAAAAATTTAAGGTAGAGAGAGAGGTTAAAATTATTTTTGTGGTTTATTATGCACGGTTTATTTTTCACTGACATAGTTTTAGCATTTTAAAATAAAACATAAACTAATAATAATTTTAATATTTACATTTATATTAGTTTTGATTTAATCTCCTTTTTTGTTTCAAGAATTATAGAAATTGTTTAATAAATCGAATTTTAAACTTGCTTTGAAACCAAGACGAATGTTTCTCGTATCATTAATTTTATTATAATTTCATTTCTAATTTTTTCTTTATGTTTTTTTCTTTTATATTTTGGGCAAGTTTATGTTTAAAATGAAAGAAGTTTTTAATGCTCATTTAAGGTTTATTAATTTTTAAAACGTGCGCACTATCAACGTGGTACATTTAAATAATGCGGCGGTGATATGAAAAAGTTGAAATAATTTTATATTAATAATAACACAGTCTTACCCTGCATTTATTCCAAAAGTTTTTCTCTTGCACTTTTCTTTATAGTGTGCATTTTTTTCTTTTTTGCAATTGTGTGTGCATTTAACACTTTTAAGTCTTTAAGACAATATAAAATATTTCGTAAATTTTCATTCCTTTTAATTTAAAGAAATGTCTTCAAAAGAGCAAGGTATGATCCAGAAGTGCTCAATATCTAAAAATATAAATGAAGAAAAAAAAAAAACATTAATGTTATTTACTTTGAACAGAAAAATATTTTATTTTCTTACAGTTCCAAATAATAGAAGTGATGGCTGGAAAAATGGAATTTGCACGCCAGTCCCTTTGTTTGCCCGAATCATAATCATAAGAAGCATCTTACGTATTCGGACATCGCATTTATACCAATCGGAGAAATAGATGACTTCTTGAATTTGTTGACTCTGTTTGGATTTTTCTTATATTCATGTTTGTAATTTCATATCATACTTACACTTTCTAGGAGATAATTTCCACCCAAACAGTATACAAACAATTGTGTTAATACTGTTGCATTATAACTGATGTAAACCAAAACACCTACACCAGACGTCTAGAAAGTGTTAAAATTATATCACATTTTAGTATTTAATACTAATTTTTAGTGTTTATACGAGTATTAGGCATAAAATTTCCTTTGATTTCTAAACATGTGTAATACAATTTTTCAATATCTTTGAAAAATGTCTGTACCATGTTTAGAGTGTTTGAGATGCATGTTTAAAAAGTATTTGTTTTATGCAATTTGTTTAAAAGATGTTTGAAGTGTTTGAGACACATATTTAAAAGATGTTTAAATATCTTTAAGAAATTTTTCTTATGTTCTTAAACGTATTCAATGTTTAGATTAGTGTAGATGAAAAAATAAAAACAGAACCAGGGCCTTACCATTACTAGTAAAAAGCAACTGATGCAAATAATAATTGATGCAGATGCAAAATGGCATAGCGTAATGATATAAAAGAATCGGCTAAAATCCTTACAAAGATTTATAATTTTATCATGTTTGGTTACAACGTTTTTTAGACGATTACAAATAATTCCAATTTCAGCTTCAGTCGCCTTATAGGCTAGAAAATGATAAAAACGGAAATAAGTTAAAATTGAATATAAAACTAATAAACAACAATAAATAGAGACTTTTGATATCGCCAACGATTGATTTAATATCGTGCTGGACCATCCGAAAGCCGGATGCGAGATGACAACAGAATCCTATAAAGGCTCCATCGATTCCCGCAAAAGCATAGCCTGTTGCAATGGCTGAATACCAAACAATGACGAATGCGAATGGGTAAATTGGAGTCCTGTAGAATGAATCGGGAAGTCTAGGGAATATACGATGAAATTATAATAAGTACTGGGAGTTGTTTTGTTCCTGTTGCTCACAATATCAGGACGGGCATTTGATTCGTTGAATTTGTACCCTGGATCGTTGAAATTATTTTTGAAGTAATTGGTCTCATGATAAAAGACAAAAGAGTTCCATTCACTGTGATCAGGATAAATAAACCAAATAGTCCTGAGGTAATTGAATATTTCTGAAACATTTTTCTGGTCTCATCTGGTTGTTCTGGAATTTTTTCGGGTATTTAATTACATATGGATTTCATTGTTTTACGTATGAAAAAATTTATAGATTCATATTTTCACATGCAATTTAAGTATTTTTTACATGGTAGAAAAAAAAAATATTCGTTTCAATATAATCTTCATATTCATGGAATATAAAAGTAGAGAAAGTACATGAATTTTAAAATACATATTCATTTAATGTCGTCAATCAAAGTTTTCATTATTCATCTTGTGTTAAAAAATTTATTGAAACATTTTTGATTTTCGAAAATTTATTCAAATTCAATAAA
This sequence comes from Proctacanthus coquilletti, assembly GCA_001932985.1. NCBI lineage: Eukaryota > Metazoa > Arthropoda > Insecta > Diptera > Asilidae > Proctacanthus > Proctacanthus coquilletti. The sequence continues at coordinate 415,168 of MNCL01000099.1, read as the reverse complement.
AATTACTCTAGTTTTTATTTTTATTTTTTATTTATTTATTTTTTTATATACAAGTGAATACACTTTTTAAAGTAATATATACTTTCCCATACGAGAACAAATGTAATTATACTACCAGAATAGAGAATCCCCTTTAACTTGTTGAAAAAAGCAATATATTCTTTACGATATTTGAATAGTGCTACTAATTTTACAGCCGTCATAAATTCAGTTATAGCTGGACAGACACCTTCGAGGGCTACAATCAAATCATTTCTATTTTTCACACCAAAAGCAACTTCTAGTGATACACATAAAAAAATATGAATAACATTAAAAATAATCCTTTTATTTTTTATATAATCCGGCCATATCCCAACAAATGCGAGTGATAATTTTTGAGCTTGAAAAAAACTAAATCGAATATTCGAATTTTGAGATAAATATTCAAACACCATTTTTTATTTGATTGGTTTTTAGCAACTTCTAATAGAGAAAACGTCCGAAATGGTTAGAAGTTTACTTTGAACTGGAGACATTTTTCAATATTTACACTTATTTAGGTGATAGACATTTGGTAAATTGAAGTAATTAAGTACAGACGTAATTGATGGTAATTATTCATTAGATTTCGACGTATCAGACATTTATGTTTTATATTAATGACAAACAGTAGCTTATGAAAAATATGAAAAGGGTTACTAATTAATTATTGAATATTTTAAGTGATATATTCTTATGCGAATTTTAAACAATGGAAAAATATTTTCTATAATTAAAATCAATGTTGTTCCCTTTGCTTGTTCTTTAAATTAAATAAAATAATTAAAATTGCGTTTTTATTGTTTATTCGCATTTTTACTCCTTCAAATTTTTAAATGATTTCCAAAAGCTTAAATTTCATTTGATCCTTTGTATTACATTCGAAATTCGATTTTTTAATATTTTTATAATAGAGAGATATTAAAAAAAGTTGTTTTATTAAAAGAAAAATAACAATGAAAAATTGTATAATAATAGACCAGACCTTTTAGACATGAGAATGGGGACTATCACAACAGAAAATCCTTAAGAAATTTTTTAAACTCAATTTGTATTTTTATTTTTCTTAAAATATTTTTTAATATTGCATCAATCCAAGAGATCTATGAAAAGAAAGAATAGTTGCAATTTGTAAAATTAAATAATTGTAAAAAAATATATGGTTATTAATAAAAAGGTATTTCGGGTATAGAGTAAATTTGAAGAAAACCAAAAGCACTCAATTTAAAAAATAAAAACAGGCTTTAAAAGTTCTAATGAAAATTTGATTGCATTTTTTTAGAGAACGTTTAAACTTTAGGAAAAACAAATTTGTATAAAATTAAATAAAGTTAAAAATAAGCAATAATGAAAAATAAAACAGAGATAAACACATTTACCCACTCTGTTTAAATTAAAATTGAGTTATGTGTAACTAGTGTGTTAAAGTTTAGTTTAATAAGAAAAGTAAATAGAGCTATGTCCAAGCTCCTACCAATGAAAACAATTCTTATTTTCTACGGAAAATTATAGTTCTAGAATTTAATAGAGTTTAATATAATAAAAATTAAAAATACTTCTAAAGAAATTTGAACCATGAACAAAAAATGGGGTGATAGTGTTTGAAATAGGATGGAGTTGATTTTTTTATCAATATTTATGAATGTTACTAATAGACTTTTTATATTCTTTTTAAATTTACTTACCAACACAAAAAGAAAGCTACTGATGCAGATTATAATTGAGGCTGATGCAAAATGTACCAAAGTATTAAAAGCGGCAAATTTACTGAACTCTTTGGCGTATTGAATTATAGCGTCGTGTTTGGCTACGATGTGCCGAAGACGTTCATGGTAGAACATACTCTCCTCTTCCGTTTCGATATCTTCAATAAAGTAATTAAAAACATTTATCCCATTGAGATTTTAAATTGAGTTGAGCTCTCTAAATTACATTTTATATCATATAACAGATTTTTAAGATCCTTATGGATCATTTTGAAAGCCGCTGATGTATATCCACAAAATCCAAAGAATACACCTTCAGTCCCCACATATGCGTACACACAAACAAATCCGGAATACAACAAAGCCACAAATATCACAGGATACATCGGAAATCTGTGGAACAAGCTGGGAAGACTAACGAAGTAGAAATTATATTATTTATTAAAACATAAGTGTGGCTATCTCAGATTAGATTCTTACATTATATCGAAGGGTATTTTGTTCGAGAAGTTTCTGCCTTGAGAGTAATCAATGATATTATCTGCTATTGGTTTCATGCAATAGGATAAAACAGTCATAATTCCAAAAATGGTTATTAAAAATGTAATTAGTGATGATTTCATGGATGAATCCTGGATATGGACAAGATTATCTGGATCTTTTTCTAGAAAAAAAAAAAAATATTTATATATATATATATTTAATTTAAAGAAAATAATTTTCAGACCTTAAGCACTAATTTTAAATGCTTTAAAGTATGAAATAAAATTTTAAACAACGTATAGGAAAAAGTTATTAAGATAATTATAAATTTCTTTGGTAATTGAATATGAATAAATCCTAGACAAAAATTGATTCAATAAATTAGAGAAAAATTAAATTAATAAAACAAATATAATTAAAATACAATAGCAGATAAGGACTTACAAATATATGGAATAAATTAAAGAAATGTCTTAGCAATTATATAATAAGGAAGTAATTAAAATGAATTAAATAAACCGTTGAAGAAATAGAACAAGTTTTACAATTTTGGGTAAATAAGAAGTTTAATTTGATGATAAAGAGGTTAAAAAACATTTATTGCAACATTTACCTTTGAAAAGTAAATTTCTCATCTTTTCTACTAAAGTTCCCAATTCATTTTGAAAAACTAAAATGTATATCATTTTCACGAGTGTTACACTTTCTGTAGCGAATGGACACAGAGCGCCAAGCATTGTAAGAAAATTATCTCTGTTATAGAAGCTTGAGCATAATTCACCAATGACAGCATATGACAAAAATGCTAAATTAATTATTGGCCAAATTAACCGACGAAATGTTTGTTTTTTTTCTGGCCAGAGTCCTAAATAATTTAGCGTATACATTGGCACCACCAAATAGGTCCTTTGTATTTTCGCATCTCTTGAAAGGAAAAATAACTTCTTTGAAATATATTTGAACATTTTAAATTCTTTAAAATTTAATTTTTTAAAAAAAATTATTTGGTATGTAACCGAATTTGTTTTGTAAAAAATCACTTTTTGAATTTGAATTTTGGACTCAACTGAACTGGGTACGTATTTTCACGTCCGAGTTTTATATTCTACTGGAAAAAAACTTATTAAAAGCACCAACTTAAATATACTTAACAAATAAGGGACTCATCCTAGAATTTTTTTAGTAATTACAATCTCCGCGTAACACTAACGTGTTATTACTCGTAAAAGTTTAGGTACTTTTCCTTGTCCAGTAAAAAGTTTCATAGCTTCTGGAAAGGTTATCTACCATTTACCAATTAAATTTTTTTTTTTAATAATTGGTTAATATTTTGATTAAATAGGCCTTTGAAATGAAATAAAATAAACGCCGAATTACATACAAAGACGCATCTTTATTTAAAAAGGTCTTGAACGACAAAGAAACGTAAATCTTGCACTCTTCAACAATACTGAGATTTAAATAACTCCGACCTTTTTATTTTAATCAATTGTATTATTATTGTACTACATAATTATGTTCTTTCTTACTTTTTTTTCATCTATGCGTTTCTGATAATTCTAAAAGTTTTAGTAAAATTCTTACACCAAGTTAAAATTCAATACTAGAACTATTTATAAAATATAAAAAGAAATGTACATTTTTATAATCTAAAAAGTTTTGCAGGGTTTTTACTTGTATCTTTAAATATTTTATTATTGTTTATAGTTTTTTATATTTAATCAAATTCTCTAGATTTTAATTACACAATGAAACATTTAAATATTTCTTCTTCGGCTCTTTGAACAATATTTTTTTTCTTTTATCAAAATTTATGAAATAGTAGCATTTTACAAGAAGAAAAAAAACAATAAATATATAATGAAAATTTGATTTGTGCTTGAGTTAAAAAAAATTAAAATAGTTTATAAAATGCTATTAGTTATAAATATTTTTTGTATATGATTTAGAAAATTGAAATTAATGTACTTTTGATATCATCAAGTGTATTTATTAATAAATTACACTTTTACTTAATGTTTTCATTAAGTTAAGTTTCGATTGAAATATAATTATAATTACCTTTTAATTAATGCACGTATAAAATTAAATCTTTCGTGTTTTAATCACCAAGTTACTTAAATACAAGAAGTACCTTCTTAAGAAAGTTTAAAGTTCTGGTACAGGATCTAAGGCAATACATGCACAATCAAAACACTTAATTTTCTTGTGAGAATAGAAATTTATGAAGTAAACGAAGCAAAATGAATTTATTAGAGAAAATTTACGCTTCTTCGTCCCAACAGCCATTTCATCACTTATAATAATAATCCCAGGAGAAATCGATACCATAAAAAATGCGTGACTTCGTACCTGCTATAACGTGAAAGAGTGCAGACAATTTTCATCTTGAAAAATGCATTTTTATGTTGAAGTTACTCACCGTTTCCACCATCCTTTCGATATTAAAAGCTTTCATTATTTTTGCAATATTTCGAATTATGTATCTCGGCAATTATTTTTTATTTATCATTAGAGAATTTTACTTGATTTTCATGTGCTTCAATTAAAATGAGCCCGTTTCATTTTTAAAGTATTTGAAATATTGAATTTTGAAAGAAAAAAAAAAAAACAATTTAAAATTTTTTTAAAAACCACAATAATTAAAAATAATATCTACAATTAAATGATTTAATTATTCGTATTTCCGCAGCTGTAGGAATTCGCTAATTCACGCAGAATTATCTAAATTATCAAACCCTTTATTAAATTGTTACGCAATAAATTCCAATTAAGGATGGCTAAGCCATTATTCAAATTTAGAGGGACGTGACCTCAATGGAATAGGAAAATCACAGACAATTATTTAAAAATTTATTTCCAATTTAGTACGCGTATTTGTTAAATATAAAAATGCCTTAAATTTTTATAAACTCATTTTTGATTATATTCAAATTGGTGTAAATAATCGCGAATGTAATTTCTTTTAGTGTATAAAAAAAATGAATCACTTCGATTTTATCAAGCAATTACGATAATAATAATAATTACTTACGAAACATTGATTTAATTAGGGATTTATATTTCATGAATTTGATACTCGTATTTTGTGAATTTGGTGGATTTAAGTTTTATACTGGGAATTCATTAACAATTAAAAATGTATTACAAAACTACATTAATAATAAATAATTTTAGAAAATGAATTATTTATTAGATAAGAAAACATGTTTTGTTTAATTTTATATAACTTTTATGCAAAAGTTTTAAAAATGAAAAAACTAATTAGTAGTTTACCTACTGAACCGCGTAATTGAAAAATAATTACTTTAAAAACCGAATCGTTTTCTTCAGGGTTATTTGAATTAAGTTGGAATACAAATAAAAATAAACTCATTACTTTGAAATAAAGCCTTAATTACTTTTAATTATAATTACAATTTCTTGCAAAGGAATTCAAACATTTTTCAAATCAAAAGAGAAAGTAAGTTCCATATTTTGTCTGTAATATAAATAGAATAGAAATTACCTTGCTCGACTATAGGACGATGCGGATTTAGATAGTATTTCTATTTAGAACTGTACTCCTGCAATTTTTCTTATTTTAAAGATTTAATAAAAGTAATTTTTTTATTTTAAGTTTAAGATAATTTTTATTTTTTATTCTCTAAAACATTAAATGTTGAAATGGTCTCCCTAAAATGCTACTCCGCAAACTCGCTGAATTCAGAGCGAAGTGGTTTTAACTTACATCAATTCTGGTGGCATTAAACAAAAAAAAAACCAACTAGGAACTCATTGTAAATAAATTTATACGGAAGCCGCAGATACCCGTGACATTTTTCGTTGACCACGTCGAACGACATATCAAATTATAGGTAGGACTCATTTCCATTAGAGGTTTCCATAAAAACATTACGGGTGTGCGGTCGTTCACCTTAATTTATTAACTTGGAAGTTCTGCTTTAAATATCCATTAAGGTAATAATATTAATCTTATCAGGACATTTCCGTAAAACCATGGATGGAATGTTAAAATGCCCGTATTTCCTGATTTTGATTGTTTTTAATTTACTGTTCACATGGGAGAAATTTTATTGAGTTTCACGCGGTTTTGTGTAAAATTCTGTAATGATATTAACTCTAAAACTGATTCAGTTGTGTGGTAAAAGCTATTTTTAAACATAAATCAATTGAAATATTGGTTCATTCATTTAACAATGATTTTAATAAAGGAAATCTTTAAAGTGGAAAATCGGATCAAAATCAGTGAGACTTAATAATCTGTAATTAGTCGTGTATATCACGTTATTTGCAAAAGCATTATTAATTCCAGTAATATTTGTTTTTAATATTATTCTTTTATTTTATTTATGTGCTTTTAATGTATTTTTTAAAGTTAATCAAATATGAATATAAAAAAAGTTTTTATATAATTCATTGTGTATTTTCGAAAATTTTGCATGTAAATAAAAAAAAACTGATAAAACGATTAATTGATAAAGTTTTCGTATTTTACTATCTTTACTAATTTTTAAAAAGCAATTAAAATACTTTGAATTTTTATTTTTTAAAAACTTTAACCGGTCCGAAGAAAAATGTGCTTTATTAGACAAATCGAATTAATTCTATTTAAAAAATATTTCTTCTCTAAATTCACTCAATAGTACCCGTTTTTAGGAATATCAGATCATATATAAATACAAAGAATATTTTCCTTAACTTAAGAACACTTATTTTCTTTTAAACATTGTACGAATTGTGGATTTTTTGACGAAAATAATTTGGAAATTCGTTCTTCTTGTAGTATAATACGTGGAAACTATCCTTGAAGGGAATAATTAGATTTATTCGTTTCTATCAGTTTAGATTATATACTCAATTTGAAAAATCTCAACGTGCTAATAATTGCATGAACCATGAACTAAAAAAAGAAAGCAAAGTGGCAGCAATAAGTTTCGAAAATAGAGGGTCCCATTTTTAAACACAAAAGAAAAAGGAATTTATATTCTTTAAAGCTATTTTCTTCAAGTAACAAAAGGTAGCCACATTCAGTAAATCACAAAAACATAAACAACAACAAAACATGTTTGTATTGCCTTAAAATTGCACAAACCTCAAACAAAAAAACGAGCTCCAGTCGTGCGTCCCATTTCGGGATGCTTTCGGTCGTCCAATATTGATTGAGTACTGGGAGGAAAGTAAGGGAATGGATCCACATTTGTGTGAAACACAGAACAGAGAGTCGACTGTAATAAATCTTAAACACCAAGAAACATTCTGGGAAACATGTGACACATATGCGCATACAAACAGTGTTATTATCTATCTTATCAGCTTTCCAAGTTGTGTCCTATATTTGGCCCTCTATTGATTGCTTTCCTTCCCCGTAGAATAATATCCCTCACCCTACCGACGACGACCACTGACCAATTTCGTTCCGGTACAAGTTTTGGTGCAACCTTAGGACACTCTGTTTCCTTCGGAATATATTTCAAGGAATATTTTAGGAAAATTGCATTAAGTAGAAAAACACAATTCAGGCCTTCTGAACGAACAATGAGCACCTCAGAAATGTTGTGTTCGATTTTATTGAATAGAATTAGAACCAAGAGGGAGATATTTCTCGATACACAAAACAAAAATATCATTATCAATTTTCATAAAATCATCATATCATTATTTACATATTTTCAACTGTAGGGACATTTTTAGTTTACCCTGTGTATAGCTTTAATTTTAGCTCCTTGGACTCCAGTTCGTCCTTCTGTAGACGAATGTTTAGAGGTTTTAAAAGATGTACTTATTTTTTAGTGTCGATGTTATAAAATAAGAGATGGTTGCTGGAATTAATTGGGGAACAATATTTTGCGACCTATAAAATGAGACTGTATATAAAAATTTAATTTTTTAATTTGAAAAGAAATAGTCTCAGGTAAAAAAATTGTCATTCAAATTTTAAAATTTAGTAGTATAAGTCTTGAAGAGAGACAAAGGAAGAAGTCATGTTAATAATGGTAAGATTTTGGATATTGTAGTTTTCTTTTTGCTTAGAATATGATTGTAAAACACTTTTTTATACCATTTTTTTTTACTTTTCGTCCCTTATTTGGTATAAATTATACTACCAAAAATTGTTCACTATTATAGACGAATATAAAAGCAAAATTCAAGATGCAAAATAAATAGCGTATCGTTTTCGTAAAATCCCCTTTACGATATATCGTAAGGATTTGTGAATTTTATTGCAACAACTTCTTACCACCCTCTAAAATGGATAACATGATAAATCTCTTCGTCGTGCTTAAAATCATAACATCAATGAAAACATTTTGATACTCACCTTTTCAAATACAAAAGAAATTGAAGCGATAAAGTGCATAAATTGAAGTAAAAATATTCTCGCATGTAAACGTTGGCATCGCCGTCCTCTGAGATGCAACTCCTATTCTGCCGTCGTGTTGCAAGCATCTCAAGACATCCTAGACGACACTTTTGCGTTCGCTGCTCGACGAAGTCAATTGGCAAAAAATGTTTTTGGCCTGAATGCCTATAACAAGCTGAAGAAGTCTGCTGGATCCCTTCCAGCCACAAATAATCATGATCTCAATGATTCCCCGCCACTTTTGGATCCCGTGTGTGTATGCCATTAATATTATATAATTTTTTATTTTTATTTTGGTAAATATTTTTTGAATGATGAGCTCTCCTTGTGTTTTTATCAGACACAAGTGCCGTAGTCTATTTCTGGCCAAACAATGGAGTTACATCAGCCAAGCAAATAAAAGTGATTATCATGGTGAAACTTTTCGTCTAGACGAACCTCAGAAAATCTTTGGGGCGGATTTTGCAGGAAAGAAAAAAAAAATTAATTGGCTTTATATAAACTAATTTACAGGGAAAACTGGTGATTTGCATGCTTGTTTTTTTTTTTTCCGAAACGACTTCGACAGGTGTGTGGATAGAATTTACTTCGGGATAAAGGTAAAAATAAGATCAAAAGAGATTTACGTGTCTACATGTAGTGAGGCTAAAAAAAATAAAACTTTCACTATATCTAGCATTATATCTCTTCAATCCATGGCTACTCTTTAACATTAAATGTTTAAAAATGGACAAAATAAAAATTAATCCAAAAATGTACTTTTCGAATTAAAAACTTGTATAACAATTTAAAAGCGTAGTCAATTATCCCTTATCAAAAAACAAAAAAAAAAAACCTCATCGAGGGTTTCGATCAATATTTTTAAAATTATATTTGTTTTTTAATTTTGTAATGTAATGCTATAAGCTATTATGAAATTATTTTTGTTGAAAAGGTAATAATAATGATGAACAAAATTAGAGAACGAGTTACATTCAACAATAGTTCGATAGTGTATTGGAAATCTTTTATTGTTTAACAGCTTTGCTTGGCTTGAGTCGAGTCAGGATCGATTAGATTTATCTTATTTGGCTTTGTCCGGGTCAAATTTACCAACGTGTATTTGGTTTAAACACTTCCGACTCAACTCGGCTCTTCCCGAGACTTCCACGGACTCAATTTAATTCAATGGAGCGGATGGACCCATCTCGACTTGGCAAAGTTTGTCTTGATTCGGTTGGCTCGCAATGACTTGGTTCGGAATTATTTAATTCAGTTTGTGTTAAGGTACAATAAAGAACAAATTTGAAATGTATTATATAAATATAATTACTGTTGGAATTTTACGTTTTATGATTATTTTTCGCGTCTTATAAATAAATCTGCATGAAATGTGTGAATAAATTAAAGAATTCGTAGTCCCAAGATGAAACGAATTTATTTTTTATTATTATACCTTTAATAATAATTAGTGAAATAAAATACTAATTAGTGTCATTAATTGTCGTACAAGACTTTGTCAATTTATCATTATTCGTTTCGATTTTAATCCAATTAAAGCGTTTAAGTTTGTTTTTTCTTTCTAGATAAAAACATGAGATTTAACGTCAGTATTAAATTAATTCTTTTTATTTTTAATTAAAATTAATTTGATGGAAAATAAAACTTTACATTCTAAATTAAAATGGCTGCTTTTAATTACTAAATTATTGATTAAAAGGTAAAGTTATTGAAACGAAATTGAATATTTTATTTTAAAAAAATTTCGAAAGATTAATTCTTCATATTTTTTATTGTTTTATTTTTCAGATAAATCGTGCGAAATATCTTGACTTACTCTGTACTGTTTTTTTTTATAAAATAATAAATATAAGAAATTTATATAAAAGATTTACACAATTATATATCCCAATTTCCTGTTTTTTTTAAATATTTTTTACCCATTTTAGAATTATTATTTTACTTGTAATTATTCTCATTTAACACGATTAGATTAAAATCTATTGAAATGTTTATTGTCAACTTTAAAAAATTCCATAATTTGAGATTAATTCAAGAGTAAAAACAAAAATCTTTGAAATAAAAAATAATTCCTGATATTATTTTTACTGGAACCCTTTAAAATCCTCTTTGGAATGGTAAATCCCATTCTTTTCATTTAACTGAAAACACCATCCCGCGAAATCCCTAGGGCTTTTATTTAACTAGGATGACAAGAATTACAATCTTCTGTAATTTTTCCTCGTTCATAGCTGCAAACAAACTGAAGGATATTTTGTCAATAGGCATCCAAAGTCCTTGAACTCAACTTACAAAAGTATTATCTTTTCAAAAGGATTAACACGAACGGCACGAACCTCTCCAAATTGAAATAATTAGAAAGAAGGTTGCAGCAGAACCACAAAATTGTTCCCATCACTTTGCTACCTTCGACAGCCACCAGATAAAATCTGTGGGATTTTCGTTATCTTGGGCCGAAAAACAGGAAGAAAAAAAATTCTTCCTTTCTTTTTTTTTATTTCCTATTCGTTGAAAGCAATCCCATCACATAAAAGAATTAATTTCAGTTGAGAAAGCCTTTTGCCGATCTTTATTCCAGTGACGCTTCACAGACTCCTTTAAGGAGATTATTCTAATATCTTATGGTCCCTTCAAGAAAAAAAAAAACCCGTTTAAAGCTTTGTAGACTTTCTGCCTGCGTGGCTTCTAATTTTCCCGATACCTATCTCTAATGTCTGTGATTAGCGTTCAATGAACTATAACTCCCCTTTGAAGGGTTCGCATCGAATAACAGCGGGGTTGTTTAATGTCGTCAAGGATTTTCTGGAACGTTAATCAGTTCTTCAGGGCGTTTGAAGTGTTTGGAAGTGATTACATTTACTCCTTTCCGAACTGATACCTAAAATTTAGATTACAACCAAAAATGAGTTGGATGGCACTTCTGAAAATGGAGCAATAACCCATTAATATTATAATTTTTAAAAATAGATGTTCCAAATTTTTTACTTTGATTGAAGGATCCACACTTTATTAAAAAACAAAATGCACAATCTTTCCTTGAAAAAAAAACACTTCATTTTTTAAAATAGCAGTTTAAAAACTAAAAAAGAAAATATTTACCACAAAGTCTATAATTCTAAAGGACTAATTGTCCGATCCAATTCCGACAACCTACAGCAAAGGGTTGTAAAAAAGAATTGTTTATCTATTTATCGGTGACTACACTAGCCTATAGTAACCTATAATAAGGATAATTAAATTCTTAATAGATCTAAAGGTAAATTATGGTTTCTAATTGCTTTACGTTCTGAAACTATCAATTTACGTAATTGTCCAGGTTAACCGATTTTCGGGAGAGTCAAGGTTTCAGTAGGAGGAGGACCTTTCTACATTGTTAAGGTAAATTCAGTGGACAGGTTATATCTTTTTACAGTCGTTTGATAAAGTGACCCGTAGAAAGAGAAGTAGTGAAAAGTGATAGTTAATTTTTTTTCTAAATCAATCATATAAAAAGGAAAAAAAAAAACTTAAAAAAAAAATAGTAACTAAAAAAAATATTAACTAAATTTTCACTAGCCTTAAAAGATCAATTTTTAAGACAATGATGAAAAACTGAATATGGATTTAAAAAATTATATAACAAAGTTTTTATAGCATTTATCAAACAGCATGTCCCTTTTATTGCTCTATTTGCCTAAATAATTTTAATTCAGCAAATTTACAATATTTATCACTTACTGTACCACCACAAAATGGAATAATAAGCTAAAACCTCATAGAGTAAAATCAAAACTTTGTCGTTGCTACTCCGAATCGTTTAAATTTTTGGTTTCCTGGAAGAATCACATTAAGAATTATTAATAAAATTAAAATACTGGAACGACTGCTACAGTAATAAAACAAATTTGAGCGGAGTACATTCTTAGTATAATTACTGAGAATTGTATCAATAATTAAATAAATTCATCACTCCTTTTTTTTATAAAAGAACTCAGATTTAGTATGCAAATATTTGAAATTAAAATTAATTTGGTGAAATATTTATTTATTTATTAATTTACAAATTACTCTTTCTTTATTTTAATTGAAATAGTAGCATTTAATTTTAATTTTAATTTGTGGATTTATTATAATATTTTTTTTTTGTTGCTTGTAGTTATTTAACGAAATTTATGTTAATTAAGTGAGTGGAATTTCTATGGAATTTAATTTTATTTGATTACTTTATGTAGATGTACGTTTCCATTCAAGCACTTATTAAATTAATTTTGTTCATTTACAATTGTACTTGTATTCAAATTTTTAAATTTTATAATTTAAAAAAAAAAATCATTTAAAAAAATGCTATTTAAATATAGTACAAATCAGAGGTGGTCCAATTAGAGGAAATAAGTTTTAAAAAAGTTGTACATTAGTCAAATGTTTTGTAAGGTGTAGTTAAAAATCGTTGAGAGTGATATTTTAATAAAATACTTAATAAAAAAATTAGAAAACAAAAAAAAATGAAATACTTTTCTTTACAAAGTGAAGTAGTACAATAGTGAAAAATAGAGATATATGATTATTTTATTATTAATTAATAGACTATATTTTCAATTGATTTTATAGAACTGTCTAACATGAAAGGTTTTATAGGAATTCCTGAATGAATTTCTATTTTCAAGGAATATGCTGGCAATTAGAGGAATGGATAAGAAAAATTACCCCTGATAAAAAATTTCCCTTACTTTTGTTTTTTTTTTTTTTAAAAACATCTGTTAAATTGTCAAATAAAAATTTTATATTAAATAATTAACAATTACTGAAATACGGAAGATAATTAAGTTACCTTAAATTTAGCTAATTGGTCTCATGTTTCAATTACCATTATCTACTAAATCGGAAAAGCGTTCAATTAGTGTTAATTATTTATTAACACACTAAAAGCCCCCCGGAACGTTGAATGGCATTTGTGCAAGTCCATCAAGTCACTTGGCTTAATAATTCAATTAAGAATTATGATAACCATTCAAGATCGTTTTATCTCATCAGAATTAGATGTTCAAGAATAAGAAATGATATAGTTTTTCTCTACTACCGATTCCGTAAAAGGATAGTCCGATTTCGATGATAGCCTTAGCATAAAACAGTGGTTAATTATTCACTTTAAGCGTCGGACTCTTTGAATCGATGTATTTTAACATCAGTCCCTGATTTTAATTTCAGATCTTTCCTCTTAGAATACAAATTAAAATTTGCAAGTCGATGAGACTGGCACAGCCGTAGAAATTGAAAATGAGCTCCCTCGTTCTGTACATTTACTATCAAGAATTTTGGACTAGGCGCGTAGTGTAATTGCTACAAGGCCTTAGCCCTCGAGTACCATAACGAATTATTTTATATTCATGAGTGAATGAATTTATCAAAGAATATATTCCATGTTCTTTGATACAAATCCTTCAAAGGGAGTTCTTAAGAAAAATATTTTCTTGGATGAAAATCGAAATTTTCACGTTGTTGCTTTGCTGTGACAAAAAGAGAAAATACATAAAAGATGGAAACTAATCAAATTTGAATTCTTACAATTAGTAAAAATTCTAAAATCTGTGTATAAGGATTTTCAAAGTATTTCATCCCAAATCTTATATAATTTATCTTATACTTCTATTACCCCTCTCTTGTAGGATTTACGTTTTTGTGATAAAAGCAATTATTTTCCAAAGTGTGGGAAAGCTTCACAATCAATTTTATCTGACAAGATGAATCGATCACTAGATTCGGTTTTCTCTGAAGGTAAACAGGGGGATTACAGGACAGGATAGGTCAGGTAATGAGACATAAAAGTAAAGTTTAAAATTTCTCCCCCCACCTTGCCAAAAACCATCAGAATGAATTGTTAAGCGTAAAGTATTTATCAAAGAAAACAGTAATTATACAAAGCAAACTTAATTTCACGCTACACTTAAAATGGATTTTCCATTTTGCAAGGTATAAATCCATTCAAGGTGTCTGTTCCTGGATTAGGTGTTCTGTAGAAGGAGGGATGAGTATATAATCATTTTATATTTTTTATGTAAATACCATTTTAATTAAAAGTATTAAATTTTAAGCCTTATACAGTCGACATGCATTTAATTCTTTTTATAGGAATTATAATTTTCGTTTTGAAAAAAAATCTACCTCAATGATTTTAAAATATAATTTTTGTCTAGTATGTATTTTTATGCATATATAGTTTTTAAAATTACTTTCTGCAAAAAAGAAAAAAAAGAGAGTAGTCATAGTATGACAAAAGTGATTAAAATAAGACCAGTTTCCAAATACTTTTTATAATAAATTAATAAAATGCGATAATAGTGTGAAACGTCTTCTGAATTTACAAAGGTTTTTCTCTTTGCAAAAAAAGTTAAATAAAACTTTTACTTTTAAAAAAAAATCTAAATTGATTTTTAACGATCTACTTTTAAATAAATTTTAAAAAATTTCCAGTAGAAAATTACGATGCAATTCCTTCTAAAACAATTTTAGGGTCGCATAATAAAACTTAAATATGCTCTTAAATATTTTTAATAAATTTATACAGAACTTTAAAATTAAATTGTAAATAAAGTGACAAATTCTGGGGCAATTTAATTTAGATCACATATTTTAAAATTGAAATATTACAAAGAACATCTCAAAATTATAACTAATTAATTATATTAATTTTAACATTAAAATTACCGAAGAAAAACTTGCATTTTTTTCTATCACGTATGGATCACATAAAAAGGAAGACATTTCCAAAAATAAGTTATTTTCATTTATTCAGAAGAAAAATATTCATCAATATTAACAATGCATGTGATTTTTAGTTAGTTAGTTTCTAGAAGTAATCATTCCGACTGGTACGATAGTTCTAGTGTTAAAATACTTGAAAAGTCTTAAGACAAATTTTATATTCGTAGCACTTAAATTTGATCGTAAAATAAAATTTTTTTCTTTTTCCTAACTCATAAGAGTTCTCGTAAAATTCTAAATCCAAAATGAACAAGCAAAAATTTCTGCAAGGTCCACAGAAAACTTTTATTTAGCCAAAACAAACTGCTATACGTTTTTTATTATTTTTTTTTTTTAGTATCGGAATAGCAAACAGCAGAACACACTCAAAATTTTAGCTATAAAGGGAGAGCTACAAGTGAAATGGAAACAGCTTCAGTTGATGGACCAATTTCATTTTTTATCACCTTGAGAACGTGATGGATAGCTCACCGTCAATAAAAATACCACCGCATAAATTTCTCTGAGCTATCGCCATCCTGTAGGAACTTCTGTTTGATTTATTTTCTAAACCAGCACACGTCCCATTCGTTAATTGATTCTCAATTACAGGAACGTCCGGGACGAAGTTAGTAGTGGCTCATTTAGCGAAAAATGGGAATCGTTTTTTATTCTGATGGAATCGGTCAGGCCTACTTCTTGAATTGGATTGACCATTGTTTTACGAAGATTCTTTTGTGGGATTCTGGTTGAATAAACAATAATAGGGTTTTATGAAGCATCTTGTTATGTTATATAGACGATATCTTGTGTATATTGTAATAATAAATCAAATATCTGCTGGATTCGTACTACTAGAAATCAAAACTAATTAACTTACGTATTTTTGACCACTTATGGAAGAAAGGATATCATGGTATATTCTTTGTTAGAGGTATATATTTTTAGTAGATCGAAATTTTAATCAGTCGATAGATGGTCTACTATGAAAATATAGCACAGCACATCTTTAAAACATTAGCATAAAGATTTTTGTTTTTGTTTTATAAGTTTTCTTAAAATTTTGTTGCTGTATTAAAGATTTATTAAAAATTTTAAATTGAATCCAATTTAAAATTCAAATCCACTCAAAAATACAACCCAAAAAGATTATATTACATGAATTGTGATACAATAATTTTATTAAAGAAGAAATTTGTCTGAATAAGAAACAGAAACTATTGGAATTTCCAATTTAAAAGTCGAGACAGGAAAATCGCTTATACTACTAAAAAAGAGTACGTGAAATAAGAATAGCCTGGAAAAGAGCTATCGTAGAGATTCTTTTAAGTTTTTTTTTAAACATTTCCATCTAGAACAGAACTATATGGAACTGTTTCCGACGTGTGTCGTGTATACCTTGCAACTCTATCCGAAGAGCATCACGAAGGACTTTGTACAAGGCTCGTTCGGATGGAAAGGAAAAAAAAAGTACATGAAATAAAAATAAAATCAATTCACATTCAAATCGAACGGAAGAAGATCTTTTTCAGGCACCGATAAAGGAAAATTCTAGTTTTAAAGGGCTACTTTAATTGCTGTTGTCTGTGTTCATATTTCTTGTGAAAAAAATAAGAAACGGAAATCGATGGAAGGGACTTCAGCACAGTAGAACAGATTTTGACAAAAAAAAAAAACTTTCGTCAAGATAAAATCTTTAGACAAGGGTTAACTCTTTGGACTGTTTATCTAAACTAATGGCTACTAATGGGATGACAAATAGGTCTCGCTGAAAATTTGAAAAGTTTTCGATTCTCATGCAAAACCATAACCCCCTTCAGTTTGGTCTATACCAAAGGATGGATAAATAGAAATTTATAAAATTTCATATCTGATAGACAGCGCCCCAACTACTTCTTGAGATAACGTTGGAGAAGTTGGCCAAGAAGAAGTTTATTCCATTAGCGGGAGCCATTAATCAAAACAATTGATTCGTTGCAGATTGTATCAAATTGGCAGGAAGACAACGCATTCATTTGCCAGATAATTAAAAGTATAGGCTGAGTATCGGGCATATTTACTTTAGATGTCGGTGGCATGGAACCTGTTTCGGAGGAGATAAATGGCCCCAATTTGGCTAAGTGAATTTCGTTTTTTTGTTTTGTTTTTTTTTTCTTGTTCCTCCTTTTTGATTTGTGTCCCAACTGCTTTGGCGTTCTGGCTAGCCGGGCTATTTGTTTTCGTCAATACTTTTTTGTTTCGTCGAACTTTTTGTTATTGGGGGATACCTTGAATTGATAAAGCCATTTATCGTTCATTAGTTTGGCTTGGACATATTTTCATCAATAATCCGAATTTATAGAGGTAATCATTTGTTTTTTTTTCTAATCCTTTTGTAGACCTTTTTCTTGTACTAGGTACAAAATCTTAGGCGAAAATTATGCTTTTGTGTTAGATTGTAAAAATTTTTTACTGGATTTAAAAATACTTGAAGTATTATTAAAGAGGTCTATAATTGTGATGGATAAAAGTTTATTATGGAATCTTGAACTATTCTATAAATTATAGAAGGATTTACTATTTCTGTCATTTATCAACTTAACTCGCTTAAGAAAATTAATTGATACTATCGACAAAGTACTTTGAGTTTTATATATTTACTTGAAAAAAATAATTTTTGCGTTTTTTTTGGTTTGTTTTTAGTATGACTGAACAAGTTAAGTATATTTATTAATGAAATAGTCTTTAATTAAGGACACATTCTAACAACGTTACGATACCAAATTAAATTCAAAATCGAAATGAGACTTAGTTTTATTTACTACGCTAAAAATGCAACTATTATAGTATAGCAATTTGGACAGTATTTCTTTTACCACTAGTATAAAAGGCTTAGTTTATTTTGTTCAATATTTATCTATTAGCATTGATATGTATGTACAAAGTTTATGCGAACTAGGTATCAGCTTTGGTTTGTCTATACTGCTTTTTGTAAACTAGAATCTAAAGTATAGTACTTTGTTAATATCTTTAAAGATATGTTTATATATTTTAATGAATAATACGTAAATGAACTTTATTTGGTCACATTTCAAAAGAAATCAAAAATGTTCAACCTGATTTAAAAAAAAAAAAAAGCAGGAATGCTATCCTATAAAATCGAAAACGTTTAAATTTCATATCATTAGCAATTCTGATGGTGTGAATAGATTCCCTTCAGAGACACGTATGCCAATTTTTTACTCACTTCAACGTATTCAAAGGTACGTGCTTGCAATATTTAGTTTCATGGAAATTTCAATTAGTGACTATAAAATTCGACAGACTAGTAAACCTGAAAATTTATCTCCTCATCTTCTCTCATAAGGTGGCTCGAAAATGTCTCAGGTATATCCACTTTTAGGTCTGCTCCTCCATTTGGCGACACGACACTACCTTTGTTTCATATACCCTAATTTGTCACGTTCCACCAGTCATTGCTCTTTCGCACGTAAAAATTGACAGTGATATTTCGTTAGTAAAACCAGGTAAAATGTTCTCGACTGCATTTTGTATGCCAAACAGACACACATGTGTTTTGTGGCCCAAATATCCTCCCGAAATCCCTTTCTCTTCTCACCTCACCCAGCCAATGAATAGGGGCAATATTGTTCTTGAATTTGTTGAAATTCTTCTAATATCGACATGGTACATCGAAATGGAAGACTACAACATAAATTCGCTTACAGGTGACGATGAATAAAAAATTCCAGGACTGTTCGAATGTAAATTGAATTGATTGGGTCACATCAATGTCGCCGAAAGGATTTCACTAAACTAGATTAAAACATATGCAGCGTCCGGTTCGTACCAGGGGGGACGGATTCAGAAAATTCGATTTGATGTATTTGGGACTGAATACCAATTCGCTAATGGCATAAATATATTCTTTCGATAGTGGAGCACACGTTGTCTACATCTAAACCTGCAATGTGAATTATATTCAACTTAATTATGAAATTAAATTAGGGATTTTGAAATTATTCGAAGGGATTTTTTTTTTTCAAAATCTACTCTATTATTGATTCAAGAATTCGCTACTATTATAAAGTTTTTAATTTAAGAAAAAAATTTGTTATGCCACTCGATAGAATTTTCAAAAAAAAATTATCTACTTTCGTATTTTTCCAAAGAGATATTATTTTAAATTTTAACTTTGTCTTAAATACGTTTCAGAATGAACTAATGTCACATTTTTCCAAATAAATTTTTTCGAATTCCAAAAAAATATATTTTTAATTTTATAAATTTTAATTTAGTGTTATTTTGTTTAAATGGAAATTAAAGTTTTTAAATGCAAAATAAAAAGAGTACTTTTAGGGATTAAAATTTATTTTTACAAAAAAATTTCAAAATTAATAATGTGCTTTTCAAAAGTTTAAAAAAAAGAGCAATATTTTTATTGTTTATTAATTTGTTTATTTCTCCATATTCTTAATTTTATTTTATTCTGAATTAATGATAACAAATTCGGAAAATTCGAAATAAAATCACTGTTTCTGAACTTTAAGAAAAAGACGTTTTAAATTTGAAAAATTACTACTCCTTATTTTTATAATTTAGAAGTTTAATTTTGGCTTTTGTTTTCTTTTTAATGCTATGCGGTTTCTCGTTTTTGGTAAAATATCCAAAATTTATAACGTGATCTTTATTAGTTTCGAAAAAGTATTTCTATTTGATCGATTTTATTATCGTTTTTTAAAATAAGTATAAGATTATTTTATCCTGAATACGGAAATTTCATTTTTGTTTCTTCTTGGGCAAATTGTTAAACAAATTCAAACCTAGAAGAGAATTTAAAATCGTGTTAATTATTGCAAGCTACAGAGTTTTAATACACACCAAATTCCTACTATTCCAAAAAAAAAAGGTTTAAACAGAATTTATATACTTTTTTGATTTCATTACGCATGGTATAACCGAGCATATTTCCTTTAAACAGGTTAAATAAATATTCCTGGAGGTTACACAAAAATCTATATCGATTAAAAATTTAAGCATAAAATTATGTCCTAAAATAAATCCCTATGCAGAGAAGACACCACCTGAGACAACGATTTCACCTTTAAATTATTTTGTTGAACAAAAGCAAACTCGTGCTTGTTTGTTCGTTTACATAACATTCAAGTATTTGTTTGATTTCATATGCTTTCCAAAAACAAAAAAAATGAAAATGTATTTCACCTGAATGCCATTTATTGCCAACACTGGAACTCTTATGCTGCTAAGATGAAATACATACCTGAGAGCGGTATAAGGCATTAATCAAACCGCCATAGACGGGGGAATTTTCAAAAATAAATTTTCAAAGTTATAAATTGATGTAATTTTGTGCTATTTAAACAGAAAAGGATGAGCAAATAATCATTGCAATTCTTATTCAATTGTCGTAATAAATTCAACAAATTGTTCGTTTTTATTGGAAAAATAAAATATTATTTTTCTTATTTCAATCAGATCAAATTAAGGTGGAAGATTTTATAAATGGAATAATATTTCGAATTGTAAAGATGCACAATTAAATATAAATAGAAAGAGAGTTTTAAATTGAATGAGAGAAATAAATTTCACGGGTAATGAGCTCCTTGTTAATTAGCGACAAAATTGTTGTAAGGTGGTGTAATAAAAGCAGTGGTCCCATATTGCTCGAGAACATCCAGGGATTCATGTAGCTACATCCTGCTAGATAATTAGAACTTGTTATACACGACATTTCAAATTATATCCTAATGAGCAAAACGTGCGATTATTGGTTTAACGTATTAAATTCTTGATTACTAATTCCGATTTCACACTTGACCTTATTATTCGAATATTTGATTTGTCTAACGATAAAAATTCTATTAGAAATATTAGAGAAGGAATGTGCGATTATTGGTTTAACGTGTTAAATTCTTGATTACCAATTCCGATTTCACACTTGACCTTATTATTCGAATATTTGATTTATCTAACGATAAAAATTCTATTAGAAATATTAGAGAAGGAATGTCTTAGATACTTTTAAAACAACTTTGAACAATTTGCATCAAAATATGTTTTTTTTAAAAGTATTAATTGCTTAACAATTTCTATGTTCAGCGATCTTCAATATGATCGAAGTTTCTAAATGATTTGTTTTTGCTCTTTTTAAAATATTTAAATAACTTCTTTACTATGTAAGGGCATTGAATTAACTTAGTTAAAGTTTCAATTTTTTAGTAGAATATGATTTAACTTAGAAAACGTTGAATAAAGATGACACGTTCAATCTGTGGTAATGATCATTCACTTGTAAAAAAATTGCAAAGTTGAAAAACGTATAATTGTTTTTTTTTTCTAAATGTACTATTAGTGAAGTGTCAAGATAACACGATTACAATTAATAAAATTGTAGTCATTCAAAATACACGTCCTACATTAGTTGAAGAGAATTTTGTACTTTAAATTCATTATTTTAAAAATCTTCTATTCGTAAATTTACAAACAATAAATATATAATATTAATAAATAATAAATACCCTTTTGTTAACTAAAACCTAAACAGTTTGCCACAAAACCTGTTCGATTTTATATAAATCCAATTTTTATTCTTTTTAGAGCTAAATTTATCAAAGATTATATGATTTAATATAAAAATAAGCTTTTTAGCAAAAGAGAAAAAATAATTATTTTTCCATAAAATTATCCTGAAATAAGTGTGTTTTTGCTGCCTTAAGTACTTTTTAAATATAGCACTCTTTTTAAAAATTTCCACTACAATATGTACCATTTTTAAATTAAAAATAAGAAAATTCCAATTTCATTTAATACTTAACATAAAATATCCTGATATAAAAAAAATAGAAAATACCTTAACGTTAAGCCTTAAGTATTTTTTTTATATTAAAACATAAGTTCTTTTTATATCATCTTATAAATTATGTTATTTATTTTAAATAAAATCAAAAGTTGTGTTTAGTTTTTAATAATTTCCATAATTTTATTTATAGTTTAATTATAAATTATATTTTATTGTTATTATTTATCTTCATTAATTTATTTTATTTTTTTTTAATTTAACTGATTAAGTTTAAAATCGAAACAAATTTTTATAATATTGTAAAATAAATTAGAAATTTTTAATTATTGTAAAATTGTATTAAATTATATTAAAAGTTCATTTCAATAAAATCTTTCAACTTCAAAGAACTTCCTTTATAATGAAAATTGAAAATAATTTTCATATTTATTGTGTGGAAATATGTATTTATGAAATTCTGTAAAGTTTTATGAATTTCTCGCGGCTTAATTTTGAGGAGCAGATGTGAGTGTGTGGCAAACTGAAAATAATTTAAGGCTTTTGTCTACTTACGTATAATCACATGAGCATGAAGCCATTAAATCTTGTTCCAATGCGAATTGGATTAAGAAAGTGTATAAAACTTTTTGTAAAGTAAAATATAAAATGATTCTTCTCCCTTGGAGGATTTTAATATAAAATTAAATCGATAGACCGCATCTGGTTCAAAGTTGTTAAATATTTTCGTTTTTGAAAATGGCCAACCTCGTCTATTCCAGTTGGGATTGTACTCTATGATTTTGGAATGATTGTATAACAATTGTATGTAATCAGCAACAATTACTCAATCAAATGGGAGTTGGAAACCGCGAAATAATTTTGAAATAAACGAACCTTTTGCTATCTTGAAAATTTCCGATAAACTAACACAAATACTGTTCACATTTAGCAAACGACCTGACGTCAGGTCAATTGCAACTGCATTCAAAATTATAAATTATAGAATCGTGAATCAAATAGAGTGAAATTTTAGTTAACTATCGTTCCCGATGGGGTTCATTAATGGAGTCCTTCATACGTCCTGGGATGTGGCTTTTAATAAATGTAATTTTACCATTTCGTACTGATGGTAGAGGAAACGAATGTTGAAAACCACAATTTAGTCGAATGTCCATATAAAAGGGACTCACTATGAGATATTGTGTTATTCCAGTTGAATTTTAATTCCAAGTACTTTTGCTGTAGTGTCCCTCTTATTCAAGATTTTCACATAGAGAAGGAGAAAGTGAGTGATTCAACAAGTTCCTCGGTAAGAGCCATCTTAATGTAATTCTTGACATCAAGACAGACCGACAAAGGAAATTAAAGATATTATAAAAAAGATTCTATGTAATTTCTTGTGGAAAAATAAATAGAGAGGAAATAACAGAGGCCGCAAACAATGTCCAACGAAGAGAAAAATCAATAGCGGAAGTAATGAAAATGTCTTCTACAGCTACTCATGAAGACACCATGGGAAAATCTTAGAGAAAAAACTCTTGAAAAGATTGAAATATCCTGTCGTAATTTTTTTTATAGTTCTGAAACTTTTTACCCTACAAAAAGTGCATGTTAAACGTGCAAACTAGAATTCAGTTTTAAAGACTTTATTTTACTTTTTATGTTTTTATAAAGATAATAAAATGTTCTTTCCTAAAATTACACTAAACTTTTTAAACAAATTTGCAGAAATACTAAGCAATGAGAATGGATGATTGGAATAAAAAGTACTTTCATTTAGCCAGATTCAGTTTGAGACTTTTGGGATGCTGGCCAGAAGGAAGGATAACACCATTAAAAGTGTTTCTTATAATTGTAAATTTGAGTGTACTATTTTCAGCTACACTTGGAGAGTTTGTTTATGCAATTAGTAAAGCAAATGAAAATGCTACACTAAGTCTCGATGCCCTCTGTCCTTGTATGACAAGAATAGTGACTTTGGTTAAACTATTTTTGATTATTGTGTATAAACAAGAATTTATGAATTTAATTCATGAAACTAAACAACTTATGAAAAAAGGTAAGTTTATTTTATTTTTTATTAAATTTTATGTGTAGAATTGATTTAAATAAATGCTTCTGATGTTTTATATTACGTTTTACAATGAAATCGGGTTTGAAAATAGTTCTTAATTAAAAAACAAAGTTTTATATAAATTTATTTATTAAATTTCTATCGTGTAAATTCAAACCGACTTTGGCTTTTTTCAAAATATTCCTTGATTCTACAGTGTACACGTTTTTTTACACTAGAAACTAATTTCCCTTAAATTGAAATCGAAGGATGACCTTAAAAAACGAGAAAACTTTAACGTAATCGCACTAAATCAAAAATATTTCCCATAAATTTCAGAAAAATATGGAGGCAAAATACAAATCATCAAGGAAGCAAACAAGACCGCACATCTCTACGTCCTTTTGGTGTTCGCCTTTGGGAATTTTACAAATATGTTTTATTGTTTGCGCCCAATTGTAAAGAAGGTGTACTTCTACAGCATGGGACAAAGCTCTACCAATGAATTGCCATTTAGAATTGTGTAAATCGAAATCCATGAGATTCATCATAAATTCGTATTCAAATCAGAATTTGCCGGCATATTTCGGCGTTTGTATTAATTTCAGGTCTGTTTACGATCTCTACAAATCACCGCTTTATGAGATATCGTATCTTTGGCTCGGATACTCCGGAGTTGTAACCGTGTTCGGATTTTCTGGTATTGATGGAAGCTTTATTGGATTTTGCCTGTATATTTCGGCCCTATTCAAATCCATACAATTTGACTTGAGGCAGGCATTCCATAATATTCAAAGTTGTTCATGCTTTTCATATTCGAATATGATTTCTTAAAGTCACGTTTCAGGTGAAAAGTTGTCTCGTGCCGATAACAATGAGTTATTTGAACAACTGAGACCAATTATACGAAAACATATTCATCTTATAAGACTAACCGAGAAATTTCGCAGATTGTATACAATTGTTATTTTGGGACACTTTCTTTCAGCTGCTCTTGTACTTGGAATAAGTTCGATTGATTTAATTTTGGTAAGTAGTGTTGTCCTGATACATGGACAAAATGTATATAAACGCAATGACCTTAAATGATGTTCTAATAAAATATAAGAATTAATTTTTGGATTTTTATTATTTTTGTAGATTAAGCCAATTTTTTTGTTTTTTTATATATATATATATATATATAATTTATTTTTATGGGTCTTTATTTAACCCATATTTTTTAAAATCCAATTATTCTTTTTTATGAAACCTATAGGAAATCATAATAGAAATAGTACTCGTATGTACTAAAATTTTTAAAACATTGCTTTTTTATAAAAACGTATTAATTATGTTGAAAATTAGATAATTTATAAAATAATAATTTAATTTATATCTGGTTAATAATATTAACATTGTTCTTTATAAAAAAACTACACTAGATAGTTGGATAGAAAAAAAATAGGACATAAAAAAGAAAGATATAAACCAAAATTAATAATGCTACTATAGATAATCTGTTGTCATAGAATAGGTACTGCACTGATATGTGAATTTAAATTTTATGATTAAAAAATAAATATCCTATACTATATTTTTTATAGGCATCAGGATTTGCGAAATTTATTTATGTGTTCTACAATCTTGCCGTTCTTACTCAGCTTTACATTTATTGTTCTGGTGGGTCCCATATCAGTGAAAGTGTAAGTATATTTGCTCATATTTTAAAGCACCAGGATAAGGGTAAGATCCATAATTTGAAATTGACAGAGATAGAACTCAAAGACTTCTTCTATTTCCTTATGAAGATATTTCCTTTATGAAGATTATACACTGATTTTTATTAAAATCAAACAATTTAAAACGATAAAATTATCTACAACACCTAGCTCAATATTAGCATACACTTTCAGAGTATTGCCATTGCTGAAGTAGCTTACTCTTGCGAATGGTATAAGTGTGATATTCGACTTCAAAATATAATTCTTTTGATGATAATGCGATCCCAAAAGGGTATTACATTAACAGTACCCTTCTTCGCACCTTCTTTGCCAACGTATGGAACGGTATAGTATACTTTAGACTAATCTTTAAATTATATTACTAATCGTCTTCTTCCAGATTCTTAGCACCTCAGGATCTTATATAACTTTACTAAAAACCTTACTTTAAATCCTTGACTACAGAAATCGTGGATTTCCCTTTTCAAAATGATGCCATAAATGTCGAAATAAACGATTATTGTCACAGTGTGAAATTCTGAAATATTTCAATTAAGGTATCCAAAATGTTTGATCCATGAATAAACGTCTCTTCAAAATAGTTAAATATTATTTTTATTTTTGGACAGATTTCATATTTTATAAAAAAAAAAGAGAAGAAAAAATCCTCGCAAATCCGTAAACATTGTTTTTAGACCCATCAAAAGCCGTCAGGGCTCGTCAAAATGCCTATCATTTAATGTAGCCATTCACCATCATTTCACAACCAAGCTAAATATAATAATAAAATATCGCCTCTCCGGCGACGACCTTGCTTTGTTCAGTCAACCCTGGGATAGTGACAGGAAAATCGATGAGCCCTGTCTCCACGATTATGTAAATTTCTTTTAACTTTCGGAGGAAACTGGGCGATAAAAACAAATATCTGCCGCCTCAGAAAGCAGTTGATTTTACCACTTGTTTCGTCGATCGCATTCAATGGGAAAGTAGGCTACTCTTGCTCCCCGAAAAGAAAAAAAAAATGTATATACATATATCGTATTATCATTACATTCAGCCCCCAGTAAGCTATCACTTTCTATGGGTATATGGGATAAAGAGTAATATTTTCCAAACCCTAAACATACCCGTTTTTATCCCATCTGAGAAAATCTTATTCCTTCGAAAATTCACCGATTTATGTATTCAAAATACTTAAGATCAAATTTCACCCCGAGGGAAGATGTCGTATGGGATCCGCGTGTACGACGGTACCGGCTTGCGTGAATTGCGCACAAAGTATATGTCGTACTTATTGTACAACAGACTCTAATTTCAAAAACTTTTAAATTTATAAAAAAAAAAAACAAAAAAAAGAATTAATATAGGAAATACTTTTTTTTCTTTGAAAACAGAAGAGCTCCTTCTTGTTGTTTTATCTTTTGTTTTTAAGATACTCAAAAGATTTAGAAAAAAAAGTCCTAAGAACATTTCATATTCTTTTGTATTCATGAAAGAACTTTAGAAAAGCCTGTAATTAAGCTCCATATTTTATAAAATTTTTGTTGAAAGGTACATTTTTACATTTTCCATGAAAGATCATGGTCAGGGGAATTCTAAGAATGTTTTCTAGACAATTCTCACGTTTTTTTTTTTGTTATTGCCAATTATGAGGAAAATGGCAAGGTGTTTTTTGTATAGTCTCGATTCAGTTTAGGCGTTTACACACCTAGGCTAGGGTCAATTCAGGTCAAGTAAACGTTTCATTAGCTCTAGTATTTCAAAAGCTGCCACTTAAAAAAAAAGTAGTAATATTCTTTGAGATAGAACAAAAGTAGTTAAAGTTGAAATATTAAAAATTTTACCACCTGTAAATAAGTTTCCATTTTTCCAAGTTTCTATTTAGTCCTTTTTCTTTGTTTTTAGTACAATGACCTGTACCAAAAATAACAAAAACCAACATTTGAAAAACTATTATAATTGTTCAAAAGAAAATTTCCAAGGTGGAAAACAATAACTTTTCCCACGGTAATTGCCATACAAGAAGAAAAGACCAAAAGTGGATATAGTGGAAAATTGTAGCTGCGCGTTCCATTTTTTAGTCCTATCTTAATGGATATCTAAATGGGTGGATATATCTCGTTTGATGTATGAATATGGCTTTTCGCCTTATGCTCCTCACCTTAGTTAAACACTCGGGGGAAATAGGACGTGGCTGCCACATAAGACCAGGGCAAAATATCCTTTAAAGTGGTTATGGGTATGAAATTAAGTTTTCATAAGATTTGCGTCTAGCATGTTACGACCCGCTTTTGTTAGAATAAAAATAAATGTTCGCGTGTTATCCACAGACTTTATCACAGTAATTTTTTTTTAAAGTAATAATTTATGTGGATAAAGTTAAATACGTTTAAATTAAAGAATGAATTTATTTTTGGGTGAAATTCTTATTAAAAATTAAAATTATGGGCTTGAGAAAACAATTTTATTTGTTTATAAATTGAAAGAGGAGAAAATACATAGGTAAATTATTTACCGACTAGCAATTCTCATTCTCCAGAAGAAAAAAGTAACCAGGAAAGATTAGCTATTTGAAATCAAATCTAGAGAATTACACGAAGTTGGATATCGCCAGAATTATTCTCCGTATCTCCTAGATACCTCAGTACCCATCCAGTCTGGACGCCACTGACGTCACCCTCTATGTTTTTTGTGAGCTTATAAGACTTGTTAGCTCTCTGACTTGAACTAATAAGACCGGCTATTCCTTTTCCATTGTAATAAAAAAATTGAGTTGTTTTGAGATGCAGAAACTGTGGTTTGAGTGGTTTTTTTGGCTAACTTTTTTTTAATTTGGCTGACATGATTGTCTCCAAAACTATAGTCATCTAATTGAGCTGAAGCTTTTATCGATGAGGATTTCATTTTTAAATTTCAAATCTGAAAACCTTTGCAATTTTACAACTTACTTCTAATTTATCTTAACTAGAGAGTTTTTCTAAAAAGTAATATTTTATTCAATTAAAATGTAGACCCTTAAATTTCTAAGTCACCGCTCAAACGCGTATTCAAACCCATATAATTATAGCTAGAAGGAACCTTTGAAGAAAGGACTTTCCATTATGATACTAAAAAAAAGAAGAAAATCGGTACCCTCCTTAAAAAGTTATTTCATAGAGTCGTCACCAGAGAGACAGAATCCCTTTCGTTCCTTTTGTCATCAAAGATGCCGAATAATTTTTCATGCTGACCATAAGAATTCAAGAAACTTCCCGGAAGTCATTCGGGTCAAGTAGTACAATTTATCAGGAAGGACTTTAAGACCCGTCTTTTATTATAATACTTAGCGGACCCTTCAGAGCTCATCGGGTTTTCTACAGAAATTATCTTTGCCCAAGGAGATGGAATCATTTTTAAGTTTTCTGCATAGTTTTCTACCACCATATTTTCGGTTCATAAAAGACGGAAGCGATCATAAAAGTCACAGACAGTGAGAAATGCTCGACTAATGTTGGAATATTGCAATTTATGGTGCATGCAGAGTAGTTATTAATGAAGTAACATAATAACCATAGGATATAATTTTTTTCCCAACCATCGACTAGCATCTCAGGAAATTTAAAACTAGAAGGAAAAAAAATCAGCATTCATGCGTTACAGAGAATACTGGTCGTGTCTAATTAGCACTGTTCCTTTCAGAAAAAAATAAAAAAAAACCCAGAAGCTTGGAACGTTCTAAATCACTGCAATAGCGAAACTTTTTTGCATATTTTCCTTTTTTTTTGATTTTTTTTTTTTTTTGGTATTCTTTCAATGGAAAATTTTTGCACTACTCTCGAAGAACTTTCTGATGATCATAAAACCACCCTGCAGAATTCTCTTTGCGACCACCCTGTTTATTAATGGGACTTTACTCAATTAAATGCAGGTTGTTTTTCTGGCTATTTCTGTCACTATGGCGAAACCGTCATCCGTTCAAGTTTCTCTTTTCAATTATTTTACTGCTTCTGGCCCAGTGGAGCGGTCGTTAATTAAATTAGACTATGTCTGACAAAAATATGTCATTATATCATTGGATGTGAATAATCGAAGGCATCTGTCTTTTCTGGATAATGCTATTCCGTTGAAAACATACAAATTAATCATTTAACCTAGAACGTATGCTCCATTCAAACCAATTACATCTGTTTCATCATTTTACCAAATATCGACTGTTGCCGAGGTCGTCGATACAAATAAGAGGAATCTAACAGAAATTTTGATATATTGAATCTTTTATCTTGAAGTAATGATGAAACTTTCATTAGATGAAGAATTTGTTACTTATATCCATGTCTTTTGAGCATTTAGAAGAATCTAAGTACACAAATTTTCGGAAGGCCTATAAGAAATACAAAAGGTTTATAACGTCAGAAAGATGGAGGTTATATAAAAAATGAATACTTTATCATTAAACAATTCATATTTTCATATATCGTTTATGATAAAGAATTTGTTTACGGTTAATTATTTTTTTTATATAAAATAAATATTTAATTATGAGTGATATTTCTAACTTCATTGATGGATTTTATTTCTATAAAACTTTTAGAAAAAACAAAATCTTTAATAAATGTTTTTTTTAAAACAGGGTGGATTGCAATTGAACTCTGAGGTCGAATTTAGTTTAGTTCACTTATTTTTTATTTTGCATTTATAAAAGGAAAATTTTAAATAGTTAAACAAATTTTAATTTTGAAAATAATCAAAAGTATTGAATGAATTTTTATAATACCTTAAAAATAGCATAGGTACGATATCAGTTTTAAGAATTCCGACCACTTTATATAAAAAACTATAAAATAATTTCGTTTTTAACATCAAACAGAAGGACATGAACTTTAGTTAAAAAAAAACGTACACTTCATTTTTCTATACTCTGATTTTAATTGAGTCTACTTTGCCACTGTTTTGATTTCATGTATTGAGAATAATGACCTTAAAAATCTCCCAAAACAAAACGTTTATAATCGATAATATAAAAATAGTTTTTGCATTTTAGAATAACTAACAGACAAACAAAAACATACAAAAAAGTGAGTAGCAGCCCAATTTCGAATTGAAGTGTGATAAATAAAGAAAATATAAACCTTGAAGGTAAGTTAAGTCGTTATACGTAAAAGTTAAAATAAACAAAAATCTAAATTACAATATAATTTCAAAATGTGTTAACTTCCCTTAGAAATTCAACATTTTCATCATACAAATCAACAAATTACTCTCTATGAGATAAAGTTTTGTGAAAATAATTGAGGCAAACATCCTACAGCATTTCCTAAAGTGGTTTTCACAGAAACTTAACTTATACTAAGAATCCTTGAAAATCGCACCATCCATGGATAAGGATCTGCATTTCAAGTTAAAATTATCTTCTCATGGTTCAAATTCGTAGAAGGAGATCATACAAAATATCGAATAAAGCCCAGAGAAAATGCAAAAGTCCCATGAAATTTCCGAACTCTGTTACAAGGAAAATTATTCGGTATGCAATGGGATGACGGGTAAAGTTCGTCTCGTATTTCTTAAGGATGCGAAATAGACGACGAAAATGATGACGACACTAGCAACAATGATAAGATAAAGACAAAAGTTAAGTTCATCATTCTAATTGCGGGCGAATGCACATTTATTTCTTGAATTTCAATTAATTAAATGAAAGGACTAAGGCTATGGTTGTTTAAGGGCTTTACTACAAAACTCTGAATGCAGTTGGGTTTCTCTTTTAATTAATTTGAAGGAGTCTCAGAATATTTTCAAAGTAAGTTGTCAAGTTGTTAAGTAGTCACACGACAAGAAATGGTGATGATGATGTTTACCCTTCCATTTCTTGACACTTACATACCTCTTTTGTTATTTAGTGGAGAAAAAAAATAAAAAAAAAAAATAAAAAAAAAAGTTTATTCCGGATCAACTTGGCCTTACTCAAAATGTAGCCCATACATAGGAAACCTTTTTCGGTACATTGAATTTTCATCCTCTCTCAAGTACCGTCCCGAACCAATATCTCCTGAGGTAAGTGACGATAAAAGTTTGTTATAAGGTTGTTAGAACCCTTGGGTACACTATAATAAATCTGAACAACAACATCCCGTAGTGTCGACAGCAACAGTCCCAACTATTTTATTGTTAAAAATTTTCCAAGAGGTCTCTTTCTCATCGCAGTCCCGGCATAATGTTAGCCAAATTGCTCGAAGGTCTGATTTCCGTCAAGTACGTAATGTACTTGACAACTGAAGTGGCTGAATCGAAGAAGGACAACGATGAAGATGAGATGAGATGCAAATTTTCTGATACGAAAATTCCTTGCGATTGCAGGAAATGTTCCAAATGATACTATCTGGCAAATAATCAAGGACCATCTTTACTATTGTCATTTTCACGCCAATGTCTGTCTGTCGTAAAAATCAGAAACACTTCCGCCCGCCCGATAACTAGCCGGGCTTCCCTTTTATAGCCTTAAGGACGTGATGAGAAACAGACGTCATGCCAGATGACCTGCTTCTGATATTGGGGCCGCGTTAAGTGCCACCAGGATGACTCTTATCAGGCGTGATATTTGTCCACTGGAATATTTTATGGTAGCGATAGTAGTAGAACCCGTATGCGTATAAGTTATGAGCTGACATAAAACTCTTTACGAGCCTACGTATATTATACCATGTCGGTTTGTCGCAATTAAGGCCCTGAGTTGCATAGAATTGGACATGAATCGGATTTGCAATCTGATGTGGAAGGCTGCAAAATTGCTTAATGAGAAAATCCCTGCACATCCCTCGGGAGCTCGCAGATATGAACGGTTCCCGGGTTATCGTTTTGAGAAACTTTATAGAGATATTTTTTAGGGCTTAGCTAATGCTATTTTTTTTCGAAGTACATCGTTTATTTTAGTACTATGTACAACTATACTTAGAAAATTCTGTTTTTCTGTTTAGATGTTTACTAGAAGTGGGAAGAATGTAAATAATAATACTTGGGAATCCGCAAAAAAGTTGCTTACTCTATAAAAAATGGAAAAAAAAATATTTCTATACATTTTCAAAAACTAGCATTATTTTTTCGTATGTGATATGGTAAAATAAAAATCGCACTATTAGGGAATTACTCTCTTTTTTTTACCAAAGATTCAAAATGTATAAGAAGTAGAATAATTTTTACAGTAACCTTTTAAAAATCATTTCCATTATTTACTTAGACGTACTTTAATCTAATATTCCTATTGAATATATTTTCAGTGATTCATCTCCAAGAAATTTATCAAAAATAAAACCCATCAGTGGTGTGTGTGATTCGCGCACTGAGAATTCCGTACAACTAATAACGAATGCGAATAATTTAAAACTTGTTAAACAAAATTACCAATATCCACTTAAAATGGTAAAACTTTTTAGTTTCAGTTGATCAGTAATAGCACAACTAGTCTACAGTATAAGGGGTTCTATGTTTCGTTCCCATCTTGACCAGAAAAGTGCATTCTACAAGTTAATGCCATTTTTAGACTGTGAAGTAAACTCGAACTCTGTACGAGGAAAGTCAAAATTTAAAAAGACAACTAGAAATTTGAAAACAATTTGCTGAAAGAAAGTGAATTATTTTATTAAAATATACTAATAAAAAAATTAAGTCATAATATCTCTACAAGAACATTTTTAATAGAGTAAAATAAATCGCCTAAAATACGAGTAATAAAACAGTAACCCTGTTTATTTTTACGATGTATCACAGAGCCTAGATTCTAGATCCGCACAGGGACAGACGGTAAGGGTTAAAACATGAACTAATGCGGATGAAACCTATTTGCAAGTAAGCGGAGCATAACAAACTCATAATTTGCCCTATCCCCACGGAACCTGAATGAGACTTTCTTCGATGATGCCCCGATGTGGAACTCATTCGATCGCATTCCAACAAAGAAAATTGAAATCGATACAGCTTAAGGGTCTCGAGCAGATTAGAGATAACATGGCATGTGAATTGAATGAGTTTGAGTCTGAATACTCTGAATGCGATTCTAATCTTCAATCGGAATGCTTTCTGCTCGGGATTTGGCTCGTCAAGAAGTTGCTCCAATTGTAAACGACACTGATGGCATAAGAGCGCCCTGGCTCTACGACGAGGGTTTACAACTAGAATCCGAAGGTCCACAGAGGGGTAAAGTCAATATGCGGGACGACTACTTGTTCACTTTGCGAGGTAAATTGCTAATTTTCAGTGCAATTTTGTATTCTATGTGTTTCAATTGATTTCAATTGTCCTCGAATTTCCAACTCCTAATACCCAAGGAAATGTATCTGTTTTGATGCTATTTTTAAACGGGAAGCAATCTAACCATTTCCTTTATTGGTTTCCATCTAATGAATATATTACAAGGACTGCATAAATTAGTCCTTAAATGAAACCTTCACTACAAAATAGCTTATAAAATTTTATCTGTTTGTCCATTTATTTTTAAATCATTCGAACACATGAATTCTATAAAAAATATGCTGAGTTGATTTTGCAGGAGAACGTTTAAGAAAGAAAATTAATTTAATATACAATTTTTTATACAAGAGGAATATCAATCTTAAAATTTTTTATTAAAAAATTTAAAATAAAATCCAGAGTTGAGAGATTCAGTACTGATTTTCTTTATATCATAATACAAGAATATCCATCTCTAAAATTATCCTAAAGGATTGATTAAATTTGAAAAGTTCGACTGCAATTTCATTTGTTCGTAGTGTACTAGGTCTACTATACCTAAATTCCCTCCTAGGGAGTTCTAAATCAGTTTTTGTATTAGAAAAAAAAACAGCCCTCTTTCCATTTCTCACCCCCTGTTTCCAATTTATAAAGTAAAATCAGCGGCTGCAGTAAGCAAACAAATTTCCACGTCCAAAGTAGCGCCACATTTTCTTGTTTGTTTCACAAATTGTTGAAAACTACTGGCACATTGTTCCTCGTCTCTAGCACCTCAATATTTTTTTTTTTTTTCACTTCGCCTACAAGTCTTTTTTTTTCTAGGAGTAGTGTAGTTCTAACCTCTGGGCTGTAAGATCTCTCAATTTTGCTTTATGTTACCCATTGGGGGTAGATTTTTTTCACGCCATGAGACGGCAACAAATGGAGTCCGGGGTTAATTGAATTTTTTAATCAAATTTCTTGCTGAAAGTGCGAGATCAAAAAGAATTGCAAAAAAAAAACAGAAAAACTTAATTTTTCCTGACGTTGGGGCCGAACATGGATTACATAGTAAATAGTAGTAGTATAGTCTAGCACGTTGTAGAATACCGTCGAATAAATTGCCAAGGTATTCCTTTCTTTTTCTTGCCAGCAGGTGTGGGAAATCTACCTACATCTATTTTCTAGGAAATAGGTGCCCAGTAACATGTCAGATTTGTTGTTCATAAATGAACTCCACTGAATTACTGACGGGATGAAAAAAGTTAACAAGGTTTTTTTTTTAGTAGCAGAATCCGCCAGTCTTCTATTAGCGTGCCGTGTTGTTGACGTCAACCGCCCAGGTATTGTGTGGATGAGGATGAGGACAACAATATTCGACACGCGCATTTTTTACCACATCGGGTAGCCACAAAACATTTAGTTTTATATTTTTCATACATTATAATATCAGTCAACATTTTTTTGAAGGTTTTCTACAACAGGTGTTGTTATTATTGGGGTATGAAAACCTTTTGATACAAATGGGCTTGTCAATTTAAACATTTTATCCTCGTATACCGTAAAAAATATATTCTTTTCTTTTTCTTAAAAGGCCTACTCTCCCATGAGAAGATTTTAGTGTGATACACTTAAGAATTTTCTAGGAATGGGGATGTCTTAAGAGTGCCTTTTAAAAGCCATTTCCAGGAAATTCACTTAAATTTAGCTTTTTAGCTTTTAGTTACATAAATTTAATTACAGGTATGTGATATGAAACTAATGTTCCTAGATATCAATACTATGTAACTTGAGAATCGCATCTAACGATGGTAATTCAGAAGATCCTCTCTTAGTATTCATCATATTCGACTATGACTGGAACCTTTTGGTTCTTTTTCTGTAAATACGAACGCGAAATCGGTAGCTATGGTGTAGAATAGTAAAAATAAGTACATCTTTTTATATTATACTTATACCAAATCCCAGGAAATATAAATGAAATCTTAAAATAGAAACTTAAGATATTCTATAACTTAAGATTTAACGTGCAGCAAGTTTAGGTATTAAAACCCATAAATTTCAAAAATGCATAAACAATGTTTATGACCATCACTTGAATACTTTAAAATTAGCATTTTTATTTTATTTTTCAATTGAAATCTTCATCTGAAGGTTACTAAAAACTCCCATCTAGAGCACATATTTAATTTTCAACTTTATACCACGGTGAATTTTATACCAGGTCGTAAAACTTGATTGAATTGCCATCAAGAGAATAGGATTTTGTTTGTGTTAATTTAAGTAGAAAATTTTCTACGATAAAATTTTCCCTACTATTTTTTTTTACATTTTTTTAATAATTTTATCACAGGATTTTCTTATTTAATAAAGATGTTTAATTCTGATAAAATTTTAGGTGTGATAAAATTTTTTTCTTTGTTATACGAGAAAAATTTTAGTACTATTAATACATTTTTTGTTAAAAGTGTTTTAGATAATTCTTTACTCGTGTGATAACACGGAAATGAAATTTCTCTTCATATGGTGTGAAAAAGTATGATAAAATACCACTTATACTTCCCTTTCTACAAAAAATTATCTACACAAGGTGAACGTTCAAAACAGGACAATAAATTCAATTAAAAATAAAATATAATATCTTTTCCCGGATGAATTCGGATACACCATCCTCGGAAACCTTCCGTCGTTCGTATCCCCATCTAAATGTATCAAATAAACGCCTCCTGGACCAAATCGTCTCAAAAAATAAAATAAATAAAGAGAAACCCTGACCATTTTTATGAAAAATATTTTCCAGGAAATGCAGAAAGGCACTCCTCTTAAATTTCACGTAACCGACGGATGTGAGGAAATGGGGGTTGGATCGAAAAGAAAATACTAGAAGTAGAAAACATATCGAATGGTATAGGGTGGGTCGGAAGTATATCCTTTGAAAATGTATCCCGGCAGAGGGCGGTGAACTTTATCTTCATTTTTAGTTGGAGGAGTGTTTGACATCTCACTGAAAGGACGAACGGAAATTAACGGAAGCGTAATTCAAGAAGGAAACGCCAAACGATACATAAAACGACTTGTGTATGTTTCTTGAGGATAAGGAACATCCACATCACCCCCTCACTTGTTCTTTATCTGCTGGAAATACATCCGTATAAAACTAAGCTTGAAGGAGATGATCCTTAGAAGAAAAGTCTAGATAATTATGTTTCTGTCGGCGCAATTACACTGCAGTCATCTGAAAGATACTACCGGTATGATACCCATTGCATAAAATTAAAGCTACACTATTCTAGAGGTAACCTCCGGGAACGGGAGTTCAAATGAATTTCCTGTTCGTGAAACACGTTCACACAAAATACATTGAAGGATTGCATGTAAAAGTTTTAAGGGCGTTCTATGGCCTTTGGGTGGTACGTACTTCCATCTGTTCGACGTTAAATTTTGCGTTCACCCAAAGGCCAAAAAATATTTACATAAAGTTGAAATTTTCCAAAGTACCATAGTCCGACCCTATGGTAATTTACATGTGGTCATTTCGCCCTAATTTTGCCTATAGCCTCAAAAACTTAGCAAAGTGCGAAAATCGAGCCTATTTAGCATCAGTGGTACAGTTTACCCATTTATGGAAACATTCCATCCCAGTCAAATGAAATTAGTAATTTATCAGCAAAAGTAAATTTACGAATTAACAGCCTTTAAGTCTCTATCGACACCGGCCATGATACTGCTCTCTATATTTATGCTAATCAGAGACTTGTGTTTACCCTCAAGTTTTCATCCCGAAAGTACATTTTTACCTCAATTTTACAATACAAGGGATGCCGGATTCATTTCCATGTTAAAAATTTGCCGCAATTCCAGTTCAAATTGTCATACTATTGTAAAAGGAAGGGAACAACATGAAGAATATTTTTTTGTGTGCCACAAATTCGTACTAAATCTATATTTTCAAAAAGAAGATACAAAAAAAAAGAAAAATATAATTCTTATTATTTAATATTTACTGATTTAGGAAGCCTTGACGTACTACGGTGTGCTACACTTTGACTGGCATGTACTAGCAACGGCTGAAAAGTTCTAAGCTTGAGATATTTGGAGTTGCATTATATAATCTTCGTTAAAACTTTAAGAGAGATCTCGTTCACCTCATTGTGCTTGGTAGTGACATAGTAAGGAGTAAACTGGAGTAGGTATCATCTTGTTGATGCGACATCTGAGAACAGAGAAGTAAATGAAAATCTTTTATATATTGCTTTAGTAGCGATTAAGTGTGGTGATAGAGCGTATATGAAAAATCTGTTAAAATTTTCCAGCTGTTATCACAAATGTAGGAAGACAATAAACCCAGTTTTATATAGAAGAACATTCTCCACTAAGTTTAATTGCTCTTATATAAAATATTCTAGTCAATCAAAAGAACATTCTTTCTAGATTGAACATCTAGATAATTCTAACCATGTACCCAAATCTAATTAAACTTTTTCTAGAAAACTTTTCATTTTTGTGAGTGCACTTTTCTTTTCTTTTTTTTTCCTACACCCCGCCTCCTTATTTCGAAAATTCAATTAGACTGTCGTCAGTGCAAGATGGAACTTTTCACCATTTAACAGATAAAATTCGAAGAAAAGACGACAAATCTACAAACGAACGAAAGTTGTTCTAGTCGTTTATTTAACAAAAGAGCGCCCACTAATTAATAGCGTCTATTATGCGTCTCACGAGGGCCACAGTGTAATTTAATC
Source organism: Proctacanthus coquilletti (assembly GCA_001932985.1). Taxonomy (NCBI): domain Eukaryota; kingdom Metazoa; phylum Arthropoda; class Insecta; order Diptera; family Asilidae; genus Proctacanthus; species Proctacanthus coquilletti. The sequence continues at coordinate 376,423 of MNCL01000099.1, read as the reverse complement.
GTGGCTACCAGTCGCACTCTGGAGGCCGACTAGCTCGTTTCTTTATTTTTATTTTTTACTTTTTTTTTTGTATCCTAACTCGCGGATCCAGTCAAGGACAAAATAATTATCTTCACAGAAAACGTGTTGAGCCTTACAATTTCTCTCTCTAGGTGGGACTCAATTCACGTGGCAGAGACATAAAGAGGCTTAACATCTTAAAGAATATACCTGAAAAAAAAAGAAAAAGAAAAAGGACTTGTGTAATAACCACCGATTGAGGTGGCTAAGGATGTCGTAGGAGGAATTCTCAAGTAAATTACACAAAGCATCAATTGCAAAATAAGCCAACATTTTTAAAAATTATATTTAAAAATAGAATTTTTTGTGATAGTATGATAAGTCGCTTTGCCATTCGACATATTTTAATGATTCATGTTTGAGTCCGATGAAAAGAGAAAGAAATTAACTTTTTTAGATATTCAATTTCATTCTTTAAATATCCCTTTAAAAATTTATAATAAATAAAATTTAATTCTCAATTTGTAATTTGATTTAAAATACAAAAACAAAACTTTTTTCTATTTTTTAAATAATAGTAATAAGTCTTAGCTTTTTAATCTAATTGCTTAAATAAATTTTTAAAATAAAAAAATAAATTTGTTGTGTCCTTTTAAATTGCTGCTATAATTTAGCTTAATTTACTACCAAATGGAAAAAAAGAAAAGCAGAAACAAAATGTTTGATAGAATTCAAGTTAAGTACCTTCACAAAGGCCAATGAATCTTCATAGTACTCGCTTAGCACGAGATATGGAGCCAATATGGAAAACAACAGTCGTTTGTCATCATAAGGGACAGTGAGTGGCCTGCACAAAATGAACAAAGTTTTTATTCATTGGCTGCAGATGTTGGGACAACAAACAATAAAACAAACTTCCTCCTTGAATGTCTCCACTTTATGTGCATCCGCGTCGGCTTCGTCTATATCAATTCATGGCCTTTAAAAAAGCGTCCTCCTCGGCGGAGCGCCATAAGTGAATTAGTCCTGAACGGGCTGGCACTGCTATTTAGAAAACCCAGTCGATCCCAGTACCTGCAGACTGGATGTATTCAAAGGGAGCACATTAGGGCATTATAGGCGCGCTTCAGACCCACTTATAGACGTGCATATTGTAAAGAAGCCCCCTCCGGAGGCGCCAAAGGGTAAACATCTTTATGATATGCTGTGTTTTATTCACGACAATGTTTTTATTGTACCCCCTCTGAAAGGGAGCTAAATTCGCTTTTTAGAACGACGGGTGAATAACGAACAGAAAAATGAACCACAGCCACAAAAAGAATTAAATTGTAAAATTGGTGGAATAAAAAGAGTCCCCAGATCTTTGTATGAAAAATAATAACAATAATAAAACATATGGGAATTCTCATTTTGTGGAGTAAATGGCTCTTTTAAAATCGTTGATTTCAGCGTTTTGTGGCATCGTAGCATTGTAAAATTAATTTAAAATTGAAAGAGCGCTCGTTTTTAAAAAACCGAAAGTATCTATTTAAATTTATGAAAAAAAAAAATAAAAAAATAAACAAATTTTTCTTAAAGTGATATACTCATATCTTCGACGATCTTTAAATAAGGAGGTTTACTGGTGAGATTTTTCACTAGACCTTGATTATAAAAATTTAAGCAAAATACTTTAAAAGTCTTTACGAAAAACAAAATAATAAAAAAATAAAAATGACGGAATTAAATATATAAATAATTATATTACACTAAACCAAAAGTAATTGTTCTTAAATCTAGAAAAAACAACATGATATTAAGTTACCTATTAAATTTTTAAATATTTGTTACATTTTTATACGTACTTTTTATTACTAAACAATTTTATGAATTCTTTTTCATTATATTTATTAATAATAGAAAAATGTTTAAAGTTATTTTTCACACTAAATGGATATCTTCTTTGTTTTTGTCTTTTAATTTAGCATTTAAATAATTTTAATATTTTCTTTATTAATTACATTCAATTCAAGCAATTTTGAAAAGAAATGTTTCATAAAGGAAATCTAAAACAAAAATTACACTTGAACGTAAATAAGGTATTTTGGGTTTAATAAACGTAAAATAAATAGAAAAATAAATATACTTAATGCACGTAGTTGTAAGTATTTTTAAGCGTAATCAAACTTAAAAGTATATTTTTTTACTAAAAAATAGACACTAAAGTTTTCATCAATTTTAGAGATCTCTAAACAATTTTTAGTGTATGTAAAATTTGAATTATATAAAAAGAGTGTAATTTTGTTTACTTTTTGATAATTCTGGAAGACTATGTGTGCAACAAAATACGGATTTAATATTTTACAAAAATACCGATTAGTTAATTTAGCAGAGTACGTTTAATTTTTTGGATTGCTGGGTTATAATGTTAAATTTGTGATCTTCCAATTAAATGGCCTTTATTGAAATGTTTATTTCAAATTGAACAATGCGTACAGCACTTATTCCGAACAAAAAGGGTCCGATTTCAAATCAATGTCGAATCCAAAACTCAATTACCTCAAGTCGAATCGTGTATTTATTAATTGTACGAATGTAGCAATCGGCAACATGAAACGCCATAAAAATAAAACATCGTAAAAATAAAGTGTATTTTCAGATTTTTATATTACAATCATTTTCCGAATATTATCCCATTATACAGAACCGGAAAAGGGGAGCAAGTTCTGAATGCTTGAATAAAGCATAATTATTGACAAACCACTGTCTGAAATCTGAAATGTTTCCCTGGTATATCCTCGGGCAACATATCCGGCATGTAAGTCCTGCACGAACCCGGGACCCTGGGGCCCTTTTGAAACTTTTAAATTTCTATTTAAAGCAGGCCCGACCTTGGGTCTTGTTTATCTTTCAATTCCCGATGTACACGGTCGGTGAAATTGGATGTTATCCGGCTTAGCATTCCATGGAACTCTTCGGGCAGAAACCTACAGGGCCGGGACGATCCCAGTACGTTTTCGGTCTATGTCGTCTGCATCCTTTCTGGTGTTGCTGTTCACGCCGCACTGCGGACGTATTGTACACAGCACTGGCGGCATTTCTAAGGCCTATAGGTACACCCGGCTTGTCACCAAGCGTGGAATGGGGCGTTAGGTTTATCAACTACTATGATTTTTTTTCTTTTTTGCTGTGCCGCTTTTTTGACGACATCAAATAGCATATGTGGAAGAAGGCTTTTGAAGTTATTTCCGCTCGAATTTTCCTTGCTTTGCTAAGACTTTGATTTGAAATGCGAAGGAACACATAACAAGCCACCGCGCGTCGCATTATGACGTCCAAGGCTCACTCTCACCGTCCCTCCTGTGAATGGAGTTAACACTGCGGAAGAGCCGCACAGTTTAAGACGCGGCGCGGCACCGCTAGTAGAGGTTTATATGAGTTCTAAAGGGTTTATTTGGGCCAATGGAAGCGGAAGTAAATTTTCAATTATACCAAAGGGAGAACACCCAGAAAGTAGAGCTCTTTAAGGGTAGACTGTTCACGAAAAGAAGTGGACCGTACCTTTTCTGAATTAGACGCTGTTTAGAAATTGTGAAGTATTTATTTGACGTCGAACATAAAAAGTAAAGATTTATTTGGAAATAACGATATCAAATATGTAAGCAGTCAGAAACTTCAATATTTACTACAAAAATGGTGATTATGGAATCACAAAGATTTGTCTACTACCAAAACACAAAAAATAGGAAAGTTATAAAACTTTTCTTAATAAAAGAAAAAAATTAATTATATATTGTAAAAATTGTGACTAGGAATTTTAACAATTAAAAAAAAACACCATGAATAGGAAAAAAATACAAAATATAGGAAATAAGAATAATTCTGGTTATAAATAAGAAAATTTATGTGTATATATTTCATAAAGTGAAAAATATATGCACGTTTAGTTTTAAACTATTTCTAGTATAATTAGGGTCTATTAGCCATTAAAAATAATTAATGTAAATTATAAAATTTTGTAAAATTAGAATTATCAGAATTATATTTTCATTTACACTTTAACCTTTGAAAATTTTAGAAAAAAGTAATAAATCAAATATAGAAAAAATCAATTAAAATATTTTTTGGAGGACTAAAACCTGGCAACAGGTTTTGATACAAAAAAAAAAGAATTATAAAAATAGAAACGAAGCTTATTCATTTATTTTCAATTGGAACGAACAAGGTATTATCAAAAATTAAATCATTTTTAAATTTAGTACTTATGGAAAGGTATAAAATTAAGATGTCATAGAATTGAAGTTTAATTTAATGATAAATTTAATAAAAGTTTAAGCCCTAAAGAAAATATTGAAATGAAAAATTCTCTTAAGCAGCCTTTGAAGGAATTTTGACAAAATTTGTAAGACTTTTCATTATATCTTCTAAATTAGTATTAGTTAAAAAAAAAATGTTTCTTACACAAAAAAAAAAGAAAAAAAATACTTCTCCAGGTTTTGCTACTTATGTTTTCAGAGGGAATTTTTTTAAAAAGATTTAAGAATAAAGATCGACCTGGAGAAATATTAACGTGTTACTGTCTCACGGTGTTACTCAAATATAGCCACTCATTCCACCTAGTGGAAGACATTATCACAGTCCAGTTGCTAAATTAACTGCCGGGCTGTAGGTCCTTCAAAAGGGAAGTCTAGGTAATATTAATTCTGAAATTATACGATGCCTTTGATGAACTTCAAAGGAGCTCTGTCAAAAAATGTCTTAATTTTCTTTTCAATTTCACAGGATCATGCTGAGAAAGAAATCGGTGTCTTGGAGAGTTTTTGCCTGGTTACGGTGGAGCTTGAAAGAAGCCCCTTGTGTATATATGAAAATATATTTATACCTTTCATTTTCTCCCCAAATATAATTGAACTCAGTGAACAGATTTCAATAAAAGAAATAAAATAAAAATTGAAAGGAAAGATTTCTTAGAAATAGCAAGGGTGATATGTTTTTTTACGTTTTCAGTAAAACGACAATTATGGGTTATTTTCCAATTTAAAGTACACGGTACGAAATCAATTCCTAGAATTATTTTATTTTTATTTCTTCCTAATAAATTATTTCTAGGAAGGGGAAAAACATTACCAATTTTTTTATTATAACTTGACACAGACGATAAATTTCACAACAAATTTTCGAAATTCTCATCCTGAAACGAATAACTATTATTTTTAAGAATTTGTTAAATTTGCATTCTATTTTGAACGCTACATCCAAGGATCAAACACTTTATACCTTTTTAATAATTAAATAATTAGCATTAAAAGTCACAAGATTTATATGGACAATAAATCTCAATTTGGAATCAATTGTTGTTAATAAATAATAATAAAAAGCTGCACTTGTTGAAACCCCTCCACAAAAAAGGTACAGTGGATTTAAGTCTCTATAAATCTCCATAAGCTCATTTGATAAATTTAGGTGTGTTGTGTAAACACAGGGGGATGAAATATGTCCAGATTATTGCAAACAGGGGGAACAAATGAAGCGTATTCCCTTTTTCTAACACCACCAAAAAAATGTTCGTATTATTTATCAAAAGCTGGTAAATTTAATTTTGTTCTTGATCAGTATTCTTAAGATATTTTATGCTACTTTTTTTTTCCAATAAGTTTCAGAAACTCTTATTTATTGTACGAACAGAAAGTTATAAAAATTTAATAGCCGTCGAATATTTATTAAAGCCGATAAATTTTTTTTATAATATTCTAAAATTGATTGTTTAAAAATAATGACTTCAATCAGCTAAGCTGTAAATTGTTTTACGAAGTGATACTAAGATCGAGCTTATTTTTCAAACAGGATTTTTTTAAGGTGCTTTTTTTTAATAACATTCTAAAAAAATGTAATTACCTGCTTGAATATACTTTATTAATATTTAAATGCAATTTTCTTACATTTTGTTCAGAAAACTTCTGATGTTCATTACATTTTAATTTATTAATTATTTTATTTATCATATTTTTAAGTTTTTAATCTTATTTTAAAGATAAACAAAGGCTAGGAGCACGATTTTTAAGATAATTTTTAGTTTACACATTTGGATTAAATTAGAAGATAAAAATATGTTAAAATGCACTAGCTACAGACTGAAATTTTACCCAAAATAAAATGTTTATATTTTAAATATAAATTAAAGTATAAAATACTAAAATCTTCCCGCCCTGAAATTACTTTTCAGGATTTTTCTAATTAGTAGACAATTTACATGAAAGTATTAGAAGTTCTTAGTAACTTCGAAGAATCTTGGACGATGAAGTTACATACAAAATTGAAATTTGTTTTGTTCTGTACTTTTAAAACTGCATTAATGAGCTCATAAAAAACATAAATTCGGATAATGGAAATGAATTTTAAATGTCCTTTTACAAATCCACTGGGAAATAAATTTGAAAACAAAGAAACAGAAAACGAAATGTGTATTTTCAAACTTGAAATCAAATAATAAAAAAAAAAAAACAAAATTACTCAAAATCAAGTCCGAAGGGTATTCTCGTTAAATACCCCTAAGTAGTAATTAATCTTAATTGAATTTTCGTGCTCACTTGGAAAAAAAAAAACTTTAGAAGATTATTTTTACAAAAGAAAAGAGCATATTTCTTAATCCATTTCCACTTGCTGTTGCAATGCGCTCTCTAAAGGAGTCCATACTTTTCACTTAAACTGCAAAAAGCTTTTCCTCCAAAAAATTAAACAAATGTTGAAGGATACAAGTTCTGAAGTTTCATTCTACTCGAACAATTTCTGGTGAGTAAATTAAGTGCATTTCTTCGTTAGTTCCAGTTTCTCAAAATATTCTTTGAAATGGGAGACGCTTTATGGACTATGTATTAATTCAGTTACCTATAGGATAAATCTAACGATCCTTAGTAACAGAGTGCCATAGTCTCTAATTTGTATATAGTTTGCTTTCTGAAAAGCGTATTATAATTTCTTCTTAAAAGGATGACCATATAAAATATGCTTCCCTCAGGAAATCCCAAGGACTATAGTTTAGTCAAAGGATTTCCAGATCCTGTTCGAATCTTGCACAGACAATTAGCTTTACAAGGAAAGAAGAAAAAAAGAATAAGACGAGATTTTTCTATTATCCTTCAGGATACTAGGAACGAGGTAAGTTGATCACTGTGGAGTCCTCATCGGAACAATGCCACACAATTATTGCTAGCTTCTTGCGAAGACCCATGTCCATCGTAGCCAGGGTAAAAGAACTCCAGCGCTATTTTTCGCGTTAACTGAAAGTGTTCTTAACAGAAGTTATTTGGGTCAATTACTTCAATCTCTCAGGGAGGTCTTTATGATGATGATGACCATCTTTGGAGCATAGGAGGGCATAAGGACTGCTTGAGCTTTTGAGCTGGGCACAGCAACACTACAGGGTGATTACTTGTCTTATGGTCGAGATTTTACCCTATTCGTTTTCACTGTCTGAACAGACAGCATGAAAAATATAAGAACGTTAATAACATCTGAAAATGCTACATTTTTCTACCTTCAGGTAAAGAAAAAATATTTGACTTGTGACCATTTACAATTTAAATTGTCTGCTCCTTGACTAATTATTCGGAAGATTAATTGTAATTGTACAATTTTCTTTTTCTCAAAAATTTAAAAATTACGACTTTCAATTTTCTCCACGGTAAACTTTGACTGTTTTACAAATTTATATCTTTTTTTTTATATTCATAAAAATGTCATACACTTCTTAAAAGTTACAAAAAGATTGTATTATTCACAAATCACAGTATGGACAAATAAGATCGAAAAATATGCATGTATTTTTAAAAATTCTAATTATATTGAATAAAATGAAGTTTTAATACATATTCGATTATCTTCCGATGTACATATAAATAAAAAATTATTTTATTTTTTGAAAAAAATTTAAATATCTCAAGAGTCAAATCAGTAAAACATTTCGAATTGTATATAAAAAAAATTAATCTTTTTAATATTTCTATTCCATAAAAAAACCGATTTTAATAATACAAAAAGACTATTAAATTGAAGTTCTAATTTGTTTTAACTTTCAAAGTTTTTTTATAGTTTTAAAAAAAAGATAGAAAATTATTTATCGCAATTACTTTCGTTAAGGTGAAAATTTTTTCATTTTTTAAAAATTGATTTGTATGTTGATTTTCCGAAAAATTGTCAATTAAAGGAGGTAAACTGTTGAGTTTTATATTTGATCCATCTACTTAAAGTTACAAATTTTTAAAAACCTGCAAATCTACACTTTTCTTTAATCCTAGGTAAATCGATAAAAAAAAAAGAGTAGAAATTCTTTTTTTCGAAAAGAGAAATCAAACAAATTTTCATATTTATTAAAGTTGTTAGAGAATATTTATTCAGCCTTTAAATTTTTTAAAAGCAAAGCACCTGGATAAACAAGAAATAATATTCAATTTGATTTGCATCCGTCTGGGTCCAGTCAAGGGCAAGGATTTCTCAAATATATACACACGTCTGGAGATTTAGCAATGAATCATAAAATATGAAATCCAAATAAAACGCGCAATAAATTTCACTCACAATCGACATTGAGTCACTCTGATGAAATCCTCCACGTGGATTTTACAGGGATTTTAAGGATTCTGCAGAAGTATTCAGTGAATATAAGCCAATTTTGTTGGTATGACTATAGAAACACGTGAAATATTTTATAAAATGAATAAACAGTAGTATTAAGCCATTAAACAAATCATTTTAGCTTTTATCAAATTTAAAATTTGGATAAATACAAGTAGTTATAAAAATTTTTACTCGATCCATGGATATGGATCGGTCATTATTTAGCAATTGCTCAAAAGTAATTAAGGATACTGGTAAGTATCTTGTTTTCAAATAGTTCGAACCCAATAGCCATAACTTATCCACTGCTGATAAAATAAATAGCTCGTGAGCACAATGTGACACACAGGGTGGCATTAATTATCGCTTTAAAACTAGAATCCATTTTGAGAACTTAATGCGAAATCGATATTCGGTGGGAACATTTTTATCACCCCGTCGAGCAGGGAATAGTCAATAAATCAAAATATACTCACTTTCAGGGTATAGTAGGTGTATTCGTATATTATTCCGTATAGGCTATCAGATGGTGTTATCATCGCTTTGGTTTTCGTTGCCACTTTATATAGTCAAATAAAAATTTTGTCGAATCATGTGGGCCTATATCAGTGTCGACTAGTCCAATGGCTTTTGTTGTCTCATACCAATGAACGTTCAGTGGGGAGAAAAAATATCATCGGATGTGGTCCGATCCGAAGCCATCTATTCACTCATTCACCCGTAGTAATAGATTTCCCTAATCTGATGATCAGGTCATGATGACATTTTATTTCTGTGTGGATTCCCGCTGATATTCATCTTCAGTATTCCATAGTCCCACATAGTGTTTGAATTTTGGGAAGCAATTGCTCATTTTGTGGGTCGCTCTTATTAACAGAGAGATATCTTTTATTAGCCTTGCGGGCATTATTTCGGGCTTTTCGTTTTAGAAATATTGACCAGAGACCAGAGATTTATTATACTTTCATGTATTTTGTTGTTATAGATTTTCTATTTTGTGGATACTGCGGAAAATGCATAAATCGTCCAAAGGAGACGACTTAATCGATTATTTTCCTGTCTCTCTACTACTGTTTTATAATAAAATTACATCTACATTAATCCTCATGTTTAATGTGAAAAGTTGTTTTTTTTATCACTATAGTAATCTATAGGATATTTTGATATAAAAGAAATTGCACTGATATTAAATCGATTGAAAACTAGTCAAGTATTTCAAAAAAATGTTTTTCTTCAAATTTTTATTAAATTGAATTCATTTCTGCAAATGTTTTTTATGGTCGAATATACTTTATTTAAATTTATAAATAATTTATATTTGATAACAACATTTGTTTAATTCTGTTTTAGTTTTTATAATGACTGTAATTACCATAAATTGAAAAATTGTTCCATTTTGTAAATTATTTATCCTCGAATTTGTATTATTTTTATATAAAATACAGAATTTTTAAATAATAAACAAATTTTAATTTTAGTTTTCTTGTTTTAGATTTTATTTTTATTTTATTTTAATATTTTTTGCATAATTTAATAATCGGATCATTTAAAAATTAATTTACTTTCATAGTATGTTTACATTTTAAATCAGTTTTAATTTTGTTTTTTAAAATTTTTACCACTTAACATTTCTAAATTCTGAATAATTTTGTTTATGTAAATTTATAAACGAAATACTTCAAAGTGAAACATTTTAACTTAGAAAATTTCGCTATATTAATGAAGAATGATGTGTCTTTTATACGGTTTTAAATGAAAAATTTTCAAGGAATGAATTCTAGTAATGACGGAAAATGTTATAACTAAAAAATTTTAAGCTGTAGACAAGTGAATGTTCCAAAAATTAATTAAAATTGAATTTTTGACAGTAGAACACAAATGTTGTGAAAATTACATAGGAAACGACTAATCCTCGGCGCTAAATAGCTGACAACTAGGGCCTGGAAATTCAATTAGCGAAATGTTTTCCCAATTTATCTTTTTAATTAGCTTAAATCCGCCTGACAGAGAAAATGGGCTCCTGTCTTCAGGAAAAGTTTTAATTACGTTAAGGTGAAAACTTTCCCTTATTTCCCCTAAAAAAAAAAGTACAAAAAACAAGAAAATGTGATTACTTTTCTTTCTGCTTTAATTGGCCTAAGCTTTAGAACAAAAAATTATCCTTATCTTTATTCATTTAACAAATTAGTTATGAAACCACAATCCTAACTACGAAAACAAGAAAAAGGAGGAAATCATAATTTTAAAGGTACTGTCAACTAGGGACCCATACGTAAAGGTGAAAAGGGCCAATTTATTTTCATGAAATTATAAAGAGAAATTGAATTTGTTCCCTAATAAAAACAAAGGAAAATCGACTTCCAGACTCCCTCAGGTGTAATTCTGAGGGTAGCTTAACTTTAGATGCAGTGTATCCAAAGATCCAGCCATTAATGGAAATCTCAACTGGGGTAAAAGAAGAATTGCATCTAAACCATGATAAAAAGTAATCACATCAAGAAAACTACAATTGTATTAAGACACCGGAGACTTTGTAAGATAAATTCATCTGGTTTACGAGATTTCAAGTTGTTTCTTCTATAACCTTTTACTTAGCCTTTAGTTTTACTAGTTAATATTAAATTTCTATGTTTAAATAAACATAAAACTTTAAATTATAAATATAAAATTGAATGTTGTACACTTTTAAAACTTAATTTAAATCGTATACTTATTTATTAAAACCAGTTGTTTTAAACCATGGTTAAAATATGAACGAAATAAAAATTGTTAGCTCCAATTTTTTGTATTAAATTATCTTTAAATATTTTCGACAACTTTCATTTGATGTTGATAAAGAAAATTAGGGTTAAATGGTGGTTTGGGAAATGATTTTAAACAAAAGTAAAAAGTAAATTGGGCAGATGCTTTAAAATCTAGGGAAATATAAAAAAGAACTCTACATTTTCAATTTATTTGAATTTTTTTAAGAATCTTAATATTCAAGGAAGCGGTCAAATAGAGTATTTATTAAAAAAGTAATTATTAAAAAATAAATCTCATCAAATGGAAATTTAATTACCTCAAAATATTCCCAAAATACCAAGGCAAATTAATTCAACGAAAATCGAAACTCTATACACTAGTTCTCCGATAAACACATGAGTGGTCACGTAACTTTGTCGAATTTTCAGTTCTTACATGTGCCTGTATTATGGAATCCTAAAACTATCTACGGTAACGTCCCTACTAAAAGAATTTTCTTGAAAATACGACCAACCTATTTTGCTTTCCCTGATTAGCTTTTTTCCATATTACATCTGAGTTTCTGGGAGAATCTGAAAGCTCGCGCAATGATAAACAAAAAATGAAATATGCTGGCACTTCGCCATTGCTGCTGTACCAGGCAGTAGCATCCCCAGTAGCAGTAGTAGAAGAGCTCCACAGATTTATGAGAAAATTCGTAATGGTGCAATTTATAGGTAAAAGGAGGAGTAATTCCATTGCACCGAAGTGGGTTAAGGGTGCACTCACTAGAAACGAACTAGAGTTGGCTTGCCGACGGGTCAAGGGTATAGAGGACGACGACGATAGCCATGATAGAGAAATTTATATAATTTGCGGCTTATGCCCTTCAAGTAGATTTTCATGTAAAACAAATGCTCACTTCGTTCCATCACATGGTTCAAAACGTTGAATGATGAAGGTACAATCTCAACAGGATTCCATAATCCGGCTAAGAGACTTCAAGCAAGTAAAGTACTCTAGAGATTAACTTTTAAGTTATTGGTCTTATCCTACGTTGCCAAAAGATTGGCAATAAAATCAATTTTACTCCTTAAGGGAAATGTTTGAAATACTGAAAGAAGGTACAAGGTGAGTACATGTTGATGTTGAACGTATTTAAGGAAATGGAAAAGAAATACAGCGATCCATTATAAACTTATAGAAAGTATTTTTTTTCTCGAATATTCATAGAATTTTTAATACGATGTAGTAGATTTCCTTAGTCCATTTAAAATATACTGAATTTGGTTTAAGAAGATTTATTTTCTGAAATCTGCAAAAAACACTCTTTAATTTGATACCCCTTGTGCGTGGGGTAAAAAAAAAATTGGGCAAAATTTTGATATGACCTTTTTTCGGCACCAAATGAAAGAGGACGCACAGAGCTACTCAGGGCACTAACCTGTAAGCAGTTTTAATGTACCGAATTCAATTTCAAACTTAAAGAAAGAGCGAATTTTACACTTTCTTTTAACAATTATATTTTTTCATTGTAACATTTTGTAAAATGATCTTCAGAAATATTTTTTAAAATATTATGGTACTAAATTGATTTATTATCATTGACTTTATCCAAATTATTGTGCGTTATTTTTTCGAGATCGTAACAGAGACAAGCAATTTTTAAGAGAAATTTAAAAATATATTTATATTAGCTTCAATTTAATAAATTCCTCCTTTCTAATGGAGAATTCTGGTTACGATATTCCAAAACACTATTGTTGTTGTCTAGATTAAAAAAATGACCCTACGTCTACTCATAGCAACTATAGGATATAATAAAATTATAAAATGAATTTATTAGAAGAATTCTATATAATAAATAATGGAACTTAAAATAAAATTATTACTACCCTAGTATAAGGAACCATCTACATCCAGTAAAGAAAATAACTACGTACTATCCAGTTTTATGTGGTGAATTGCTTACCCCCGAAAAGGAAAGATAAAAAACTGCCATGGATAAACCCAGCAAGCGATTCGGAAAATAAGTTATCCATTTTGAGATATCTGGCACACATTTCGGACCCGGTCCTGAATATTTCCTAATGCGGACAATGTTGCGGGAATGCAAAAGGGCGAAAAGTGATGAGTTCTTGATGGGAACAGAAGCCATGATGCCTTTTTACCCTTCGCATATATTTTGATCTAAGGAAAATGAGATTTCGTTGGGCCTAGGCAACTGCAAATCAACTCTAAGTCACATACTTCTACATTGTAAAGGTTTCATGGATGTGTGACGTAAGATTTTCATCAGAACGTGGACGCCATTGTACATCCAGTCAAATGGCTGGTAAATTTTGATTGATTCGGAACCCGATGGAATTTTAAAGGGATACAATTGTGATATCGAAAGGATATAGAGACTTCAATGCCCGTTTTATTATCTTGATTTCGTTTTCTGCTATTTCACGCTTTTAATTAAATCCTCAGAAGAGAATTTCGTTCTGTACGGCAATGTGCTCTGAATTTCAACAGTAGTACTGTACTCATCTAAGGAACAGAGCTGTAAAAATATTCGCAATTTGACTTCAGTGCATCCTTGCACTACGTCGTCGGCGGAATAAAAATAAGTTGCACATTAAGGGACTTGAATGGTACTCCGTGGAAGGGCACGACAATGTAATTCAGCTTGCTCTACGTTTCTGTTTGCCCTGAAGGTTCTACGGTAGAGAGCACATCTAGAACTAGTATGATGAGAGAAGGGACAGAAAATTGCAACATGTGCCTTGATAAATTCGTACCAAATAGATCAGACACGAAAGCGAAATTTTATGGAATTTCGAGTCATGCGATGAACAAGCTGCCCGTCTACCTTAGACAAAATTCACAAAATTCACCTGACTTAAACGTTCGGGATATTGTTCGGTAATTCCTGGGGATGGGTCTCCCTAAGGTCGACAGAATCTCTGGCACAAGATCCCGGAGACAGGAGAGCATCTCTTCCTTCATATGTACCATAGCACAAAAGGACAGAAATGTAGAGGGGCCATAAATCACCGGGGTCGGGGGAATAAATCGTTCAAGGCAACTGAACCTAGTTTAGTGGAAAATTCTTAAAATTTTGTGATTTATTGGTGTGATTCACAGACCCAATAAAGGGTTGATTCTCTGCTGCCGGTGACACCTTCCATGCAGTCCCGGCAAACTCCTGAGGAATGGACTCAGTTTATAAATTATTCGAGCTGAGTCCATTTCCGAGATTTTGTATTCATTCACCTGGCATCGCACCTTCTAAGGTGAAACTAATTGTCCACCATTTATCTCAAATATTTGATGGATTAGGGTGCACTCTGGTCCCCGCCATTTGTTTCTATCGGGTGCACTGGGCGAGATTAAGTGGATGAAATGCACTCACGTTGCACTCGAGGGATGCCCCCAGAAAGACATTTCACCTAGAAATGGAAAAATTGATTTTATTGTCAATTTCTTGGGTACTAGAAGAAAAACCACGATTTTAAAAGTTAATCCTAGGGGTGTAACACTTGTCCTAAGTACAATAGTACAGCTAAAGGAATTGCATGTACTTGACAATGGAAGAAAAATTGGTTTTTCAATTACACTCTTTACAATAAACAAAAAAAATTTATAGATTGTTTTCTTCGGTGTTCAGTCTTAGTGTTTATCGAAAAATATTAAATTAGTGCAAGTCGAGAAATACTAAAAACGACTATAATTAGAATTGTTAGTATGTTTATTTTCAAACTAAATTAAATACATCGATAATTCGAATTTTCTTTTCATAATTTAAATCAAAATAAAAGTTACACAAAAACATATCTATAAATTAAAATTTAGCTACTAGACAATATTTCTCTCTTATTATATTGAAAATCCAATTCTGAATTTAAAAATATTAGCGAAAATTGAAACCTAAATAATAAACAAATTAGAAAAAGTTTTCCAATATGTTTTAGATAAGGCAGACAAAAAACCCAAACAAATTCTTAACAATTTGGATTTTCTTATATACTGTAAAATTACATCTAATCTGGTAAAAATTTACCCAAAGTAAGATTTTCATGAAAAAATAATTTAAAAAAAAAATAGACACTATTTTTTTGGCTATATAAAAAGTATTTTTGTTTTTTATAAAATCGCCCCTTTTTAATTGTAATAAAAATTACTTATGAATTCCGAAATTTGTTTTATATTTTATATTTGGAAGTGCATCATTAATACTTACGGAAAAAAGTAACTATACAAAAATTCCAATAATATTAGATTCCCACAAGCGGTATGATATATTTTGGTTTAATAACCAATTTAGGAAATCTTGTATAGTTTTAAAATATCTAGGAAAAGAATTGTAGTATTTAGTATTAAATATAATATAAAAGTTATAAAATTAATAAATAATAGTGCATTTTTTTTGTTAATGTTTTTCTCCATAAATGTACAATTTGGTAGAAGCCTTTTATATTTCCAATATATAATCGATCTAAGATTCTCGAGAGTCCATAACAAAACTAATTCACACAAAACAGTTGCGGTCACAGGGCCATTTTCACTTGGTCCCCTGAAATTCCTGGAAACCCATATGATCACCTATAATGGCGGACACATATACATACAGTACAGTTCATAAGGCTCATGTTAATAAGCAGTTGTATGAATTGGCACATGTGCATGAAATTGACTCGATGGTGTCCATAAACTTTTTTTTTTCCATCCCCTAATACTATTAACTAAGTTGAGTTAATCGCTACCTGAAGTTGTTCTCAAGTGGGCCGGCGGTCGGTGGTATGGAGCAGATGTGGCCAAAGTCAAAGTTTGTGAAAGTTCAACATTTTCTTGGTCGAACTTTCTTGTTAAGGTTACATGATATTTTTACGTCCTCGTACCTAATTAGTTTCGTAAATTTGGGACACTTATGGTTAAAGTGTTTTATAGTGTCCAAATGTTTGTCGAACTAATCGCCACTTTAATGCAACATTAAGTGGATGACAGTGGGGAAACATTAAATTTTCCCGTTGATATACAAGGACCATATTTGTTGAAACTTCAATCTTAACTAAAAATACAGGGAAAAAGGATTGTATACATTGGCATTGTGCATACAAGTGCTAGAAAATTGGTATAGCTTAACGGCTTCAAAGTCCAGAGAACTCATTAAAATTAACACGAGAAGGAAAACATTAAAATTTTAAAGTTGTACTCGAGAAGTTCGTTTAATGTGCGGCTAAAGATGGTAAGATGGGCGTTGCACTAGTACGCCTTGTGGAATTCCCACCACCACTTCCTGAAATGAATGTTGGCAATTATCGCATGCTGTGCTACCAGCGGGGCTGATGATGTTGACATGGTGATGCTACAGACATGGGATTTTCCGCCTTGTGCCCTAGTGGCACATTGTCGTGGCGATAAGTTTCATACTACCACCCCTTAGAAATAAAAGCAAAACTCTAGACTCTAGGAAATGTGCTCTGCATCATTGTTCCAGGAAGCCTAGTAGAACTCTATTCGCAAGAGTCTACACGACTTTTCCTGTTTGTCCGTAACGATGATAAACTTAACGGAAAATATAAACGGGTTATAGGAATACATCGTAGAAAATGCAATATCCTTCTTTACCTACCTGCCAGGTAAAAATCTATTCTTACAAATGAAATTTTTACGCGTCAAACTTGGTCGGAACAAATTGAGTTCTGTCATACACGGCCTGTCCTGAAAAATGATTTTCAATTTGTGCTAAACCGCTTTTAGTTGGGAAGAGAGGAGAAAAAATAGAAAAATAAAAATATATCGAAAATTGTGAGACTATCTTTACCGCGGTGCGAGATTCTACCATCCGACATATGGAACTGAATGTTGTGTGGCTATGACTGAAATACGGTGATAAATATGAAAAATGAGAGATTCAAACGACGACGAGTATGCACTTTTGTATTTTTCAAAGTGCTACAATCTTGTAGTTATGCCTGCACGTAGAGGAAATTTAAGAGTTCAGATGATATATCCAGATCGCTAGTTTTCGATGCACCCATCAGCACCAACTCCAAGATTCCATAAAAGGTTTATAGGGAAATAACCAGAGAAAATGTTGATTTATGTCAATGTAAAAGGAACATATTTTCTGCATTTTATGAAAATTTTCTGGAATCCTGGAAACGGGAAGATGGATTTAAAAGTTAGCCGCTTATCTCAAAAATTGTTACACAGTAAAAAAATATTAAAAAATAATATTAAATAGTGTTATTCCAAGAATTAATACAAACTTTTGATAATAAATCAATACATTGAAAGCTTTCGACAATGGTTATTTATTGTTAAAATAAATAAAAACGATTTTATGAGATGTTAAATGGATTCATTAATATCAAGAGATTGTATGCTAAATACTTTACACGATATTTCATTTAGCTAGATTTTCAAGAAAAAATCAATTTACCGAAGCTTGTGATTATAAATCAATATCATGATAAATTAATTACTACGGTTAATGAAAAAATGTTTCCAGGAAATTAAATCGATAATATTAGAATTTTATTTGTTAATTTTTCTAGTTACGCATTTTTAAAGAAATTAATCGAGTAATAATTAATGAAGAATAATTACTACTATAAGAGTAGATAAGTGAAATTTGTACCGGCATCGTATTTTTTCTAATTTTCAAAACTAAGAAATGTGATAGGTACTAAACTTTGCACTCAGGCTGTGATGTTCAAAAGAACTTTTCCTTTAGATGTTCACCTTGCTCTGCTGTGTACAGGAAGAACCCGAAGCATGTAAATTTACCAACAGAAAATAGCAGGGCTTTGTAAGTTTAAAAGTAATTTTTCGTCATTTACTTCATTTTGTCGCCAACCTTATGCATGCTTCCTTCACAAACAATTAAGGTGTAAGAGTGGTTGCGTACAGGTGCAAATAATCTGCGAAAATAAAGACATGGAAATAATTACCTTGTTTTTAATCGTGACTTTTATTTTCACCAAACGTACATTGGGAAATGAGAATTGAAAATTTTAGGGACAATTTTCTTTTAGAAAATCTTCTAGAAATTATTCTTTTCCGCCAATTTTTTCTAGATCGAAGTTTCGATGGATCAGTGATAGTGTAACCTCTTCACCAATTCCAAGGTTTGTGGGTTCGATTCCCACTTTGACCTTGGTCTTGCATTCTTTGCTTAATAGGCTATCTGTTAAAAATTCATCCTTAAATTTAATTCATTTGTAATTCTTCGAATAATTTTTTTTTCTTTCAAGTTGCCAAAAACAAATCATAGTCAAATCAAGAGGGCGATTTAATTATTAAAATTAATTTTAAAATTTTTCAAATTAAATATTCTTTTTTAATAAATTTTTTATCACTTCTCATATATATCTTGTGTCATAACATATGACAAGGGTTCTGCCCACTAGCTGAGGGTATAATTCCGCGAGATTTATTAGGCAACTAAATAACTGGAACAATCCACTAGCCGACACGAAATGTAGGATTCGACCTGGCCCGCGGTACAGATACAAAGTTTGGCTGGAATTTAATGCTTCGATAATTCCAGCGGATGCATAAATGAGCACCGTAGGGTTCGCGGACGGGTGCGGTCGTACCGAGAGGTTTCGGTGGGTTTGCTTTACAATTCAGTTTGCCCTAAATCAAAATCCCTAAAGTGATGAAAAGCCCAACGAAAGGGTCTCACGTATGCCATTTGTGGTCGCTAATGGTGCCGAGCTGTATTTGGCAGGGTATAACATTTTGACCTCTAGCGTACATGGTATTCATATGCGGAATGGTACAAGGATTATGTAAGAATGTTGAAACCAGGGGAGGTTATAGGTGCAAAACCTGGGTAACCCGACCGACAGCCACTTCAAAAATTCAATAGATATTCAGTCGGTTGGAAATACCCAATTTTGCTACTTCCCGGCTGCAGGTGATAAACGAGACCCGTGTCTGTGCGTGAAGAGGCAATTTGGTGAACACTTTGCGGGACGCTGGTCATTTTGGTGATGTCTATAGAGGATACAATTGGGACGTATTGGATTCAAACTGTGGAACACAAAACTATTGATTTATTGAGCACGTAGTACATTATAGTGCATTACAGCCACTATTGTTTGCGGATCAGAAGGATACTATAGAAATGCCTCATCTCACCATAATTGCTTGAATTTATAAAGAAGCTTATTAACAGTCCCTAGTTGCTTTTATTCTCAAGAAGAGGACAATATCGAATATTGATATTAAAGAGCTTGTTTTCGTTAGTATAAAATGAAAATTCTATTGATTAATAAATTTCGAGCTTGCTTAAAAATACAAGTTATAAATTCACCAATTCGTTTAGTTGCTTGCTGGAATTTTATTTAGTTGTTTGAATGGAATTTTACGAAATTTACACACTAAAATATTCCATACGTCGACTTAAAATATGGTACAAAGTAATCCATTCTAAAAGATACCCTATTTCAAATTTTAAGGCAGTGAATTTTACCATATTTTAATATTACTGTAAAATTTATTATTTTTCCTTAAATTTATTAAACTATGTTCATTATTTTTAAATGAATTCAGTTTAAAAATAATTTTTATTAATACCTCAGTTTATTTTCTCTTAAACCATCAACTGCAAATTGCCACTTTAAAAAATAACACATCTTTAAAATTTTATTTCCGCAGAAGAAGGTACTGTAGGCCTAAATTTCTTCCATAACGATAAAAATATTACAGCTCAGATTAAAATTCTCGGAAAGCGCAAATTACCTCCGATCAATATTCAAGTTAAAAAAAAAGCAATTTGGAATTCTTATGCTAAATTAAACATTTTAAATTTTAAAGAATGCCCAAAATATGAATTTTCTTATTAATTCCCTTCAATAATATTTTTCTTTTATACGTTTTTTAAAGTAATATTTAATTATAACAAGTCGAATTTTAAATACATTATTTGCGTTTTTTTTTATATTTTAGAGAAATAGTTTTAGGATCATCTAACAAACTAATTAGACCCCAGTAATTCAAGAACTTAGTAATACTTAGAAGGAAGTTTTAATTTTACTTTAAAATTCTAGTAATACTTAAAATGAATGATTTCAAAACGTAGAGCCTTGAAGTTGGACTTATCGGATGGAATTTTCATTCTATCTTAGAATATTCCATTCAAAGTTGAATTCCAGGGCGAACACGAAAAACCCCAACAAGGACTTCCATGCTCAGGTTAGGAGAAATTCAGTCAAAAAGTTAACGTGCCGGATGAATGATTATAAATCGGTTTCCCATCACGCGGTCGGTCCACGTGAAATGGTAAAAGCCACGTGCTTATAGAACCAATGAAATATGCCAAGATAAATCCGAAATTAGGATAAGGAAGCAAGCAATTCAAAATTCTGAGTTTGTAGTACTTTTCCAGTTAAATCTTATTTGTGGTAAGGACGTTAATTTGTTACGTACTTAAAATCAAGTGATAAATCTTAAATCTTATCTTACTGTACAAGAAGGTCGTCGTCGGAACTTTACGTAAAAGAAGTTAATTATTTTGCATGCACAGAATATTTCGAATTCAATTAGGAAACGGTTCTGAGCAAACAAAACGCAAGTGCTTAAAAGAAAAGAAAATAAAACAATAAACACAATTATGAATTCTTTGTATGTTCCACATACGGAGGAGAAAACATAAATCATCTCAAGACCGTGTTTATTCAGCGGTTAAAAAGCAACCATAGCAAGATGCTACAAAGACGGAAGCTGGCAACTTTAGTCTTCACTTAATCCTGTGATAAAATTACGAGTAGAAGACTTGTTGATAACGTGAAGATTGGCAACGCGTCTGAAGGCGCCCGGGGAGCGTATCTAAAGTGAGTTGCTGGAACCATATACTTCTTATTCTCAAACGAAGTTTTTGTCTGGCACTCCCGACGAATATTTGACTTCGTAAGCGCCTCCATCAGGAATATCTGACTTGAGTAAATAGCGACTTATCGGGACTGCCGTGGTTAATTCCGTAGTATTTTAACCTTTAAATAAAACCCAACAATTTGGAAAGTATGTTTGAAGGACTTCTGAGTGCTGCTAAATGTTTTTTTTTTGAAGAAAGTTCAATACCATTATGCCTACTTATTTTCTTTATATGTTTTGTTAGATTAGGTTGAAAACAGTATACCAGATTCTTTTAAAATGTATACTTTTGCTTAATGTTCAAACCTGTCCAGTGATTTGTTTGCAACGAAAGTACAGTCGAAAATACGTGTAAACAAAATTCGCGTAAAACGAAATAAATTATCTTAAATTAGGGACTCTTTTTCTAATTTTGATTTTAGTTTGATCGCGTTAAAATGAATAAAAATTGCGTAAAAGAAGTTCTTTTTTCATATGCCAATTCGCGTAAAAAAAGATTTAGGTGTATATGAGTAAAACTAGAATTTAGAAAAATTATTGTCATGATGTAAACTTTTTTTTTATATAGTATTAGATTTTTCTCACGACTCCACCGACGTAATTTGGAAAATGGAGTAGAATCTTAACTGAAATTTGATCAAATAAATTTTTTTCTTATATGATTTTCTCATATTAAATTAGTCTTGAGAAGAAAACCTTTTTGGTCATTCGTTTTACTACACAAAATTACCCAACAATTCCAAAATTTACTTCCCTCACTTTGACTTTATTTTACGTTCATTATTGATAATAAACAAAACTTAAAATATAATTAAGCTTTAAACCAAAAATCAGAAGTTTTGTGTCATAGATTTTACTTATAAAGTGAAATAAAATAAGAAAACAAAGGAATACCCTATTAATAAAGCTTAATGATTGGTAAACACAAGGGGCATATGAGTAATGTATGCTATAAATTCCAATAAAGTAGAACATTTCCTATAGAAATATGGAAATAAATGTAAGAACCAAAAATCGGAAGGCCAGTAAAATCAATGAAGGAACAAATCCTTCTCGCTCGTAAGGTAAAACTTGTTAACTTCGTTAGCCATCGACGCTAAAAGTTAACTTTGGCCAAGAATTGATTTATTTGATCGGGAAAATTTTCACATACTTTTACGAAAGTTTCCGGTGTGGTTCTTCTGCTTCCAAGAAGTGAACGCCCTGTGAACGTGCTTTCCGACATTGCTCTTTGGGAACCCTTCAGAAATCTACTCTCGGCTAGATAAAATAATGAATGGACCGGGCATTGGAATGGAAGGAACATGCTTATCTGCATCGGAATGACCCTATCAAAGTATAACTGGGATGAGGTGTAATCGAACATGTAATTACCTCGCGGTTTATCCCTTAGTCCCAGTAAATGGAAAACAGCTTTATAAATGTCCAAATAAAGTGTTATTTAATTAAAAGTTAATGGTTCGGCACTTTTGAACATCAAGAGCTCCCTTATTCTGGAAGTAACACACAAGCCTAGAGAATATTTAATGAGAGATGACCCAGATCGAGGTGCCAAGTACGCCAGATTCCCAGGAAACCCTTCGTGCTCCCATTTATGGGAACTTATTGAACACATTGATGTAATTGGGGTGTTGAAAATTCCTATTAAGTCCCCCGTTTTGGGGTCGACAAATTTATGAAGAAATTTTCGAATCAAGCAATTTTGCGTGTTTTCCCTCATTTTCGGCTAGAAAACCCAAACCGATACGGCCTGAAATAGGGTATTACAAAATACGGACCCAATTTCCATATTCGGAATGTTGGACACTTTCTAATTCTTAACATTTCCCGTAAACATGTCCATTCCCTCTATCGATTTCCCGATTGTATTCCATGCCCTGCACCCATCTAGTGGCTAGAGCTGAACAGCAGCCTTCACCGCAGCCACAATGAAATATGCATGTCGGCTGATTTCATTCATAAGATGTCAAATAAAATGAAATTCTAGTAGGCAACATGGGTTTAATAGGGTTTGGCACATGGCGCCTAAAGTATTTCTTTTGTGATTTATGTCTACTCAATTTAGCGGAAATAACCGGGAAATTTTTTGAAAGAAGATCGATACTTTTAAATCATATATTTCTATTTCTCCAATTGCTCAATAAAAGCAAATAAACGATATAAAAGGTGTTTTAATTGATAACCTTGCCTAGGTCCTAATGCAAATTTATTTATAGTATAAATCGTGTGACGGGCGGGTATCCAATTAGAAAAAATTTGTGAAGGAAAATTGTAGGCAATAAGTTTTTAAATGTTATTCATATTGAAAAACACTCAGAAAAATAACGAATTTTCTTATGGTATTAACACTTTAAATAATGATTTTCTAATAGTGAAATTTTTAAGCTCAACGAGCTTTTCGAAAATTGTCAACTTTCTTTGAATCAATTGAGCAAAACAGAAGTTATGAAAAACCAATTTTTTTTTTAAAAAAAGAATAATTTTAAGAAAGCGGTTACGTTTAGCAAAAGAAATATTAATTTTATTTATTTTAATTATATAAGAAAATATTAAACTTTTTATTTTCAACCAATCAGAAATATTGACCGAAATATTTTTATTTATATTTTGTTATTGCATTAACTTGAATTCCTTAGAAAAAAAAACTAACTAAATAATTTATTTATTTATAAAAAAAGAATTCGTGCAGAATAGCCTTTCAATCCTTTCATCCCATTTACAAGTTCATATTGGTTAACAAAATTTGTTTTAATTATTTTTATCTTCAATTTTTAAATTAACATATTTGCTAGAAGTTTTATAACTTACCAGTGCTGAACTTCTATAAAAATTAGCTAGGCATAAAGCCACGAACGATGGCAAATTTTTCCCAAGGGATTTATAGCGAATTGTTATAGATATTGTTCTTAAAGCCATTTTTAAAAAAGAAGTAATCATTTCATAATCATATCCTAAATCCACGCTACATGGAAATATGCGTTCTACAAATAATAGTATTAGCAAAATGATTTTTTTTATAAAAAAAGAATTAAATAAACATTCTTACTCATAGAGTCTCAAACCTATGAGCCTTACACTTTCCAGATAGTTTCTTTAAGGCAATATCACCACCACCGCTCTTCACCAATTAGAGGATACGTTCCTGGAATAGAAAATTCGGATAAATCTTTGATATTGAGTTTTTTGGAAATATTTTAGAAAAGTACTTCACGATCGATTTATATTAATATTGTATGGAAATTTGAGTCATTTTATATGACTTAAAATTCAAAATTCAAGTTCAGCTAGACAAAATCTTTAATTTTATATTTGAGTTGAAAATTATAAATTCATGTGTTGTTTTTAGTACTAAAAATCATTTCCAAACAAAATGAAAGAAACGAATAATTTAAAAACATTTATACTTTACTAAAGCAAAAGGGTATTTCAATCATCCGAAAACTTAGTCTCAATACAACATGTAAACTTTGTTGACCTCTTTTTGCTAGAAGGAGAAAATCAAATCAGGAATCACTAACAATACCGCCAAATTAAACAGAGGAAAATTTGCATGAAAGAATTAATTCAAACGTCCAAACTACACCTCCGGATTCCGTTAGAGGAACTTCAAATTAAACACTTTAATTTCAACCAAAGCAAAGGAGCAAGTCCGCTTTTGCAGTTTTCAATTTCAGCTCAGTGCTAGCTACTCCTGGTCCTAGTCCGAAAGAAAAACTTTTTACTAGGAATGGGAGTACGGGAGCTGTGCAGCAAACGAGCAAACAGGATCTAAAACTTTGTTAGACTTTTATTCGAGGGAAAGTTTCGTGAACGTAAATGGGCCCGGAGAGCAAAGCACAGAGATAAGACACACAATAGTCGCTTTATCATTTTCTGAACTCCCTGATGCTCCGGGTGTCTGGTAACCTCCAGAAATTAATTGTTAACTTTGGCACCGAAAAGAAAGCCAACGAATACTCCCGAAGGTCTAATAGCTCTTCCTGGAATATCTTAGAGGAGGGACGCCGTATGAATCTTTCAATTAGATAGATTGCAGCCGCGAAGAAGAAAGTTCCTCTTTCTTGGCCCAACAAATCGAGGAGACCATTTAATGAAGTGATTAATAAGGACAAGTGCGATGTACAACGACCTTATTGCGAAACTAGAAAGTATTACTTAATAACTATGCCAAATGGTTAATTAAAAACAGATTCATAAACTTTATACTACACTGTAACATTTCTCGTGTAGATTAAAAGTATGATACACAAAATAGGCAATATTTTATATACTACTAACAAATCTAGTTATCTTAAAGGTATGAATATCAGATAGGAGCATCCTAAACAACTTCTACAGCTCGACATAAAATGATGACTATTTAAAATAACTGGCCGCTTGTGACGTCATTCCCTGTATCAACTTAAACTGACCTAATAAAGTCGAAAGATTGAGTTGAGCTTCTAAGGTATCTCCTCAGATAGGGGAAAGATACAGGAAATAATGACATAAAAATTTTTTTGGAAATGTACTATGTTATATATTTTTATAATAAAAACAAATCATACTTTTCACAGGATGTTTATCAAGGTATTTTTTTTATATGGCGTCTTGATTGTTGTATACGCATGTAGAAAATTTGTAAAATTTTAATGCAACATATTTCAAGGAGATGGGACATGGCAGTAAGCCGACATCATTAAAACACAATGAGCAGACTAAATCAGGGAATCCCCTTATTTGTGCTATTTTAGTCACTTTCGTCAGAGGGGTCTTATCCAAAAGGAAATAACAAGCCCATATTACAAGGAAACCAAACAAACAGGCTTCTGAAAATGTCCCTAATCCAGCCCGAAGGGCTTCATGGGAGATGTTTGAGCATCCCCTTAGTTATGACTCTGATCGAGGAACTTCTTTCCGTTCAATGAGGAATGGAATTGAAAAGTCAATTGCGATGGATTTTGAGCTGAAGAATATGTGCGATTGTCAGATTTGCTGCCAGAAATTTTCAGAATCTCCTCAGCAGGAAGCCGCCCAATTAGAGTTATCCAGAAAATACCTACGATTCCTATTTTTTTTCTGCCTGGGTATTACCAAGATTTTTGGATTTTACGGGCGGTGAGGTTAAGAGAATGATGCTCTGTCTATTTGATTCGACACGAACAAATTAGCACACTGTACTGGAATGAGGATAATGAAGACAAATTATTTAGCCTTATTTTGTTCGAATGACAGTAAATGTAATTAATTAGTAAAACCCATCCGTGCAGGTGTTTGACTAAATTTTCGAACACAAATTTCATCAGTACCATAAAATTAATGAATTGAATGCTCTTGCTCCAGAGCAAGATTCGGAAATATTTGAGCAGGGTGTACCACCTCAAGAACAATAAGCAGGAAAAGGATTATTGATGAGCAAATATTAAATAGGGCTGGTGCCCTTACCAATCCTTTCTAGAAATTCAGTGGGTATCTTCCTTGGATCTCGTTCAAACCATTGTTTTGTTGAAGTTTCTGAAGGACTCATAATAAAGATAAATGAGTAAGCAGGTAATTTACCTACTAACACTTGAATCCGAAATGTAATTAATTGACGTACGAGATGCTAAAGTCCCACTATAATAAAACGGAAGGTTCGGTCAACATTTTTTTAAGATCATGACCCTTGAAACAAATTGTTATATTTTTTAATATACACTTTTAAAACATATGAAAATCTCTTTAGAAAAGTAATGTTTATGAAAAAAGGTAGTAAACAAAGCTTACTACTCAATGAACTAAGAAAAAATCTTAAAAATAGTTGGATTTTTATATTGAAAAAATTTTAATAATTAATAATCCACATAAATTAAAAAAAAAAATACAGAAGTTTATGAAATCAGTATTTTCTTGATGAATAACGTAAAACTCAGGAAATCGATATCTTTGAGTTTCTCGAAATAAAATAGTGGCAAAATTTTGAAAAATATTTTTTTTTTTACAGATCAGCAAAATGTACATACTCAAAACAAAGTCTATTTTTCACTTCAGATCAAAACCCAAAGCCAAAAAAGGATATTTTAACTAATGAAAAATTCAAATTTAAAACAAGGTCTATGAAATACCCTCCTATAACAAGAAATGAGTGATAGTACTTGAGTTAGCACACATGTCCTATCATCAAAAAATAAGAAACGTAAAATAATCTAAAAATGCATTCAGTCATTTTGACAAAATTGATCTGACTTAGTACTCTCCAGCATGTCCTGATTGATGGCCAAAAATAACTTAAATAGTTATCAGCGACCAGCTCGAAATCATAAACTTTCTAAAGAAAGTTAGGTCGTTTGTTTTGGCAGGAGAATTTAACGTCGTGCTACAAATCTGGTGATCTAAGCTCATCGTTGAGCGTTAGCTTTTGTTTACCTCAGATTGCAACAATTCTTCTTTTTCGATAAATCTTCTACTTGAAGTATTTGCAAGCTTCAAGAAGATTTATGACAAGAGTTTGTACTTAGCTGAAAAACTTTTCACGGGGATGCCCATCTTGTGGGAATCAAAGATTATTTTCTTCGTTTTCCAATATCGATAGTACTGGATACTCTTTACAAACTTCAAATCAATTTATGGAGGGTACTTTCATTGTATCCGTAGAGAAAATTTTCACAAAATTTTCAGAAGATTCACCACTTAAGGAAGATGGTGCCGAATTTAAGGAATGGAATGAGAGGATGGTTCGCTGGTGATTCTTACAATCAGCCCGGAAATTTTCAAGAATTTTAATGTGTGTGCCAGCTTCTGTTTGTTAAACAAGTTACGCCTTCGCCAATTCTATTTTATTACGAAAATACTTTTTTCTCTCTGTTTTCTTGAATCTTGATTTATTATCCGTTCAGCCTCATTAGGGAAACAACCGCCGTAGAACGCCGCAGTATTGCCCGCCGCATCCCGTCGACTCCAAGGGCGATTTCCAAGAACTATATCAAATGCAGAATATCAATTAACTTTACTTGTTTCATTTTCTTGATACTTTTGCTTTATTTAATTTTTTTATTGTCTGGTTACTTTTTATACCCCACACTTTCATCTATTTCCCATGCCATAGACCACCGCTGTGCTCCAGGGTTTCCTTCCTATTTTTTTTTTTTTTTTTTTAATATTTCCTGGGAAAATTTCTCATTTTTCCCCTGCACTCTTTATCATTTTTAATTTCCGGATTTTTTTCCATTCAATTAAATTGGATTGTACAATTCCAGGGAATATGGAATTTTTGTTATTTAGGTAATCCGGTTTCAGTTCTCTTCTTCTTATGGGAAAAAATTACTTCCGCTGCTTTGTACGCGAACTAGTAATGCTTTTCTAAAAGAGCTACTATTTTTTTCCATCAGGAAGACTATTTTCTTTTCACCAATGAAGTTTTTATAAAACTCTATAATAGTAAAATAGTAAAAGATTTACTTTTGCCTAGCAATTCAAGATTCGAGAGAAAATTAAAGAAACATGGTGTTCACTGGGTGGAAATGAAATGGAGCATCGCTTCGTTAGGGTCTCATTGTTCCTAAGGTACATGAAATCTTCCGTGCCGATAAATCAAGCACACTGACAGAATTTATTTCCTTACCAAGGAGAGAGAAAAAATAAAGGTACTATTCCGATCCTACTTGGAAAATTATTCTTTTACTATTTCTCTTGAGATTAAGATTATTTTTTTAAGGATGTTATTCCAATTTGGAATAAATGAAATGAGGACCAAAACGAAATAATTGTTCATTAAGTTTGCTTTTTTTATTTTCTTTTTAAATTTCACTTGTACCAAATATTCCGTTCATAGTGTTTCAATAATTCAGGTAATGATCCTGGTTTCTAATACCAACAAATTTGTGATTTTTTGAAAATCCCTTATATATCCACATGCCCTAGAGCTTAGGTAATAAATTCACTAAATTTACTGAGTTTATGGTGGGTTTTCAGATTTTGTTCTTAATCCTTCTCTTTATTTTCTATAAATCGGTAGATTTTACAAATCGACAGTAAATTTTTCATATCTATAATGGGTTTATTGTATATCATAAGTTTGCCCCAAGTCTAGATAACTACGTCTATTTTGTGTTACCATGAACCTATCAAGAAATTTTATTTAATCCCTTAAAATATTTAATTAAGCCAAATTTTGTACTGATTTATTTTGAAAACAAAAAAATTAGAAAGGAATGAATTTAGACTGAAATTTTAATATTTTATGTATAACAAAAATTTATATCACATCGCTATTTAAGTGGGTTAAGTTTATATTACAATTTTCATTAGGTGAAAAGACTTGAAATACATAAAAAAAATACCATAAAACCTTACACAAAAGTAAATCGACCCTATTTAGCTTTTGTTCACCCACCTCCAAAAATAAGCATATTTTCAGTAAAACAATTCTATGTTGTTGTTTTTTTTTAAAAATCATTTATAGTTGTAATTAATACTTTAAAATTTATCAATAACTTTAAGCATTTTAATTTAATTTTTCTACGTAAATAAATATTTCTGAGTAAATTATTTTATTGCAAAAAACAAAAAAAAATGCTTCAAAATATTGTCGCATTCGTCAAATAACTTTGTGAACAAATCAAAAATATTTTCAGTTTTTTTGCAATCCATAAAATGTTTTTACCATAAAACGAATTTACCTTAAAATATTTTTGAAGTCGTTAAGTGAATTCAATAAAGAACGAATTCATCAATCGAAATGGTGGAAAATTCATTTTGAATTGTCCCATGATGATAGGAAATATCTGAAGTAGGTACCTGCCATCAACCCGTTGAATTTTAAGTGGAAAGTTTTTTCACCTGGAAAAAGAGATTTTTTTATTAAGAGCTTCCGCACCTGCCATTTCTACGGTCCGGAAACAATTACTTGGTACTTTTGAGTGGTGGTTGTTCTGTAAACGAGGACACCACAATGTCGGATTAATTGATGGAACATTTTTATGGCTATAACTTAGGGATTTTGCTAACGACATTTTCTGTTCAATGCATACCCGTAAAATGTAAGAAAAATGAACTGAAATATCATCTCTTAAAATGTGTAAGTAAAGTTGGCGTGCAAGAGATTTCCGTACAATTTTATTCTAAAGTTTAACAAAGTTCCTATTCAAAGAAAATACTAAATGTAAATAAATCAAATTATTTTTTTCCTTTATAAAGTGATCAAATTTCGAACTAATCTATTTTTTTTTTGAATAGATCACTATTTTTTAATGTATTAAGAGAGTAAAGTTTTAAATGATATTTATAATGTTTGTTTTGGTTAAAATACATTTAAACGTAAAACCTCCTCAATTTGTGAGCATTAGAAACGTCAATAAGATGCTTTTATTTGTCTATCCCCTAATGATCCTTAGAATTGCGTAAAATCATCCAAAAAGGAGATATTTTCACGAAATTTTCAGCAGCACCGGATTTGATTGTTGATAGAGCTCAAGTTCTGTGATTTACTCAAGAATCTGAAATGATACTGTTCTTTTTTTTTATTCATGAATATGTAAGATGTGCTATCATTGCTACTTTCAGGAAATAATGATTTTTTCTTCTCTTACCCAATTTCACTAAAGAGCACAATCAGCTAACATAAAATAGTACTTAAAGAAATTCTCGAGGAGTTTAACATCTTTCATTGGGGGGGTGGTCCATACTTCTTCCCGCCTAAAACCAAAGATAATTTACTTGCAGTGTACAGTGCGGCTACTTTTGCCCCTCTTAACATTTACTCCCTCTATCCGGACCGCCTTAAGGAGGACTCCTCAAATCAGGCTACTTCTATTTCGCGAGGTAATTTCTAGCAGATTTGCGTCAAGTCATAATGGAATGAGTTTCTTCTGTCTCGTCCAGAATTACATCCATCGTTTTCTGCTGCCATCCCGGGAGAATGACTTGTTGACTAACATGATGAAGTATTTTTCCTGTAAATCTCCTCCGTTTGCGCGGAGGGATTTTTTTGTTTTTGTTTTTAAGATGCTAGCAGAAGAATGGAACTGATTAATCGGAGGAGCTATTTTAAGGCTTTCCCTACTACCCATAAGACACTGAGTTATTACGTGTGATCTTCAGGGATGAAGAAGAAAATCTAGAGAAACAACGAAACAAACACTCGTTATAGGTCTCATCATTCGGCCCGGTTGTAGGAAAAAAAAAAATGTAGAACAAAAAGTAGAAAAACGTGTAAGGAAGAAGAAACATTTTTTCGATTTACAACGCATTTTCTCGGATTTATTTTTTGTTGAGGTATTCACCTTATTTTTCCATTTCATGGTTTATACTGAAAGAGGTATTCAATTTTCTTATAAATGGCTTAGTCCTTTTCTGGCGGAGTAGTTCCAGCAAGATTAAATGAATTTCCTTGTAAATATTTCATTTTAATAAAATTTATATTTAGATTTTATATTTTTAATTAAGTTTTCAATATTTCGTATCTTTTTCAAAATTACATAATTTATTATTATAAGACAATTGTACTAATTACAAAATTATTCGCTTCATCATTTTTTTAATAGTAATAATATCTTCCAACAATTCCAAACTGATTGCATAAAAATTAAGTAAATAGTAGGATTTTAATTGGAACATTTAAACATCATCAAATTACAATCGTATACTTTTAAAAAAATAAGAAAAAAACAATGTTTTTTTAAATGGGTAACATCGGTCTATATTAGAATCGTGATATCATTTTTTTTTATATATTACTTTACCAACAAGGTTCTCGTTAACCTCGAACGCTACTGTAATCAAATGTTTTTCGTTTAGCTCCTGTAGAATCCTATTTAAAAATGCAAACATTTCCCTGGAGTTTCTGTAGTAATTACGGTCACAAACGTGCAGAAAGTATTCGAACTGGTGACGCCACCGGGACTCCTCTCATCCCATTCTAATCTCCTGGAAGCGTACATGTTTTCAGCGAATACGTGTTACATGTTAATCTCCTCATACGATCTAGTTGGAACTTGTTTAGGTATATGACGGGAATTTAATTATCCCCTGATTTATCCCTTTTCTCTTGGTGGATGGAAAACAACCTTATTAATGCCCAATTAAAATGTTCTTTAATTAAAAGTTAATGATCTTATCCCTGCCGCCGCCGGTATGGTACCCTTATCAGGCCCGAAACTCGAACTCCAGAAGACCCCAGAAATTCCCGAACCGCTAGCATACTTAACGAAAGGTCACCTGGCGAGCACACGGGCTTCCAATGTTTTAGTTATATGAACTAATTGGGCTTGATTAAGCCGACTTAAGGCAAGAATAGCGTCCGCCTTTATCCCGACGTTTTCCGGGATATCCCAGACCTCGTAATTAAAATGTTTTCGAATAATATGGCCGGCACTTTCGAGAACCAGTTCCGGGTACACATATCGTCCGGGACTCAGGAGAGAGAGGAGAGAGTTAATTTGACTAATTAAATATTTACTTAAAAAGCGAAATGGCTCACTTGCACATGCGGCGACCTTTTTGCGGCACCACCTCGTGACCTTCTCGGCAACTGGTTTCGGAACTTGAGAATCAGGAGTCAGAAATTCCCTGTTATCTCCACATCTGCACGTTCATCCCGTGTCGGCTGCCCAGACGTGCCCAGACGCCCCAATTCGGCTATTCGGCTATATTTTCTTTTGCAAGGTGAAGTTTTTATCGCGAAAACCTTTTTATCCTTTTTACTTACTCCTGTGGGAACTCGGTTGGTCGAAAAGTAGTTTTTGGAACAAACAAGTGTTTGTAAGATATTTTTGTTTTAAGGTTCTTTCAGTTTTTGAACTTTGTATGTTTTTCTGCGGCGGATGCATTCAATGGCTTCTGAAGCTCCTGAAATCTCCTGACAGACAGATTGGCTAATTCCTTTCTATTCCCGGACCTTTCACATCGCGCTTATTGCAATGAAAGATCTAAAAGAAGAAACCGAATGGTTTCTAGACGGTCATGGAGTTCAATTCAAAATTGATTGAGAGCATGACTTGCAAGAATTTGGAAATTTTTATAAAAGAACTTTAACCAATTGAGTGCAATGATTCTTAAAGTCATTTATTTCTTCGTTGGAGCTCCTACGAGATGATGAAGTCTTCTAGGAACAGGAATTGGATACCTACACTATGCCAAGTAAAAAAATTGAACAGTGTACGATGAAAAGGTTTTTAATTCCTACAGAAGTCGTTAACAGAAAAATAGAATTAGGGTTATAGAAATTTCGAATCTTCCAAAATCTTCCAACTTTTCAATCCATTTTTTGATTTTATATCAAACGAATCTAGTTTATTTACAATATTCCATAATTAGGTAATTATTTAAAGTAAATTTTTAAGTTGAATTTTTTGGGCAAATTAAATTTTACCAATTTTCCCAGTTTTCATTTACCGTCGCCTCAAAATGACTAAGCCTATGAGCCATGCACGATGTACCTAATTTCTAAAATTGTTAGTTGTAGGATGCTTCAACGAGATATGGCTCGCGGCAGGTGTAATTTAAAATTCTCAATTTAATTGTAGCGCAATATAATCCAAATTGCTCATAAAACATTTACATGTTCCGCCTTAGATCCATCTGGTGGTACAGGGTGGCCTGACAGTCAAAGAGTGTACACTCGCGCACTACAGCCCTCCTTGACCGCTCTGTACTATGGCTAGCAGGATGGATGCTGGCAAACGGGGGTAGTGTGGCACAGACCATAGTAGCCTCAGTTCATGAATTTCACATGCGATGAGCACGAACGAAAAATCCGTACACCTGTGGAAAGGATACGGTGAAATTTATTCCTGATTTTATAACTCCTTTCTTTCATACCGGGGGTAAATTCAACAAAATTTCAAATTTCGGATGGTAGCAGGTATAAAGCAGGTGGGATTTAAATTTAAAATTACACCGTCGCATGGAGGCGGTAGTACCGGTGCCAAAAGATGTGATGGTGTGAGGGTGTGATTGTATCGTGCGTTTGTACGCGCCGCCTTGCAAAAGCCACAAAAACCACGATCCCAATTTCGGTAAACGTGAATAATTCAGGTGCCTGCTAATCGTTATTCCTCACCTGGTGACGGTGTCGGGGGCATAAGGTTAACTTACAGTCTTCTTGGCCCCTCCTGTCTCTTCTGAATAATTTAGTCAGGTTATATTTAATCAACTGCTGTTAATTAAGGCCTAATGGCAGCACCGGAGCGGCTTTTTATGATGCCAGATTTTGCAGGGCCGACCGGCATCTGCCGACATTTATCACTAATCAGGCGAGAATTGAGACGGAAACGAAATCCGGATATGGAATTGGGATGATTGCAGAGGATGAGCAACGACAACTGGGACCTCTAAATGATAACATTCCCAGAAATCACAGCCAGTTTCCTGGATCTTGTCCAGGAGCAGAGTAATCAGCCTATTTCGGTTTCAATATTCCTCATTACGTGGGAGGACTATAACCAGGGCCAAATGACATACTGGGACACAATTCACAGGACAATTTTTTATTTACGACAGTCAGAATTTGCCAAAGCACTAAAGGTGCTCATTAAAGGCACCAGCACGTATGTACAATACTGTCAATAAAAACCAATACAGAATTCTTGGGTAATCTCCCAAAATAAGGGATATTATAAGGTAAAAAAAGACTGATCTTCTCCCATTCAGACAGGGTATTCCCACACAGCTTTAAAAAAAATCGATTTTTTGTCTGTAGACCTTTTCAATTTTCTTCTGAATTTATATGTAAACATTTTTCCATATTTTTTTTTTTTAATTATAATAAAATATAAGTAGTAAAAAATGTTTATCTTTTTTTATTAACAGATAAATAATAACGCCAAAATTGAAAATTTATGGTAAAACTACAAAATAACTATAAACCTACTAAAAATAAAAATTTTATTAATAATTTTGGTTTCAAAATAAAAAAACTACTCACTATAATTGTTTTTCTGAGGAGAAAACGGGCTTTATAAAACTAAAACTAGATTTTAAAAAATGTTTTAAGCTTTTGCTGTATGCGCCTGGTTTGTGTTTAATTAATAGTCCCATTTTTACTTTAGTGTTTTTTTTTTCCAAAGTAAAATAATCTGTAATATAAAACTTTACTTAAAAAAAAAAAATTCTCAACTTTTTTATTTAACCCATATCATGCAATAGTTTCTCTTAAATAGATTAATTGTACTTCTTTTACTGGTAGTATCCTTTTTATAGGTAGAAAGACACCTCCAAGTTCACGTTCCTGTCGAAAGGATCAAACTTTAGATGTATTATCCTAACAAGTTTGATGGAACTAAAACTTTGCTTTTTAATTAAAAAAGTTTACAACCTGAACTGTTCCAGGTAACAAATTTTTATTTTTCTAGTTTGTTTTTGTTTTTAATAAAATTATGCAGAATTTAATGGTGTCTGGATGTTAAGGTAGAAATCAATGTTTAAGAAAATTGAAAAGGAAATTGACTTTTTTAGGATGATGTAAAATTTACGACTTGAAGGATATTTACCTAATAAAATAGCAATTTATTTATTTATAAATACAAACTGTAAATGCTTTCTTGAAGAATAAGATTCTTCTTAGAATATCCTATCGATAAGATTCTACAATAGGATGTCGATTGTAAACCTTTTAGCACTTCGTAGCATAAAAATCAAAAAAAAAATTTCGTATAGTAAAACAAGGTGTGATTCGATTGAAACCCTTAAGAAAGTGTCAGATTATGAGACAGAAAAAAATGTTTAATGTCTTTCTAGTTTTCAATTGCACCTGATGTAATCGTCGCAATTTTAATAAATATGTTGGTTTCTTTCTGTACCTGTGACAGTTTCAAATTACATAGCCTGAAAATAAAAATAAAAATAAAGATAAAAATAAAAATCAAGGCAACTAAAGATCGTTATTTGTTAAACTATTCACAACATCCAGGAGATTCCTTGTTTGTGGCAGAATAACCATTGACTCCCGTCACAAAGGGAGTAAATCCAAGAAAATTTTCTAAGCAAAAAGAGTGAAGATAAACTAGGATAAGAAATCATACGCAAAAGGGAAAAGGGCTTTTAGTTGTGTTGCTCCCTAACGAAATTTTCCGGGATTTTATTATCCTTTTAGTCGACATTATCGCGTAGACAGAGGGTAAACAAAATTCAATTAAATTTTCTTTACGGGAGATTACATAGAAAAAGTTGCCTGGATTATATCCTTTGTTATCATAACTCTAAAGTTAGTAAAATGTGATTAGGCCGAAAGTGGAGAAATTGCCGAAAGTTTTGGTGTGAAAATAATTCGAGGTGTAGGTATCTGAATATTCACTTCCTTATAATCTAAATTTAAAAAGAAGCTTCGATAGCCTAGAAATTAGAACGGTTGGATAAGAAACTGGCGAAAATCAAAAGCTATTTACAAGGGTATTCATGGTTCAAGGCGAGAGCTTGTGTAGGTCAATTTAAAAACAAAAAAGAAATAGAAATGCTAGAGATGAAAATTCGCAAAAAACAGCAATAATATGAAACAATTGTATTTTCTATTTAAAACAATATTCTTAAATCAATTATATCAAAAGAATAAATGTTTACCTTCCAAAATTCTCCTGATTCTTTTAAAGCAGTTTATTAATTAATTTATCAATTGGGAAATATTACAAGTTCATTAACTTGAGATTGCAAAAAACCAATCGCCAATTAAATATTTATTTAAAATCGATTATATCAACCTGTCCTGAGAACATTTCATGCAAAACACAACGAATAAATAAATTATATTAAGAATTCCATTCATTCTGAAAAAAATATTTGCCAGTTCGACCTGAGGCAATTTAATTTTTATTTTTTTATGTTAATGTACTATTTGCACTATTTAAACCAAACCGCAAACATTCAGTCACATTTCACATGTGTGTAAAAAAAAAAAAACACAGAAACTTCTCTGAAATTTTTCCCTCTTTTCCCAGAAAATCACGATTAATTTCGTAAAGTGCCCTGTAGAAGTTAAAGCACTCACCCGGTAACCGAAAGTTACTCGTTAATATTGAAATGACACCCCTATCCAAACGGAGCAGTATTGACCCACCCTGTATTTTACAAACGACTGGTCGCACTCCCCGGAGTATGTTATTGCCCTTTTTTGGCCAGAAAATCCCTTTCATGTTTCCTTTTGTATCCCTACCTTGCCCCGGGCCTCTGATACTACACAACCTTCCAATTGTTCTTCACAGGGTGTACAAAACTTCTGTCACCTTTGATCCTGTTCTTAATTAGAACATGATCCATACCGGGTCTAGTACGGGCTGGGAATTTACATTAATTTCAAAGTGCGAAGCAATATTTGATGTGGACTCCCGGTCTACCCCGCGTCCGATCCAGCTCCATTTCACGTTTCGTTAACTCATAAAGGTTAGTGTAATAGCGATTTTTATCGTCGTCGAGCACGAGCCAGTATCACCATAATGGCCGCAACTTCGACATTAAACTTATTTGCATTGTGTGAGAACCGATTGAATGTCGCGGCCAAACAGCGCACGAACCTTTTGAAAGTTGTCCAAAAGTTTGAATGAGACTTATTATAGACCGTCAAATATCAGTTTTTTTAGCCGATTTTTAATGCAGACACTCTTAAAAGTTTTAAAACACAAGACGATTTGTTGATAAGGTCGGGTCTTACTACCTAAACCTTTCGATCTATCTTAAATTATATTTTTTCATTATTTAACTTTTGAAAATTTTTGAATGTTTTAGAATAAATTTAAAAAATATATTCAAAAATTTGACACGTGCTTTAATTTAAATTCGTTTTAGATCTTTATATTCTTTCTAACTCGAATAGTACTTTGAATGTTCTTTAAGATTTTGTTCATTAAAAAGATACCTATACACAAATCATATTTATGAATTAAGTCTTAAGAGACTTTTAAATACAAAATTTAAAAATTTTAAATATATTTTCGCAGCAGTTTTAGAATTTATAAATTTAAAACTATTGTATTTAATCAAAGAGGCTTTAAAGGTTTACCTACATTTACTGAAAAATTTGAAAATTTCTAATAAAGCATAAACTTCAATAAAAAAAAAACTTTTAAATAGTGCAACGCAAAGTTCAATTTATTTCAGAGCTAAACAAATTTTATCTTTATGTTTAAATTATTTCAAATAATTTTATAGTAAAATAGGTTTGTGGAAATTTTTTAACTCTGGTGTAACAACAATTTTAATTTTTTTTTTATTTAAAATAAGTTTATAATTTTTACATTTCTTCCTGAATACTTTTATTTAAATATTATTTTAATATTAACTATGGAGTATAGAATTCTTAAAAAACACATTTACAATAGAAAATAGATTTTAAAAATAAAATTAAATGATTTTTACATGTTTTTGTATTTTTTATACACATATATAATTCGAGAAAAAAAATTTTGATTTTTAGACACTAGAAAAATAGATTTATAAATATTGATTCCCCTTTTTTAATGAAATTTGTTAATGATATTACATAATAGTTCATTCCTTAAGGAACAAGGAGTTAAAGTAATAAAATTTGTTAGTCAGTAAGGGCTTTTTGCCGCATAGAACCACAACGGGCCATCTACTGCCCATGTGTGCCTTGAACAGCCATTTGAACCTAAACTTAAGGGTTGTTTACACTTTCATACTCCTCCAGCCCCTTGTATATTGACTATTCTTAAAGGGAACTAAAGTGGCATGTCATAAATTGTTAAATGTTATTCTACTAAAACGAAATTGGAGAATTGTTTATCTTTTGTCTCAATTGCCGACGTAATGTACACCACAAGAAAATCTTAAGAAAACAGATAGACAGGCAAAGATGCGATTTTACTAGTTCTCCACATAATCTGAAATGGTATTTCCCAGAATTTTATCAAAATTAAATAGGTTCTAGCTCGACGTTATTGTCCCTCGATGGCGACAGAAGAAGTCAAAACAAGGATAGGCTAGGGCGGACACAATCGTCCAATTAATTATACTTAAGCTTTCGTATTACTTTCTGTTGATGGAAGACAACTCCATTAATGATCAAGTAAGAGCATTAATTGTGTGCAACTCCCAACTAATGATACCCTTGTCAAAAGGGGGAGTTCTATACACGAATAAACCGCCTACCCTCGACAAGGGTAAGTAACCTGACAGTAACCTTTTCTGTAGATCTAATGTTGGCCAGGTAGATATATGGGGGCTCTCTGGTACTACTATGGACTAATTGAGTGCACAAAACCAGATTAAACGAAAATCTCCTAGCACTTAAAACAACACGTTACTTTAATTAAAATGTCCTTCGGCTTATAGAAGTTTCCAGCAGGTTCATTCTCTAGGAGTATACCTTTGGTAAGGGGGCGAGTAGATTGGTACAATTAACTTTAACCGGGACAAAGAACAAGAAAAAATTATCTACCGACCATCCCCTAAAGCACACGTTTTGAAATACGAAGATTTTGTAAAATTAGTGTAATATAGTAATTCTATCTTTACGGATTTAAATTTTAGATAATTTTTAAAATGACCTGCTGAGATATTTTGAAAATTAATCAATACGAATTTCATGAATGTTTCTATCACTGTATGTACAATGTAAAAAAAAAATAACAAAAAATTATAATACATATGAATTGATATAGGCTTTAACCAGTGTTTCCTAATGATGTCATTGAAAACCATCCGTTCATTTGTAAGGTTGAGTTCTCTATTGGAATATTACGAATCTGTCGGCCTCTAATCATTCTAAGAATTAACGACAATATCCAAATAGATCTTATATCGTTTTATCAAAACCACAATCTGATTTCCGATTAACCTTTTGGATTATCATTGGATCAGTGCCCTTTTGCTTTCCAAGAAATTACTTAATCTTTTAACCTTCCCTCCCACTTGAGTGTTCTTTGAATTAAAAGCAATTTCGAAAATTCTTTCTTGTTAAAACGTGATTAAACTAGGTTTGCTCTGCCCTTTCAACATTTCTTCGTCACATTAGAAGGCCACCTTATCATTTTCAACACGAAGCTTCAGAATGTCTTAAGTAAACCTTTCTCGATTAAGTGATACCAAAATCATTTTATGTGGCTTTTAACTTCTAATAATACCTTGTGGCCTTTTACAACATTGCCCTCAGTATTGAACTCATATATTAACAGCATTTCTCAAATGTCTCCTTTCTAATTCTGTACGATAAGGATGTGGATGGAGAAACGTCTTAAACAGACACGTGTAGCTTATCTTCCATCCGAAATTTCTCATAATTTCCTTTTGAGAAGTTCAAGATGTCTTATGGAGCAAATGTAAAAATAGGAACTCTTGTAAATGTACATATAGTGAGTCCTTCAACATCGTAAAAGGAAAAATAAATAAATAAGGTGAGGGTACTTTGCTGGGAGTAATTTGTGCGTCTACAGTCGTCGTCTATGAGGTAATTATATTGCTCGAAATTCAGACTAAGCCGCTCTAGCCAAAGTATGCATAGTATATTTCTGAACTGGAAGAACCTTTCCTGTTTCGGTATTCTAACCCCCGAAAATGGATACCTGTAGGATGTTGACGTCAAAATCGCAATATACCATAATGATTACAACCCATACGTGCCGTGCTTATACATAAACCAGATGTTAGCAGTTATGACAAGTCTATTTCTGTTCCTGACCTGCACTTGATTGCAGTTACCATCGAGAAAGGGACTTTAAGCCATAAAGCCATAATAAATCGTGCATATGTTCTCCATTAAAAGCAAGCAATATTCGATTTGGAAATAGAACAAAATCTTGAAGACAGGTGCTTACAATTCTCATAAGGTGTATTTATAGCATTTTCGTTGTAATTTTCTTTTTGAATAAAACCCTTTTGACAGAGCCTTAATTTCCGGTACTTTATGGAAAATTACAGAATTCTAGGGAAAAACGATTTCACATTTATGAATGTGTATCTTTTTGGCAATATCAAATTGCTCGGTATCATTTATTTAACGAAGTATGCTTAACATAATTATCACGTCTTATTCGGAACACATGGGATTTTCCATATAAAAAAAAGGCCACATAACCCAATCGATTCGACTTTATTCTATTTTGAGTTTTGATTTGTTTTATGAATATGTTTGTATATTTTGTGCTCTTATCAGATAACGATGTCGTTATTGAAGGACACGAAAGCAGGGGAATTATAGCACACGTGTGTGATATAGGCTTATATTTAAAATCACTATGAAAAACAACATCATATTTATAATTTTCTAAATTTAATTCTGAAGATATATTTTATTATGATTTTTTATTATTTATTTTACCAATAAAATTAAAGAAGTTTCAACTATTAAAATTGAAAAAATACACTTATTTAACTTGACTCCATTTAAAATATATTTTTCATTTTTTGTTTTTCATAAAATATTTTTAAAAAACATTTTTGTTTTTGAGTTAAAAGTCTATGAAGTTCACTTCTACAGAACCGGAACCAAAAACAAGACTAAATTTAAATGGCTGTGCAGAAAGTTACGACATTTTAATAAAAAACTTATTTTTTAAGCTAATTTTACTTTAAACTGCAATATTTTATAGTTCTAAAACTGTATAATATTTAATATTTTCAATCAGGTATTTCGGAATAATTTTACACGAATAAAATCTCTTTACTGATATAAAAAAAATTAAGTGCTACATAATAAAATAAAAATTAAATTTTAGAAAAAAAAATATTTCTAATTAAAACGATTTTAAAGATCAGTTTTTAATATGAAGAGTTAAAGAAAAATTTTCTCTTAAAAATCGAGAAATAAATAAATTAAACTAAATATTATGAAATAAAAATCACGCTTTACATTTATATACAAAAATACGATTTTTTTAACTTAAGTTTAGTGCCTATGCTGCGATTATCACAAACCATTCGACAAGTTTTAATCTTTCATCCATTAATTAAATAATATTAGATATATCTTGAGAAAATCGATTTCATAAATATACTAACAGTAATTACAATAAAAGCACATGCAAATTAAAAACCCCTTTCGAGAAGATATGTTTTCTTGAATAGGACAAAATAGGGGCTAAAAATATGCTCAATGATTCTAGACAAAAAATCGAAATATAGTCCTGTATGGATTAGGACGCATGGAAAACTTCATAAAAGTTAAAATACTTACATAATTGATTTAAGTGAGAAGGAAAA
This sequence comes from Proctacanthus coquilletti, assembly GCA_001932985.1. NCBI lineage: Eukaryota > Metazoa > Arthropoda > Insecta > Diptera > Asilidae > Proctacanthus > Proctacanthus coquilletti. Next base: position 334,135 of record MNCL01000099.1, on the reverse strand, counting down.
ATGGGTATAATTTATTTTTTTACTATAGGGATGAAAAAAAAAGAACTTACTATGCTATCACTTCGGAATGAGATGAAAATGGAGGAAGCATTGTTCGCTTGAAAAGTACGATTTGTTAATAAGGCAGCAAATCGAAATAGATTTCCTAAGGCTGTTGCTTTATTGTACGGCACGGGTATGGGGATATCTGTCCAGAATGCTCCGAAGTTCCATTCTCTGATAAACCGAAATAAAGTTCAGCCCCCACGGGGAGTCTTCGTAAACTATTATTATGTAAGTAGGTTAGAATACATCCCTTCTCCTAGGCTATAAAGCGCTTGAATGAAGAGATTTATGAAATGTTCCATCACAAAAGAAAATTGTTATTGTGCCGTTGAGGACGTGGAGCGAATAAAAACCGCACACCGTCGCCGTCATCGCACTGTGCTCGGAAAACTTACCCGTCGTCCGTCGTCAACTGTGCGGCTGATTTGTGTGGCTTCCAAGATGAATGGAATTATGTTGTCATTGAAAGAAGATTATCATGTTTACACAGAAAAGGTTAACACTCTATGGCCTAAGTGAAGGATGACAAACACTTAATCAGATATATCCATATCTAATCATAGTATGATGCCATCATGAAGTAATTTCACTTACTTAAAATAGTAGGAACCTTATAGGCTTTTTTTGTGTCTTCTCTTTATCACTTGAGAAAAGTGCATATATTCAAAATATACCTTTTAAAATGCTTTAATATAAAAGTATGGCTTAGGATAGGAATCCAATTTAAGGAAGCCTACAGAGCATACCGCCCAACAACGTAAAAAAATACTGACAATGAAAGAACATGGCTACAATTCAAATTCAAAAAATTTTTGTTAAAAAATTTAAAGAGAAATATGTGAAGACATCTTCAACACCATTTTCTTAAAGATTTCCTATAAGAACGCATAAAGAAATTTTTCCGGTCAACAGCAAACGTGGGAATGTCCGATTTTTGGACAAGGAATCCTTTGACCCGACAATGCCCGCAAAATACTCGACAAAGTTTGCTATCAAATACTACAATGGAGCGTTCAAGTGTAAGTTGGACATTTCGTTTTGCTACCTCTTTCCAAATTGTAATTGCCCCCAAAAGGATAGCTTGAAGATTTTGTTGTAGTGCTACTCAGGGTTGGAATCAAGAATCCTCTTATTCCTTTTCGGTTAGAAGAACATTTGCACCCTTTCATAGGATGTTTTCAAGAAAATGTCCATTTACTAGTGAAAATCCTTCGGTACGTGCAAGAAGGGAAAACTGAATTTTAGGTACGTTTCCACTAATTTAGAACCCTGACGATGATGGGAATGGACGTAATTCGACGTGTAAGTATTTAAGCCCATTAAGCTGGAGTGGATGCAAAAGGGCTTAATTTTATTTGTTTTCAACAGTCGGGATGTAAAGCAATGGTTTGAATAAAATTAAGATTAGATATAGGCTTAAAAATTTCTACGTCTTGAAAAGAGGCGTATCCTATGAGTTTTAATTTTATTCCAGTATTATCTACACATTATCGTATGCATAATTATTTAAAGTATCCTTATATCAAATAGAGTTTGTTTAAAATACCAAACTCGTTTTTGTAAATTATGCTATAATTTGGAATAAGAGTGCTAGTCCTATATTGTTTTATGTATACAGTCCTAATACCAAATTCAAGTTGACTACTAAATATAATTTTAAATGTATTGCCAAATCTAAAACTCAATGCAAAGCCTATTTTTGCAATAGTCTAAATTCTATACCAAATCCAAACTCAATGCTAAATCTAATGTTAAGTCTAATCCTAAATTAAAAGCAAATCTGATCACAAATCCAAACTAAATTCAGTGTTTAATCTCATGGCAACTCCAGTGCCAAATTCAATTTCATCAAATAGAAAGTTAGACACTGGGTTTACCGAGTTTTAAAGATATGTAGGTTGTATGTTTTTTACCACTATAGACCACTGAAATTTACAAAATCCAGTATCAATCATTTTTAGAAAGAATTATCGTAATTATCGTAATTACCTCAAATATAGCATTTATTAGAAAGTTCAACATTAAATCAGTGTGAAAAACAAACAACATAAGGTTTCATTTTTACTATTTTTATTATATTGTATTTTTTTTTTAGCTGGGTTATATCTCCAATCCACAGACCATTCAATTTAGCTCGATAAAATTTTCAGAAAGTTTATATTGCTCTTTTTTAAACAGGCAAATAGGCGTTAGCTCCCAGTCAAAGGTTTTTCACATTTGCTGCTTTTATGTGGGTGAAAGGAATTTCCAAGTGCTTCGCAAAAATATTCCATGACGAAAACCTCAAAAACTTTTCTAATTAGAGTAATTTCATGAATTTCACCCAAAGTTTTCTCTTATCGATTACCTCAAATCTACAAAGTGCCTCCTGCTTGAAAAGCAGTAGAATTTTTATTATTTTTAACTTGATATAGACATTTCAACTGTTGACGATAAGCAAACTGTTGATTTTATCAAACTGAATTCATCAAAAGAAAATTGACAACTTTAAAGAAAAATTTATGTTCCTTCTTTCCTAGAAAATGAATCTTTAGAGACGAATTAATTTGTTATATAATTTAAAGTTTTCCGGCATCATCACCGAAGTCTTTCTGTAGCTTCGAATACGAGGCAGTGTCCAATAAATCTGGTGCAATAATTAAAAGTAATTTATCTTCTTGTGATATGCATTTAATTTACTCTTTAAAACGTGTAAAAGGCAGGTGTGTAAATGAAACACTGCTTGCCAGAATCTAAAGGGTACAAAATGTTTAATATGATGAACCACCACTTAGGACGAACATTTTAACGTATTTACTGAGAATTTGATAATTTTTTTTTTTGTAAATGAGTACGGGGAAGTGATTTTAAATGCAGGAAATTGTGATAAACCATTTATAAAACCACTTCTACCATAAAGTTACTTTCATTATAAAGAAATTTAATTTTTAACATAAATTTTAAAAAAGGTAATTGAGAAATTGTAAAAAGAAATATAGCAGATTTTTTTAAAACCAAGGCTTAATCTGTCGCGGCTCGACTAAGTTCGTACTGCACAATGTGGTTTTACTCGATTCTACTCGTTTTAAATTACTTCAGCTCAATTGAGCTTTCAGTTTGAATTTACCTCTCATGATTCGATTCGATTCGACTAGGTTTGCCTCGCCTCATTTTACCTCGTTTCAGCTCGCCTCGCCTCGGTTTAGCCCGACTAGATTCAAATTAAATCATTGCCAGGGTCTTTCTTTCATTCATTTTAATTACTTGTACTATTTTAACTTCCATTCAACTTTCTACAACATTACCCAATATTTAAAAAACAATATACATAAATATATTTTTAGTAGGTTATCCCAGACTCTTTTTATGTGTTAACGCGAGTTTTCATCGGCTCTCACAAAATATGAAAAATTGCGTTTGGCGCATTTTTGCGGGACATGGAAATTATCTCTAAAAGGGAAGTCCAATTGGTGGATTAAAATTTCTATTCCCATTGTGGTCACCACCCTCCGCTAAGGGGCTGAGAGGCACTGTAAAGAGAAAAAATGCTTTTTTCAGCTCTTATGTCAATTGATCGTTGAAAAAAAAATGGTTCTAGCCGAAGGGGGAACACAAAAGACTTTCCATGAAAAATGAATGGTTTCCCAGTAATTTACCAGCTTTCAACAATAAGAAGAATTGGTGTAATTTTCATGCTTCCAGTCAGACAGACAGACAGACAATTATCACATTATAATGGCTTACCAGGACTTTTTAAGAGATTTTCCCGCGCAACTGAAGTGGCTTTTAGCCGGGGAACACAATTTATCCCCTCGATCCCCTTTCCCACAGCAAAATCAAAGTTCACAGCATAAGGCCGCCTTCTTGTTGGACGCACGTTCCTGTTGCAATTTTAAGAAAATTATTTGGACCATTGGTGAGGCGGGACGGTCGGTCTTAAAGAGGAAGCGATTTATTTTTTTCCACAGAATTCGATGCACATTTTACCACAATTTTTAAGCTTGAGTGGAAAATTGCAATCAGCCCTTTGAGACAGAGGTCATTTTCTCTTAATGCAACACTTTGCACGGTTGAAGCTTGTCAAATGCAAAATTAATGAAAAAAAAGTACACGAAAGGTCGTAATTGAAAGTCTGGAATATATCGATCAGGACAAATTAAGGGCTATTGAATTGTGGTATTAAGAAAATTCAACCTTTTGATATTTTTAAGTAAGAGTTTAAAAGCTTTAAATTGAGCATAACTTTTTTTTTCAAAGAATTTCTTTAGTTTTTAAAGATAATATAAAATTATAAAGATTGCTAATAGAGTTTTACAATAAGTTTAAATTAAACACAAAACTCATATGTGAGAACGACTTTTTTTAGGTACTAATCAAGTAATAATAATATTAACCAATTTCTAAGGAAAAAATAAATAAATAGCATAAATTGAGAACTCCTAAAATAATACCAAAGGAGTCTCATTTACAGAAAAGAAAAACGAATACAATCTGAGAGGTGCACAATACTTCAAAATCAATTAAACTATTCAACCGAAAACATTGGCAATACTCCTGGCAATCCAATAGACGATTTCGGTATTGGTGAACAGTTGAGAAATGGATAAATTGAATATGATCCAAATAATTCGTTTAGCTTCACATACTCTGGGTGGATGCCAAACAAATTCGCAAAATTAGTTTCGGAAACTTAAATAAACTCAGTAGACCGGATCTGCGTCTAGAGCACCAGGAGCAGCCTGTCGGAAGATAGTCCAGATAGGAAATAGATTCGTAGTCTATAACCCTTCTGGCACCCCTTTTCTCCTAATACCCCTCGCATTTTCATGCTTATGATAGAAAGTTTCTAGTGCATTTAATCATTGTAGATGCAATCAAAATTTTGAATAGTCCAAATTTCGGTTATTTTGGCTGTGGTATTTTAATCCAATGTTGAATAAACAAAAACGATTCATTCTATTTTGCGGTTAAGTACCTACCACAAAGATCGGTGAAAAGGTTTAACGTTCTTCTCGGCTAAATTCATTCTGCCGTGTTATTCGAATCCCATATGGATCGGTTTACTGCTTTTGGAGGTATACAGAGTTTATATTAAAAACCACCTCAGCCATAGGTCTGTATATTAAAATGCGTTCAACAAAAGGGTTTATGAATGTTTATGCATATGATTGCAATATAAATGGGCGTGGCTTGTCGTAAAGGTTCTCCTCATACAATGAAATGAAAACATAAAATTCACGCTGTCATAAAGTTTGTGATTTGCTAGCAGCGTTTCAGTGGGTGAAATTTTATTCGTTTTAAATGTCCTTTTAAATGTCACCGGCCGATGGAACCATAAATAAATACGCACAAGTTTTGCAAATAACCATTTCAACAGGGTTCACCCATATCCAGTTCAGAGTTCAACGGGATTCAAAAAAGTTTCACATTAAGTGAATATAACCTGGCAGAAATAAATATGACTGCTATTCGTGAGTCCTGGCATTAGGATGAGAGGATCCCGGTATTAGGACGGGAATGGGGCATCAACTTGAAAAATCGTCAGGGGTTCCCATTTAAATATTTCATTTCCTTTGGGAATCGCCGCTGAACAAGTGGTTATTGTAGGCAGTGCGGTGAAAGCACTTGAATCAGTGCACTTACCATCACCGGGAGGAGTACGGCTGGTTGATACTGTGGTATTATATTGCTTAAAACGACTCCTGGATTCATCTTAGGCTCGCGTTCTTATCTACACCTCTCCCGTCATACCATCCGCAACCTATTACCAGATTTCTTCCGTCCTCCATCCCGCTCCTGTTCCTGTTTAAGAGTTGGGTAACGTAAAGGTTCTCAAGGACTCTTCTTGCTTTTTGCATATTTGATGTCGTGGCCGTTGCATCCTATGCTAGGGCATTTCTGGAGCAAAACCATTTGCTATTGATTTACGGCTGTCCTCCTTAAAATATGGGTTATATGCTCTCAGGGCCATTTGCCTGGATTCGCTGTTAGTACTTTTTCTTTTTTCTTTTTTGTAAGAATAGAAAAAAGCTTTTGAGTGAATTGAATGTGATCATTTTCTTTTTATATTTGAACTTAGATTTACAACGGATGATCTTGAAATCTACGTTAAGGCTACTTTGATTCCAGAAAAATATTTGAAATGTAAAAATCCATGTAGCTGAGTACATCCAAATGAGATGGTAGTTTATATTATTATTATTTTATTATATTCGTTTTGTTTAAATCATGTATTTCATGTTACACGATGATCATTTTGAGTCACTAGTATAAGCGAATATCATTTCTAATTTATAAAGAAGAGTGAAATTAACAAAAGGAAAAAAGAATTTTAAAAATTATTTAACTGAATAGACAAAAAATATTTGCACTAAGAGCACATAATTAAATAAAACCAAGATATGTAGCGAAAAAGTAGTGAAAAAAAGTAGTAGTAGTAATTTGAACTAAAAACTAAATAAATATTAAAATAAAGAAGAAACAATACAGAAATATAAATTAGCAAATAAAATAAATTAACATACAAATGTATTAACAAAATTATGTAAAATAATAAACAAATCTAGAATAAGTGCATAAATAACATGGTTATATTAAATTTACTTTTTTCTTTACAAATACTCTAAATTCGAAATTTTATCACGTATATTACACTCGATGTTGTTTCCCTTTATTTTATTTTCTAACCTACTAAAATTTTTGAACTAATTCGTAAGAATTTTTATAGAAAACTTTCTACTTCACCATAAAAACAAAAAAAGAAACACGATATTTTCAAAACATGATTTTTGGAACAATTCTTTACTTATTCGCGTATAATTTAACATATATTTTCGTTTTATGCAAGTATTTTAATAAAATAGTCCCAAAACCCAAAATTCGCATTTTTTTCAAAAGTCTGTAGAAAAAAAAAACATATATAAAGCTATTTAAATAAAGAGTTTTTTTTTCAAACCGGCCCAAGTATATAAAAATAAAATACTTTACGAATTAAATAAATAAATAATCAAATTCATCAAAATCAAGCTATTTTTTTATACTTATAATCGCCCTTCTTTATGATGAAAACGGCTTTACGAATTAATTTCATTAAAAGTCTAGTTCCAAATAAAAAAAAGTTTTATGACGATTATCAATTATGTTACATCAAGATAAAATTCATTTAAACAAATTTACATATCGTGGTGTTAAGATAAAGCCGAAAAAGGAATTATTTCATCCAAAAATGATAGCTTTGAACGCATCCTCTATAATCCACACAAAAACCGCATATCGATAGAGCTTCAAAGGGAGCCGAACGTGTAGTATCCAAAATTAATATACGCTCCATAAATCGAATTATATTTTTAATAACATTCCAAATATACCTTTAGGGTTGAAGCTGCATTACAAATATTCGCTATATGACCCGCGGCCTCATATTCCGATAATTCTTGATGAATTATTGCACTCTGCACTGAACAGTGCAGTCGCTTTTAATTTCTTTTAGTTTTTTTTTTTTAATTTTATGTTTAAATTGATTATTTTTTTATTATTACCTGTGATGAATGCATCGAATATTCAATACTGTTAATGCAAACGGCTACTCTAAATAATTAATTGAAGAAAATGATGTGAAGAGCCCTCAGTTGGTTCAATCGATTTGGAGTAAAATGCGATAAGCTGTCTGCATCCGCGGATTACCGCAATTTTACTCTATAGCGCGAATAAAAATTCTTTTTTCCTGCTATTATTATTTTTTATTTGTAACGACGTTCATTGAATGATTTTGTCGTAGCATATATGCCCATGTAATTAATTACCCGATTATGTGATTTTATTTTTTATTTTTTTAAATACAACTCAGCTTAAATGTTGCAATAACTGAAGTAAATCCTCTGAAAAAATAATTAAAAACGATGCAACAAATTACATTGAAAAATTTTATATAACATACAAAATATTTCTAGTAGTAGTGTCATCATATTCTTTTCTTTTTATATTTATTTTCTAGCTGTGGAATTTAATCTACATATTAGTACTAATTACTGAAAAATCTGTTCTAACTAATTTTATAAATTTCAATAAATCTTATAGTGTTGAAAAGTATGTTGTCATTGTCACAAGGAAATGTCGTCAACCCTTTTAGTAACCCAAATCAATCCCTAAAATGTTTTCTTTTAGAAAACGTTATCTTTTTAAAAGATTTTCCGAAGAAAATTTTACACAATGATGAAAAAAAATGTTATAATTCTTAAAAAATGGGGTCAAATTCGCACTTTGAGCTTATTTGAAATTTCATTTCGAGCGTTAGTATTGTTTGCGCCAACAAAGGGTTATTGTTCCAAGTAGATTTCTGCGACATCTTTCATTTGGCTTCGGAAAAAAGACCTGTAAAATTTCGTCCAATTTCTGAACAACAAATCCCAATGATTAATCCTATGATTTTTTGGGATCAAAATTTCGACTTCCGCGGATCCAGGCAAATGGAGTATCAAATTAAAAAGCGCTTTCTGCAGATCATAGAAAACAATAATAATCGCGGACTGGATCAAAACTATCCAAATTAGAGCCAAAAAACTGAAACAGACTCCCATTTCCGTTTATAGAAATTTAATTGGATTTCTTCTTAACTACATCAAATTCTTTGTAAATACCTTCACATTAAATTTAAAACGACAAAAGACGATTTAAAAAGATTTAAGGTCTTAATTGAATTAAATTGTTTTACTGTTGATTACCTTTTTCCATTTTATTCATTTTATCACGGAATGTGGTCGGCACACTAACGCAATGAACGATATAAAATAAACAACAAAGAAATAGGAGATCGCTAAAACTTTCCAGGCTATTCTAAGATTAATTCGACTTTCTTCCTCTAGTGTATCCGACGTTACTTGGACTTATCTTAATTTTTACCTTTAGAGTTCCGTACAAGAATTACTCCTTAGGGGTTTTTATTGTTCCTACAAAACCGAGGAAACAAAGTAATTACATTTTTTTTTTAAATGAAGTTTAAAAGAATTCTCGCGCTCGGTTTCAGTAAGTCACTTAATAATTTATTAAATGTTGGCGAAATTAAAAGATATTGTACTTAGTAACGAAAGGTGGAGAAACTTAACAAGCAATTTAAAAATAGTTTTCCATTCCATTCATATTTAATAATACCATAGTAGACTTTTACAATATTATTGTAAAAAAGTCTTCAAGAGTGAAGTTATTGAAAGGAGTTAATCCGATTCAAAGTGATTTAAGGCAAGTCGAGCTGAAACAAACTGAAGCAATTCAAGCTGTGTCAATTTGAGTTAGACCAGTTAAAACCACATAAAATCACAATATAAATCTAGATCAAGGTTGGTAAAGGCGAGTTAAAGAGAACTTAATCGGGTCAAATCGTGCTGAATGAAATCGAATAAAGTTGGATAAAATGAAGCCAAAATGAACATGTCGAGTTAGGACGAGACGAGCCAAGTTAAGCCGAGTCAAGCCCAATTAAGTCGAGTCAAATTAAATAAAGCCGAATCAAGACAAAAGTCTCCTACTGCAAGAAGAAAATACGAAATTCGGCGATGCTTACCTAAAAAGAAAATATCTTTAGTTTGAAATTTAGGTAGATATCAAGTAAATGTGCGATTTAAAAAAAAAATTAGGAACAAAACCATCTAAAATGATTCAGAAAAATAGCGTATTTTATTGGAAGGATTATCTACATCAATTTATAAAAATCTCCAGGCCAATACCAATTTCCACTAGTTCCATTTTAGAAAGGTTTTTATTTTTAAATAAAATGACCACAACTGTATCATTAGTAAATTAATAAAATATTAAATTGGATTACATTTTGCCACTAAGAATAAAAGGAAATGATTTATTCATATTCAAATTTATCAAACAGTTGGATAATCGCTAGGATTAACTCCACGTTTATCTATTCATGAATTTAAAATTTTGTGGTATAAGCTTTCAATTAAAAGTGGTCAAAAGCGTGCTTGTTTTCAGAAATGGTCGAATTGGAGCTCTTTTCAAAATGCACGCAAATAAATAAAAGGGTTGATTTGCATATGTCGCATGCGGGCGGTAAAAGAAGCGCCAAATAATAACAACAAAAAATAATAATAATAGCAATTCATATTTGGAAATTTCACGTGTTGCGTATGGCACATCTAAATCATTGGGGCATGGTAAATTAGCGAATTTCCGTTCTCGACCAGAAAATATTTAAATATCAAAATTTGGCTGACACCAAATAAATCACAGTTGGTTTGTGCCTTTTTAAATTTTGTTTTATTTGGTCGGCTAAAATCGTTGCTAGTTAATACCCGCTTTTGAGCACATACTACTCAAATGCGGACGAATGGTTGCTTTTTGTGTCATATGGATATGAAAAATACCTATACTCGTTCTGACTATTAGTCCTGATTAATTTTACACTCCAGCCCTGAGGATAATGCAAAATTATCGTAACAATATTTTGCAATTTGTTAAAATTATTCACACGTGATATATTTCGACAACATTTAAAATTGTTAAACTAATGCGCCCAGAAGGGTTAGTGGCATGACCTCCATTAATTAGAATTATTGAAATGTGGCATATTTTAAAAGTATTTGTCGGTCATTAATAAAATTTTTAAGCTCATATTTCATTTTAAATTGCGTGCTGGAAAATTATATTTAAAAAAAATAACAAAACCCCTATATTTCCTATGCGTATATTTAATAGAGACCGGAAGAAGGAGACGTATATTTTAATATTGCAGAGTATTTTAATTTCATCGTAATTTATTACCCTCTTTTTTAGTTTTTGAATGAACATTGATATATACGCATTTTGTAGAAAATTGAAAGAACTTATATAATTTCATGCAGAAGTCATTTAGGTACTATCTTAATTATTTTGTAATATTTATTTCTCACTTAAATTCATTCCGTATTTTTTTACTTTTATTTAGCACGTAACAATTAGTATTAATATGCTACAAAAAAAACCTTCTTTTGAAAAGGCTTCTTTTTAAACTAAAAACTTTTATTATCTACTAAATTTCGTTATATTTTATTTATCTAGCTGATAAATTAAAAATTACACCGACGGGAAAAACTATACATTTAAAATTATGTTGTAAAATAAAACAAAAAAAAGAAAATACCAACAAAAAAGAAAAGAAAATTTTCATATTTTATACTTGTAGTTTAAAATTATGCTTCCTTATTGTTTTAACAATAAAACAAGAGTTTGAAAATCTAAATTGTATAAATGTAAGACATCTAGTGTTGATCTTCAACAGAATTTTTAATGACCGAAGACTTTGTTTTTGTTATGGCAGTTCATCGAAAAAAAAATTTAATATCATGTTTATAAAGGAAAATCAATTTTTTGATTATACTTTCCAGTTTTTCGTACGAGACTAATTTCAAATAAATTCTTGTTTAAGCTATAATTTTAAATCTATGCTGTGGATTTTTCAAAATTTATTTTGCGTAAATAAATGAATCTTCTTAGGATATTTTTGTATGATTACATAAAAAGCAAGATTTATACAGACCATCATTTAACAAGGAATGATTCCATTTTGATAAATTTTATCTGAAGTTTTTTTTTTAATTATGGATAAAAATTTCTATGATTTTAATAGTCAAAATTTGTGCAAGGCAAACTGAATCAAACCACTTCAAGTCAGAGACAATTTCATATCTCCTTAAAAAATATTACTCACAATTTGACGATTTTCAAAAATTATTATTTTTTATATATTTTTGGAATAATTTCCATTTCCAACCATTTCAACAATTGAACAATTTAAAACACCTTAGAATCAAATTATTTCAAATTCCCATCTCGATTTTCGACTAATTTTAATTAAATGTCCAGATTAATTTGTTTGAAACATTCCAACGTTTGCATTTAAAGCTATCTGCAGATATCAAACCCCGACTCACACCTAGAGCATTATTTAATTAATTTAAAGCTTATCTTGGCAAATCGAGCCGATATTGTGTGGAAATAATTCAAATTTCGTTAGTTAGCCTAGTCGGAATCAATTTAGCTCAGCTCTTATGCGACAATTAACAAAGGGGGCTTATCGATGATTCCCTTTAATATTCACAGGCATGTAAGGGCTCGTAAATTTACCTCTCGGAGACCACTAGCTACCACTGGCCGCTTATGATTTAGGACACAGCCTATAACCACTAAAGGTATTACAAGTCGCATAAATAGGTAATTCTGTAAGGATATAGATTGCCTTGGGGTAGAGAGAAGCCATGCTGCATATATAGGCTTAATTGCATGTCGGCATCACATATGCAAAATTGCAAGTTATCCACCTTCGACCAGCCCTCTTTTACCCGACGTTTAACATCGTTAAAAATATGTCAACGTTGTTAAAACTTCATTGGACTAGTGACACCTTAAATTATTAACGTCTACCGTCAGGTATGGTCTGTGTCAATCCACGATAATTTCGAGGTAGGAGTAGGCAATGTTTAGATGTTTGCATGCACTTTACCAGTTTTCTTATAAAACTTTGAGTACGTTGTAAAATTTTACACAGAGAAACTACTTGGAAGTTTCATTTGAAGTTTTCATAGGGCCTTCGTCGCATGAAATGGAGTGTTAATTAATAGAATTACTTTCTGTTGATGCGCGAAATTGCGCAACGTTACATAATTGTTGCTAACAACACGGAACAACTTGTATTACATAGGGAAGATGATCTTTTACTAACTTTACAACATAGAATAGAATGTTATTGGAGCTAATTATGAAAATTTCAGCGAAAAGGTGTCATTAAATAAATAAATATAGTAATTTTATAAATTATACAAGACAATTGAAATCATTTCAGAATACAATTCTCCAGGTTTCGTATCGATTTCTGTTATTATTTTATAAATATCTAAATACAGACTAGAATTCAAGGTATTGCAACCATCTCATTATTTTAGCGCTCCAGTTTTTTGAATCAGGGTCTAGTTTTAGTTAAAGTGTTTATTATGCTATCCATCTTTTTTCAGAAAATTTGTTTAATTACATTTTAAAATTAAATTGTATAAGTTTTAAGTGTAAAAGTCCACATTTCTCATAATTCGTTTTTTTCTTTTACATCACGGCATAGAAGTTCGAATTTTAATTTTGTCTGCATGCCAATGGCAAAATATTTTCAAATATATCTACCCTTATTTTTTCCTTTCAAATGTAAAACCATTAAACTTGATTCTTTTCGGATAGATTTAATTTTCTCTGTTCCGACGATAATTAAATCGGAAATAGGTAACTGCAGGAACTACAGATAATAGCCAAACCATATACGAATTTTGTAGAGAATTTATCATCAGTTATTCATATAAAGAACTATCTCTGATCAAAAACAGAATCCATATTGAACTTCTCTAAAAACAACACAAAAGTTTCCTAGCCCGGAGGTCTTCCCATCGCAGAACTTTGAGTTTACTAGAATTGAGGAATTATGGGGTAGAACTCCGAAACAGGAGCTCTATCAGTAGGGTTTCAGTGAGGAAAAAAAAAAATAACAAAACACCGGGAAAGGACAAGGGAATTGCTTTTTTCTCTCCCATCCTGTCAGAAGCAAATACCTCGAGCTGGTCTTTATTTGAATAAATTGCTCTGGATAAGATGGCCAGAGTCAGCGGTAATCAAGAATTATTTTTGCTAAGCTTATCTATTCGTGAAAATTTTCATAGTCCCATCCCGGACAATGGACAAAAGTGTAAAGGATTTCGCGAAGGTCCCCCTTGGTGCATAGATAGAATTGGAGTATGATGGTATAGGGAGATAGCCATAAATCTATTTCAACGTGCTCCATTAGTGGTGGAAGAATTCATGACACGCCATTGTATTATCACATACAAAGTATTTCGAATATCTCTCATCGGAATTCTTCACGTCGAAGAATGCAATTAATTCTAGTGAATAAATGAAAACGTTTTCTGGTTGGTAAAATTATTTAGAGACACGATGCCGTTCAATATGTCTGTTGTAATATCACGAAATATTTTGAAAATAAATCACTTCAAGCCGCACGGCACGGGTGCATAATAATCTATGAATATTTCCATTGTCCCCTACGTACTGAAAGTTAGAAGTACGCATATACTCGTGGTTATATAGTCATTGTTATTCTTCATGATATGCGCGTCTCATCAAATACAACAGGATTTTACCTAGCTGACATGTTTTTTTTTTTTTTCTGGGTTAAGGTAGGGGCGGCTACCAACGAGGTCTGTATTAATGTAAATGAATGTGCATAAGCGATTTTATGATATATCGTGGCCGCAGTTCACCACCACCATCACCATCGTCTCCGCATTGTGCTGTAGAAAATTATCCCTATAGTCAAGTTACGCCTTGTCTACGCCTTAATTTAAAATATTTGCTCTGCAATAATTTCACCATGATGCAGAAACCTTCAACCTTATAGTGTACTATATCCCAATGCTTGCTAATTCTCAGCAAAATACAATTTTAAACTTATTACGCATACCTTAGTTTAAGCCTCAATTGAAAATTTTTCATTATATAATATTAAAGTGAAGGTGCAGGTTAATTTTTTATTGTGTTTATTATTATACCTTATTTAATTGAGTGGTGCAGAATAAATTGATGAAAAATTCTTGTTGATATTTTAATATTACACAACTCATTAAATACTTTTTACATTTATGTAATTCTATGACCTGATAAAATTAAATTTATTGCTAAAAGAATCGCTTGAACATTTTCATTTTCAAGTTAAATAATCGATATATTATCAAATTTTCTGTTTTTACTTTATGCATTTTAATTTTATTTTTTAATAGTAATCAATATTAATGAAAAGTAAAGAATGTTTAAACAAATTCTCTTATATTCGGAATTAACTTATTTTTTATATAAACTCACATAAAAATTTTAAAAATACGTCTACAAAATTTGTTAAAAGTAATAAAATTATAGAATTTTGATAAAGGAATTTTAGATGAAAGTTTCGGTCATCACTATTAGAAAATTTATAAAGACGGCAATATTTAATAAAAGAAATATTAATAATATTAAAACAGATTGGAATAAAGAATTTTGTTTCAAATGAACCAAATCAGTAACTCTTAAAATTTCTAATTAGAAAAAAGAGGCTTATTCTTAATTTAATACATGCGATATAAATTTGAACTTATAGCTTAAATTATTGCCATAAAGTTGATACCAGAAAAAAAATTCTGAATATTTTTCTAAAATACTTTTCGAAAAAAAAATTATAAAGTAAGATTTCGATGCGCCCGATGTGTTTATAAAAAAATTCTAAAATACTCGCTTTTTATGGTAATAACTTTAAAAAATTTTACTAGATACAAAATATTTCAAATTAAGTATTCAATATAGAGTAAAACTACTTAAAATCATTGATTATACTATTGAAAAACAAAATAAGTTTGTGTTAAACATGTTCTCACTTCATAGACTTCAAGGATACGATAAAACCCACAAGGAAGACTTTAATCTACTAAAGTTATCAGTCCAGTAAACTTCTGAATTGATAATCTGCGGAAGTCGGATTCTTGATAAAATCTAGATATGAACTCTAGCATATTCCAGGGATAAAATAATTTCTCGGAAACTGGTCCCCAAACTTCTATTTGATACCTGTCATACCCAGGTTTGGCCCCGAATCCCGGAGTTCTAAGTATATGTGCTTCATTCGAAATATTCCGAAAAAAGTTTCTTTTTTTTTTGGGGGTGTTCTTTACAGAATTAAGAGCACACCACACCGGGGAAAGTTTTAAGGATGCTGCAATTGAATACGTGACATTCCTTGGGATTGAGTTCGTAGAGAGAAACTTCATCTATGCAAGGGGATTAGACCTTAAAGTTTTGAATCATGTTAACCATCTCCATTGTTTCGCACACCAAATCGATATTCCATGTAATTTCAAATATTTGCCATTGTGGACATAAGGCGCCCCCATTTTAAGGTAACATTTCATTCAAATATTTTACTTGAATCTAATTAAAATTTCTATTAGGCCTAGTATGAACTGATTTTGGTACAGTAAAATTTAATAAAATATTGTGAGATAAGCACAGCGATAAGTCGTTATTAGCCCAAAAGGTCTTTATTTATTACTTTCATTAATCCTAGGGACCTCATTGTACAGATATAGGACCGCCCTTACGCCTTTCCCACTACGATTATAATTCAAGCCAGGAATGGACTGAACTGTATGCTCAGCTCCTCTCTCTGTTTTCTAAACGCAATCCGAATAGCTCAAGTGGAATGGACGCACTGATAATATGTACTTGGGAGCCAGAGTATTGTCTCAGGCACTATTTATGAGTTCGCCTTCTGGCTGAGATTGCAGGAAAAATCAATTAACGTTGTTATGGATGATTTTTATGGTTCATTTAATGGAAAATGTGCTTTATTTATTTTATAGAGTCAACGAAATTCAATTTTAAAACTAATATTCACAAATGTTTGACGATGTAGAATTTTAAAGTAATTAAAGATACAAAGGATTTAAAAATGAGTGTTGTTGTAGTATCAGTAACTTTAATCAAATGTATCTTTACATATATGACCTCAATTAATATTTAAATTTAACCTTTCAGTTATTTATATTTATTTTCTACATAAATTCGTCTCCATCTTCTTGAACAAAGGATATAATCTTTTAGATGTACTTGAATATGCTAAAGTTTAGGGATTAAAAGGATAAAACTTAATCTAGATAGTTTTAGCCTAAAGAAAATCAAATATGTTCTAGATAGTTGCAAAAAGACGAAAACTATTTGGCATGCCTAAAGACACTAAAGATAAGTTCTCATGTCCTCATGTGCTTCGCATCGTGCCCAAGGAAATGCTATCCGTTCTTCTGTGTTAATTGGACATGTGCCGTGTACCGCACTGCCGTGTTCTCAATTATACAAAGCAGACAATAAAGGAATAGGACTAGAAAAAAAAAAATTTATATATATTGGCTGGACTGTCGTATGGTGCCGTGCCTACAGCAATTTGCGATAGTCCAGCGAGCTTGACTAATAGCGACCTATAAAAAGAATTTAACCTCATCGCATAAGGAATTTTAAGGTGATTTAGGAGAATTCCTCCCAAGATTTAGATACGCTCTGGTAGTGCAAGAAAATTAAGGTTGGAAAAGATTTCTACTTCTATTATAATGATTTTCATTCCCCCAATTAAACAACAAACTTCTTTATTTGCTGTAATGAAACTATTCCAAAAAATTTTTTTTGGCAACGCTACTGGCAACGTCGCCAAGATATTAATGTGATATTGTGCTGTTTTTATAAGAAAACATTTCGATAGTATCAACAATATGTTCCCAAATTTTTCAGTACCCTTAATATCATATTATGGTTTTAACAGTCACCATGTCTTATATTATTAACATTTTACAAAAGGAAAGCCATCATTTCTGTTTTTTCTACCCTCGTTTAAAAGAGGGTATTAAAGTTGTATTATATAAAAATCATGCTTATTATTTTACATTTTATAAGTGAAAATTACTATTATCTGGATTTTAAAATTTTCCCAGTATTGATTTTGCTGGTGGTGTTATCGTGCGAAATATCCCCTATTAATAATTCATAAGCAAATCACACCTTCGCTAACATTATAAATAATCCCAGCGGTATTATTTATCGCTTCATCATTACACGGCCATTTTTTATATTATTTAAAGCGAGAACGATACCCAACCATGGCGCAGACACTGGGAGTTATTTATCGGTGTGAAACTAATCTATTTGAGTATCTAATGTGAAATCAATACTCGCCGGGAGATTATTTATCGGCCGCCGAACAAGACCTGGTCCATAAATCACAGGATGCTCTTTATTTGTGCACCAGGTGACAGTAGATCTCTCAGAGACATGCTAGTGGTCATGGAATTTTGATCAGGTGTAATACAGGTGAAATGAATACTCCAGTATTCACACTATACTCTGACATCCAGGATTATGATCTCATGCAAAATTAAATTCACCTTTGGTGACCCGGGTTCTAGTTAAGTATTTTCATGTCGCCAACTTGACGAAGGGTTCGCGTTTTTCAAGTTTTATACATTTTTTTTTTTCGGTGGAGTGGTATACCCAACGGGGTTCACAGGCTTAGTGCCTCTTGTTGTTTATGTCCTCCAGGGACTTTATGGTTGTCCTTTGTGGATTCGGGTCTCAATTCATATTTATGAAACACTTCAAACGCGTCCTCTGGCTCTCCGACTGACTCCCGGACTGTCTGTCGGACACCCCCGAAAAAAATCCCCTAGGGATCCTGGGCAAAGTGTCGTTGACATTATTTCAGGCAATAAAAACGAGACTCTATCTGCTGCAGTAATTTTTATGTCGCCCGTTAAAATTTTTCTAATTGCAATTTAAGCAGTAACCCGGTTCGACGTTGAATTAATGGACCAACCGCAGATCTCTTGAATAATGAATACTTAAAACTGGAATGTTCCATAGGAATAAGTCAGATAGCCACAGACATGGAACACCCGTGTTGTTTGCAGCTCTGTCCATTTTGGGTTCTCGGACGAAAGTTGCGATATATTGTAATGACTGGGAGGGGGATATTAGTGCCGGTGATGATATAAAGGATCTTTAAAAGTACTTAAAACGTTATTTATTGGGGAAGCACCAATAAATGTTGTGGATAGCTTTTATGAGATATGTGAACATTTTATGATTCTCAAGTCTTTTCAGTTTAACCCCAGGAGCATTATATGGGTATTTTTTTTTTTTAAAGTGTAATAACCTTTTAAAAGACTAACATACTTCTTTTACTTCGGATTTTTGTGAAAAACACTCTTTGGCCGGATTTTACAATCTCATATCAATTTTATAATCTTTAAGATATGTTTGTATTTAAAAAGTCTTTTCATATAAAAACACTTATTAAATGACCGTTTGTAAAAATAAAAAGTATATTAAACGTTTTGTAGTAAAATGAGTTTTTAAGTTTTAATTTTAAAATTCGCAGAAAAGTTTATATTTGCAATGCAGGTATATTATACCTATGTGTATTGATTGATTGATTGTAGTTTTATAACATTACTGACTTAATTCGGCAAATAACACAAAAACAAAAATAAAGAGTATTGGATTTTAATTTAATATTGTTTTATGACCAAGTGTATAAAATTTCTGTCGTACAAAACACATTAAAATCGCTGTAGTGTGTTATGTTTTACATTTTAGAAATAAAATATAATAATTCTATTAATATGAAAGTGTATGCATTTAAATTTTTAAAAAGTTCGTTCTTGAAATTGTTTTTATGCTTGATTGACGAATTCTTAGCTTCTAACCTATTTTTTTTCTCGGGAAATTTTAAAATAAAATACTTAAAGAAATATCAATGTCCCATATTTGTCTAGTTCCTCAAATGGATCAGAACAAACTTGTTTTCTTAAAAAATTTAAAAAATCGATATAATACAAAAATGCTAAGGAATTAAAAGTTTTAAAATTCTATTAAAAACAAAATAAAAGAAACACTAACAATTTCACGTGGTTACAAATTCATTGTAAATAGAATAGAATATAATTTTGCGACATAGTATCTCAACCAGAATCACTTAAATACTTCTTCTTCTTGTTGGTGTTAACATAATTAAGATCTACTCCTTTCGGTTTGAATGGTAAAGTTTCATCTTGTATAAAGCATATTTTATCCACTCAAAATTTGTATTCCCTTTAGAAAACTAAGAAACTTTACCACCATCAAGTGGGCATTGCATCTATGCACTAGCATTTCATGTGGAAACATCTAAACTATTTCGAAGACGATGTTGTGAAAATTGCTATATTTATCAAAAACAAGAGAAAAGTTTTAAATAATTCAAGCAGAAATTGGAATATATACTGAAATGGTATCATATGTGGCTTTCATTAAGATACTTTCTATAGATATCTTCGAACTGATGCTATGCGGTTTATGTGATATGAATTTGATTTGGTTTAAAATTAGGAAAATTGAAAGGATTCGTTTTTTTTCATTTTGCTGCTATGCTAAAATTAATAATTAGTTGAATAAATGTAACTTTTCGTCTCTGGAGATCTCTAAAAGTATCTCTAGACTAATATTCCAATATTTAACTGAAATCCTTAGCTCTTTCATATTTAGAGAAATTTAATAATCTTTATATTACCATTGTATGCATTTTTCGAAAAATATTATTTCTAATATTTAAAACAGATTGCAATAGTCAGATTCTTTTTAAAAGTTGATATACACTTAGAAAAAGAAAAGAACGACCCAATTCTCCAGCTCCTGTCTGAAAAATTTCTCATTAAAAACCCCTTTTAAAAAGTACTGGCATTTTCCCGAAGTTGTATCTAATTACTAGAAACCTACTAAGCGTATTACCAAATCAAGTAGAGTTTTTAAAAAGTCACATTTAGAAGCTCTTTTCAGCAAATATTTAAGATAGTTTTATACGGAAAGTTAAAAAAAAAGAATTCTCAAGAAAGGAACGGTCACTATGAATTCAATGCTATTCAACAATTGTGCTTCAAAAAAGCAGAGGTAAATAAAACCTACAAATGGGATCAAAAGCATACCATTCTTACACTTTGAAGGCTCTTAACAATTCCAACTCGTAAAAAGTCCTCAATATATAAGGAAATTAAATAAGCACCTTTTCTAAGGTGGAAGAAAATATGTGCCTTTTTCTTTAACCTAAGAAATGCAGCAAACTAATGAAAAGGGCGGCAATTTTATTATGAAAACATAGGAGGAGACGAAAACGACAACGAGCACGGTCGGTATACACAGACGAAATGAATGGTATGCAGTTATGCACACCTTGGCACAGGTGCACCACCTTTGCACCTTAAAAGAACCTCCTCTCCAAGCTCTAGCTTTTCCATGAAAGTAAGCTTAATTCAAAAAAAAAAAAAGAAAAAAAAAAGAAGGAGTGGGTATTTGCATTAAATCGTGAATTTTTCGTGCACAGACAAGAACTTCGCGAGAGACCGTAATTATCAGGAAGAATTGTTTTCACCGACTCGCTAAGCGTTAAAATTGCTCTTAAAAAGTCTTAATTAAGTCGCCAGACTCACTGTGCAGGTGAGAATGAACATGGAGGGTATTAGTCGACGGCCTGGAGTAGGGGGCTAGGTACTACTATAGATTCAGTTCAACAGCTACGAGCAAATTGTACGTGTAATTGTCCCAAATTGTTTTTGCATTTTTAAGTCGTTATTTTTAGCTTTAGTCGTCGTCGTTTAAAAATAAATTCAATTCATTTTTCTCAGACTGTTACAAAATTTCTCCAAAAATGTTTTCAATAAGAAGTTTGAAAACTCCTAGCACATCGGGGTTCAATTCAGTCTCCGTCGCCCCCGCAACCACCAATACTGGAAGGAACCTTTTATCCATAGTGAAGTCCCCTTCCAACCCTATAAATTGCTCCATTTTTCATGTTAGCGAATATGAACGTATTCAATTCGTCTAGGGCCGCCTGAGAGCGTGGCGCTTCAATTTTCTATGATATTCGTTAACTTGAAAATTTTCATATACATATTATTTTTTTTTTTATTTTTTATTTTTTTGAAGAGATAAATTGATAACTTCTGAGTTAGAGAAGGCTGAACTAAAATATATACAGGGTGTATCGGCAGCGGCAGCATTAATCATGCATACCTTTGAATATTTCGAAAACGAGAAAATATATATAAATTCGAATGTGTAAATTGCAAATACTTTCCGCTTGTATGAATAGAAGCACTCGAAAATCCCTGGAGGCTGCCAGGAACATCACTCAAAAACTTCCTCCAGAATTTATACCGAGTTCTACGTGTGATGAGGACTACATCTTTCCGGATGGACGGATAAATTGCAATGCCCTTTTGATATTTTCAATATCTTAAAAAATTTATAAGTTATAACCATCATTTGGCTTTTCCTGTTTGCCTATTCCGATTTTTAGAGAAGGAATTTTTCAAATAAAAACAGTAAAAAGTTAAAAAAAAAAAAAATGTTACGTCTTCCAGAAAATAGAACTATGCAAGTAAATCTGACGAAAACAATTTACAGTCTTTTTAAGTATAAAAGGAGTGTTTTTTTTTTTATTAAAATAAAGCAAAATAATTTATACCTTTTTAAAAATAATTATAAAGGATTTTCTAAATGTACACGATCCGGACTTACATTAGTTTACAAGGAAACATAAATCAAATGAGAGTCAAAATCCCTATTAAAATATTTCCAAAAATAAACTCCATTTTCTGGCATTTCCAAAACGTTTTAAAAATATTTTGTAATTTTTCGAATTAAGCCTATAGAAAAATATGTGCTAGAAAAACCACTTCTGTATTGAAAGTAAGGTAGGAATTTTATTAACTACGTTAATAAAATTGTGCCTTAAGAGAAAAATTAAAATTTACACACTGAATAATATTTCAAAAATCGCGCACTATAAATAAAAACAAAAATAAAAAAAATTATCGATGAGTGTAATTCCCGCGCTATGTCTGTTATAATGAGTTGCTTTATAAAGCCAAAATCACTAGAAGAAAAAAGTAATATTACTATCACTTTAGACTACCGATAACAAAGTGAATTTCTTAGTTCTATATTCAATCCATCGCTTCTTCTACTGCTTCATCATGCAAAAAATCCTACGTACTAAATGAAGCAAGCATATCTTCTGATTGTGTCGCTAATCACATCGATGATATTCAATATCAAAATTTTTGCGAAAATCAATTATTGCAAAAATAAATCTTACAATTTAACGAATGCGATGCATTGGTGCAATGGTGAAATTGAAATGCAGCTTCTGGTGAATGGACCACCTTCCTCCCTATGCCTCTGATTACATCCTATGAAAAATTCATTTTTTCAACCGTAGCCGGATTTAAAATTGACAACCGCATCTCGGCATAGCACCTTTTATAGAAATATCCACAATCACTGGCAGATTTAACTATCGGAAAATTCGAAATATGAGAAAATTTCGTTATACAAAAAAAAAAAAAAATTCACTTCAAAATTGATAAAAATGTAATTTTTTTACATTTTAAAAGTAATCCATTAAGCTACTAAAATAAGGAAAATTTTAAAATATTAATTAATTTTAAACTCTTTCATTAAAAAAACGGACATAAATGTGAAAAAAAATATACCTCATATATTTCATATTCCTCGTATGATATCAGAAAAATTTTTTTTCAGTGCTCACTATTACTTATAGAAATTCAATAAAAGAACGTACATACGTAAATAGCTTTTTATTAAAATACCAGAACTACTAGATCTTTCTAAATACGATCTTCATAAAATACAAAAATCTTATATTTTCATATAAAAATAAATACTTTTGAAGACCTTCGAAATTTAGAATTTTTGATCTTAATTTTTAATTTGTTTAATGATTTTATAAAAAATATTTTCAAGGAATTTCTTATCAGTAGAATCCGGACTCGTTACGTCTATCAAAATGTGATCATTAGCATTCTTTCAGGATGAGACGGGTATAAAAAAAAAATAAGCGAAAGTGCATTTCGTTGTCACTAATTACCTCTTCCCTTGTAATAAACGCTAATTGCGAAAATTAATCCGGGAAGGATCACAAGCAAGACCGAGCCAACAAACCTCCAGCCTGAGTTTACTCGCTACTAGATCCAAGATCCGAGATTCGGGAAGATGAATGGCGAAGAATTAAGGGGATATGTGGCCGGGGAGAGTGACAGGAAGTGGCGCAGTTTGCTACGATTTAATTAACTATTAGAGTCGGTAATGTATGCCCTCAAGAGTTTCCCAAGGGATGGCTGAATTAGGGCGTCGCGGTACTGCACCCGATGGTGGTGGCAGTGATGACAACAGCTTGCCGCAGTCTCCGGGAATAATCAGGCTATTTCCTGTTTTTATGTTCAGCAGGAACACCAGGATTACGCCACTTGCTTAGCTAAGGGGATTTGCTCAGGAAAAGTGGCTATAAAACAGGACCGCCACTAAAGTACAACCTTTTCAGTGACGACTGTAGTTTCCCTCTTGGGTTTTGTGACTTTTTCATTGCTATGGCATCAGGCCAATTGTGAATGAAGTGCACTCAAAGGAGTTGTAGTTGAAAAAGAGCATCTACAAAACGGAAAGATTCCTCGAACAACTCAATGGAGAGGTTATAAAATTTTCATTCTACATAGGAAATATTTTCCTTAAGTGTCATTTCAAATACCAGAACTGATTTGTTTTTAATTGATCTTTAAAAATCAAACTACAGTCTTTACCGTTTCCGGATGTTTAGTTTTAATTGTCGACGTAAAGAAATCTTTAATACTTCATTAGAAGTCAAAAATTGTTTAACACTATTTGCATGATCACTGTTACATGTCTCAATTATTTTCGTATATTAAAATACTTTTGCATTTTTCCTGGCAAAAGTATAGCAGTTTCCTCCTTGAAAATTTTATTGCTCTACTTGTTACAGCTTTTCCTGATATTGCAATTTTTCCAATTGTTCTCAACATACTTTAAAAACAAAGTCAAACTTTCCCTTGTAAATGCATCTCACCTCAGCAGTGAAAAGGGTTTCAAAAGTACAGCTGTATGTTGTAGTGTTCTAACTTGTGAATTTTATAAAATCAAAAATCTTACATTTTCTAACTTACACAATTTTCCCTGACACTAACTTCTTTTTCCAAGAGAACTTTACCCATTTTATATACCCACTGGTTATATCGAAAAAGCACCGAACAAATGAAATGTTTAATAGAATTCAAGGTTTATAGGGAACATGAAATCATAGACGTGCTTGTTGTCCGACAGTCGAAGTATAACTTTATTGACTAGAAAGTTTTTAACACTAGTCAAGAGATTTCGAGCCGTCTCCTCAGTGACTTTTCGATCTTATACACTACTTGGCACGTAGGTCTGGATATTCCGAAGAGCCGATGAGCTAATCTGAATTATTAACAAGAGAAAATACACCAAGAGTGTTGGGACATTGGATAAATCTCCTTAGTCCCGCCAGTAAAAGTTCGACATAGTTTTGTGAAATAAACCCACAAAACTATTCCAATCCTGCAGTCCCAGAAATCGATCCCTATCTCATTTCTTATCCGCAGAGATCCTGTTCAATTACCAAATTGATGCTTAGCTATGCATGCACCAGCGAGTTATTCAAAAATAGTTTTCCAAACTATGTCGAGAGCGCTCCTCCAGAGGTATCTCACTGCAAAGGGTACCCTTTTTTTTCTCATCCATGCAAAATAGTTAAGGGCAAATGCCTAAATGCATGAGCATTTGATATCGAATGGAATAGAAATAGGTCTATACATGACATTCGGGGGTATCCGCAAACAAGGTCTATGCTGCTTTCCGTGCGATGTGGTTAATTGATTACCTGCCACACTGGCAAAGTTTTGGTAAATCACATGAGAACCTCATTGCAACCGTGGCATCTAAGGGAATTTTGGGTAGAACACCAGGGAAACCATGTTCGAACACCCTCAAGCACCATTCGCTGTTGTATGGCGTGAGGGCACGTTCTGATCCTTCGAAAGTTTGATATTTCGACAATTGCTCTCAAAGCTGCTAATCATAGACGTCCCACTTGAAACCAGACTCTTCTATTCCATAGACGCCTTTTTCAGTAAGAGGAAACAGGTTTATGTGGAGATTTAATGACAAAAATTATTCTATTGCATTTCATGTATCTACAGGGATTGGAATTTTTGATGTAGTTAGGTAAAATATGGCAATTAACATTTAAATAAAAATATCCAAGAGAGTATGAACAAGTCCATTTGAAAGCCATGCTCGTAAATTATATAATATTTTTTAAAAATTTTGTGTTAGAAAGAAGCACATACGTGTTTCATAATAAGAATAATAAAACGCATTTTTGACACGGTCTAACTTTACAATTAACAAAAAAGTTGTGTTTATTTGCGCTGTGACCTTTCATTTAATACGTAGGTATAATTACCTCAAGGAAAATTTTCCTGGCCCCCTCCTTCCAAACCTCGAAATTAAAATTAACAAGAAGTATTATATTTTTATAATTATAAAAATGTAGTAATTTATTTGATCTGAAATTGTTTATTCACTCTAATAAAATCCCTTTCAAAATAAAAGATGTGTGTGTGTGTTTTTTTTTCCTAGGAGAGTGTTACTAAATCCACTTATCCTTTAAAATTTACATGTACTTCCTTTTGGGACTCCAGTTCATTTATCACGGGTGTAACAAGTGTAGATCTCCAATATGTTTCGCCTGCATCCAGGGTACGCGACTAGAACGAAATGTAGCAGAAAATTAGCCTTACTAAAGGGACGGATTTCCGGGGGTTGAATGGGTGCTCCAGGTTCTCAGCCCTCTATCCCATTCCTGTCCGGAAAACTGAGAAAGCTTTTCGAAATAAACTCTAGAGATAATTGGCTGATAAATGTATTCGTGTCACGTTTCGTCTCTTAGTGCCTGGAAACGACGGTTTGTTAAACCACACAAGATAAACGCCCAAAGACATCTAACCCTAACCCCAGCTGGTTTTTACTTACCACTGTAGTATAGCAGGGAACCGGCTTAAAAGAATGAAAGGTTTTTATCCCCGGACCTTATGGGTTCATCCTAGAGAAAATTTCTGGACCACTGCAGCAAGAATCAATTTGCCATGGCTTTCGACTTTTGTTACGTGGTGACTTTCGTGGGAAGCAAGAAAAAGGTTGGTGGTTGCCAATGGACGATTTATGGAAAATCATACACAAGTCCGGGAAGGTTTTTAATGCATTAGCATTGTACGGAATTCAATTTTCTAGATGTAAAATTATTAGTTTTAAATACGATACCCAAGACATTTCATAAACTCTTCACAATTGCTAAAAGCAATTCTGATTTTTTTCATTTTTGCACACATATCTCAAATTTAGAAGTTACAGTGTTTAATCTTTACATAGATGGCTTAGATACAGCTTACAATAATAAAAAAATAATTATAGTATGACGTTTCAATAAAATGTCTAATAGTTGACTAAATTTCCCACCTTTGGAGCGTATGTAAAATTTTAGTTTTTTAACGAAAAAAATTTTTTAAATATTTATAGTATGAGTGTGATATATTTGGAAACAACAGCATATTTTGGATTTTATGAATTCCTTTTTTCTTTTGTAATTTTTATACATAGTACAAAGAATAACCAAATTCACAATCCAAATAAAATCCAAATAATTTTTAAAATAATGCCAATAATTTTCCTAACAGAACAAGAACAGCTCAAAAATTTAGTAAAATGGATAAGTCTTTAAAACATCGAACTAGAACGTAGAATTTTTTAAAATATTTAGTGAATGAAAAAAATCATTTATACAATTTTTATTTATCAAACATGCAAATTTATTTTCAAAAAACTGGACTAAGATTCGTATTAAATCTTCTTCAAAAGTTATGTAAAATTTAACTTTTCAAAGTCAATCGAAAGCACTGGTAGAAATCTAAGAAGACATTTCTATTTTTTAATGGTGGCCTATGTTAAGATTTTAGCATATTGAATGAAAATCTCATGAATTTTTAATTATGCAATTACGTGCACTGAATAATTCAATCTCGTTAAGCGAATAAGGCAATTGCTCGCATAACTAATTTTCTGTCGCCTTCCTAACCTATAAAATACAGGCAGAAATAATTAATCCAAGGAGAAAAAATTATTTATTATGTGACTGCCTTTGCTCCTTTTTTTATGAAGTCAATTAATGTAAGGTCCCTTAACAATGTGATCATTTATATTTATATCGAAATACATGACTATGATTTTATGAAATAACAAAAGAATGTGACTACAATCACATACACAATGGCAAATATTCTAAATATGATTTTAGAAAATGAGATTTTTTTTTTTTGAAAGTAAATTTTTAATAGAAAAACTTGTAATTAATATTTAATTAAAGGAATAAGACTACATATCAAATATTAAATGTAAAGATAACATTCAAATAGACTGTTATTATATTACAAAATATAGAAATTAGACAAATTAACTAAAAACTTTAGACAAATTATCTAAAGGAATTAGAAAAATGATCGAAAAAAATTAGACAAATTATTACCCAGATAATTTATCTAATCGTTTAGTCTTACTGCCTGATTTCTTCAGATAACTTGTTGAATTGAGCGTTTTGTAGACATATTTATCTACTTTCTCGAAATGTAAAATCTTCAAACGAATCATCCCATTAAAACAGAAAATCCTTTAAAGTAAAAGTAGATTTAACCTGAAAAGTGGAAAACCACTAATCAGTTGCATATTCTACGGTAAACAAAACTCCAGTTGGATAATGTCAACACCGCATTAACCCTAGGGTTGCACTATCATCCCTTTTGTCATTCTACAGTTCAGAACAGAACGTGAGAAATGTACCAGGAACGGTTGGCGTTGGGAAGCCAGTACTTTTTATGTGGGAATCAGCGGATGAGCCATTAAAAACAGAAATAAAAGTTAATTGGTGTCCATTTCATTTTTCTAGGTGTCCTTGTAACGAAAAGAGGAATATATGGTGGGAGGAAAGATTTATAGTTGTAAAGCTCTTGCATCCATTAACAGACGTTAGTTCCTCTAGCAGGCAGCACATCTCATCCCTTTGTATTTGTATTGTAGTAGTTCTTCCGCAATGAGAGCCCTATGTTCTTCCTGCTAAGCACTTTTCCTTTTTTTTTCCCTTTGTATCTTTTCAAGAATTTATGGCGATACAATTGTATCACAGCCAAAGTAGAGTCGCTTTATTTTATATAAATAATGAAAGGCAGCATAAAATGAGGGAGTCTGTTTTAAAACAAAATAAAGAACAAATGCAAAGAAAAAAAAAATGAAAAACAAAAGGAAAAAACACAAACATTAAACAAAAACAATTAAAAACACAGAAAGGACACTAATTGCTGAAACCAAAGAGCCTTTTTACCGAAATGGTATCTTTACTTGCACTGGGAAGCCCAAGGGCCTATAGTTTCTCTGTTAAGGAGATAAATTTGGACTTCCGTTTCCCCTTTATCCCATGAAGGACGCATGTCTGTAGGCTGCAAAAGGACAAAACTGATTGTCCTTCGAGAAATGAATTTGTGGATGTTGTTGCCAAGAATTTCTAGGATTTCCCTTTAATTTGTGCACTAGGATCTGGGACGAGTGCATCCCGGTATTCCACTTTAATCCCAGCGAAATTGATGTACAAAATAAGAAGACGCGCATCGTAAGCACTTTGTGACTGTATGCAAACGTATGCAATTTAATTATGTTCTCTGTATTTTTATTTTAAAATATCTTCAGTATTTGCAATTACTAGAGAATGCACGACTTTGCAACAAATTTGTTATTTTTATCTGAATTTTTATTTTATAAAATTAAGATTTTGTTTAATATCTTCATATAAAAACGAAATTTTTAAATAAATGCACAAAACATTCACTGTTGATCCCTTGAAGTGTAATATTTAAGAAAATTCCGATTAAAAGCCAACATTTTTATAATTTGCTTCTAATTTAAATTTAAAAAATAGAAAATTTTATAGATTTCTCGTTCTAATTTAAAATAAATATTTAACAAGTGAAACAAGTTAGAGCAATTTCCATAATGCCTTAAAAGTTTATCACTTTCTAGGGTACTTAGTTTTTAATTATTATCCAATGTCCATAATTCAAAACACAATTTCTAAACTTAATACCACAAAATAAATAGAGTACTATTTTTTATTGTAAATTTGTGTATTTGAGAACTTGTGTAATATTAATAAAAATATATAAAATTTAAAAATGCAATATAACCTATTTTTAGAACGGAAGAAAATTTTGCATATAAAAATCATTAAATAATTGGTCTTAAAAAACTTTGTGAGCTTCTTAATTAAGTAAAACTACCAATATAAACTATAGTTTTTTATAAATTTATTTATAAAGTTATTATATGAATATTTTTGTTTTATATGAACTGAAAAAAAGCCACAACAATTAAGGGATCGATCACTTAACACAACCATAGGTCCTTCTAATGCTACTTATCGCTTGAAGTATGGTATCACATTATTCTTTGAAAAAAGGAAACTCCTGTTTTGATATACCTCGTGCCGTTCACAGTAACGAAAAAGAAAAATACCCATGCTCTACGTAAGAACACATCACAGCCAAAAGAGCTCTTCGCCAGCAATTTAATTATACATTAAAAGAAGGAAACTGTCGCTCTCAATTTATCGTCGCCATTAATATTCCTCCCGTTGACTTCATTGTGGTAGAAAACGTTATCACTGGGCGATATTCTTCGCAGAGTGCCTGCATAAATCAGTGAAGCAGCAACACTCACCGGCTACAGAAGGAGCGCCCAATACCCACGCTTTCAACCAAAGTGCAAAATTAGAGGTTGTTAAAAATATTTGATATAAATTGCTTTTGTTCTTTAACATCAACTTGATATAATACTAGAAAATAAATAAAAATATCCTAGGTCTATACTCATGAATTTGTTTTCAGAACAAATTTTTTTTGAGTGTATTTTTTTATATTTAAATACTATTCAAAACTTTAACTTAACTCTTAAATATAAATAAATAAATTAACTCAAGTTTAGGTTGTTTATTTCTAACTTCACCAGTGGCGCACCCAGCGGAGGGGTAGATTTTAAATTTACAAGATGGATGCAATTGTTAATATTAAAAATTATTAAAAAAATAAAATGATATTTTACCGCGGTTTAATTTAATTTCATATTAATCGACATAGGACTTCTAACGCCTCGAAAGACAGAAAATTTTTAAAGACACTTAATTAATATTATTTTTTTTTTTATTATTAATTAAAATTGTGATAATCGTATTATTAAACATATTTTCATTGTTTAAACTCAGCAGCTGTATATAAAAATATAAAAAAAATAAATTGGGATTTTTCTTCATCTACAGAAAATAGACTTTTATAAGGATACAATTATTTTGTGGAAAGAATAAAATATAATTTATAAAATAAAATGAAATTTTTATACCCTTTTGCACAGTTCTCAAAAGTATATCTTTGTAATTAGAAGTAATAACATTTTTCTTTTAAAATTCGTTATTTAATTCATTCTATTTAAATAGAAAAACTACTACCAAGAAAACAGAATTTCACTAGAAGAGTTCTGATTTTTACCTTTTGAAATAATTGTCATACAAAATTTTTACTTCTTTCAGAAGTAACTCTATTTTAAGAACCTGAATGCA
This sequence comes from Proctacanthus coquilletti, assembly GCA_001932985.1. Taxonomy (NCBI): domain Eukaryota; kingdom Metazoa; phylum Arthropoda; class Insecta; order Diptera; family Asilidae; genus Proctacanthus; species Proctacanthus coquilletti. Next base: position 302,946 of record MNCL01000099.1, on the reverse strand, counting down.
AACTAGAAATAGTACTTTCTTGAAAAAAATACGGCTTCATAGACTAACAATCAATTTTCCGTTGAATCCAAATCAATCAAGCCCCTATTGAGAGGACATTGATGCCCTTACTATTGGATTTACTTGAGTCGTACTTCTTGTAGGTACCACCTACACAAACTTTGCGAAGGAAGCCTTTCGAGTTGAAAGGTAAATTTGAGAATTTTATAGCAGTAGTATCTCCAGCATTCACGTATTTAAAGTTCGTTATAGGAATTTCAAAAACCTTTACCGATTTAACCGTCTGTCAGGTCTTATATATTAAGGAACCAAATACCAAAGGCATAAAGGTAAGAAAAAAAAAAAAGACAAGCGTTTACGTGGTGTTATTCGTTTTAAAAATTGATTTGATTTAAGTAGAAAATTTTTCACACACAAACAAAAAATCCAAAGCATAAAAAAAAAAAGCTGACGAGGAGTATGAATACGAAAAGCTGAGGCCTACATTCGTTTGAATCCATTTACCAATAAAAAGTAAAATTTTTCCTCGTCTTTTTGGTGGCAAGGGAGTTAAGTGGAAACAACAATCCCCATACAGGAGATAACCCAGATCTGGATGGGGTTAAAATTGCTTTGTTATCCTACTCTTCCCTCGAGGAAAGCTGTTTACGATTCGGAAGCGATAATATGACATTTTAATGGCACGCGTAACCCATGGGAAATAGTCGCTTGTAAAGAGAAAATGCGTTCTCCTCTACCTTCTTTTTTTTATTTTTGATTCCAACATATATCACATTTCCGATCAAGGTGGAATCGTTTGCATGTACAAATCTTTTAGGCAGTTGATTAATTTATGCGGTGATGAAAGAAACCACTTTATTTCGGATGTGAAATTTTTGGTGAAATAGCTATCAATTAATTTTCTTTTTTTCTTTTGTAATTAAGAGATATATAGGGGTGTTTTATTTTACCTTCTACTGTAGTTTATAGACTATCATTTGATATCTATAGTTTGCCGATAGTTTATCTTCTATCGAATATCATTTATTATTCATCTGCCTTCTGCGCTTTACATTTCCCTATACCTTTAGATTTTAGATCTCCAAAATTAATATAGCAGTCACACATGAGCCTGATTAGCTATAATTATATTTCTAGTCATTTAGTAAATTCTTTTATAATACAACGTACGACAAAAATGTCCAATTTGCCGAATAAATCTTTTGCAAATTTGGATCTGGTTAATAAGTGTTTAAATTGCAATCCAGTGAGGTACACCGTACAGCCTTACAAACTGGTGTCCATATTGCATTATATGCACTTCCAGCATCATATAGGTTTATATTTATGCAGGTTTATGCATACGACGTGCCCCTTGTCTGCTTTTACCGCGAAAATGAGGATACTTGCTCATTACCATTTCATTTTCCTCTGAGCTCGTTACCTTTCATGACGAGCCCTCATACAAAGCTAATTAGTACGATAATAAACATACACTGGAAAATAACCAGCTCATCATGGCAATAAAACTATGAATGTGTTTTACAAAAGACAACCATTTTTAATTTCCCCTTTTTTTTGTTTTTTGTTTTGTTATCTTATCTCTGAACTTTGGATATTTTGGGAATGACAAAAATTAATTTACATGCATAAACAGAATTTTTATTATATTCACTGATCTAATTAATTTTTGGAGTAAATATTTGGGCAACAGATTTATCGTTCTATTTTGGAGGATATAATAGAAATATTTAATATTTTAAATTCTGAAATTCATTCTATTGTTTTGGAACATATTCCGAAAATTGAATGAGTGCAGAACAATTTTTTAATATATAGAATTTTGATTGTATTAGATCAAAATGTGCTTTTTCAGTCAAAAAATTTTGACTGTATACAACAACAACTAGAAAAAATGTTATAGTATTTTCTTCGATTGAAAATTGTTCTAATTTAAAAACTTTCCAAACAGATCTTTTACTTGATTAATCATGAATTCAATATCAAAAAATCTCCCGAAATTACGGAAAGCTGACGAAATCCACATTCAATTTATTTATAAATTATTTTCAAATTAGATATTCCAAATACCTAATATTTTATATTTTTCTAAATTGAAATACAACAAAACCTCAACACTTTTTGAAACCAATGCCACAATTAAAATGGAATTGCAAAATGCAATTTATTTTCCTCGATAGGCTTGTCGCCAACAAATACGATAAAAAAGAAAGAAATAAAAGAAATGAGTATTTTCTAAATAGCACACAAATACATATCGTATAAAACAAAATACTGTACAAAATAAATAAACCATTGGTGAAAAACAATCTGGAATGTTCCCCGTGAAATAAAATAAATACAAAAATCCTTCGCAAATTCTCTTCCTCGGCATTTTCTATGGTATTAATTCAAAAACTAATTCCATCAGTAACAATTCACGGCATAGGCCTCGCCAATTCGGCGCAATTCAATGATACTATACCCTAAAATAAATTGCTCGAATGTGGAATGATCCTCCGGCAACATTTCATCCGATAGCCACATCTTGCTTAGTGTTTTTTTGCAATTTTTTAACTTCCCCCTTATTATTCTATTTTCGATTGAAGCTGATGGATTTTAAAGTCTTCCTCCCACTTCAAAATAAAATTACTAAAAATATTGTTATCAGAATTAATTTTGGTTAATTTTACAAAATTCATTTAGACAATCAAATTCAAATTATATCAATGAATACAACTAATATAAAACTACATACAGATTTAATATAGTAGTAACTGCTATTAATAATTTAATATAATTAAGATTAGCCAGTTCTCGCGACATCATTCGCGTTCAAAGTGTATCAGCCACCCTTTTCTATAGTCTATTTAACCTTTCTCCGTGTACAGCATGTTACGTCACGTGCCAGGCCTCATGCTTTGTAAATGAAAGAGTTGTAAACGCAAAATTTGCTGAATAACAAAACTTTTTGAAAGTTAAAATGGTTCGAACTACTACTTTTTGAATATCAAGCTAAATATTAGTAAAGATCCCATATAAATTCATTCAGGACTTTCTACATGATACTCGAACATACAAACCAACAACAATATTAAAAATTGTAAATATGCTTGTACTTTTGTACACTACATCTTTTATATTTTATATTTTGTATTTTATTTATATATAGCAAACATCGCCAAATTTACAAAAAACTTTTACTTATTTCATTCAATAAATTGAATAGATAAGTCTATTATTCCAATTGAATATTAAAAATAAGAATTATTAGGAAACCTTTTGCTTTGAAGCAATTTAACAAAACTTCAGTAATCCGAAAAACAATTACAATGTTTTACAGGCCACTTCCCCATTTTCTGTAGAAGCTATAAAATTAGTTTGCGGAAAATCCAATATAATCTCATAGCATTCCCGGGGTTATTTAAATTGAAATTCCTCGCGAGAAGTTATGACTCCATTCATCCCGTATTGAAACTATAAATCCTTATGTAACGTCTTTTACATCTTCTCGATTTGGCATCTTGCTGCAGCATATGAAGTGCGCTCCCCGAATGCATTCAGGGATTTATCGCCTTCTAGGGTTGGACGCCCCCTTCCCCATACCCTTCTTATCCAAACAAATTGATTGGAAATAAAAGTCTTCCTTAGGGTGCATACACCCTCATTGTAAGAAGCAATTGAAAAAAAGAGACAAAGTAGAAAAATCATATAATCCATCGAATTAGGGATGCAACAGAAGGATGAAAAAAAAAAAAAATTAGAACTGAAATCCGTCAAAATTGAAAATTTTATTACAATAACGCCACGTTTCATCTTTTGGAATCTTCTTTGGAAGTTAAGACGGTTTCCTCAAAGGGTTCTTTGGAGTAGTTCAGCTGAAGTTTCCAAAAACGTACGAAGGTACGTGTACGCGAATATATTAACTGGCGATGATTCCACCTATAAGTTCAAAGGCAAGACCCCGTTCACTATACATATGTAAATTTTGGACGGAAATACATCTGATCAAACTATATCAGAAATTCTTGGTTATTCAACTGAAATTCTGAAATTGTGCTCTTGTATTCCTTCTTCGTTTATTTCTAGAGGGATCCTACATCTTCCCCTAAGGTGGGATACGAATGTTCGTTATGAACCAAAGGAATCGAATACTAACAGGATCAATTTAGATCAAATGTGCTGGATCCAGTCTATTCAATTTACCTTCTTCTTAAAACTTTGAATAATACACAAAAATAAATTTGCAACTATAGTTTTACAATTCGTTTTTTTTTTAATTAAAATTCCTTTTTTAAAAAAGAAAGTAAATATTATCACACTTATTTTTATTAAACTAAAACAAGGATGTGGATTTAAAATAAAAGAAATTAAAGTAAAACATCCGTAGTAAAAATTCCATTAGTTTTAAAGAAGAATTGTTGCAATGGTTTTAGTAATTTTAAAAACCTTAATGTTTTGGTTTAAAAACAAATAACGTAAATCGACTACAGAAGGTTTAAATGATGTTTTATAGAAGAAAAAATAATAAAAACGATTTAAATTCTAAAGACGGAATTTCAGTTCTAGAGATCAAAATAATTTAGAAACAAAATTTCGTGTATAATAAATTTTATATATTTAAAACTAATAGAAAAAAATTCAACTCTAGCCTATATCATACTGGAGATGATTTATTTTATTATTATTATTATTATTATTATAATATTGGTTTTAGTTATTTTTTGATTCAATACAGTTTTTGTTTCACAAGAAGTAATAATATGAAGAGATTGTATTATCTAAATTTAAATAAATCTTATAAAAATTATTTATTAACCTACTTCTCACTAAAAATTCCTGTTTTGTTTAAAGTGATTTCAGCAAGAGATGTTAATTTTTTACGTACTATTAAAGCTTTATTCTTATATTAACATTTAATAAGAAAATATATATTTAAGAATTATTGCAGAACCTTCTAAAAATTTATTTTTTTATACTTTAGAATTTCTGCATTTAATAAAAATATCCATATGCATTTTTTAAAAAGTATTTACAAGTTATACAATAAAAGCATCTACAGGTACGAAGCCTTTAAGTTCAAACCTTAACATAAATTTTACTATGCAAAGAATCACAACGAATGCAGTAAATTTGCCACAAGGTTAACAATTAAAGTAATCTCTGGTATTAACTTCAAGGTAGACAAGATGCAATAACTTCTATAAAATTGACTGGGATTACTCGAGATCCAAAGGCCCCCGCATGTTTCTACAGCATTAAGACAATGGAGAACAAATTGAATGTTTTAATTGAACTTTGACTTTAAAGCACCGCATCCGTTGCCAAGATGGAAGTTCTCCCGTCTGTTCCCAACTCCAGAGCATGAAGGCTTCGAGAATCGTACAAGAACGGTAGACCATTAACTGGAACCCGGAATAAATCATATAATAAATGCTTTATGTTTGAAACTTGTTCTGCGACGAGGCCATTTCCAAAGTTGGTTTGTAAATCTTGAGAGAACAAACTTTCGATAGCATACGTCTAGTAGATGTACTTACGTACAACAGACGAAAACGAATGCCACTCGGGACCAGATTACATAACGGCCGGTCAAACTTTTTGATCACGAAATTTTGCCTAAGGAGACGAAGAACATAACGCGGCTATTCTGCCTTTTTTGTTCAGACCCTTCCAAGGAGTGATAGCGGTGACTACAAAGCAACTGAAAATTTCTTAGCTGGATTGCGTCCTATTTCGTCGGAGCCCTTTTTGTGTACGAACCACGACAGTGTGAATGGTACCGGTCGTTAGTCGGATGTAAGACAAATAAATTGCTTGTCGGGGTGGGCGATATAAATTTACAGGGCGAAAGGATTGCGCTAGAAAAGTATCTTTCCAGTATAAATTCAACCGAAGTGAAAGATAAGGACGATGTAAGGAAACTGAAACTGCCCTGACGACAGCTTTAAAGTTTAAAGATTTCCGGGAAAAATTGTACGACATTGTAAACTTCAATGTATACTGAAATAAAGCTTATACTGGCTAAATTTAAATTCTTCCAAACAATTTTCATTTATGCATAGTACTAACTGAAACTACATCTATTTTCCATTCTTTACTGACCCATTCTACAACGAGTAGAGTATAATTTTAAATTATGTATTAAATTGTTATTGTTGGTTACCTTCGTAAAATAGAACACCCAATTTCAACTGAATTTTTTTCAATGAATTAAAAATTCGATTTCAACTGAATTAAGATAAAATTCTAGATGAAAATTTTGTACAAAGTATAAATTCAACAAATGGGTATGCAATCACATACGATTTAAGTCTCCGGGCAAATTTGTGCACTGGTAATTAAGCCCGGATAATTGGAATCAATTGCATTGATGTTTAATTCCTGCCCGCTAGCGTGCCAAATCCTACTCCAATCGTGACAATAGAATAAAGTGGTTTTAATTGTTTACGTCTTGCATGGACACGCTCATGTGGGTAAATCATTAATTAGCGGGTTAATGTTTGTGAACGTCAAGTACCCATAATTAGCTAATTGGTCAGGTCGATTGCTTCATGTTTGTACCCGCCAAAGTCCTCGTTTATTTTATCTCTCCAAACCCGCGAATTTCGGTTTCATAACTTTCTAAAACAAACAAAAGTGTCACACTGCGGGAACTAATAAAGCACAAGATGCTCAAAAAGCCACCCTATGTTTTTGGGTCATGTCAGCACGATTCCCTCAAAATCGATATGTGCGAATCGAGCGAATCAGTGCAAAAGGGGTGGGAAAGGGTAAACAGGGGTTTGCAAATTCATCATACTCCACTCTTAAATCTATGATTTGCTACCAGATCGCTATAAATCTCGTGGAAAAATATTAATAGTTGTATATTCTCGAAAAAACCACCCACCCGACTGTAACTCCGATGTACCCCAAAAATAGGGTTTATTTGCCCTGGCTTTTTTTTTGTCCGGTGGGAAGTGAAAAGACTTATGAATTCTCGCAGAAAGCAAATTGATATTGCACATTGGAGGACGTGTGGTGAATAACGAAGGACCCATTCCATTATACTGTCCCCAGCCATACCCTAGAATGTCTTATAACACTATGAGGACGAAAAATCATCTTAAGATTATCTTTTGAATGAAACAGTGACTCGGCAGTCAATGAAAAATAGAAATATAGGAAGTGACACTAGATAGTCACAAATTGTTGAAAATTTATTTTGTAATTTTATATACTTATGTGAGACCGTGAGCTTTTATAAATTTTTCAAAAAATATCAGAATAAGTGTTCTATGACTTTAAAAAAAAATAAAATAAAATAAAATTTAAAGCATTAAAAAAACCAATTACGGCATACTTAAGTAGGATACTAAGGCACCCTGTAATATTTAAAAAATTTAACTATTTCTACAAATTGATCAGATGTACTCCTACAGTTTCAGTAAATACGCTATCGAATATTGTGGCTTTAAAGAAATCGTCTCTTTTTAAATTCGTGTAAATATTTTACAAAGGGAAATCATGAAACTCTTTAGTACACATTTTGAAAAATTCCTCTTTAGAGTATTGAACTTTTTACGTAAAATTAAAATTAAAATTTCGAAGAGGAAAACTGGTTAACATATTTACTTTTAAATATATTTTTTTTTTTTGGGATGAGAACAGCAGGTTTAATAAATCCTAGTATTTTTTATATTGTATAAGTGGTTATAAAGAGAGTTATTAAAATTAATTAATTCCTAACATTTACATAATCTTTAACCTCAACTCTGGCTTCTTTGTGTTACCCTAGTGTTGTTTTTTATTTAATTACTACTAAAGAATTCTTCAAAATGTTTAATCATGTAGAAAGATAAAATTAAAAGCCTACAAAAGAGAAGAATTTTCGGAGTTTCAGATAGTGCAGTTCCCTATTAACCTTAACTGGCAACAGTAACTTGTTTCTAATTGTGTTCCAAACGTCCCAATTTGAATTTTAAATAAATTCTCAGGCATAACATTAACCCTTCCGCAAATGGTCCCCAAAATACCCCAAAAGCCTAATGATTTTTGCTCCTCACCAAGGACGCGGCACGACAACGACAACAAGGACTTTCGCATCGCATACAATTTCATCATTAAAATGTCATACCCGGCGAATATTTTTATTCCTTCTCCTTTTTAATTCATTTAAAATCTTCTAAAGACAGCCCCTTTAATGACTTGCGGCAAAAGTAATACAAGAAGCTCAGAAGAAAGAGCCCCACCATCTTGGAGGGAGCCGGAAGCAATGGGAGCGGCTGGGAACTAACCAAAAATATCGAATTGCTAAAATACCCAGATCACCTTAGCGCTATAAAACCTCCGAAAGGTCCTCTGGAAAGGTTCCTCTCACCAAAGGTCCGAAAACGTGAAACGACAACGACCGTAGAAGAAAATCAAAAGTGTAAAAGTAGAAGGCAGCGAAAGGAAAACGACAGCCTCGCTAACAAATGGAATTATTCTGGAGAAGGGCGAAAGGTACCCGCAGGCCGGTCTTGCTCCAATTTCCAAATTATTTTAAAGGAAGATGTCCCAGTTCCGAGGGGGCTATTAAGGTCCCGTGTACAGGGCGGCCAGAAAGGTACACGGCAGCCCGCAACAGTGGGTATAGAATTTTTGTAGGTTCGCAACGACAGGTACTGGCATGGGTTGGAGGTACAAAAACGGGTACGGGGCTCCATCGCGACTGAGGAACTCGTCCTCGACGCGGTGCAATGAATGAATGGAGCACCTACACCCGCCGTCGCGTGGAATCCCCGAAGAAGGATTACTAACTGCTGTGTCACATAATAATGCAGATGTCCTGATGCTCCGTGCCGGTTTTCTGGGTTTTCTTTGTTCTCTGGGTTTCTCGGATTCCTCGGGTGGTTTTGGTATGTCCCGAGATTAATGCCAAAGGCTGTAGGGCTGCGGCCTTGGGAACGGGTATCTTCAAAACCACAGATAGAACTGAGAGTTAGAGTCATACTTAATCCAGAGCCCGTTTTTGATAATTACAATAATAATTTTGACAAATCTGCCATTTAAATTATGTTAATAAAATCGGGAGTGGTCTCTGAAATAAGGTCGCCCACAACCGGACATGAAATAGATGGTAGAGGGGGAATGGTTTGGTGAGGGTGTATTAATTAAAATGCGCTCCGGGATATGTGTCACTGTAATAAAGTCCCGGCTTTGTCTAATCTTCGAAATGAATTCATTTCTGGAGGTCGCCTGTCATTTACATGTTGGAAAAGATAGGAAGACGAATGCTAAAACCGGGCCGTAAAAATAAGGTTCGGCCTTTTTGATAGCTCAATTTCCTTTTTTATGGTCGACGTCAGTAATAAGACCACCACTGCATACATTTTCCCTCATTGGTTGGACCTATACCGATACATACAAGTAGTAGTTCTCAGTTCCATAGGGATCCCTCCCGAATAGGCACAAAAAAAAAAGAAAAATCCCCGAAAATCGAAAAAAAAACAATAACAACGAAAACAAATTTGAGCCAAATTAGATGGATGTGTGTGGCCAGCATGTTTTATTGATTGTGCACTCAAAAGCATATTGTTCATGGCGATTGGCAATCTTAATTTACTCCAGGAAGAAATGAAGGAATGATAGATGGGTCCAGGGCACGAAACATCCCGATAGAATGAAGGTCGTCAAACAAACTTGGAATAAACCGACACTGCCCCTGTGTTTATTAATTGTATCAACAGTGTTATATACTTATATAATATTTTGTACATGAAAGACATTGATAACGTCAAGGTTTTAATCAAAATTTATTGTTTTTTTATTGAGAAATTAAAAACAAAAAAAAATAAATAAATAAAATAAATAAAATAAATAAAATCGTTATGTAAAAAAAGCTTGCTTCCGTAATTTATTTGGTTTCATTAATTTTATTGCTTTGTTTCAAATAAAAAACGTAAATAAAATGAATATATAATAAAATATTTTATATTCTACATTACCAGAAATAAATTTTGTTTCATGCAAAGTGCGATAGCACCAAAAATCGTACTTAATAAATTTTGAAAATATTAAAATCCAGATATTTCTCAATGTTAAATTTTCATACTTTTAAGATAAAGACTAGGAACGTATAAAAGTCCAACGAGTTAAAACTGACAGAAACCAACTCCAACAAAATTTGTATATGAAAATTTTCAAAAATGTACTCAATGTTTTTTTTTCCTTTTAGAAAATTTCTAAAGGACAAAATTAAAATCATTACCTGTAAGCCCAATTTTCGTTGAAGAAGTAGCTTTTTTAATAAAATACATCTTTTTTTTTAAGTTCATCATTTTTATAAATTTGATTTAAAAAAATAAAAATATTCTATCAGAATACAACATTGCAATTGACTCTTTTTCTAGTATTTTTTAAATATCATTTAAAAGTATTAATTGGTATTAATTAAAGAATACAAGGCGAAGTTCAAAGTGGCAATCGAACCGACGGCCTTTGAAGTAGTAGACCTGGTGCCATTCCATTGATCTAGTGATGAATTAATTGTTAATCCATTGATATGTCCATATTATGGCGATTCCAAATAATGCACATACGACATTCTATTAAAACATATTCCTCTAAATTTTATATCGAAATAAAACCGTAGCGTATTTCATTGCGTCGATTCGTCCCTACCGAGGATTCTCGGCAAGCAAATCTCATGAACGAGTAATAATAATTCAAGGGCTTTGACCCTAAGTCTAAATAGGGAATGTAAAACTCTTCCCAGTTCCCTCTTCCCTCCTCTGACGTTCATGTGGAATGCGATGACCGGTTAACCATAGCTCAGGCCAAGCACTTTATTTGGACAATTATCACTTCATTAAGTTTCTCCCTTGCCGAAACGCAAAATAGTCCCGGACTTAGAATTCCTGGAACGGATCAGGACTCAGGACTAATCTTCAAAGTACAACTCTTGCGGAAATTGAAAGAAATTCCATCAAACCGCACACAGCTCGCCCCACCAAATCCGGATACGGATCAGAGCGACCAAAGTCACCCGGAGACCGCGGTCGTCTCAACAAATAACTTTAAATGATAATGAAGGAAATTAAAAAGTTCAAATTCCTCATTTAAAACTTTTAGTAGGTACTTACGAAAGTTTCGAGCTACTCCTTGAGATCTTTTGCTCAGATCTAAGGCGGTCTAAGTCTTCCCATGCGATTTTGTGATGTTCCATCTTCTTCTTCGCCGTCTTTTTCTTCCTCGGCTCAGCACGAAGATGAAGATGAATCTAAGAATCTGGCAAATGCCCCAAACTGGATGACTTTTCAAAACTTGAGGAGATTAACAAGAGTTTGGGACGACGTCTTGTGAATTCGTACAAATAATATTTCTTAGGAAAATTTCATGAAAGGTTCTTTCTTTGAAGTATCCAACCGATTGTAGGGGTTGAGACGCCGACAAGGGACCAACCATATACCCTTCCTTCCTTCCTTAACGTAGAGAAGGTTTAACTCGAGCAATGGCCCTTAGGACAGCCAATTAAGTATTCAAAGGACATTACCAAAATCATGAAATATTTCATCCCACAAAACTTTTTCTGGCGCTGCACAGGATTTGTGAAATATTAAAAATCTTTTGTAATCAATTACACTTCTGAGAAATGTGGAAGTTACCCTTAAAAAACGTGCTAAGGGCTGTGAAGCGTATAAACTTCTTGAATTAAGGTTTACTCAAGAAAAATTACAGCAAAGGGATCTGAACAGTTTGAAGTTCTTTTTTTATGTTAAAAATCACTTTACGTAGTTTTGGCGATATATGCAAAGGAATTTTAAAAAAAATACTACTACATATCATAATATAATTAAAAACTTGTTTAAAATACCTTTATTTTTACTTTTTTGTACTTGAGAGAATAAACGAAATTCTTTTGAAATTTTACGTATACAATCTATGAGGAAATAAATTTACTTTTGAGTTTAATTAAAAAATAAAGCTGCTTAAAAATGCAAATTCTCATCTTCAATTGAATTTTGGCAAAGCATTTTTATCCTCAAAACATCGTTTCCAGCTTATGGAATATTTTTCAAAATTGTGCAACTAAAATTGCTAAAACTATATGAAATGACAAAAATAATAGTTTGAATAGCTTTTAAATTTTTTTTTTTTCTATTTTATCCCAAGTTAAAAACATTACACCCTTATATAAAATAACCAAACCAAAAGAAATATTTGCAAAAATCTGCGTAGAATATCTGCAATTTCAAAATTTCAAAAACAAAAGATCTATAATATCTAAAATTTTCCGAAATACCTTAGAGTTTCAATTAAAATTTTTGGAAAAAAAAATCCTTAAACTTTCAAATTTCAAAAGTACTTCCACTTGTTTTTTTTTATTTATGAATACTTCTAAATTTTTAGAAATAGTCTTTCTAAATATCTCTGATATATTTTCTAGCTTATATAAAATAGCTAAAATATTTGATAAAAATGCCGAAATTAAAATTATTTAGATAACTAGTTCGCCAAAATTCGTATTTATTCAAGATGAAGATCAAATGCTTTAATATTGTTCTATATTTTTGACTTTTAGTGTTCGTATAGAGTATCTGTAAATATTTATACTATTTTAAATCTACTTTTCATTAGAATTTATCTTTTCTATAGCCACAATCTTGAAACCGCTTACGTCGTTTCTTGTTCGTGAAAACAAAATCGTTCTTTGACATGATAAATACACTGGTACACGTATAAATAATCCTCCCCGTCATAATAGAATCCCTGTTCTCGCCAATCATTGAATCCCATCTTCGACATCTTCTGTAAGCCTTCCGAGAGTTGCTTACATATGGGCTGCGTAAATAACTGATAACCACCTGCCTCAAACTAGGACAAAAGGAATCAAAAACATAAGACGGGGACAAGGAAGTAAATGGCATAAAATCGATGTAAATATTTGCGAAAAGGATATTTACGCCAGTTCACCGCACACACATGTACAATGGCGTTAAAACGGGGAAGAGGACATAAATCCCTTAGATGTTCCCTTTGATAAGAGCTTAATCCTTACAGATTCCTTAAGGCAACAAAAAGTATTGCTCAAGGATTTGGAGAGACTGCCTGAAACTGAAACTGAGCCCTAGTATAGTGTTGCTCACGTTTGCAAAAGAACTTCCTGTTTCGGATCATCTGACCTATGGGAAAAAGCCTTACGATGAAAGGCTACAAAGTATCCTTCCTCTTCTAGCCTTTCTTATGCTAGTTCCTTGTTTCTTTAGTCTACAGTATCACATATAGTGATGAATATGGATATGGATACATCTTCAGACATGAGACGATTTATGGAGCTGTTAGGCAGGTGAAATTGATACTGAATAACCCATGAATGTGTAACTGATGTCGGAAGGCGTTGAGAGCTCCACCGTCTCTCAATCACTGTTGGTTACGAATGTCTTGGGAAATTTTAGAGTAATTCATTGCAAATAGACCGATTCCTATGGGTCGAGCCATAGCATGCTATTTAGGTCACCAACCCTCTCTTATATAATTAATTGAGGAAGAAGCATACAAAATTTTATTCTGTTGGCATTATAAGGACAGTGTGGGCCCCATTGAGATCTATATGTTGATCTTAATTTGATGACCATGCCCAAAACATTTATCTATCAAAGAACAGCTAAGGACGAAGGTCAAGGAACGTGGACGATATGGATTTTTATTTTAAAAAGATAGATTCATTCATTTTGGTTCAAGTAGGTTTAAAGAGACAAGTATCAAGAAAAGTAAAAGCAATAGTTAGAATAGCAATTTTATAATCGATTCACTTTTCCTATTTCTTTTTCTTTTATTTTTTAGATACTAAAAGTACTTCAATTTTCGACAATTTTGAACACTTTTGGACAATTTTAGAATGTTTAAAATGTATTTAAATGATATTAAATAGCATAGGATATTTTAAGGTACTTTTAGACACTTTTAGATAATTTTAGACGGATTTTAGACAGTTTTAAATGCGTTTAAATGTTTTGAAGATACTCTTTAAGATATTTCTACACACTTTAGGTACTGTTAGGTACTCCTAGGCGCTTTTAGACACTTTTAAGTATTTTTAGACACTTCTGAATACTTTAGAGAAGTCTAAATTTTTGTAGATACCTGTGAACACTTTTAAGTAATTTTCAATATTAAACGCTTTTAGATAACTATTATTAGGCTATAATAAAAAATTGCGTCAATACATTTATTTTTTTTTTTTGTATTTATAATATTAGTGAAATAAGAAAAGACGTTAAAAGATCGTTTTTGAAGAACTAATAAATCTCGAGAACTAAATATTTATGTATTTGTGCTATTAACTTATTGAAACATTTATATTTAATCTAAATCAATATCCTTTTATAATTAAACAAGGAACACACACGCAAATTAATTTCTGTTGACGATGTAAATTTATGCTGATGATAGAAAAGAGTTTGTGGTCTCCAGTCAGTGAGGATGTCTAAAACAATCTGTCAGCCAAAAACAGGAAGATACGAACATGAAAGGATGTCAAAGGATTTTCATGAAGTCCGATTCAGCAATCAAAGAGACTTCTAAATTACTAAAAGACCTCTCGACGAACAGAGCTTTATTTCAAATTGATAGATTTATACATTCCTTTCAGCAAAGACCGTAGGTATTGTAATACCCGCTTAAAAGGCACTACCACTTACATATTTTATATTGTTCTCATAAGTGCACTGGCTCCCTGTCTTTTCTTCCCTTTTGAAAAGTCCTTCATTCATGGAAAGTACAGTGGATAGGATATAAAACGAATGGAGTCTCTGGTTCCATTATTCAATTGGAATTGGTTGTTGCTTTTCAATTTTTCGGCTCTCTTTGTACTTTCTTAAAAAAAAAGAGAAGGAAAGAAAAAAAAATTATTCGCAACGCAATTTATTACTTTCGACTATAAAACCAAATTGGCATTTATGACCTCTCCCGTGGAGAAGCACATGCTAAAATGTCCACCAATAGCATTATTTCGAATAGTTCGAATTCAGAAAGAGTTTTGCAGTTAAATAGGACAAATAATGAGATTTTCTTGGGAGAAAAATATCCACAAGACTGAACGTAAATAACAACCCTACCAAAGTTGGTCCTTGAAACTGATCATCCCTTTCATTTTATATTACTATTGTGACACAGCGGGATGTAGCAAGGACCAAAAGTTTTTGTATCGTAATCGCATAGTAGCAAAAAATATTTCTCGTTTGGGGATATGTAAATAAAACTCCGGACAGAATTATCTCGAGTAAACATGGTCGGGAATAATAATTGCGTCCAGTCAGCACAACTAGACTATACACTTTCTCGACTCTTATACTTTTTTTTTTGTGGTGGATTAGCCCCTCATCGGCGGAAATACTAACAGTGGCCCCAGTAATTTCCACGGACTTATCGGATAAACTTCTCCAGTGTAAGTTAAGGTTTAAGGTGGGACGAAGGTAATCCAAGAAGGAACCTGTATTGCTCCGAAACTTCTTCAGAAGTAGAAACTTTATCGCTTCGGCCAACTTTTACCAAGTGGAGTATGGCTGTTCAGTCTTCTATTATCTACAGCTTCAGACATGTATTGCATGGTAATGGTACTTATTTTCGACTATTTCGCGATATATTGCTCTCGAAAAATGTTTCCAGTCCGATTTTGCTGACTTGAATTGAATGCATTTTTAATTGTAAACAATCGTTCTGTAAAGAAAATAGACAGCACCATTAACCATTAGGTACCATTAACACAGTAAAATCATGTCCAAATAAAATGGTTTTCTAAAATATGAGCTAATTAAGAAATATTTTATTTTTAAGCTTGGAATCTAACCTGGAATAGAACCTTTAAAATATCTAAAAATAAAAATAACACCAGTGGAAAATTGCTGGTTAATGCAAATTTCTACTTAAAATTTTACAAATTGAAAAAAAAAATAAAAATAAAATAAATAAAAAATTATTAGTTCCGAAAAAAGCATACAATTTGTTTCAAAAAAATTTATTAAACTTATTTAAAGTGAGAATAATAGTTAGTTATGATTTATAACTATATAATAATAGTTAGTTATGATTTAAAACAAGGATTTAAAGAGAACAATAAGTTTATTTAAAGAGTTTTACTTGAACGAAATTGTCTATTGAATTATCCCACTTTTTACGTTCTGCATTTTTATTATCTTCGATGATTTAAATATCAGCAATTGTTAAATCACATAAATCTACTTTTTTTAAAGTTATATTTTTTTAATAAAATAAAAGTTGTATATAGCCTACCCCTAAAACAAAAGCCAAGTCATTTTGATAAGATTTATCAAAATTTATATATATTTAATTGTGTTTTCAAAAATTACAAGCTCTTGGACTTTATAAGTAATTTAAAGATTTTTAGATGAAGATTAAAGCCCTCTTCCTCAAAGTGAAATAGTATGATACTTAACTAATACTTAATTTAAGGATTTTTGTTATATCTTCGAAAAGTATTTAAGACTTTTTTTGGGATAATTTAAAACTACTGATGGTACTACTTTATGTGTTTTTTTTTTTGCTTGGCTGGAACTACTTTCAAAATAAATGGTCCAATTAACACCTCAATCCTTCAGTACCAGTGTACACAAGGAGAAACTGTTACATAACACTTCATTATCACCGTAGCCAATAGCAGCAATCTTAAATTGATGGAAATTTTAATTAATCCATTCATTCCAGACTGTGACTGATCTGTAATTATTTACAACTTTTCCAGGACAGAATCAAGGAAATTACCTTGATTAACTCGCTTCCACTTTGATTGTTTCCCGGACTACGTAAGCCGAAATATACAGGAAAAGTGTGTCGTCTACGACGACAAGACCAGTTTACAGACTGTCTCCTTGTAACGCACAGTAAAATGATGTTCTTTCAAAGTAATTACATTTCAGGGCTTAATCTCGTAGCCTGCCTATCCGACGTCTACGTGCACCGCACCACTGACTTTAAGTGGCCTCTATAATTGCTTGTTGCCACCTTTAATTCTACAGCCGCGAAGGTTTTGTACCTTCATAACTTGGTACGGGAATACCTACAGCAGTACATGTCCTCATAATAAACTTTTACCGGGCAAAGTCTTAGCTAGAGAATTTTGAATAAATGCTGCTACCACAGCAAATGGACTGTAAAAGAACTAACCCTTTTCAGTCGCGTTCACTTCTTAAATAATTAATTTGCACAATTTGCGCAAACTAGGGCCTCTACGGCATGATGACAACAACGAAGTAGTTCAACGTAGTTGTCTAAGACGGTTACTTTATTTGTTAATGAGAACGGGTTTCATAGGGTTTCTCTTTCCAAAAAAGGGATAATTTTCAGGCAACGTTTGAATATTTTATTTGTTTTTGGTCTTTTTCCCGGAAAATTTTAAAGAAAACCCCATCGGGTAAAATATTGAATTAATTTTTGGTATAATAACTGAGAATTATTGGATCTCATCCATCTTTTGGTGGATACTGCGTAAATACAAACCAAAATCAATGTTTAAATATTTTATAACGTAATTACATCCCTTGAATCAATAACTAAAAACGTTTAAAGTAGAGAGGTTTTAGGTATAGTTTTCTTATTACTCATAAAAAGCTTTTGAAAACAATTTTTAATTGACTAAATATAAAATTAAGCCTATTTAACTGTCATTTTCATCGTTAAAAATTCTGTTCAAAATTATCTAATAGTTTTGACCGAGTAGACTAACAAACTGACGAATCGTTATACATAATTTACAACTTATGTTCTAAGTTCGAATAAGGATCGTCTGATATTACAAACTTCAATATTTGCTCCACAAATTTAACATAATGAAATAATAATCACAAAAATAGGCAAAAATTTGTATTTCACCAGTATAAAACATAGCCCATGTCCTTTCCATTGTTTTAAATAATGCATATGAAAAATTTCATTAAAAACTCTTGATGCCATAAAGCGTAGAGTGATATTGAATAAACATTGAGATTTAATTTCTTAAGTAAATCCTTAAAACTTAAACTGTTCCAGACGACGAATACGACTAGAACATCTACTAGAATATCTCTAGTTGCTTTTTTTTCTTGTTTTTTTTTTTTCTTGAAGATTTTTCCAATCGCAGTACCCATTTGATTGTCTAAACAAATCTAAAGATGCCTCACTTGGCGAAATTCACTTAAGTTTTTCGAATTTATAAAAACAAATATAAGTATAACAAAAATATTTCATATAATCCTTTTCTAGATTATAAAAATTTTATTATTGTTTTCGAAACTTTAAATTCCACAATGTAAACAAGATAAACGTTTGGGATTTTAATTAAAAAGAATTTCAGTTCTAATTTCATAGAGGAACCCATAATTGGAGTAAATAATTAAGCTAATTATGTGTTGAAACCTTTCAACCTACCTAAATATATGGTAATACTTTGCAAAGTACACGGGTTCTGAATTACCCACTGGATTTTGTGTTGTATTTAAAAACACGATTCCATCAGTCCGTGAACTAACTAAATTTCGCGAGTCAGAGAATAATACATCATGTGGTCGCATAGACAGTGGCCATGTAGAATAAATGAATAGTGCCGACTACTGGCCACGAATCACTAAAATGGAAAGTCCTACTTTTTTTTCTTTTGTTTTGTTTTATCCCATTTCAAAATAGTTTAAATTAATTTTCCGAAAACGTGACATTCACTTTTGCCGGTGTATTTAGTATATTGCTTATAGCAGGTCAAAGTGCCCTTTATGTAAATATACATAGTGAAGCAACATGTCGAGTTCACTGGATGGGAATTGGAATTGAAAATGCCGGAATGAGGAGGAAGTTTCTATGCATGGGAAAATTTTCAAGAACGGCTATAGAACTGATTCCGTTCTACCTTAACCCTTTTTCCTTGTCTGCTGATTCTCTGTTTTCTCGAAAGCTAAATACAGGTGTAATTTATTTTTATATTTTTTTTCCGAGGTACTTTTTTAAGGGGACTGTTTTATTCATCAAAGTGAATAAATACTACTTGGAAATTGTGAATTTGTCAAATTAAAATTAAAATGTAGAACCATAATATGTTACGTAATTTAAAAATTGCGAGATGCAAGGTACCATGTTAGCATTAAAAGTCCTGTGAGAAAATTGAATGCAGTTTTTTTTTTTTTAATTTTTTACTATTAAAATATTCTAAAATTTATAATTATAAGTAGAAGCAACAATCCTGAAATGACCTTTTAAACATATTTTTAAGTAATATTTTTTAATGATAAGGTGTAGCTTTAAAAAAAAAAGATATAAATGTATACTCTTTTCACTCCTTATAGACGAATTTTAAAAAATCGTGAATAGATTTTGCGAGAATTTAAGTAAAGAACCAATGTTTGAATTTAGACAAATTTAGAAAAAAGCCAGAATAGATTTATCACTTTGGAAAGGATTTCGATCTTTACTTCTTTTCACTATAATAAAATTTCCTAAAACGAAACAATTACTTTCCATGTATATGCAATATTTTTAATTAAAAAAAAATGTCAAGCAATTCTAAAATAAAAATGTTATTGTTTTGTGCCCCCAATCATTTTCTTAAATCAATGCATGAAATTTTACTATCCTATAAAAAAAAAAAGTGCACTATTAATTTTGTTTATGTTCCCATTTATAACATTTTTATTATCACGTGAAAACAAATAACTCGAACCATAAATTTTTTATCAGATCTAGAGCAGACATTAATCTTAAAGCACGCCTATTGATTTTTAAGTAATGTTTTAGAAAAACAGCATAAAAAATTTAAAATGGTATAAATAATTGACTACCTTCCAATAAAATAATTTGCCTCTTATTCAATGCATTCTAATTTTTCTTATCTGATAAACGTTTCATTTCCTTAATCAAATCTTCTTAAGATGACATGTTTTCTGCTCTTCAACTAAATAAAATTATTCTTTTCCCAGAGAAGAAAAAAAAAACACGAAACATTTTAAATATACCCAACATTTTTTGCCAAATGACCTTATTTTTCAAAGAAAAATAAAGTTATCTAAAATCTCCGACTTTGCTCCTCGGTCGTTCGTTCAGGTAAGTTAGGCGGACGCAAATACCTTTGTTATCCTTCTTAATTGGAATATTTGAGATTTTCTTTAAAAACCTTTTTCAGAAAGTGGCAAAAAGGAGAAAAGGTTTGTGGTTTTTTCTACCCTTTTCTTCTTATTTTTCATTCTTTTTTTTTATCTGTTTTGAACAAAGAGACACCGAAATAGGCCTAATACCGGAAAAACTTGAAAATTCTCATCATAACTTTAAGTATTCTGCCATGAAAATCTTACAAATCTGAGAGGTTTGTTTGATTTTTTTTTCATACTGAATATAAAAGACGAAATTTGAGGTAAATAAAAAAAAAGCAAAATAAAATAAATAAAGAAATTTTTCTTCTAAATCTGCCTTAAGGAATCTTGCCTTGTATGAGGTACTTACCGTTCCATGTCTTAAGCAGCCAAATTGGCACTGGAGCGCTGAACCCGTTTTTATGTTTGCTATTATGAAAGCAATCATCATGAAAATTCCTCGGAAGAGCACATTCAAGCAACTTGAGACATTGGGAGAAGCACCAAAATGTCAAGGATTTATTTATATAGCGTGATAAATGGGAAGTTATCTAAAACCGTATCCATGTACTTTTTTCCTTCATGCCATTTTTGGTTTCTTGCTCGTATTTTTCATCCTAAAAAAAGAAATTCTCAAATAAAATTTCTATACATACAAGAGGAATATTTCATAATTGAAAAATGATTGCATTTTAAATTATTGTTGTGTTTATAAGGACACGTTTTAAGATCCCTACATTTCTTTTGGCTACGGTTTCTGCTTAACTTAAAAGAAGATTATTTTAACTAAAACATCAACTAATATTAACCTTTCAAGGCACATATTTTATAATATCGAAAAATTATTAGAGCTAGACATTTTACTAAAGTCTAAAGAGTAGTTTCTCAAAAATTCAAAAGTAAATTGCAAATTGATTAAACTTTAACCAAATTATTTTTAACAATAGTAGAAATAATTACAAGCCCTATATTTTTATTTGGCAGCCTTTTCACTCTTCAGAAATACACTCGAAAAAAATACTTTTGATTGATTTCTTGGACACAATACGCTTGCTCTATGATAATGAATTTTAAACACTACTTTTAATACTATGAGTAAGATTTTATAAAATTTTATTTGAACTATAAAAACATTTGATTGAATAATGCTTTTATTCAAAACTTTAATTAAAACGCATGCTGTTTTAAAAATGTCTGGTCTAGTCTAACGAGTAATTTTTCTTTTTAAGTTAAAAATAGATTTGTGCAAAAGCATTATTTTAACTAAACAATTTTCTTTTAGTTTATAAAAAAGTAAAAATAATTATTAACAAAATAAAAACTAAAGAAAAAGTTTAATATCATTGATATTTCGTAATTATAACTTTTTGATTCTTATTTTTCTATAAAAAAACGTAGAATATTTTTATCTTTTAATTGCAATAGGTAAACTGTCCTAAAAGAATCAAAAAGAATGTACTAGAGAAAAAGAAAAGTATTTAATAATGATATTAAAATATTTAAAAGGCTAAAATTATCAAAAATTTGCCGATTTTGAAAGATCTAACAAGAAAATCCAAAACCTTAATGGAAATAATTTCGTTTAGCCGATTTTTAACATTATTCCAAAAACAAAACAAAAAAACATGTTTAAAATTTTATCAACTCTTTTTTTAAATAATTATGCAAACTACCCCTTTAATACAAAAATAAATGCTTCAGAGTGCACGTTTCCTTTCCAGCACTTTTTATAGTATTATATTTATTTTGGAAAAAAAACCCACAAATTTCGAATCGAACTTCAAAAAGATTACCGAAATTTTCTTATGAAGCATCACGATTCATCAATAATTTACATTTTGTGAAATATTGGGAAAAGGCCAGGATATATCTGCGGTCGAGGCACGTATCATTCCCCCTTTCCGTCCGAGGGCAGAACGCACAAATATGCTCCATGCACGGGAATTATGCGCGTTTATTACTTAATTTGGAGCTAAGACGATACTTAAGCGGACAAAAACATGAATATTCAAATACCGAGCTCCGTCTTCCGTGTACATAAAGCCTCCAAAATGGAACATAAAAAGATTTATTATTCATAAATATTTTACATTGCCTGGGCTGGGCAAGCCTCAAGGAGACAAAATAGATCCATCCGTGGCAGCAGCTCCTCTGGCGAGGAGTTCATAGTATATTGGGTTAAGACGGCGATCTCCTGGCGCCCCGAAATGTTTTAAAAAAAAACACAAGTACTGCCTTTGCCCGGTCATATGTTGGTACATCCCAGTAGGAGTGCTCGTCTAACACTAATCCTTTCAGTTGGCTCAGGTTCCTTGCCATGTTCCCACAGCAAGAAAGAGGCCATCATCACACGCCATGGCATGAAGTATCATCGTTGGGACCGAAAAACCTCGGGCGGTTTTCATAAAAAAAACAAAAACTCTTTTCCGGAAAATATGGGTATTGTTTAGCAATTGTTGTTGAGCAGCCCGGGAATTGTATAAATTTCCCTTCACTTTTGGGACCATAATGGGACCCATATGGCCATCAGGCACTGTGCTAAATATTTTATGATGTCACAAATAGCGTCATTGCATAAAACCTGAAAGCCCGTCACGAGGACTGTTTCAGTGTTGACTGTTTTTAAATGTGAAAAGTTTCAAAGAAATCACTTCCAATTTGCGAAAAAAAAACTATATCAAATACTTCCAGTTCCCTTAAAGGACTTTTAAGGCTTTTATTTAACGTTGTAAGTTGTACTTACCACCATTAAAAACTTCTAAAACACCCTTTAATGACTCAATGCAAAGACATAGTAATACAAATTAAAATTACACCACAGAGAAAAGTTTCGATCTAAGATATTTTTTCCATCGTTAATTATCTGAGTTTTTTATTTATTCAATATTTAAAAGATCTATTTATATTAAACCTATAGTGCAATATTTTTAAAAAGAGCCTTTCTTTTACAATTTACTTGATTTGAAAAATGTTTGTACTAAAATTATTATTTATTACTTATAAACTTTCTTATGATTATTTACACTTTTTAAAGTCGTTAAAGTGTCTTTTTTTAAAAAAAAATTATTATTGTTAACCTCTAGCAGCCATTTATGAGTTTTAATTTTAAATATCGATATAAATTAACAATTTGTTAGAGCTATTATCACTTTAAAGATACCTTGTAAAATTCTACAATTATTTTCTAATTCCGTTGGAAATTGTGAAAAAAAGAAAGAACTTAGTTAAACACTTGCTTATTTTATTTTTTCTAAATCCTTAAAGTACTTTGTGTAAATTCTCTACCTTCTACGTACGTAAAGATGTCCCAAAAAAAATAAAGATTATTTTTTATTGAAAAACGTTGGGAGCAAGGATTACCTGGCCTAAAATAACACAGGCAGGTTAGTGGTTTTCCTATCTTAAGTGTATCCAGTATTTAAGTAACCTTTTATACATCCCTAGGAAACAGTTTGCCAGAGATAGTGAAGAAAATAAACATATTCAAGAGAAACCTTAGATTCCTATCGTTCCTTTTAAATCCAAAATAATCCAAAGATTTAGCACTTAGCACTGCATCGAAAACCGCCACTAATTCTAAGAGTAAATACTTTACGTGATAAGAAAATTCAAGAAAATTTTCTCGCCTCCTTTTAGATGGACTTTATTGGCCCAAATTGGGGGGCAAGACTTCTTTTCCAATCGGTCGAAATCGGGGGATCAAGAACTAATAAATAACACATAATGCTCCTCGGTCGTTACAACTTTTATAGTGTAAAGCTGTGCAGTATCACTTTCTTCTCCCGCTGTAAAAACACCGGGATGAAAACGGGAAGGTATCAGGGAATGGTCGGGAATGGTCGAGGATGGTGAATTGAAAAATAAGGATAGGAAACGAAGGGAAACGAGGAGAAAATTCCTCTCTCCCGGGTCACATTTCTGTTCAATTCCACAATTCGAAACGCTCTTCTTTCAGTGGCGAAAGATTGAAAGATTTAGTCGAATTCAATTACTTCGGTTCAGTGCCTCGATTGTGGCGCGCTATAGCTTTCTTATGCCGCAGCTTCCAAATGAAATGAAATTGTTTCATACAATGGGGTGTATGGAGCTGATTCGCACCCGGTACGACTGTCTCATATGGATTAAATACACATCAGGAGCGGAAGTTTTATTGCTCAGTCTGAGCACCTATACCTCCCTTTTCTATAATTCTCTTAAGCTCCTGGTGAAAAATACGCTTTGAAAAATCTACGGATTATTTTTACGTAATTTTGATTTTAATGTTAATTATCTTAATGTAAAAAGATATTTTCAATAAACTTAAGTATTTTAAATTATTATTGATAATGTTGTAAAAGTATTTATATAATTGATTAGCATATAATTTTTTAATATTGTTAAGTATTCTTCTTCCAAACGCTCTGAATTTTTAAATAAATAGTAGTAAAATCTCAACATTTGTATCAAACAAATTCCGATTTCGCAAGTAACTTCGCCAAAAGAACAAAAATCAAAATTTTGCCGAAACAGGATTGTGGGCTCATCTTTAATTTTCTGAAAATGACACATTTGTAAAAATTTATATTTCAAAGACGAATTTTTTAAAAGTAAAAAACCAGGATTTTCTTTCAAAATTTTGACGCGATTTTGAAGAAAACTTTTTTTTTGTATGTTTAAAAAATTGGCACTCAAAAATTAAAAGCAAATCTACAATATTATAACAAAATAATCTAAAGTTACATAAGATATAATAATTGTATCAAATTTATTGGAAGATAATTTTTGAAGACTGTTAAAAAGTATTTGCATATGTAGACTATATGCACTTGGAAAATGAAAAAAAAAACATGCATTTATAAACAAGCCAAATAGTTTGAATACTAATCTAGGACTCTCGTGAATTTAAAAGTTAACGACCCAAAATATCAAAATGCCCAAAATTCAATATCAAAAAGTTAAAAAAATTAAAAAACTTGAACTACGTAAATTTAAATATAACTCTGTATTATCAAACTTATAATAAAATTTCAAAGGTTTCAATCTCAAACTTAAAAACTTATTTTTACTCCTATTTTTGTTTGTTCTGTGTGGTCTGAATAATTCAAGAATTGAAATTAAAACCTCCACGCCAAAACGACTCAACTTTCTAATTTCAATTCCCATTCTTCATCATTTTTGGAACTTAATACACTATTCCGTCGACTTTTCACGAAGAGAATAATTTTCTTATATCTTGATTTCAGTCCCAAATTTTAAGTTAATTTATGCAAATAAGTAGAAAGAAGACTATTTCAAAAATCTATACCCGCCTCCAAGATATTCTGGCAATAAAGGGAACATTTTGTGGGCAAAAGAACGACTTTCGTCAAAAGCATAATATCCCAATTTCACAGTTCAACATAAATTCAGGTCGAAGTCCTTGAAGGTTGAGCCCGAAAAGGGAGAAACTGTTGGGTCTGTGGATTCAGGACGCAATTATTGCCTCATGTTTTGACACAAATTTGCCTGGCAGATTTTCTTCGGCAATTTAAGTGGTTTCTTGTGAAATGCCTTATTCCCGGGACTGTGTTAAGTCAGCATACCGAAGATGACATAGACGACGCTTCAGCGACATCGCGGTTTTGTAACAAAATTACCACGAATGGCGGGACTCTAACTTGGGAGCAACATTTCCCAAAAAATGACATAAAGTTTAACAGAACAGCACCAAGATGTAATTTTGCTAGAAAAGTCTTTCTACAGTGTGCCTCCCGGGCGACCCAATGAAATGTAATTAAGATAATTCTTGCAGTAAATAACCGGGGCCTCCAAAAGAATGTCGAAATGGATGGATATCAAGGATATTCGAGAATATTCAAGATTATCAAGAAGAAGGAATGTCATGTTTGAGCAATTTTTGTTAAAAACGACGACATTCCTGGCTGGGTTCGTGCCTCTCCTTCGGAAGCCAAAATTTTTCCCTGGGAAACTGGCAAGCAGGCAGGCAGGCGTTTCGTTGTCATCATCCTTAGAGCCGGGTTCTGGTGTATTCAGAAGATTTATAACCTTCTTCCACCGAGTTGAATTTTCACTTGTCCTTCTTAATCGCTGCTCATCTCTCCAACAACAGTGCTCTGCTTTCTGTCGGGTGACAAAGGAATTGGGATCTTAACCAGATCCCGAGAACTCTCATGGTTTCATAGACGGGGCAACCCCCCGGCTAATTGGAAATGTTAGTCAGGTTATCCCGTCAGGTGATGGGTGAGAGCCCGGTAAAAGGCTTGAGATCGACTGGGATTGCAAATTTGTGACGGTAAGTTATCCAATTCACACTGCTCAAGCTGGAGAACACTCTTAGCAACAAATTGTTATTTTAAGTGCTCCTCAGAAAATTTTGCATGAAAATGCGGAATGCCCGAAAGAACACCAGATTAATTCCATTCACAGGGCAAGAAAGGGATTATCTAGATTAAGATACAAAGATACATTTGGCCTTTGGCGCCATGTTTGCTTCATAGCAATTAAAATCATATCGTTTATAAGTGCAGCAAAAGCTCATTATAACATTTTAAAAATTTAAAAAATTATCAAACTATGCACGTCGGGGTATAAAAGTGTTAAAATAGAAAACTATAGCAAATTTTGTGTCAAAACTTAATTACTACAAAAATTTTGAAATTTCTGGGGGATCCAAAACACTAAAGTATCAAGTACTTATATCAACAACATAAAACATGAAAAAATTGTAAAAATATCAAACAGAGAAATATCTAAAATAAAAATTCCAAAATTCACGTATAAAGAATGTCAAAATATAAGAACTTTTATTTTAAAATATCAAAATATGTAAAAATTTAAAATGAAAACATGTAAAAACAATTTGTAGTCATGTTTTGATAATTTGTCTGTTTATACCACAGTTCCCTTCTAGTTAATAGCACTAACTAAAACTCTTAGCTTACGTTTGTATACGATGCAGAGTCTAGAAAATCCGAAATTCCCTCTTTAAGTAACAAAACACTCTAGGCAATTGTTGCAAATGCTCCTCAAATATTTTTGAATAATATCACAAATCGAGACACGCGAGCTCAAAGGACACTTTTCTGCCCGGAAGGACATAAGATTAATTTCAACCTGGATAAAGTTTCTCGTTTGTTTGATATCTTATCGTCTTTGCGAATTGCACCAAGAACTTTCCGGAGGAGGTGGGTAAAGTTTTCAAGATAGATTTGCATAAGTACCTCTGCGCAAATTCCTTACAGTAGATAGAAAGTTTTCAGTTCAGATAGTCTTGAAACGAACTTGAAATATTCAGGAAGTGGATTGGAACCAGATCTAGAGAGAGGCTCACGCTTTAACGTTCCAGGTGGAATAAACTGATCCGCATGTATTATAAATCAGAATAATAAGCACGTGCGCCACCTTCAGGTTCACCGGGAGTAATAATAATAAGAGGAAGGCATTCCTCCAACCTTTTTGGTGATATCCCATATTTGGTATTTTGGGATGTTACGAACGAAATTCTAAACAGAATCGCAAAAGCCCCTCACCTCATTAATTCATAAAACAAGCTTGTTGAAAATCTCCTTGTAGAACATCTTAGGTGGCTCCTCGTAACTTTGAAAATTTGCTTCTTGGACCTTTATTGCAGAGAAACTTCCTTAGAAGCACCTCAGAGTACATGCTCTGGTGGTTCTTCAGTCTCGGGC
This sequence comes from Proctacanthus coquilletti, assembly GCA_001932985.1. Classification (NCBI taxonomy): domain Eukaryota; kingdom Metazoa; phylum Arthropoda; class Insecta; order Diptera; family Asilidae; genus Proctacanthus; species Proctacanthus coquilletti. The sequence goes on along the minus strand of MNCL01000099.1, from coordinate 275,228 downwards.
GATTACAACATTATATTTCGGAAGGAAATATGAACTTGCATTAAATGTAAAGCCAGTGGCTCCGACATGCATGGCAGAAGATTTTCAACTAAGTGCAAGTCATATTTACTTATTCAAAATCACTTCAAATTCCTTCTCCGCAATTCCAGGCTGTATATAAGGGACATTCCGGTAATTGAGTGGCTATGAACTTCTTTAAGTAAGTCCATTGTGAACTATTAAGTGTTATTATAAAACATTGGAATAATTTAAATAACTATTCCATAAACTTCTAGTATTTTTATGATTCTAAGGACCTTTAGTTGAACACAATTTCACTATCGGGACGATTTCCTTCTGAGAGGGCAGAACAAATTTAAAAATTGAAAGGATTCTTATAACGTGATTCTATGACTATATCTCTTGAATAAGATCTTAAAAAGTTCGTAAAATGTATAGAAAACATGACTCAGTGCTATTTAAAAAATCAAATGCCTTGTCTTGATATCAAGAAAAATATTACTTTGAAAAATAAAATAAAATACGTTGCAAAAACCTCAAATACACAGGAATACTCTCGAATGGTCAACTGAAAGATAACCTTGTTAACTACTGACCGTTTACCATTTCAATTTTAGAGACATACACGTTGAATTTTAATTTACATAAAGTGATTTTGTTATTCAAAATTAAAAAAAAAAATACAAAAAGGAAAAGCATCTATTTGCCCATTTATTAATTTTATCTTCGTTGATAAAAAATACCCAAGTTAGGGACAAAAACTTCTAACGAATTCAAGTTAAAAAACAACAGTTTTTCATTTATGATCTTTTCAAGCTAAAGATCTGTAATAAAGCAATTAATTTGTAATAGGAATCAAAACAGAAGCAAGCAAGCAAGTTCATCTAGATCCTTTCGTTTAGCATACTCCTCAAAAACGATGAATGATTAATTGTACAAAATGGGCAACAGCGACCAAAAAAAAAATAAAAATAAAAATATACATCGAATGCATCGTCCATCACAATCAATCAATAAATTTAATTCATCGGATTTAGAAGGGATTGGGTCCAGTCGTAAAAGTTTATCAGCATCGTAAACATCCTAATTCACTTTTATTATTTTCGAACGACTCCACAAAACTCCTTTCACGAACAAAAACAGGATGCGTGTTGTCCCCTATAGGATTTCTGTTCTGTTCCTTTTTTTTCGTTTCTTGTGGTCCACGATTTTTTCCCGTCGATTATTCTCCTCTGAGAAAAGACAATCTTGGCGGGATGTACGTGCTCCCAATAAGAATCTGAGACAATTGCACTATATAGCTACACATTGTTATCGACAGAGCACACTCAAGGCGAAATCGTCACGTTTTAGCTCATTTTAAGCGGCTTACAGTGTGTAGTGCTAACGTTTTTTGAATACTTAGAACGTTCGATAAGTGCTAAATTTACATAAATTTGTAAAAATCGGTTCGCTTAAATGCCTGTTATACCGCAATAAAAAATCATTTTTTTATAGTAACACTGATGAATTTTTATTCAAATCGTTTAATGTAGCAATTTAAGCTAAATTCGAATGGTATAAATGTCGCGATCTGTTAGTAACATTTGTCTGTTTGTAACATTTTTACGTTTAAGAGGATAAACCGATTAGGATAAAATTTCGCATACAAATTCTCTAAGACCATGGTAAAAATATACCGTCTTTTATTCACAAACACTACAAAATTTTAATATCTTTATATTTATGACTTTTTCAAACACGAAGACAATTTTTATGGAATTTATACTTCTAGGTAACCCTTACAAAATCTTATATTTCTTTTATATTTATCCACTTGTTTATTTATTTCTTTATTCCATTAAAACTGGACAAACTTTTATGGACGTTTTGTTATTAGGTAATCTTTAGTCCGGTTTAAATTATAGGATTACGCAGTGACTAAATGTACATAAAACCCAACCAAAGTAAATTTTTATATCGCCGATAAAAGATAAACTAACTAGTAAGTAGTATATTCATAAATTAAAATAAAAACTAGGTTTTTTTAAACATGAAACTGAAATTTGTATTGTATTAATCGAGGTTTTCTAAAGCACTTTTCAAACAATTGAATCTTATAATCCAAAAACACAGTGTATGATTTTAAAAAACAACAATTATATTAAAAACTACTGGAAATTCTCTCGATGTTCACTACAAAAAAAATTTTAGGAAATGTTCTTAAAAATGTTACAACCTGACCAAATCGATTTTCAAAAACGCGACTATGAAAAAAGCTGAAATTCAAAATCATTCCCAATCTGGTGAGATATTTTTAGATTTAATTAGCAGTATATATCCTTTCCAAAAGTACTAAAATCTAGACAAATAGTAATGCAAGTCTTGCGAAGTGGGTCACTACAAAGTGCAGCAAAGTTCCTCTTTATGGGTTGGCTAACACCCCGAGCGAGCAATGACCATAATGAGCTTGTAAACCAAAAAACAGAGTCACATCAATTTTAATTAAGAAGATAAGCCCGGTAGTGGGCGAATATCGGACCCATGAAGATATTATTGCTGCTACACCCTCTCGAATCCATTAACCCATTTTAAACCTTAGCCCCATAAGCCCCCTGTCTGAAACTCCAGAGTCTCGTATTACAGGATAGCTGAAAGTTTCCCTCTGTATTCAAGTTATTCGCTTAGTCCATACGGGGAAACCCGGGAATGTGAAATAGAAGAGGAGGTGGTCACTGGTAACCCATTTTGTCTCTATACTTTGCAGCCAGGAATGCAAAAGATTCCAGGAAATTCACCGGGCAACATTAAAACCCAATGCAAGTAAACTAATAACCCTGCGGACCTGCCACGATATGTCCGGTTTCAGGAAATGGAATCTGTCGTGCAATTTCCTTTCGATTCATACAAAATCCACTTAATCAAACCCGTCTCCCTGTCCAGGCGTAAACCTAAATAAATGCCAAAAGATTTCAATACACCGGGTTCATGCTATTTTTATTCCCTCCCCTTCCTCCTGAATCCAACTTTTTTATTTTTTAATATAAAAAGCAATTAACCGAAAATTCGCAATCCGCCGCCCAATCTGGCAGCCATTCGTTTACATTCAAATTTCCGCGAAAATATATAACGAGAAAATAACGACCGTGCTGGAAGCATGAATATATTTATTAACTTATGCAGAATTAATCATATTTCCCAAAGACTCTCTTCTTAAGCCTCGACTGAAATCTTATTCCGAGGAGCTTTTAATTTGCATAAGAAACGTTTCAAGCAGCCAAAATAACTTGGAAACTGGGAGCATACAAAGTCTGTAATGACTGAATAAAATTTTTACGATTGTTGAAAAAAAAAATCTACCTCTAAGGTAAATAAAAAGTAACTAATCCTCAATTTAAGAGATGGCAATTTGCATACAACTAAAGTAAGTACATCAGTTTAAATTGTAAAAAAAAATTATTTAATATTTTTACACTTAGAGAGTAATAAAAATGTACTTATATTCTCGTATTTCAAAGCTTTTCTTATTACTTTAATATCACTGGAAATTGAATTCGTAAGTAGGAGCACAGAACCAAAATAAAGGTAAGAATCGAACCCATAACCTTGGGAATGCAAGGGCAGGGGCAATGTCACACTGATCCATAGAAACTCTCATATTTGAATAATGCTGTGATATAGAAATATATAAAACTGATATTTAAAATTGAAAAATATACTTTTCTAGAGAATATTGCGCGGCTATTGTTTTTGTTTTATTATTATGCCATTAAGCCATTATAAATTTTACTTTGAAACCTCCAAAATCCACAAGAGCAACTTTATTTATTCATCACAAAATCATATTTCTCAAATTGAACAAATTTGGATTTATGAGCCAATTCCAAAAACTCTCCAAGGAAGCTTATGCCATTATGGATCAAATTAGCCGTTCTTAAGATGCCTTTGTTAACCTGGATTTAATATCGCAAATTTTAAAGTGTTCTTTTCTTTCCTTAAACACTTAAAATTCACTGTGTTAACCTAAATACACTAAAATTGAGAAATGTTGCTAACCCGAAAGCCTTTTTGCCATTTCTTCTCCGACTCCATGGTACAGACACCCAAAGAAAGAAAAATCTAGAAACATCCTCAAAAGAAAACCTAGGCAGAAAATCTACCTTTATGTGAATTCGCCACAATGCAAGAGGAAGGAACACAACCACTAAGCTACCCGCTAGAATTTCTTTCTTGTATGGAACAGAGTGCCATGATGTGAATTTGTTGTGAGGGTGTTACAGAAGCGGAAATAGGGGGCCACTAAAAAGACGATAAAAAAAATTAGATCCGTCATTTACCTTATCATTATCCCGAAAAGAATCATCTGCTGTCCAAGGGAGAAATACACTGGGGGAGATTTATATGGCAAATTCGTTGTACAGATTCATCTCATCTGTTGGGGAATTTACAAAGTTACATATCCCAGGACTAGATGGAGATCGGCATGTATACATGTTGAACCGAAATTTCACCGCACATATTCCATCCCCTCCGCGGCTCCTCAATGGCATCGTTTCTGGAACACACATATGGTGCCCTCTAAAGACTTCGACACACGGCATGGTTGATGTGAACTCCCCCCCGTGAGGAAGGGAGAAACAGAGCACACAATTGTTATTAAAATTTTTCTTCTTTGGCGCGCATAGCAAAAATCACCTTGTCGTATCGTGTCTGTTTGGAAAACAAGGTTGCCAAATGAACGGCAACAGCCTGTACGGAGGATGGAACGGATGGAAAGCTTGTTCCTAATATATGCATACGTAATTCTAGACCCCCAGGTGATTTGTTTGGAAGATAACTTCAGATTGTCTGCAAGGTATAGTATACAGCTACCAGTACAGGTAATGCACGATTGAATAGAAGATAAGGTTCCTTCACCTTGCGTGCCCGACTTCAATTATATTTACATAAAATTAAACACCATGTCCCTTATCTAGCCCCCCAAATCAAAGTACGTGTTAACTTCTTCAGATTATAAATCATTTTTAAATTAGGCTTGCCATTTATATTCAGTAGGGCAGATGCCTATCTTACAAGAAGGGCGCAATCCGAGGGAGTCTTAAAAATGCTCTTCAATTCTGGCTCATTTCCTTCAAAGGGGCGGAAAAGGAAGTTCAGTAATAAAAATAAATGTTTTGATGTGTCTAGACAAAATTATAATTTTTTATTCGTTTTTAATTACTTCCATCGTGTTTTTAGTATTCACCTATAAAGTAAAAATGGTTTTCAGCAAAACAACGCAAGTAATAAATTCCATGGGTCGTAAATGACCCATTTCCCAAATAAGTCAAATTTTGTAATATTGCCTCTTTTCTAAGTGTAAAAATGCCATAAAATTTTTTATAATAATAAATCTATGGTAATAGGAACACTTGGATCTATAATTCATGAATTTTATTGAAGAAACATCGTAAAATTTATCACAAATTTCTTAATAACCAAAATACAATTCCTCTTTGAGACTTTTTTTGGATGAAATGAATCGTATATTTTGAAAGTTTAATCTTCCATAAATGTTCATACTATTTTGGATTATATTAAACATATAAAAGCTAAAATTATACTAAACCAATTTTTTAAAAAACTGGCCCTTTTTCAAAATAAACAGCGTACATTTTAGTATGCAATATTTGCAAAGCGTATGTAGAAAATAATTCTAAAATAAAACATAAAATTAGTTAATAAACCTAAATATCTCTTCGTAAATCGTTGTATACTTATTTTTAGAGCTACCAAATTCACCCTGCTTTAATTGTTTCTAGTTTAACATCAAGCATTTTACATTTAATAAAATTAGTGAGTATATAAAAGCAATATTTTTTTTTGGAGGCGATTATACAAATCAAATTTCACCTCAAAAATACAACAAGTTTCAAAAAATCAAAGTAAATTTTCTTTTTAAGAAGTTAGTTCAAAACAATGTTTGAGTTCCTTTCTTTGAAGTAGACGAAAATAAATTTACATCAAAAACGTATCCTAGTACAGAAATGATTTACGTAAATAATTTTAAATCCAATAAAGCTTTACTGAAGTCCTCTTTCATTGCCCATAAAGATTAGAATAGCATTTGAACTAGTTTCAATACGACTGACGTCCCTTTGTATTATGATCTATACTTCAAATTGGGTATATAATCAATCGAATCGAAATACGAAATTAGCACCAAATGGTTTGTTCTGAAAATCGCACCACGTCAATTATGACAAAGCCTTTCTCTAAATTGCCAAGGCAGTTGACCCAAATAGATTTTCTGTCCAGAGAACACCACTAGTGCTCTATACATATTTGGACGTTCGGCCTCAATAACAACCGAGTGGAGACAGACATTCTGACGCTGAAAGGAGAGAAGGCGAAAATCTCTAACCATTTGATAAGATGGAAATCAACAGGGTGATAATCTCTCTTGAATACTGTACTAGACCTACATATAGACTTTGAGTTCCTTTAAATGTTTGACGAAGCAACGATGACGTTGGCCAAATTTTGAGTGTTTCTGAAGTAAGTGGGCTACGGGGCAAGGGATCAGGAGAAAGAGAGATATGATGACCACAAATGGACCATATAGTCCCATCGTATCCTAGTCGTTGTCGATGAATTCAACGAAAATTGTTCCCTTCTGATTGTTTTCGCTGGGGGGACGAGTTACAGTGTGCAGCAAGGACACATTTTCATAAAATCAATAGTCGAGAATTGTAGAAACTATTTTCTGCCATTTCTGGAAGGTTTACTTAAAGTGTTTCTGAATTTCAAAGAGACCACTCGTGTCTTGTGTTTGCGACAATGGTTCTGATTACCCAGGCGGATACTGCGCTTTCATTGCGAAAATATTTGTATAAGGGAAGTCTTGCAAGACGCCAGGACTGAAGGTCATAACAAGGTTTATTCCTTTACTGAGAGCTTTTTCTTCTTTTTAAAGTACTTAATAATTGATATAAAAACTTGAAAATGAATACAATTCAGATGTAAAAATTATAAAAAGATTCATGATGATTAATTTCTGAAAAAGTCTTTACTAATTAGCGTTTAAAATGTTTTGAATGAATTTTACAAATATAATAAATTTTTACAAACATTTCAAGTTAATTAGAGGTTATTTTTTACACTATAATGTAACAAAGCTTGTTTAATAATTATTTTCTTATTTTTTTAGTAGCCATTTTTAAAATAACGAGCGTAAAAAAATAAAGTGAAATAAAAAACTGATCTTGTCTAGAATTTCCTGAAAATTATTAATTAGTTTTTACTTATATTTTATAGAAATACTTGAAATTTCTGCTATAAAATATAGTTTTAAAAATTAAAAACAAAACAAAAAATAAATAATAATGTCTCTCGACTTCCTTCACACTAGTACTGAAGAAATATCGCGAGTGAAATTTGTCTCGTTACTTGGCAAACGTACAAATCACATTAACGATTTGGGAATACAAAGGTATTGTGATGGTATCACAGTGGCATGCATTAAAACCCTTTTAACCCCTTAAAACAATTAGGTCCTAGTTTGGTCGTTAGAATAGACACCGATGAACTTAGTGCCGATACCTGCGCCTTTCTGCTGCCACCATCATTCGCCAGTAATCGACCAGTCCGCCTTATTCGGAATATTCCCCGGCTCATGCCTCTAAATCACTCAATTAAACAGGAAGTAAATGACAGGATGGCTCAAAACAACGCCAACAATTTGAAGGGTTATGCGAATACATCACGAAAATTAAGCGAAATTTTCACTCGTAATGTGCTAATGAAATACCGTGAGTGACCATAAATTAACTGGCATTGAAGCGGCATCGCTTTACAGCCGCTCTAGCGCTGTTACGTGCCATCACGCTGGAAGTGATTTATCACCTTAATGGAATTCTCTGCGGGAATCTTTTAATTGAATTTTTGCGCTCGCACGTATTTCTAGAACCGACCTCTATATATATAGTATTATATTGTTCAATACAGCGAATTTACAAAATGCAGCCTCTGCATAGTGCCACATCCCAGGCGAAATGTTTTCTCGGAAACACCTGCCGCTTTGATAATCATGAAAACGCGATTTCCATTGAGTTTTGTTATGTCGCATAAAAAATATTCTACTATAATATAAATTTTAAATATATATAAATTTTCTTTTAATTCTATTAAATAGGACCTTAACACATATTATTTAAAAAAATTTATATTACTTTTTGTCCAAAACAGCAAGACTTCACATTTGACATTGTCCAAAAACAGCAAGACTTCACATTTGTTATTTTTATTTTCCAATGGTAAAATTATTAAGTTTTTTTCTTCCAAAAAGCTTTACAAAGGCGATGCAATGCAACTAAAAAAAAATAAAAATAAAATATTGTTAGAATATCACAAAGAAGTCTTCGAAATATTTTGAATAGTGTTAGCATTTTACATTTTCTTTTAACGAGTATTCAAATTTACAATCACGAATTATTACATAAATTTACTATTAACTGATTAAACTAATAAAAAAATTACAATCACCAGCATACTGATAGTATAAGAAAAATTAATATAGCGCTTGACCGCACTTTTTAATTATCTTTTTATCTTAGAGCACCAAGTTATCCTATCTTACCCAATTCTCTCTAATACCACTCAAAAAGATAAAAACTAATTGACATTTGTAAATTTTGTCGTTATTACAAGAAAATTAGACAATAATTAGAGTTTAATGTGATAGATAACTAGCCAGTTAATTACCTGATTACTTTCACCTTGTTTATAAGTAATATTAGTCGTTGAAGAAAAGATATCGTCAATATGATACTACCCAGATAAACTGGAACAAAATCAATTGTAAAATCGAAATGATGCTAAATTTGGTAGAAAAGAGTTCAGTCCAATTTCACCCTTAGAAAATTATAAAATTCTGCTTGTAATATTTCTTCCTGAAAAAAAAGGAAAAAAGAAATCTTCCCACATCAAAGTATCTCAGAGAGTAGCTCGATTTGGAATCTTCTTATTTTTCCATGTCTTCCATCAATTTAACCGAGCACACCGAAAGGAAATCGCTTTTAAAGGGGCGTATTCGTATGTCTGCATAAATAAACCTCGCTTTCCACCCCCGAAAAAGACCAAAAAAAAAAAAAAAGAAGCAAAGAAGAATATACCCCCGAAACCGATTATTGCCTCCCTACCCTTCGTGGGATTTCCTGATGTATCGAAAACGAACCCACCATTTTTCACTGTCTGGGGTAATGCAAAGTGACTATATCTTCCTTAAAGGTGCCGGCACCCTGACGATCCATTTCCTGAAGGGAAATTTTTCCCTCGGATATGGTGAAATTAAAAATCGATACGCAATGGCGAAACGTGAGAGCAACTCGGTCACGTTTTAACCGCATTTACACAATGTGTGAGAGCCAGGCCCATCCTCCAACCCAACCTCCACCATCCTCCAATAACCTCCTCCATCCTATAAGTCTTAGGTGTCGGATACCCGAAGAAAACAAGCAGTTCATTTATATTCCAATTAAGAGTCCGCGGGAGGCAAGTGGGGACCGAAGTATTCTTAGAAATTTCTTCAAGATACAACCTCACACGATCGAAAAGCAATACCACGCTACAGAAACGATGTTTAAATTAAACGAAATTAATTTTTGGTACCATCCTAGGATTTCACTTTTCTTTTCTCTTTTCTGAAGTTGAATGTTAATTTTACATTTAAATTTATTGCAGCAGTTTATCGGTTTCTATTACACTTTGATTCCAAGTTAAGCCTATATAAAAATATAATTAAAATTTATTGTTAATAATTTCTGAATTGTATACGACCTTTGAAGCATCCGAGAAAGCGAAAATTGTACAAATAAATCCAATAAGAAATTATAAAATCCACAAAATACGAATACCAAAAATACACAATTTTGAAACAAAGCCGAATTTTGGGATTTTTTTTTTTTTAATAAAATTAAACATTTTTATATTCCAACACTAATGTTAAAAGTTGAAAAAAAAAACACACACACACGAACAAAAAGCTAGTTTGTTAATTTTAAATGCAAAAGTCTTTTAAAAAATTTAATAATATATGAAATAAGATGACAGTGGGAACTTGATAAATTTTAAGAATGTTATATTTAAAAAAATTTTCTACTTTCAAAGCCAATATTCTGTTTAGTTTTTCTTCTCTTTTTTAAAAATAGTATTTACAAAGTTCGCAAATATTTTTTTAATATGATTTTTTGAAATTTTCTAAATACTACTTCTTAATACTCAATAATACTAAAAGTAACAAATTTGCGCTCCAATGAAATTCAATTGACTTCAATGTCAATCAAAAAAATTCTGGTCCTTTTTATTTAAAATTATCACAAATTTTTAAGAATTGATTTAATGGAATTGCTCGAAAATATTTTATTTTCCTGACGTATTGTTATTCCATATTGCAATGATATATTTTATTTGATGATTTTTCTTTTTTTTCTTTGCCATTTCATGAGAACCCTCGTTTCGTATCGTTTTCGACAAAGAAATATATGCTGAATTTGCTGTTTTTGATAACAAGACTTCCCTCCAGCTGGATATAAGTAAATAAATCTCTTCCCGAGTAGTGCCCATCCGATGGGAAAGTATTTGCTCGTGCAGAGCTCAATCACTTGCAATGTTTGTTATCCACGTCCTGTGCAAGTGGTTGCCATCAACCTTTTAAAAGATGCAGATATTTGCTGCAATCCGACAAGCATCTGCCTTCATCCACAGCATTGACCTAGATTTTTGTGATATGCATTTCGTCAGAAGCAAGAATTTATGATATTTTTTCTGGCTCTTATTTAATGGTTTAATAAAATTTAGCACTCCAACATTGGGATTATTTAAATTAACAGATTTATTAGTCGAATGAACAACGTTTTTCCCTCATTTTAATTATTTTATAATTTAGTAGATAAGTTTTTCAGGAAAACACGAAGGATAGAAAAGAATCATCATTTTCGACAACCTTATAGAGTAGTTTTATATAACACACCTCGCCAAATGGGAATATGCTTTCTTTTTTAAATGATATTATATTTCTATATAATATAAGAATATCTTTTAAAGATTATCTAGACTACTCCATGGTTCAGAGGATAGGGAAGTATAAACATAAAGATTTAGAGGTTCGAGAACCTCTATTCAAAATAGATCACAGTAAAAATAAAAGAAAAATTCAAAAATTTGAATATTGTACCCCTGTTTAAAAGGATTATACTTCACACATTTTAAAAAAAATGTTTAAAAACGTTTAAAAAAAGTCTCTAATAAAAATTCCATTAACATTAAAATTGTTCTTAAACAATTGCTTAACATTAAAGACGTCCCGGAGATAAGTAGAATTCTTTAATGTATCTTGTAATACAGAGGCTACAGGCTACTCAGAGTTTTGTCCTAATCTTTCCAATAATTAATTGCGCTGGTAATTATTACATCCATTAATGAGTTCATCAATTCTAGTGCGGAAGGTAGCAATATGTTGTCTGCGAAAGCATTTCATAATTCCATAGGTTGGTACCTACAAGCTACCAATTAGACGATTATTAATCTTCACGTATTCAGGCAGGATTTATCGAAGGTTACGTAAGAGAAAGAGACTTGGGGACTCAGATGTTGACTAATTGGATAGTCGTCTATTAGCAATTCGAATACCCGACTGATGAGCAATACACTTTAATGTCTTGCCATAAACTATACGAAATTATTGTCCAACCATGCTATGAATATTCCCTCCAAACCGCAATTATTATTCAACTTAATTGCCTTAAAATGATTTGACGAAATATTATACTCATTTCAGTACTTAATTGGAGTTAATTACATTTAAAATTTTTTGTAAAAAAAAACACCTATAACTGAAAAATTCATAAGATTATAGGGCATTTGTTGAATAACTCGAGTTTTGGTTTTTATCTTCGAAATCGTAGAGGACAATTTAAAAAATTATAATTGAAATGTCCCGTATCAATCAATAAAACCGATAATGATCGTACCCTGTAACATTCACGCCTTATGTTAAAAAGAGAAAATGTGAAAACTCGTAATTAACCCACTTAATAGGGTAAAACCCCTTATAGAACTACAAAATTGACCCTACGCCCGTATTGCAGCTGTAACAGACACTTTTGCACTTAAATGATTAAAAAAATTAATGCTGTGGAAAAATTGTTGGAGTCCATTAATTGGATATTAAATTATAGCCGGAAAGTGATGGACCAGGTCTGAAAGACTTTTTATGTAATTTACTAACAAACACAGGGAGGAGGAGGATGCTCATCAGCCCTGTAGACTTGCAGTGTGTAGCTGAACTCCCTGAAGGGGAGGAAGCCATTCCTTGCTTTTTTTTTAATATCCGAATTCCGGGTCACCCAAATTTATTCGCTCATCTACCATCGCATGGATTTAAATCCAGTGGCCAAATTAAGCGGAGGATGGCCCTCCATCAAAAGAGTGAATTCAGAATATTCGGGTATGGTGCGAATTTGTATCTCTCCTCTGGATTCTCATGGCTCAATTCAGGGCTCATTTGGATTTATTTCGGGCGGGGTAAATCCGACTCGTGGCTGACATTCTATAAAAAAAAATAGGGAGGAATAAACTAGGGTGATGCACTGCGATTACCTGTCGTGAGCTTAAAGTGAAACTATTTTGATTCATGGGTTCATCGTTTCGTTTCATTTGCCTGATAAGATCGGAACTATCGATTTTTGCATTAAGCTCTCAAGTGCTGCCCAGAGCTCCTTGCATTCTTCAGGCGCGCATGGAACAAGAGTTTCGTTCGAGAATTTAGAACACTTAGAGGTGAGCAAGTTTATGAAGGAGATGATAGCACTTTAATGATGTTGGGAATTTTAAGTAGGGAACCAAGTCATCGCCTCGTTGTTATAGAATGCCACTTAACTTAATCAGCATACCGCAAAAGTTGTGCAAGTGCAAGTGACAGTTTTAAAAGTGTCTTTAAAATACGGACGAATTTTAATATTTATCTTATTTATTTATTTAAAAAGTTACAAAACACACACTACTTAGCAAATTGGTCTCTTAAAAAAATTTCAAAATTCGATAAATATACACAATGGTGATTTTTGCATTTGTTTTTGAAGAAGTTTTAAAATATTAATAAAGGCCATTAATATTAATAATATTACATATTATTGCACGGTGTACACTGATTTCAAGTCAAATTGAACCATCGATGCACGAGTCTAACTCGCATTGGGTTTATTTTTTAAATTTATTTTTCCTTTATTGTCGATTTTTAGTAAAATTTAATGATATTTTGTTACTCTTTTCAATTTTATTATTGTATAGAATGAAAAAAAGATTAACCTCTACGTTCTAAAATATTTTTGTAAACAGAAAGCTTAAAAACACTATATTATATTATTTTATTTAAAAAAGAATATACCTCTATCCTAAAATATTTTAGAATATCAAAAAATATGAAGATATAATTTTACAGAAATTAAAAGAAGAATAAAAGTACCATTAAGGTTATTAATATTAAAGAAAATATTATTTCGAAATAATTAAAATCATATTAAGAATGCCTAAAAGTAGTATTTTGTTTTAATTCCAGCAAATTATACACAAAACCAATTTTTATATCTATTTTGAAGAATTTTTTTTAATTTATAAAAAACTTAAGAAGAAAATTTTACGTAAATACTATTTCTCAAGGTTTTTAGACGAGTATATTTAAATTTAGAAAAGGTAATCTAAACATAAATAGAAATTGAAAAAATTCATACTATACTTTCAAAATTCATTTCCTAAATTCTAGTAGCTTAAAGAATGAATAAAATAGCAACGATTTTGACTAAAATCCTTAAAAATGAAAATAAATGTTTAGCTTTAGTTTAAAAGTACTCATTGATTTTAACTCTTTTAAACTTTTTATAACAACAGTACTGTTTATTCGATTTTTTAAATAAGTATGTATTATTAAAAAAATAAATAATTCCAGATCAAAAAAGCTATTTAACCATTTTTATTTTACATTACCCTTAAATTCATATTCAAAGAAAAAAAAATTTATTTTGTGCGACTTCCGGGAGAAAAAAATATCATTTCTTTTCAAAGAAAATGTTTACGGAAGCGATTCGAGTCACCTTAATCGGTCTGGTCCAAGATAATACGCATCATCCCTTTCAGAATAATTATTCAAGTAAAAAAGGATAAAAGCCGCTCTAGGCAGTGCACATCAACTGTACTTACACTAATTTCTCAAAGGAAGGAATCGTCTCTTCAGTACAAGAAAAAAAATAATATAATTTGACCAGGGCCTAGATATTTCCTCGTGCGGAAAATTTTCCGATCAGACAGCCCAAAAAGGGACAAACTTTTGAAAATTTTCACTGGAAATCAGATGAAGCGAAAAGAAGGCCCGTACCGAAGCTAAGATGAGAATTTTTTTTTTTTCATTTATCTTTTTTTCTCTATTTTTTTCCTCTTCGTCACTTTCCACTTCGTGTGGCAAAGTGGACGAATCGTCTTGCTGTCTTTTCCATTAGAAATCTTTTTCTATCAATTTAGGCGGGCACAACGAAATTAATTTAAAAATTCTTTGAAATAGTCGACGAGATTTGTTCAAGTCGTCTTGAACAAACGACACTCACCCTCTCACATATAAACGGATATATCCTACTTAAAAAATAAAAAAAAAAAGTATATACTGAACTCAGTTCATTCCATATCCTAGTCTACCCCAAAAAACCCAAACCGCAGAGATCCCAATACATTTTTTTGTTTTCGTTTTTTTCTTATAGTGTGCTTAAGTTTTACTCGATTTATCCCAAAAATTGGGCTGACTTCAGGAGCGCCTGGAACTGAAAAAGATTTTATTTTACCAACGGAACAATTCAGTAAATCTTAAATAGTCTTAAAACCCTTTTACCAACCCATACCCTTTCTGATCCCTCCTACACCACCCGTTTCATTGTAGCTGCGACAAGAAATTTATTGGACCATTTTTCTTGTAATATTTGAGGGTTATTTCGACATTTCAATGAAATGATAGGTATGAATTACGACTCGGTGCCGAGTGGAAATTTTATAGCTCCAAGGTCTTCGGGGATCATTGGGCCATCGGCGGGCTCAAGGGGGATTGGATGTGGTCGCTCGGTCTTGACAATTCAATGGATTTAAGTGGGTGCGAAATCATCTGGTCGAATAACCCATAGTGGCTTATGTCGTAAAACTAGAGAACGATGCCCGAATGCACCAATTTCGAGTGACCTAGAAAAACCACAGAACTTCCGGGTTTACCTTCAATTTTATAAGAAGTTTTAGAAGATATTTAAAGGATGCCTTTAAAAAAAGAAAAGAAGAAATCTTTAACACCTGTGCAGGTTAAATTCTGAGGCAAAAAGTTAGGTAAAAAACATTTAGAAGTTAACTTTTATGTAGTATTTAATAAATTAATTCTTTAACGAAAATAAATTATTTTGAGCAACTTGTTCCATAGAATTGGAGTAAAACAATATTTAATAAAAATAAAACTTTTTTTCATATTTTAAATAAAAAAAATAAAACTTTTTTTAATATTTTTGTTTTGTATGCATCTATAAAAACTATAGGTACGGCAATTGTGCCGTGCAATTAGTGCAATTAATTTCATTCTTTAGAAAAAGCCTTATAGTAGGTTCGCCTTAAAACCACAATACAAACGCTGGGTGCAATTAAGGACCTTCGTACCGCAATGACCAAGTAAGTAAGTGATGCAAAAGTACCTCCTAAGCCGAGAAGCTTTTAGGGTGATTGCTCTAGCGGTCGGAGGCTTCACATCCCGGGCACAGTGCATCAGCTGCACTCAAAACAATTTATCAAAGGGTATGTTCTTCCTTAGTACAAATAGCCAAAGCGTTTCGCGTTACAAGAACTTACTTAGCATGTTCTATTAATTAATTAACATATACATACCACGACATTTCTCCATTTAAAGTTATCGTGTAGGAATCAACTTTACATTTCTAGCTTAAATTCGTGTGAAGTACAAGTGCAAACTTGGACCACTAATCTATCATTCCCACGCGGTCCCAATTCTATTGGTGATTGGTGAAAACTTTCTACAAGGATAGTATCTATTTTAACATCCATTACATTAACGAGGAACCTTGATGGAACTACCAACTCTATTTAATTCTGGGTCCTCTAGAGCGAAAGATGCATATCAAATGCTCACGTATGATTTATTCCCTGGTCATGTCCGGCCAAACTCTATTCAAGTCAAGTCTGGACGGTCTGCTAAATTGACTGACTACTCCTAAAAGGGAAGTGCAGAAGTTATTCAATGAGGGACTTCTCGAGTATGAGGTGTACGCTTCTTGAGATCCTTGTATTTGAATAGTTTCACTTAGAAGATGGAAGTGTGAGAAAATTTATTCAAAGTTTATAGAATAAGACTGGATGAACTGCAAAAGTAGTTGCTAGATGTACACTTGAATATAGTGGATTTATTTACCCACCACATGCCTGCATGTAAGGTAGAACTTTTAACCTTTTTGTGTATATCCTTTAGTAAAATTAGATAATTTTATAGGGAAAATGGGATGGTAGTTGAGACAACTTAAGAGAAATTTATCTTTAGGAGTTTTGAGAATGCAAACCTCTTAAATGTGGTAAAAAACAATTAATATGAATTAAATCGTTTTGACGAAGTTTAGAAACTTTACATTGGTGTGCATTTTGGTATTAGACTATTATTTCTTAAGTTATTTTACTTTTCTACAGGAAAGCCGGTGGCTACACAAAATTTTCTAAAGAAAAATGTAAAACCATTTACATTAAAACTTTGGAAAGATGCAAGAAGTCTGTGTATCTCACAATAATCCAAAAAAATATACATACACACCAATGAGAACTTTTGCTTGCAAAATTGCTTAGGTAATAAGAACACCAATCCTAATCCCTACAATTGTTTTTTTTTTTTTTTTGAAGTCATATTCATATGTAAAAAGTGTTAAAACCCGTTTTCTGGAATAAGTTCCATTTCTGGAAACACTGTAAGGTAAGATTTACGAAAGCGCAATTCTTTTTCCTTTTTTCAAAAACGTTTTTTAATTTGGTCACTTTATAAAATTTCGTAAATTTAGCAAAATTTCGTTTAATATATTCTTTTTAAAAAAAGATGTCTGTTTAAAACACAATCTAGAATTTAAAAATAATTTTAAAGAACAAAATTTTTGGACTTTTGGATGATTCCAAAAGTAATCTTTAGGAGAACTAAAAAAAGAAAAATTATCTCAGTGTTAAGATTTAAGTTCTTAAAATATAACTTCAAAACGAAAAAGTAAACATGTAATAAGAGAAAGGAAGGAAAGCATAGTAGCAGTTCCTCCCTATTGTAAGTAATGTGGTAGTACGGTGTAAGCACGGTGTTTTTTTATCTCTTCAAGGGTCATTCTACAAGCAATCCCTCACTGAAGGTGCACGCCTTGCATTTCTTATTACCAAGTCTTTAGATTGCGAGCGATGAACCTGTCGTCTGTAATCGTGTCATAATTTCTCTGTTAAAATCACATTATAAGGGCTAATGGATTTTTCATTCATTAATCTCCATCCAGATTACTACGTTATGATATTTTTTTCCATATTCTTATTCACCGTTTTTTTAAAGATTAGACACAAATTTATCTCATGCCTTAAGAAATTCAGAGACAGTCTCTGAAGGATATTATCATAATTTCAATGTGACTTTAACAATGATGAAATCTTAATATAAAAAAAATTACGGTTAATTAGTCCTCTGCCATCGCGTATATTACCACTAGATCTAAGATAAATAGAACCCACTTATTACCCGCCACATAATCTTATGCATCTACTTAGCCGCAGCTCCCCTATTCCTTAAGGCGTTCGCCACAGGCACTTCGAAAGGATAGAGTCCCCCATTCGAAGGTGCAACCCACTCCCTCAATTAACACTTAATTAAATTTAACTGCATTGAATTATTCAGGTGCAATACATGCAGAATGTTAAGGGGAAGGAGTAGAACTTCTTGAAGAAGATGTCAATTATAGCCTAAATTCCATTCCAGTGAACAGACACCGAATGGCGATTATCTATGCTATAAATTATTCACATAAACAAAGTTAGAAAACGCTGAATGTGAGTCACAAGACACATTCCATTTTAATTTTAAATTCAGATTTCCATTCTGCCCGGAAAAACATTCCAAAAAAAGAAAATGAGTATATTTGGAAAAATCTGCACGACAGCACTATCAGCGTTGGGAGCATGGGGTAGAGTTATTATAATACAGAAAAAAAAATGAGAAATGGATCTTCCGTGCGCGCGATCCCACCGTATCGGCACTTCACGTTTTGCTTACCTGGCATATTGAATTCTGAAAGGGAATTTATGGAACAAGACTTTTTTCGAATAGTGTACGTGCTAACCAAAAACGTCTTTGATGGCTTCCAGTATATTTCCTTATTTTTTTTCTCACTATTATTCTCTTTCATTCTATTCTATTTTATTTTATTCTTTTTTATGGCAAAAGCTTGGTCAGCTTTAGAGAGACACTGAATCATAAAGTGCACGTTACTCACATCCTCGCCAAACTCGACGGGAACGTATCTAGGGGTTGCACGCCGCACGAGTGGCCACAGAAACAGGAGTTCCCAATCCAGCGGTCGTAGACAAATATTTTGAATTTATAAATACTGGAGTGAAATTACATCTTACTCCTCGAGAGGAGTCCCCACTGGTCCGACTTTATTCGAGTCGTGTCCTGATGGATGGTGTCCCAATTTATTTTCAAAATGAGTACACCCCACCCAAGACTGTAGCTAGAAAAATTGTTCGAGAGCGATTTATAAATAATCTTATTACGATTATTTTTTTATTATCATTCTATTGTAAAATCAATTTAATCGCGATTTTAATATTTTCGGCACAGTGTAAATTATTTTTAACTTAACTAAATATTGAGATCTATATTTTTTTTTCCAAAACGAAATTATCTGAGAATACAATTCAAATTAATTTTTAATTTAATGTTTAACTTAACTTTTCCAAAAGTCGATCTTTTAATGTATATAAAAAAAAAAAAAAACTTTTAAAACTTATGAATCTTGTCTATTATAAAAGAAAAAATTGGTCTTATATATTTCAGTATGTATAATAATAATGTTTTAATAGTTAAAACTAAAACAAATAAAATGTAAAGAGTAATTTTAAAGGTAAAAAAACTTAATTGATTGATCTATTGTAAGTAGGACGGGTAAAATAAAGTGTGGAATTTCTGACTAAGTGGTTAGCAGTTGAAGAGCAACCATAAAAGTACTATAAATAGAAAGTATTTTATCAAAAGTCTCAAAACATACTTTGGTACTTTTTTCACTGCAATATTTATTCTATTTATCCTAACAAGGCATTAACAAATCCTCCAAAAATTTTTTTGAATCTGCAATAATCTTCTTGAAGTGATATCCTCCCCACGGAATGTATATTTATCACGGGAAAAAATAAAAACACATATGCCTCGGGCAATTTATCTTTTGCCACTTTTCAGTTTGCTTTGTTTGCTCCCAAAATATCTTGGGAATTTTTATTTTTTTTTCTACTTTCTTCCTCTCCTTCTACTTGAAGACTATACCAAAAATTTTAGCGTGCGTGGGAACAAGTAAGTAATTGATGACAACCTTTTTTCCGTGACATGTGACAAACTCTACAGCTACCAGGCTGAAAAGACATTTTTCTTTTCATCCGAAGAAGAGGGTAAGATGTGTCCAAATTTTCCCTTTTGTTATCATTAAATTTTTGCTAAAAGCCCAACTAAATAGCCTTAAAAGTGGATGGAATACTGGGAAAATAGACATTAAAGAGATTTCTTATCACGTGATGGGGTATCATTGGAAATACGACAGGTATTTTACCGTTTACGTTATATCCTTTTAGTTACCAGGCTACTAAACGCATTACAATCCAATAAAAGATCATTTTATGAAAATTGCGAAATAATCACAATGTTCTATCCAATTAGACGATGACCATAGACAGTCCATAGAATGTCTTAACAAATGTCTTAACATTCCGCAAAAACCTTCGAGTGGCATCTCTTGATGAGACCAGTTAACCTCTTTATGGCTTCCGATGATTATTACCGGACAGAAAAAAAATACATTAATAATTAATGGCCGGCAAAAATATAAGACGCCCAATAACCCTAAAAATAACTACATAATCTTCTTTGAGTGTTTCTGCCATCGATTTCTGCCTCCCGAGGGGGTAATCTCAATCCATAGCAATCTTGCGGTAGCTGATGGCGTTCGATCTCCTGCTTCTCCATTACTGGAGGCAAATTTTTATTCGTAAGGAAGTTCCTTTGTTGCTTTTCACATATTTCAATCAAATTCAGAATGGATTTTGTGGCTTTTATCAATTCCAATGTATTTTTTTTTTTATACATATACGATGCGGTTCCCCTTCTTTTATTATACATGAAACGCGATTGAATATATGCACTATGTGGTCATAAAAAGATTTTTGTATTGTCCTCTGATTTTATTTTTGTTATTCAACACATGTGGATTCTGAAATAATAAGAACAATGCTTTAAGATTTTGACCGCATTTGCACATTTTTTTCTCCATTTACTTGATTTTAAGATAATAGTGATATAAAAATAAATTACAATAGGATTTTGCCCCTAGATTTTTATACTGCAAATTAATTTCCGACCATATTACTCTTCAAAAAAAGAATCCATTTAGAATTTATTTTAAAAAGCATCCGTAAACATCAGAAACTTTATTTTTAAGATAACTTATTATTTTCACTTATTTTATAATTACTTGACTTTTTAAATGTAGCTTAGACGAGTAGTAAAACATTTTTTTAATAAATTCAAAAGAGTTTTTCACAAAAACTTGACCTGTATTTTGATCTGTTTAATTTTGATCAATTTAATTAATTTATTAAACATAAAGTTTCTTTACTTTTGTTTTTGCTTCAAAATAAATGATTATTACTTGAAATATGTAAGTAAAAATATCATTCGTTCTATGATAGTGTACCACATAAGTAATATTTCTAATAATTGTAAACATCTTATATTGACTGGATTTAATTTTAGTAAGATTTATATTATTTACGATGGACTTTAAAAATTAAAATGGGCAAACTTCTAAATCAGTTCCATTATTATCATTATAAATGCGGAGCATGAGTAAAAATCCATCGTTTCGTAATTAAATCACTAATACTATGCAAAATTTTATAAAGTTTTCGTACTAAATTCCCTAATAAGACTACATTTAATTTTTACAATTTGCTGTGATTAATATCAAACAGATCTCAAAAACAAACGAGAATATTGTTGTTTATTAAACTTCAAAATAAAAGTTTTGCAATTAACCACAAACATTTATAAATGAATGGGTTCACAAACAAAATATCCTGTTTGAAAACAAAAACAAAAAACCCAAACAGATATCCAACATTCTATCATTGGGTCAGTAGCCGTGAAAAGCTTCCATGGATCCCATGAACAAGTGTACCTTAGAGTCTTCTTTTGTCTTCTCTCGTCCGTAATTTGTCATATCCCATTTTTCACGTCCTCTTAACGTAAAATACTGACAAAAATTGACGGTGAACACTTTTGTCAGCCTACCTGGCCTAGGTCTACATATTCCAGGTATTGTATATGACACCGGTGTACACTCCCATTTGCCGTATTTGCCAGAGATAAATTTTGTTATTAAAAACAGAGACAAGAGTTTGCGGTGATGGTAGTGATCCATCTACAGATAAAAATGGGAACTCATGGTATATAGGACGACGGACGGATGGGGCAGGAAGGATGCGACCATTGGGATAATCTTGGCTTACAGGTGGTAGCAACTAATAAAAATTCTTGTCTTGTAAGCGAAAACAGGAGTTGACAGACTTAAACACGCAAAGAGGACAACACTATATCGTGACACTATGAATTATTTAATAACTTCGTTGAAAATTGAAGAGGGGAAATTACTTTTGTGGCCAAATTGCTTTTGAATTCTCATATCTCCTCGGGTCAGTCGGACTCGTCACCTGAGACCTTACACGAGGCGCATGATATTATAAAGGAAGCCACTCGATACTGAAAAATCGGACTTTTAATATTAAAATAAATATAGCTATTAGTATTTTAAACACGTTTCCAATTCGTCAGAATGACTTGAATTTTTTTTCTTGCAGTAAAAATATATAACTTATATACGAGTCCCCCCACAGGTAAGCAATTTCCCGAGGTTCATATTTTCTCTTACTCACTGAACCCTAATGGGGTCATATGACACATGACTGAACAAATTCTTAGCCCGACATAGTTACACTATATCCTCTGCAATTATAGTTACGACATAAAAAAATATAAGTTTTTCTCCCTCAAACATGTGGTTTATATGCGGCAAACTTTTGGCAAACAAGTGACAAACATTTACCATAAACATGTGGTAAAAGTGAGGCATGATTTGGATTAATTTCAGTTTGATCTAAACCAATTTTAGAAGTCCTTAAGTAAAAATTTGGAAATTTTGTTCTTGTAGTTATGAAAAATTCAACAACTTTCGACTATAAACCTTTTAAAGTCGCGGACATCAATCAGTTTATTAATAATATAAATTTCATACAGTTAAACTTTATTTCTTCTAAATGTGCTATCCTTTTTCTGCATGAATAATATTCGTGAATGAAACAGCACAAAGAACGTATCATAGAGGTGTAAAATATATTTTTTTTTTTTATTTGAAAAGTAGATGTTAGAAAGGCTTGTACTTACAACGACAGGAAACGTAGTTCTGATTTGCGAATCGCGTGAAATTGGATTTGTAATATTTTTTTATTCGAACTTCTTTCAATAAGGAAAGGAAAGAAATCACAAGATTATCTATCAAAAGTATGTACGTAAAAATGTTATTGAACGACACGACTATTTTCGTCCGTAACTAATGAGCCATTTTGATCCTTCAGGTATCTCAGGTCGTGTGCAGGAAAATTCCTAGGAGAAGTAACATCATTTTTCCTACGTTTTTTTTTCTCCTCCTTTACACAAATGCCAATACCTTGGAAGTGAAAATTCAACCCAATTCCTCCAATAATTTGCACAAATTGATCGCTCCGCGCCCGGGAAGCGTATAAATCTCCTTGCTCGGGCCTCATTTAGCTACATATACCCGAACCGTCCTGACCCTCTAAACCCTAACCTCTGGCCCATTTGCCAGAGCTATTGAGTCAATAACTCATGAATGGATGATGAAATCACGTAAGGATTCGTTCCTCATTCACCAAGGATAATCCCCGACCTTACCACCGGGTGTGATGAAATGGCAAAAACGCTTCGCCGCGTAAACCATTAACACGTTCACTTTGTGAATTTACTACATTTTATCGTGGGCCAAGGAGCCGGGGAGCGGGACGACCAAGACTGGGAGGATGAAAATTATCTTGAAGCAAATTTCGAGAAGGACTATCATTTTTTATATCAAATGAAAGTTCTCCGCCCCAACGTCGGAGACCCCCTTGTCTTCTGTGACATAATTGACGGAAGAACTTTGAGATTTGTGCTCCTCGAGGGTCCATAAAATTAAACTTCTTCGTGAATTTTCATTTCAATTAAGCTTTCTGGTTTTGCTATGCCTCTAGGCGACTCTCGTTTTAATATAGGACTATTAGAGGCGCATATATGAGGTCCTTAGGCACTAAAACCAGGCGAGGTCTGTATTTCATACTTTTTAGTAGACAATAAGCTCGTTCGTTCGTTTCCCATATTTGGACCCAGATATAATTTTTTCCAACTTCTAGTAAAACAGAAATAATAGATAAAAATTCAATTATGAGATAAACACATGTACAATTTTGGTAAGAATTACATACCTCTCCAATTCATAATTATTTTTAAAATATCCTTAAATTTGAAATAATTTTTAAAAACAGAGTAGAGATAAAAAATTAATCGACAGTAAAAGAAGTAATCCTCAACCTGAACCATGTCACTTTCACCGTGCCCGGTACCAAACCTCAAAAGTATTTTTAAAATTAAAGATATGTCAATGAAAAACCCATTTTATACCATTGTTCTAGATCCTTTCACAAAACTATTCATCCTTTTATACACCTCCTCCAAAATCGTATACTTTTAAATAAATTAAATAAAAACTTTAAGCTATATTTTAATCGTTTAAGACTTAATTCTTCTTCATGAATCTTTCCCTTTTTTCTGTGTATAAAATTAAATCATTATTTTAAAAACAATTTATAAAGACTTCAAGTCATTAATTTATAATTCGAATAACTAAAATCTTACAATTTTTAAAAGATTGAAATTTTCCAAAAAAAAAAGAACTAAAAATTAATGAAGAAAAAAGTTTAATTAACAATTAAAGGTTAGGGGAACAAACTTAATTACAACATGCAAAAACGATTTTTAGTAGATGTGATAAACATTTCGCATAATTTCTGCGTGTATGTTATCTGTTAGAAATTCATAAAACAATTATATAACACATTTTAATGTGCTTGTGAAGAACGATTCCCATGCGAAGGACATATCTCAGGCTTTTAAGGGTATTCGCACGCATCCGACAGCCATAAGTGCTCCCTTTATTTACTAAGCATTTTCTGTCGTCTTACAGGATGAAGCGAAACGCAAAAACGCAAAGAATGGCGGACATCCCGGTGGAAGGAAAGAAATTCTTCCTCGAGCACCTTTTCGACCGATTGCTGGCGGCAATAATTTCAGAAAAAGTCGATGAAATTACAGATAAAGTCGCTTTTGACAAATTATAGCTTTCTAGAAATGTTTATTCAACGACAAATCACGATCCTGGACTTAGAGCGTACGCATGTGAAGGTGGGGTAATTGGAAATCGGATTCCAACTGTTTTGTTTTGTGTGCCAGATAACATTTGATAAGGCTATAAGTAACTTAATACAAATTGGAATGTGAATATATACGAAAAAGACGAAGTACTGGAGCATTGCGCCATAATTCCCAAATAGAAAATACGTAGCAAATTTGTCTCTGCGTGTACACGTTTCGAAATTTCGTCGTCGTAAAAGATACGGATGATAAATTGGTACGATTATGTTAATTGGACAAATTGATTATTGAATTTTCTGCTTTCTGTCGCCCTAACTATGAATTAACTAGGAAGTATTCATAATCCATTAAGGTGCACATTTGGAGAAAGAAATTCTCTAAAAAGTAGATAATCGAATTATTTAAAAAATTTATAAAATTAAATGGAAGGTACTGCAATTAAAATCAAACAAATTATGATAAATTACAAAATTATGTGTGGAAAGTTGTTTCGTTTTGATTTATTGATTAGAAGTGAGGTAGCGAAAAATTAAAAATTTTCAAAGTGTATGAAGGAATGAACTCTGATATAAAAGGTATATTAGATCAGTATTGAATAATTCGTCAGGAAATCGAATATCGTGCGTTAATAGTTTATATTCATACTGTATTAAATTTACAAATCTCTAGAAATGTGTGATTACTTTTTGAATAAATATATTCTTTCTATTGAATAGGATTTTCTCCCCAGAACTCCAAAATTAATCCTTATCATATTCGATTTATGGTAATTCAACAACGAAAAAATTAAATTCTTAAAAATGACTTCAGATTTGTTCGATTGTTCTTTTACGTGTATATTTAGAAATAAAATGTCTTCAATATTTTCCTAAATTTAACGTTTAGCATGCATTTTAAAGCAGAATATCGTGTACACTTGAATGTTTCCCCCTTTGAAATAATTTGAACTAATCAGCGTCTACAGAGTTCATAGTTTTCCTTTTTTATTTTTTGTTATTATTTTACTTCATACATAGTCTTAAAAGTTATGCGTTTAAATTTATTTACTATTAATATAAGCAGATTTCGAGCGAAAAATGCACTTTTTCAAAAACTAACTCCTGTTTCAATAAAATTTAATATTCCCAAAAAAATTTTAGGTACTTCAAAACTGCATATTTATTTATTCTGGGTCTTTAACAAAGGGGCCATTTCGCAAATGAGTCAAAGAATTTTCTAGAATTTTCTTTCTCAATAAATGTACAATAAATTCCTCCAAGTTATTTTCAAAAAAAGTTCTTCATTTACGCACGATAATCTCACAAACTTAGAAATAACTTTAGGACCTTGGGTGTGGATTAACCACTAAAGAACCAAGATTTAAACTGATTTAATCTAGAACTCTAGATGTAACTGTAGTAACAATCTGTATTAAATAACTGAATGCCTTAATAGTATTACATGTTTTAATAACATCACTTACCGTACGATCACCCAAAATTTAGGAAAATCAAACTATGGCTGGGGTCGATTACGTCAGCAAATCATCCTGCATTTAAAAGTTGGACTGACTCACCGTGTGTATTTTATATTATATTCGATTTCCAGTGACCTTCTTCATTTTAGAAACTCTCCTCTTGAGAAGTAATGCTTTTCGAAATAAACATAGCATTTCCTACAAACTGAAAAATTAGAGAAAACTATCGAAAACCAGCATCCAGATGGGAGCGAAATTTGCAATGGATTGTCACCACCGTATGGCAAGACCCTGCACGGGTAGGGAAAGGTTGCCAGATCCATTTTGCATTTCCTTTGAACACATTGCCAAGGGAAATTATTTTAAAAAATTCATTCAATCACAATAATCAAATATTTATATTTATTAAAATGGCCTTAGTTTTTCTTGAAACAAACCTACTTTGAAAACAACTGTATTTTTTTTTTTAATTTGTATTGTAACTTGCTCAACTACACTATTATTTATATAACTAAATCTCCTTTTACGCGAATTGCGATATGAAAAATAATTTTTATACGCGATGTTTATTCATTTTAATGCAACCAAACTGAAGTAAAAAGATAGAAAATAATGCGTAATTTAAGATAATTTTAAGAGTAGAAATTCGTGGAGTCAGTATTTCCTTTTACGCGTACTCTGCGCGTTTATTTAGGAACGTATCTAGCGCGTAAAAAGAGGTTTAGGTGTACTTTTAATTTGTGTAATTTACATGCAACTGGAAAAAAAAACATATTTTCTTCGACAGTTCTAATATTAAATACAGTTGCTTAAAGATTAATAAATTTCATATTTTTATATTTTATTTTATCTCTACAGATATGTATTTTATTAAATTTGATATTTTTGATTTGACTTCCCTCCTTTTCATAGTAAATATTCCAAGACTATACCAATTCCCTGTTTGTACTGTAAAAACCAGACTTGTACCCATAGTTTAATTATTAAAACAAAGTAAAATAAATAAAATAGTATAAAATAACATCTTAAATCAGTCAGTATAATTTTTTTTTCTTCGCATCTGTACAAAATTAAACACAATTGTTCCTCTTAAAATAATTTTATTTAGGTCTGTTAATATATTTTACAGTTTTGTTTAACTTTTCTTCATCATTTTTTTTTCTTCTTTTAGTTTTATTTTCTATTTTTTTTTTCTTCGCTTTATAAAAATTCTTAATCTCAGACAGTTTTCGTTAGGTATTAAATCAATTTTAAATTACATTGTAAATAATTTCTTACAAAAATTTGTGATTAAACTCTGAAAACAACAACAAATTTCCGATTATCATAAAACGATCAAAGCAATTAGTAACTGAACTAAGTGGATGATATGAGCTAGGGACGAATCGAAGAGTGGACTGGCAGAGCCTCGCTGCATAGCGGCGGGATGTTCACCTGTAAGCAAATATAAACAGAAACGATTCCGTCTATCAAAAACTATCGTTGTTTTATTCCAAAGTAAAAGAAAAAAAGTATTTTCTAATCGGCAGATTGGTTAATAATTAAATTAAAGTAATAATAAATTTTATGGTTTCAATTGTTACGTTTAAATTTACTCACACTTTTACTTTAATCGCATACGTTTTGATGTTTTTATTTACATTTATCTTTATTTAGTAGAAAGTGTGCAGTAAGTCTAGTTTTAAACTTAAATTTTCTCTTAGAACCTTTACGAGCTTTTAGCAAATAAATTTAATTTTTAAAACTATCAAAACCAACAATGAAAATAAAAAATAAAAATACTAAAGTAGATTCTTTAAAAAACCACCTTTTTACTTTTTATTTTATTTTACTTTTTTATATTTAGAAGGAAATGTTTTAAAAAGGAAAAGGTATGCATACAATTAGATTTTTTTTTTGTAAAAAGACTCAAAGGGCTTAACAAATCTTCGTACGGTCCTTTGTTTACCACCTCAAAGGAAATGTAAAATTTGTTACAGAATTAGAATACGAGAAAATTACCATTAATCACGTGGACCATTACGCTGGCTCCGTCCGCCGTTGTTGGCAGACAAGTATAATTCCCAGAATCTGATGTCTGTGCATTTACGATTCTCAACCTGTAAGAAAGACACAAAATGAATGGACGTCAGAAGGACAATGATCCTGCACAGGATATGCCAAGCCTGACGAAAAGACTGATTCTATCCCCAGGCCCAGTATAGAATTGTTGAGAGAGACCTTGATTTTAATGTGTCTCCTAATTGCGATTCCATGGATATCCTACGGGATAAGTCAAGAGTTACATCGTTCGGATGAATGTCGAATGGGGTGATGACGTAGGTTCCCCGGTACCAGTGAATAGGTCCAATGTCAGCCGGGACTTGCCTTACTATACACGTCAGGGTAATAGCGCTGCCCGCCTTAACGTATAAATCTGCTGGTCCAACGATCACCGCTTTGGCCTCCGCTGATGAAGCTTTTGTTAAGAATAAGAAAATGCGGTTAAGAAAAATGTCCAGCGTTAGTAATTTAGGCAACAAAATAAATTTCCCTCTCATTCTTTTCCTTCTGCCTTCTTTTCAACGAAACACATTATGAAAACCATAAATATTAAGCAAAATAGTTTAGCTCCCCCTTGGGGGAAGGATTGTGCCTGATTAAAGTCCATTCAGTGTGACTTCAGTGCGGTCCGGCTTGATTCAAACCGGTTGTGAAACATATCTCCTGGAACCCGGGTCCCTGGTATATTTCTAATCGCTAGAGACCAACTTTATGGCACCCTATGGGTGGTTAAGTCGATAAGAAGCAATTTACACTCTGGGATTGCTTCATTAGATTAGTTCTAACGCTTTCTACGTTCTACCAGAAATTTGCTGACGATTGTGCCGGACTGGTGTATGTACCATTCTGCTAATATTTTTCTGAGATTAATGAGTTTGCCCGGATTTTAATATTTTTTTCACGTTCCAGGGAAATAGGTGCGTTAAACAAAGACCTCGGAATTTTGCTCTGTGAGGAAGTAATTACCATTATCTGACAGATAAGGAAGAGTTATGTCGCCTGAATTATTGTGGCGCCATATACATTCTTGGCCCTAGCTCCTCCAGGGTCCCATTCTTTACTTAGAAATTGGCCCATTGTCTTTGTTATTTTCCGGAATGTGATTGTCCCGAACAGTTTGCAACGTTAGGGAACTTGGATGTATTTTTTCCGTAAAAGGTTGCAGTATGGGAATTTTTCGCTTTAGCTCAAATATCTCGTGAAGTTTTTAGGAAGGAAGATTTTAAACTCAAAAGCTGCGAACAAAAGATAAGCTCGGCTATTGTTTAACGTTTATAAAAAGGGGTTTATGTCAAAATATACTGCAACTTCTAAGCAGATGAAATAAATGTGTTTTTTTTCTTTTCTTAATACCACTGTATGTAACACGAAAAAACCACACGGTGAGGCACCTATGGCGTCAAGTCTATACAAGCTATAAAAAATATTTAATCAAAAAACTATATTTTCTTAAAATCAAAAAAAAAATACACATTTAGATTACACCCATTGATTTCAACAAAATATTTTTAAATAATCCATCCAAAACTTTTGGTATGATACATAAAATTTTAGTTGTTTACGTTAACCATAAAAATTCTAATTAAATTATCTTGAAAAGGACAAATAAAACAAAAACACAATTAACAAATGGAACTAAACAGACTGATTAATTTATTCTATTCTGTATTTTATAAAAATACCTATCAATGTATAATTCGATGATTATATTAGTAACTTTTAAATTAAATTAAATATTACTCTCCTGATGTATGGAGACACTGTAAATGTGTACAGTATTTGAATGTCACTGGATAAAAGGGAGCACATGAAAGTTAGTCGATCAGAAAGATCTATTCAAACTAGACTGGACCGGACTGGGAAGTGAAATGTCCACTAAAAAATTCAACAGTCATTTTTTATTTCCTCTGTGCAAAGAGTGAGTTTCAAAATGAAAAAAAGGAAAATAAGAAAAGTTAAAGAAAGAACTCGTAAGCAACTTTCATTGTGTGGAGAATTCCTAGATGAAAACTTATAGAAGTCGAGTGCATCACCCAAACAACAATGTCATTGTTATAACAGCTTGCCCCTAAGTTGCCCCAGTATTAGTACATATAGTAGCAAGTTCCGTGCTGGCCAGCGATAAAAATTCATAAAATGTTGCCCCTGAATTGACTTAACAATTTCGCTGAGTTCATGCAGCCATATCTTGCTAGCTCGTAAGAGGCTAAAGCCGCTATGGCATGACTTAAACATTTCACGATGGCATTTCAAGGGAATGTAAATATTTCAGGATGCCAGGCATGGGATAGCAAATGTGGACAGGATGTTGGGATTCTGGATATCACATAAGAATGCATAGGAGCTATCTAGACAATCCTGAAACATACAAACAAGAACCAGTACCTCGTCCTGTTCGAACCAGAGGATGTCAGCTGGACGCTCTAATATCAGCGTTCATATAATGTTAAACAAACGACGTGAGCCACATGACCCCCACCGTAAGCTCTGTTTACACATCAGGAATGTGTACAGAAGTAGAATGTCTTTATTTCATCTCCAGCATCAAAATTAAATCATACAAAGTAAAATTTTGCATTATTACCATGTGGCATGTCAAAACGAGATCCTTGTAACTCTTTTAGGAAACGTGTTTCAGAGTTAGATTATTAGAATTTAGAAATATCGACGTTTAATAATCAGAAAAATAACATAATGTGGAATTAGTGAAATTTCAAGTGCGGTTGCAACATTACAATTATAATTTAATAAAAATTGCTTTCACAATAGAAATTACAAAACCTAAAATCGTCGAAATTTCAATATATCTAAGACAAAATATCGAATGCCCAGTGTAGCGGCTCTTACCACTCCAACTTAGATGATCCCACTCAAGTATAAAACATAAATCAAAATTCAAGGAATGTCGCCTTAACTGCGTCAATTGAATTTCATCAGATTTGCAATTTCGTGTCGAAAGAACGTCTTAAAAATAAAAAGCAACGACATCTTGGGGCAGGCAGAAAAAAAAAGTAGGAATGGCGAAAAACAACCTACCCACGACATTCAACCGAAACGCCATAGACATCTTGGGCTCGGTGTTTACTTGGCACTCATAAATTCCACTATCCCTCGGCTGTGAATATTTCACCTGGAGGGTCCAGTCGTTTGATCCTTCCGTCCTTATAACCTTTAAGACGTTCCAAGCGAGTGCGTAAAGAGGAAGGAATAAATATTTTATGAGAATAGTATGCTCCCAGGTCGGAGAAACTACCTGAAAGCGTTCGTCCGAAGTATAAGTGAGAATGCCGGCAGTCAAGATGTGTAGGTCCCGCTTCCTTATCCAGGACACCTGAAGTAAAAATCAAAAAAATATTTATAACAAACTCAGTAATGTTTGCTATTGGCTAAAAAAAAAATCATGCAAATGAGTATGCAATGGGGCTGACGGGGAAGGCCTTCGGGAACCTGTAAACCCATACTAGGGCCACTATCCCTACAATGATGACGATATCTTTACCTCCTACGGCCACCAAAATAAAAATGTTAAGTGGATGAGAAAAAATGGCAGTGGTTTACAAAAAAAATGATTCACTAAACCGACGCCAGCAGAGCCCATAACTCCCATAACTCCTTTTTAGGGTTCCCGGTTCCAGGCTTTTGGGATTCCCCTGATTTAACTTACGGACTTATCTCCCAATTGCTCGACCCTGCAGTTAAGGAAGGCCGTTTGCCCGACTCGAGCTGTGATATTCCTTGGCATTCCAAAGTCGAAATACGGATGCTGCGATATGTTGGGATGGTCGATGCTGTAGTCGTCTATCGTCGGGTACTGTGCAATTACTATAAACGATAAAAAGAAAATCTGAGATTATTGCGAGAACATACCCTTTTGCCTTAGAAAAGAAAGGATTCACAGGCAACCCTTATGCATACACAAAAGAAAGGTAAATTATGGGCCCCTCTCGTTTTATAATTAAGGATCACTCATCGGATCGTTCACACGAATATTTGCATGTTTCATCGGCAGTCCGTCTTTTTGTTGCTATCTATTTAATCAAGGAAAATTGAGAAAACTTAAAGGGGTATTCATCTTCCCTCCCTAGTCTGAAAAGTATTCTGGAATTAGGGTAAATTTTTTCAGCATCCAATTAAGTAACTGAAATTTTGTGATATTTTTAATAGTATTTGCAAATCGATAAATTTTTTACAGCGTAATTTTAGGCTACTTGAATTATATTCCTCTTAAAGAAATCCGAATATAAGACGCCTTAAAATTACAGATGGTTTCAAAAATATATAAAAATAATTTCTGAATACAGTCAAAAAGTCTTTAAAGCAATTAAACTGTGCCTGAGACATTAGCCAGTGAACTTGTCTATTTGAAATAAACGTAGTTTACGAAAGGAGTTCAGTTGGCTGGCCACCACAGACGTCATTCTCGGAACTGTCCGAGAGCAAAGAGGCTAAATCAGATCAGATTTCAAAAGTACAAAAGCAAAATATTATTAAATTTTCATTTTTATTGGCATATAAACTCGCCAGACATTTTTTCAACGATAAATTCAATGAGGCATGTTTTTTTAAATTGGTTAATTGATTACTTTAAAATGTATATCATAAAAAGCGAATTTTTTGATATTAATAAAAACATAAAATAAACCCCGTTTCTATAACGTAATGGAATTTAAAAAAAAAGGCTTTAAAATATTTGCTGCAGTAAAATTCCCATTTATTGTAAAATCGAAATCACAGGAGTACTGCGCTCATATAATTTCAGTTTTTATTATTACTTAGCACTAACCATCAAATGAATATGCTTAAAATTCTGTTAAATTATGTAACTTACTACAACTGCTCCGCTTTTATTTGGAAATAAAAAATAGCACATTTACCCCAAAATAGCAGCTTCAATTTTCGACATTTTTCATTAATTTGTAAATATTAAAACTGGTAGCAAACTCATTCCAATGCCAAAAAATTTTGCATGGTTCTGACAATTTTCTATGAAAGTCGTGCGAACTCGAACTCAATTCGGCTGATAAAAACTTCCGCCTGTATCCCGATTCCGGGAAGTAAAATCAATATCCGCGAGCTGGAGACAAAAAAAAGGCGAATGCAGAGTTAACGGAAAACACCGGCAAGAAAAAAAAATCGGGAACGCGCCGGGTGAGGTAGATTCCCGAAAAATGTCAATTTATTTCAGGAGCTCAGAGGGCAACATATGTATAATTACCAGGACACCCACTCGGCCAGGAATTTTTCTCGACTGCTCCGGAAAACAGGGACTGTGAACGGACGCTATAACGTTCCAAGTTAACCCTACCACGTTCCAGAGGGATGAAAGTTGAAAGGCTTACGAGCTTTAAATTACCATTTAACGCAGGGCCTCTGCTCCTCCGGATTGTGTCCCACGAGAGGGAAACAAGTAAACTGGGATGTTACCAGCCGTTGTTATTATACTGAACTTTCGTGGTGTAAACTAGGACTTTTTGGTCCTTCTAGCCCGGGACGCCTTTGCATCCTTATTTCTCTGTTCGGAGGCGCTTCAGCTTGGGCTCCCGGTGCTGCGGTTCTGGCGCCGGCTGGTGGCGGTTCCACCGCATTGCAGTTATAGAATAGCAACCCCACCAAAGGGACACTGGAGAACGAGTGTATTCGTTCCGAGGGCAACATGTTGTTGTTTATATGAATTGTTGTACCCTGTGCCCGGCTCTTCCCGGCTCTTCCCGGCTGTCCCCCAACAACCATAGTGACCTCAAATGGGACATTTGGGACGTTTTCAATTCGTTACTCTTTCGCTTTCATCAGCTTTAGGTGACTTTGATTTAAAATCGGGCAACAGTGGAGAACCCAGCTGGCCATCGGGGACAATTCTCTAGCCTTCTGTGGTCGTATTTTAACTAAAATGTTCTGTTCACGTTTCCCGAATTATTCCAGTCGTTTTTGGAATGCAAAAGAGGACGAAACTGCTTCTGCTCCTGACTGACTTTTGCAGAAGAATACCGTACACTATCTAGGGAGCATTCCCTTTTCAAAGGCTGTTTAAGGGCTACAATTTATAAGCCTGATTTCAAAGAATTAATTGGTGGCATTTGAGTAAACGTGGAGATTTTGGAACCATTAAAATATTTCATTATACAATTCATTGTTGTGTTGAATCTGCAGCTTTACACACAATTCGTAGAAAGGTGTTTCGTACTTGGTATGGAATAATTTTAACTAATGCTAACAAATGTACAAATTAAGGTTTCAGCAAAATAAAACAGAATTAAATTAAAGAAACTGAAAAAAAAACTCTGTATGATGTATTACGGGAAAAACCTCAATCAGAAAAATTATATAAACTTAATTACATATACACACTGAGAGAAAACTGGCATAAAAGAATTAATACAAATTATAATTGGATTTTCACCGATAAAAAATGAAAATGAAATTTCTTTCATTGAGACGATCGAACTATGTGAAATTGAAGGAATTTTTTTCGAAAAAAGAATATTTCTTCATAAATTCAATCTGAGGAGTTTCTTAAACTTTAAAAAAAAACCGTTGAATAATATACCTATAAATATGTTTATGGAACACTGGAACACCTTGAGAAGTTCAAAGTCAAAGTTAGACGAAATAAATAACTTTTTCTTTCAAATTTGTCTCCTGTATACCACCTAATTCCTAAAAAGTAATTTATTCTATAATTCACTTTTCGTATAGAACTCTTCCTTTCAAATTTCTTCCATAAAAATATCCGACCTTTTGAAAATCACGCACTAAACTCGTTAACCAATTTTAAAAAAAAAAAAAGGGAGAGTTTGAATTGTAAACAGTCTGAGTACAAAATAAATCTAAATTTCTTCCATAATACACAATCATACAATTCTACGGCTGATTGTTTCAATAAAACCGAACTTTTACGCTAATTAAACAAAGTAAAGAAAAGCGATCGAATTACTTTAGTAGGGCTTAAAACTGAACCAACAAAACTCTTGAATAAAGTCAGCTTGCGCAAGCAAAACGCCAATTGTAGAAGCTTCTTTCTTAGAATGCCTCCTTTAGGATCAATACATCCAATTTATGTTCGTAAATTAATTTAAATTTCAGAAAGTGAACCGCGCCTTGTAAACAAAAGGTCTATTATTAGGATTTCAACAAAGTTCGACGAATAAATATTTCTCAATAATATTACCGAATTTAGAATGGAAGAGTTATGAAACAAGCTACACAACTATCATGTAACCCTTTTAAGATGTACTCTAGACTGGGGGAAGGGGGTGTATAATTCGTAGGACGAGTACAAACAAGAAAATCGATTATTGTTATATTAAGCGCTAAACGATCTACGTGTATACAAACTCAAATTATTATCGTTGACGGGAAAAGGGGACAAATATGAAGAATGTGAAACAAGAACGAAGCAAACATCTCATGAGAAATTCAGACGTAGTACAATAGTAGCCTCACACCGGTACCAGACGGTAGCTCTTCTTCATTTGGGACCTCAGCTCATCAGGAGTTATCAGCTTAATTTAAGCAGAATTCCATGATTATTTAATTAGGACAACGTTCTAACTGACGGATGGTTCTTGATGGATAAGGTAACATTCCCTGGCAACCGAGAGGACTGTTGTAAGCAAATAAGAACAAGAGAAGAGATATACGGAATAGTGTTTCATATTATCCAGGTAGCTCTAATGGTATTTGCAGAGTCAGATGAGCGCGTCAGGTGTATAATTGCAGAAATCCATGTTATATGAATTATTCGCGGAAAGGGTTTGCGAAAATAAAATATGAATGGCACAGCAAAAAACAAAAAGACGGGGGAAGCCTGATTATTTATCCTTACCTTATCGGCCTACACTTCCTCGCCTCAAGGAGCTTATAGTGTGTGTGTATGTCCCAATATTCTGCGATGCACCGTCCTTGTGCCTTTTTCAATTACAACATTTAACGCCCCAGGCCCCACCCGATACGACACTCTCTGACGCTAGCAAGACTCTGATGCCATTTATAGTTAGCCCGGGAATATTTTGAATACTTCGGGCAAGTTTTTGTCTTTTCATCCCATCTTTGAAAAGGAATTGCCTTCGAGGACGTCTCTTTAGCCCTCCATCCGATTCTTGGATATACTAAAACAAGGACATCATATATATCCTGTGTATACTCGACTACACTGTAACTAAAATGAGTGAAAATTTTTGCGCAAAACTCGTCCAAGGAAATATAGATGCCACCTTGGAAGAATTTTCTGTACGGTTCGCTTACTTGTTCTTCTTCCGTTGCTAATTTACGTCGTCATGCAGTACGTCGTTTTTAGAAAAATGTAGTTATGTATATCCATGTGTGCCTTTGTTCATTATCATTTGTGCCATAAATGTCGGTGATGGCTTTTCTTCCATGTTATTCACATAAATATATATATGAAGAGGAATTGTGTAAAAATAACGTCGTCACTGCCAGAGGAGATTCCCCCTTTCCGTATTTTTAGCACCATCGCCTGAAGAAGCAACACTCGAGATTTGCTGTGCTAAAAGTTCCCAAGTTTTAATAGTAGGTATGTATTATATCCACTTTTCCCTTTAGACGATGATGAATAAAATGTTTTATGGACTCAGCATATTACCAAGGCCGGTTATAACTACTATTCCTTGAGTACTTTCTTTCAGCTATCGTCGGAATGCCTCTAAGCGTTCTAAGTACTACTGAGGCGGTATCATAAAAGAGCTCAGTAGCAATTAATCATCTGACTAATTACCTGGAGCCGTCGACAAGGTATCTCCCTACGATCGTTCATGATTGTTTCTTCCCCTGTGGTAATATGCGATTTTACTTACGAGTATTAAGTTCGCATCGAAATATAAGAAATAAAAACTGAGTCCTACAAAAATCTTGAAGTTATATTCAATTAGGATTTTTTTTTTAAATCCCACAATTTTGATAGCTTATTTCGTTTAAAAGCACGAAAAGTAAATGTAAATCCTTTTTAGGGTTAATTCCCCACTTTAGAGCATTTACGAGGCATTACGAGACATAGCCTTCATTTTCCAGCTATATTTTAGGATAAACTGTTTTCAACAGAGCTATTTGCTGGGATCTTGAAATCATTATCTCTTCACACCCTTCATATCGATTTTAAGGGCACTGCTACATTCACAGGGTGGTAATCAATTTGCCTAGTTTTCTTTTGCCTAGTGATAAGAAATTCAATGCAATAAAATTGATTTAATAGAATGGAATGTTGATAATAACTTTTATTTTAAAATTCTATATCATCAATACGAAAATGAAACAAATTTGTAAAAAAAGGAAAAATGTGTAAAATATTTTAGTTAAATTAAAACAGTTTAAAAACGTTTTTAATTTTTAGGAAGATTTAGAACATTTAGAATATACGCTTAAATCTCTTTTTACGCGACAAATACGTTCCTAAAAAATACGCATAAATAGAATTCCCGGAAAAGATGCTACTAACTCCATGCATTTCTAATCGTTGTACGTATGAAAAGTCTAGCATGTCGTTTCATTAAAAAGGAACTGGAAAAACAATAGGAAGTCTAAGTTACTTAGCTTTTGAAATGGAATAGTTATATTAAAATAATTTAAAAGTATAAATGAAAATCGAAAACAAAAATATCATATAATTAAAAATAGACTCAAATATACTTTTAATAACTTTTTAGAAACTTAGTTTTATGTTTAAATTTTCAAATACAATTTTAAAGTGCAACGAAACAAATGACATAAAGAAAAACAAAACAATAAAAACATATACTTGGTAATTTATAACGTACAAAGAAAAATTTCGGATCCATAAAATTTTTAATTGTTTAATTTAATTTATTTGCTATACTTTTAAGTATTCAGGTAATTTAAATTAACCATTAAATTAACTTCTTCCCATTTATCATGACACATCCGCTAAATAAAATTTTCTAACTCACTGAAAATTTACTCGCAAAACTTTTGAATTTAATAAATGACATCATGCTTTGCATATCACACCACAGGATAACTTCTCTTGACAAAATTAAATTTTACAATTTTCATGAAAATTTCAAACGACAGGCAAAAATACGAAACAAGTTAAGCAAAATTAAAATTAGCTCTTACAGTGTAAAAAAGTTGTTCGTTCCGGGTGTAAAAACAGGAAAGATTAAGTCAACTTAAATCCGCGAGCAAGAGTTAAACCAACGAACAGGAAAAATATTTAAAAACTGAGTTTATTTTTGCCGATTGCCAGGTTTTTTTTTTCCTGAATTATACAACTTTTTAGTTGTAGAAAGTTGAATTATACATTTTTTAAAAATAGAAATAAAATCAAGTACGTAATTATTCCATAGATAGCTTTTCATTAGTTAAAAGTAGGATAAGTATTTAAAATTAAGCGGAAATATTTAATACGTTACGACAATTAAAATCAATGCTTTAGATTTAACCTCTGTAGTACCCTGAATACGAATTCTGAATTCAAAATTGTTTTGTAGTGTAAGACTCCAAATTAAATTTTAATATTAAACAAGGTGTTGCCAAAAAGTAATCAATAAAGCTGTATTGTCTCACTTTACCAAGAAATTCTGCAGTGTCCAGTCTAGCCTAAATACTGTCCATGTGACTTCTGTAAACAACATTCAAAAAGTTACAATAAGTGCTAAACATAGGACTAAGAACATTTTCACTTTATAAGCTGTTAGTATGTGGCTTCTCAGGAAAAACACATTGGATTGGATTGTGACAACAATAACAACTTCCATAAATTATTCTCCTTAGCAGATGGTTTTAGTAACCTCAAGTTTGTTTTAGACCTCTATTAATAAATTCTAGAAAACAATAACTTGTGGTTCACATCAATTGGTTTGTATATTTCCCCAACATTCTCAACAGGAAACAGTTCCCACAAAACCTCTATAGTACTGACCGCAAATACTTTAATTAGAGCATGATTCGACCCATTCCTGTGCTCGAAGGAGACACCAAAACCTTTTGTATTCAGTAAGTAGTATTTATGTCTGTTACCAGGCATCTAAATAGGATTTATGTGACAACGTACTCGGATGGCATGTAAAATCAATACTTCCTGGGCCATTTAGTCATCAATCATTTTAAACGATGTTGTAGCGTCTAAGCATGACGGATGTGATGAATTCTGAGAAACAGTGAAAGGCCCAGGCACTAATTCATTGTTTCAAGTGTAGATGCGGGCATAATTTAGTGCACATAGTGCTTTTGTTAAAAACCATAGGAGATGGGATACCATTACTCTTTGAGGCGGACGGATAAGGTTTTGTCAAATGGAAATTTCAACTACTCAATTACATTTTAGAGTGTTGTTGTATGGTCAATTTTCATGTCTCATAAAGCAAACTATTTTGGTTGTCGCTTAATTGATATATAACTACGAAGAACTGACTATTCAAAGGTGGCTTATTAATTGTTGTAGGTATTTTGGGTGACTATGTCATTATTATGAGTAAGACAATTATAAGGAATGCAATTATAGTAATGACTTTATTTAGATGTTAAGACGTGGCGAAATTTTAATTCAAACCACTTTAGAAATTTAAGAAATATCTTAAGACTAGACAAATCAAGCTAGAAAGATTACCTAGAAGTACTTATAATTAATGAACTCCAATACTCTTACTGCTATTTTGTAATCCTACTTCTTTTTAGATATGGTCTTGACAATACACACATAAGCATAATAAATAAAACATATTCAATATTTATGCTTTTGGATTTTTTATACACCTAATTTTTAAATTAATGTTTGAATTATAATATTAAATCATATATTTGTACATACCGATAACGTTTCCTTTTTCTTTTCTATAAAATTTATCGGTTGAGAGTTAATTAAATTCATATTAAAAATAAGTAAACTTAGAATTTATAAAACAAACAGAAACAAAAATTCGTATATGTAAGAGCCAGTGCTCTTGTTCTACAAACTTGCTTGTATTTCTACAAACCTTTCTTTTAATAACTAAATCCTCATAAAAAAAATCCTCATAAAAAAATCTGAAAGTTTAATCTCTGTTTTTATAAATATCTCCTATAACTACCAGATGACCTATATTTAAACTTTCTGGGTTAAACAATTTAAAAGTTTTAAATTTTTTTCTTATACATCATCTTACCTTAAAAGTGGAAGCGATATTTTCTTACTTTCCAAAGTGCTATTCGGGTGTATATTACTACCTAAAAATGTATATCCATAGGAAAAAGTTTCCTCGTACCTTTTTCAGGTTAATAATAAGATGTACAAGAAAAGTCCTGCTAGACAAGTTTAAATGAACCCTCCTTCTTAGGTTCTTAAGAAATTGTCGTAAAAAGTTAAATAATTTCATTTCAAGTAAAACGTGTCTCATGTTCCCGTTGGGTATATGTGGGTAAAACAGACATTGGTACATTAAGGATTATATACTTTCAGTATTTTGTGGGCGTACTTTAACATGAAGGTATATTCTAAAAGATTTTTCTATTGAAATTAGCCTGAAATTTAATTAATTATTTTAATTGCTTTTGGGATATATTTTAAGCACAATTATATATATATTCAGAATACATGTTAATTGACTTATTTGAATATACACATTCATAGTATTGACGTTGCATTAAAAGATACTCTGAAACGAACCGGCAATATTTAAATTATGGTAACATTAAAACTCTATGGTTATTTTACGGAAAATAACAAAAAAACAAATATACATGCATATAGAGAAAGTTTCTCTCGTAAAACAAATTTTTATAGCAATAAAAAATAGTATTTATTAAAGATTACGTTAAAAGAAAATCATTTAAAATTGCAGTACCATGCTAAAGTTTCCTCTATTTATTTCTAGATTTATTGCCTCATTTTATTCATCGAAACTTGCCAGATAATTTAATTACTCTATTTATTTAATTAACTTTTTTTAAAAGGATTTTTGTATTTTTGTTTATTTGGCAATAACTTTATTTACTTACTTCTTTCTTTTTATTTTGATTTGCATAATAATTGTTGCTATCTAATTTATTTTAACTTTTAGTTATTTTATAATTTATCTTTTATCTTTTTTTGTCCTAAATTAATCTTAAAAAATACAAAATAATTGTGTAGGTTTAGAATAATAACTGTTGCTACATACTTCAATGAATCTAGTATATAATAAATAAATAATAACATTGGTTTAATACTTTACATAGAATGCCTTTATATAAATTTAAAGAGGTGTTCTAAACATGAAATATAATTTAATAAGACTAAATAAATTAAACATAAGTCGGAAGTTTTTGATCAGGTATGTTAAAAACCATAAATAAAACACATACCGTTGTTTAATTCCTTTCTACAATTTGCCTAAACACTTTCAATGAAATTAATAAAATTAATTGAGAACAAAACAACCTTAAGTACGTTGAATCCGGAAATTCGATTCAGTCCCTAATACCCATATCTCTCCGAAATGGAAGAGACATAATAATCCGCTTGTCATTAGGTTGGCAAAATATAGGCGTTCAATTTAGTCCTATACTATCCCTTAAATCCGTATCTAAAATTGTTTCAGCGCACACACTTCCTGAGAGGTAATTAATCATCCTTCATCCTTTCAACAGAGGAAAATCCCCTCGATTTGGAAACATCATTTTCTGAGGAAACGACGAGGGCCGAAATTTTCCAAAAAAAAAATGTAGCTTAACATAAAAATAAGCAAAAAGAAAATATTAATCCACACTCTCACATTTATGTACAACGCAATAAAAAGGGGTTCGTTTGTTTTTTAGTGATACGTAAAAGTACGTTTTTCTTTATGTAGGACAACGTACCATGAAAGAATTCCACGCTAAATACGAAAACCAATAAGCCAAATCCATTAGAAATATGCATCCTGGTCCAGTTATTAATTAGTATCCAGTTCTTCTGGCTGGTCCTGATCCGTCAACATGTTTTATCCATTAGCCACGTAAATTAATCAAAAGACACCACACCATTAAAAAAAATACTGGGTAATTCCCCGGTTTAGCTTTTACATCCATTAACAGGTAATTTTTTATTCTATATTCCTTGTTTGACCACGCCAATCACTTCCTGATTCACATTTTGTTTAGCGCGCACAAATGCAAATACCCTTCAATATTTTCAACCCTTATACAAATTTATTTCTTCCCTGTTTCACTGGGACTTCTTCTGTCGTTGGATAATAACACCGACAAAAGGGATAAAACCAGGTTAATTATTCACGTTACGCACATTACTGAGGTACATAGTACAGCGCAACACTGTGAAATCCACAACACGTAGGAAACTCCCGAAGGAACATACCTTTACGAATTTGCGGGCAGTTTTTGTGTTCGGAAAAACGGCTATTGTAGAACAGCCCGTACGCGCCGAATGATCGTTAGATTTAAACTGGACTGGTAGATGCCGAATTCGTCCATTAAAGGAAGGCAGCACTACCGAAATGTGCACTTAGTTCATCCGACCTCAGACACTGTCGAGTGGCGCGCATGTCCCCGAGATCCTTAGAAGGGAATATCCTTCTTTTGGGTATTCAACCCGATGTTACAGCAAACATGGACCATGGAGGAGAATAAATTTTGGAACGTATTTACACCAACTGCTGGAGATTTCTATCCCCTAATTAGAAGGGGGCATGCTATACGAAATCCTTGAGATTGGGTACCCGGACCGAGGCCATAGACCGCAAACTTAACCATAGTGTAACTATCATATAGCCATCATGCTTGCTTATTGCCTGCGGTTTTATTCCGCCTTCAGAACCATTCACACGAACGGATAGGGGCTGGTTCTTTTACCTAACACGGTCCTCCTCATGTTTAATTTAACCGCGGAAATAAAAATAAGCTTTGAATTATTTACGAATTACGGTCTGCACTGGCATCTCCTTTCCAGTTTTATTAATAAAATGGAAATTTCGTATCTGCTCGCAAAAACTATTTCAGGTTTTTTATGCCTAATAAAATTCAAAATGACTTGTTTTATCTTACGTTGAAATTAAAGAAACTAATTTATTTTCTAAAATTATTTACTTGAGCTTCCAAATATTTAAAACGCCATATTAATAGTAGTACTAAGTTAGTGGATCTTTTTAATTATTTAGTTTAAAGATTAATTAAACGTTTCTCACCTCTCACAGAAAAATATACCCAAGTTCTGAGATTACAAAATTCAATACACTACTTAATGGATTTGTGGTATTGCAACTTGTCCACCATTCCAGAGATTGTGGATTCGATTCCACCCTGGTCATATACGGGGTCTGAAATTCTACTTATTAAAACAAAATATCAAAACGACATAAGGTTTAACGATTTTTATAATTTAAAGTTTTTTCTATTCATATTTTCAAATTAGATTCATGTTCCCAGCTTCAGTCATAATAAAACCAAAAATATTATCACGACGTTTTAGGTAAATGTTCATTAATGATTTTATAGTATTTTAAAAACTTTTTTCAATTGTTCTTAAAACAAAATTTTCTCAAAATACTTTAATAGCGTAAAACTCTTTTTTATTTCTTTTTTAACGTTTTTTTTTATAATATATATTAATTAGGAATATTATCCACGTTGGTATACGTGAAAGTGAAAACAATGTAATCAATAAGGACGTCGTATTGTGAATCATAGCACCTACTTGAACAAACAGCCGAAAGAAAACATAAACATATCTACAACGTTACAGGATAAAAGCAATAAAAGGAATTGGTGATCTGGCCAGGTTTGAATTGAATAAAATCATAAATAATCCAAATATCTCCGGAAAAGTTGCGTTCCAGATTCCTCGGGAACACGGCTAAAGTATTCCCCTAACCACACAAGGAGGCACCTGCTTTCCGCGAGAGAAAGACCATAAAGTATAAAAGCCAAATTCACCTAATAGCTAGGGCCTTTGTTTTCTGCTGCGAAATGTGCCCCATAAGAATTTAAAATGCGTAAAATCAAAAAAACAAAAAAATATTCTATTGCTTTTTCTTACCATATTCGAAAGCCATTCGAAAGCATCTCCCGTAATAGCCGCCTGTGCAGGAT
Organism: Proctacanthus coquilletti; assembly: GCA_001932985.1. Lineage (NCBI taxonomy): Eukaryota > Metazoa > Arthropoda > Insecta > Diptera > Asilidae > Proctacanthus > Proctacanthus coquilletti. The sequence continues at coordinate 230,919 of MNCL01000099.1, read as the reverse complement.
TCTATGGCTAGTATAGAATACGTCTATAAATGGATAAAGGCGAAATGTAGAGAAACGTTTCATAATACGGGCGGTGACTTCAATTCAAGGTGCCTAGCCTGGAACCTTTTTTGCATTTCTCTAGTTTACAAAGGACGAAAACCGAACCCAATGTGGTTGTTTTTCTTTTTTTTGTTTGTACTGGTCGTTTTTGAATATTGTTCTTCGGTTTTCTAGTTGAAGGATTTTGTTATATCGTCTCGGTGTATAACGCAGTATACGCTATGGGAACTTGTTGTACAAATGTGCAAATATTCTCAGAAGGCTATAAAGGACATAAAGAATGTGAATCATTCCCAAAGGACTTACCCGAAGAATGGCAGCTGCGATATTACCGAGGAGACAAAAAGTACCAAAGGAAAGGAATAAAAGGGAAAAAACCACCGCCAGACGAAGGAGAAGAAAACAAATAAACGTCTTGGGGAAAACTTAAGAAAACTCCAGGACGATTACTAATTGTCAGGAGGTTTATGTCCATCTCAACAGAAAACCAGGAAAAATATTGTTCGATGGGATAGGGACTGAAGGACACCACCACCAAAACGATGGAAGGAGAGCCGCTGGTGTTTCGACAATAAATAAAAACGGCTATGATTTTATGGCGCAAATTTGAATAAATTTTTGCCGCTTAAGCAGCCATTCTTTCTTCCTTTTTTTAATGAAAAGCAATCGAGGGTGTTGGCGCTTTTTTCAGCAAATTTCAGCTAAAGTTTGAGTGCTTTCGAGAAAAGTTCTTAAATTTCTTTTTAACTTCTTTTATCGTACAAATTACGCTGTTGCGCCACAAGTCTCCAAGAAGATTTCAATATTAAATACGGAACATAGTTACAAATGGAGATCTCATACTCTCCCTGAAGAGCAGTAATCCAAGAAAAATAGACCATAAAAGAAATGACCAACAAAACGCGAAAAACAGAGGACCAATCAGCATAATCTGAAATGAATTAATAAAAAATTGGAAAGCAGTCAATAAACAGGAACATTGAGAAAACCTTGACGACTGTATCCCCTCAAAAAAAAAAAAGTATTAAAAACACTTTTTTATATGCCTCTTAATTTATGGGCATCTAAAATAGCAACGAAAAAAAAACAAAATCCATGGGGATTTTCCTAAAATATGCCAAAATTCATCAAATAAATGCGCGAAAGTGGGTCGCAACAAAAATACCGGGGTATCAGAAGGTGACTCTTTGTTTTTTTCAGCGACTGTCATCACTGATAAATGGTTCGTATTTTTATTTTATACTTTTTCTTTCTTTCTGTGCGACTAAAAGTCATCCAGACGATGCGCCAGTGGAAATGGCAAATTCCAGACTGACACGTTTTAATTAATACCTTACAAATTGAAAAAAAGGCTCAAAGGTACCATACCAACGGCTTTCGCATCAATAAAAGGGGGAAATGGAGGGCGCTCATGGTCATCGCACCTTTCGCTCTGGCAAAAAATAAAAATGCTAATTTTTCTGCAAAGTTACACATCACTCGCTTTAATATCAGACGGCGATTTCGGCAGCACAAAAACCCCATTTCAACTCGCCCAGGATGGCAATGAAAAATATAATAAAAGGTATCTTTTGAGGCAGAATACGCGATTTGGGAACCTACATCACTGAGACGGGTGTTACTGCAATTTTTATTAAAACTGAACAAAAGCCTTAGCAGTAGCCCTATATTAATGAGAATGAGAAATTAACAAAAAAAAAAATTCTTTCACAACATGAAAAGCTTTGATCTTAATAAAATATTTTCTAAAACGAAATAAGTTTACATGAAGGTGTATAGCACACAAAAGACGTGTACCTTAATTAAAAGTTAATAAAGCAAGAAAAGAAGGTCACGTGGCAATCTTAAGCTTTCACACAATCGCACAATGTCTTGGCTTTTCAGGTAATTTTTAAGCAATCTTACTTTTAGGGTGTTTTATCAAATTTTTGAATAATCGATGAGAGGATGATTTTGCAAGTATGTGTGTTTATTTTATATCTTCGTATGTAATGTGTGGTTATGCTTCTGTAGCGCCAAATAGGGCAATATCTGCAATTTTTTCTTTTCAAAAATATAAATAAACTTAATTATAAAACAAAAGGTTAAAATTATAGTAAAATACGAACAGGTAGTCCAGGATATTCATTTCATCCCCATTTAATTATTAACTACCAATCTTAATACCCTGACCCACAGTCAGTCAGTCACAGTCAGTCAGACCGCCTGACCGCCGGACCGCCTGCTGACCATCTGTGTCTGCGGCCACTTGACCACGACTGACCTACTGACCAGCGCTGATACCTTAACAAACGTACGTTTTTAGCATAGACTTTAAAGTAGTTAAATACTTGTAGCACTAAAAGACTAAAATGCGCAGAATGAATATTTTAAAGAGATGTAAAAATTTATATTATTGAAATACGCTCAAACAAACAAACTTCCTTTCTTTATAATGTTAAAATCGGTTAATTGAAATCTGTAAAAAATTTTTGGAATGAAATAATCGTCAATCGCTATTAATTAAAATGACTTGGGTTGGTTCATTTTAGTTTCGATGCATTCAACAACACCTTAACGATCGAGAGCTAATCTTCTAATATCACGCACTTAAGAGAAATTCTACGACACAGTGATAAATTTAAGAGTTCATATTTTTTTCACTGATAAAATAGAATCATAAAAAAACAGCGGTATCCTAGCGTAACTTCATCAGGTATTCATCAACTCTACCTTCAAATATTCCAAATCGCAAGCGGTGGATTAATTAATTATGAATTAATTCATCATCAAGGGAATTACACGAGGTGTTTGAGATAAGGCCAAACCTACGAAGGTGTATGCTACTGCCTTATTGCCATAGTATTCAAGGGAATTATTTCTGTTGTGAAGTGATGTTATCGTAATAATACTAGGTCTCATGAATTTCTGATTAGTTAACTACCTAGCTTGAATAAATAGATTAACAATTCTGTGCGATTACAGAGTTATGGATTATTTTCTTACCCTGTAGTAGAAGTAGAATGTATACTGTAGAAGTTCATGCTTATAGGTATCAGGAGGAACTCGAAATTATAGTAAATTATAGCTACATCTTAATCTGTTATACATCCATATAAAAGTCCCCAGAAGATATAAAGAAACATTTTGAATAATTAAGGTGTCAATAATGACTGCTAATCGGACAAAAGCCCCATAGATCTTTTAGTAATCGTAAAATGTATATTTCGTGGAAATCTGATTTTTCATAAAAATGGAGCACTAATCGGTGGAAAAGATCTCCTAATGAGAAAGACTCAAAATTTATTTAGCCTCTCTACAGTTGCCCGAAATTTAATTATTCCGGTGAATTTATTAGAATCTTCTTTTCCAGTGTTTTTTTTTCTCCTCTTCTTCCATTATTTTTTTCTCATTTTTTCCTTTTTTCCATTTACGTGAAAGTACATTGATAAGGCGAAGTTCTGAATATCCACAGGGGATTCCTATCGGTAATCTAAATTGCCTAAAATCTCATTTCGTTGCACGCAATAATCCCAAAATTATTTTCCCTCATAAATTCTTCCGGTCAGGCGTCGAATAATTTTTCAGTTTTTCCAGATTTTTACAAGAATTATAACTCTATGGTGGTTTTATTGTTTTATGTCCCAAGTTCACAGTTATACCCTTTTATTATTTATCAGATAAGGGTTGAGATGAAAATGTATAAATTGCTGCGTGACCTTCACGTCTTTTATCTTGGTGTCATCGTCGTTTTATTACCATGACTCGTTCCGATGGCTTCCAAGAGATAAAGGATACCAAACCAGTTGGACTTATAGAAATATACGATTTTAAATTACGAATTAATACGAAATCTGGATTTATAATTGTAAAAAGGAATATAACTTTTGCAAAAGGACCAGCCGATGTAAATTCAATTCCGTCGTTTTAATATAAATTAAATTAAATTTTCAATAATGTCATTAAAAGATTAATGGATCTTTTAGTCTTTTATTAAACTGTTCAAAATTTTTGATTTTATTTATGTAAATGACTTGAATTAAAACTAGATCTAGGAAACGTTTTACGAAAAACAAAAAATTATATTCTTTTCAAAAAAATATTTTGCCAACAAATTTCTAGAATTGAATATATTTTTAATATTTTTTTTTAAGTATTCACTTCCTCAGTGAATATCAAGCTAAACATAAATATGTTTAACATTAAACCAGGATAAACTATAAAATCGATATCTTCGTACTTGGTATAGTACTGATACAATCTGTGTATTTTTTTTCAGACAATTGTTTTCCAATTTTTCTCCTGATTAGAGAAAGTTTCTTAGTTACACTTCCGCAAATTTGCGGCCAATATAGTGAAAATGCATAAAAGTTCTTAATTTAAAAATCTGTTAAGATTCAACCAACATAAAAATATAACGATATAAAAAAAACCGACTGTGCTTTACCCTTTGTGCATCTAGTTTGTTACCAAAAACGTGAACGACACAAGCATTCTATGGGCTAGGAGACGTGGTTTAATTTTCAATTTCCCTTGAAATTCTCACAAAATTGTGTTCACGTTTTGCTGCAAAGATTCGCAATTGTATTCAGAAACTATTTTCATGCAAATTACTTGTTCTCCTTGCAAGTAAAGGAAAAGGTAGTCGTCTTCGCATTGGGGCACGTTTTACGAGAACCGGGAATCTTACCTGGTCTATATGCAACAACGCAGAAGGCCTCCCATAATTTTATCTCTAAATAATTTTTGCTTGCTTTTGCCACAATAAGATTTAGTAAAAGACGACATCTTTTACAGAGATGAAAATATTCGGATCTTCGTTAAAACTTAAATAATGGCAAGGAATTTTCAAGGAGGTATTTCTTTAAGTCCGCCTTCTTCACAACTAATAGGTCCTTTGTCCTATGTAAATGTGTCTTACCTGCATTTCCATTGGGACGTCGGGCGGCAGAAGAATGGTTCAACCAACCCTAAGGCGAGAAGGATTTCGGATTAGATTTTAATTTAAGGTTCTGTGACAACCCGGGCCTCGTACAATTCTCCTCAGCTCATTAAATATTCCAGCTTCAGGCTCCTTTAAAACTTTTAACGAGTTGAGCTGGAGATATGTGGAGCACGATGTATGGCGGTGTCCCACTCATGCGGTGCCCACACATGGCGAATATTTGCCGTAGGACGTAGGACTAGCTGCGCCTTCGTTGTCTTTTCGACAAATGCAGATTAATGCCTCATGACTTTTAATTAATTTCAGAGGAGCACGCTCGAAGCTGTATGAGCCATTCTACGAAGTATACCCATCTTTAAGCGGACGCCAGAACTCTCTAGTGTAATTAAAGAAAATGAGCATAATGGAAAAGTCCGCAGATCAGCAGCGCCATCTGTTCCCGGCGATGTAGTGCAATTAATCGTTAATAATAAGAGCACTTTATCGTTTGCCATTGGCGGAACAGTTTTGCTAACAGGCCCCGAAATTGGCTCCTATCTGACATGTTAAATATTGCAGTGGTTGAGCCGCATGTTGCTCCCCAATCCTCCCTGATACTGGCGGATTATCCTGTTGCCACCGCCGCCCCTTACCCGTCCCGATTTATGGGACTAGTAATCCTGCGTGCGGGCCTCTAGCTTCGATTCCACCGGGTATCATCCTTTCTGATAGCGAGGGTAAACTGTTGGCACCCGGTTAAGTGATTTCCATTTGTAACAATTTTCCGGTGCAGATCACCGTGAAATTCTTTGATACATCCCCCATGACGATGCAGGTGCAAGGGCAGTGTGCATAACAAGGGCGGTACCATCACATATCACCTATCCGCAGAAATTTTGCAGTGCTTTAAAATAGGTCACTGTGATATCACTCATTGTACATTATTCTGGATCTTTAGGACTTTTAAACCAGTCACTTTGAAGAATTAAATGAAGTAAAAATGAAAAGGAATGGCGACTGAAATGTTCTGAGCCACTTGTTTACTAATCCTAGATATTATATAAACATTTCAACAGTAATAATGTAGAAAATATTAGTAATGCACTAATTCTGAAGTTATTTATGAAAGATGTTCAGCAAATAAGTTGTAAATTCAATGTTAATCGAATTCATCGACATAATTTGTTTTTTATTTATAAAAGACGTTGTTGTGCCTTTTACAGAATCTCCGATAAATTGTATAGTACTTTAATTATGATATAAACAAATTGGCTTATAAGCAGTTTTACGCGCTTTTTATAGGAACTTTCCACATAAAGCAATACTAGATTTAAGAATTATGAATAACATAATTCAGTTTGAATGAAAGATGATTGAAAAAATTCTACTCTTTTAAAAAATTAAGTGAGAGGATGAGTTTTAGAATTACTCTAGAAGTAATTAAATATTTAATGAATTTAATGAATTCTTTTTTGCTACCCTCGTTTTTCTACATTTTGATTAAATAAAATGTTACAAAGCAGTACTCTAAAAGTGCAGAGAATTTTAAATCAAGTAAAACCGATATTTTGGATTACTACCACCCTTCCTTTAAAATTGCATTTTTTTTTTAAATCATAAAAAATATAAATTGCTTTATAATATTTTATTGTAAGGATTTATTGTAGAATGTTTCATTTGAAGTATACATCAAATTAATACGTTGCTTTTCTTTTATAAAAATGGCCAACATTTAAATTTTTTATTTATTATATCCAATATTCTCTGAACTAAAGAAATATATTTATTTTGCTATTAATTCGATATTATGCTGATCTATCTCTCAACTCCAATTTTCGGTTACTATTTTGGGTAAGTCTTGAAGTTTGGTTTTTATTTTAATTTGAGAAAAAAGTCTAAAACAAAGAAATTGACGTACCTTTCACTTACATTTGTGCTAGGTTGTATCTTCTTTCCTGAATAATAATGGAATTTATTTAACAGTCGGAATCCGCTTATACAGTCGGAGTCGGAGCATCTTTAAACATTTAACTCTACACAAGTAACTCTTGAGGTCTCCAATTTTTGACATTTCTTCGCTGTGTTTACCTGCCGAGTGCCAACGAGACGTCTTCAGTTGCAACGTCAGTCAACGTTTAGTTTACCGTGCTGCGTTGTTTCAAACTGGTTTATGTTTGAATTTTTCATAAAAGTTTCAGTTATTTAGCAAATTATACACAGAAACATGTCGTCTCAATGGGAAGTCGTCACCAAATCTAAACGTAGTAAACAATTGGAAAAGAACATGCCACAGGCAGAACGTAAAAGGCTCCTAGAGAATGGGCCGAAACTCGAAGAGATTTGTAAGTTGGTCCATTTTTAAGAAATGTGAATGGATTTAGAATTTTTTCGTATTCTAGTGCCCACACATCAAGTGAAGACAATTTTCGCTAACTTAAACAAGGAGAAAAACAAGGAAAAAAAGACTGAAAAGCCGAAGAGTACTTCACCGAAGAAACAGAAACCGGCAGAGCCTGTTAAGAAGCACAGTGCTCCACCACAACCACCAAAGCCGAAGAATATTGAAAGTGCTCTGGGAGCTATTTCTGCCCAAGACCTAGAAAACCACTTGGAAAATTTAAAGGCTAGTTTTCCTGGCAGTGAACTGCTCTGGCTGAAAGGAGTAAGAATTGTACGGTGATCGTGTTTTACGTTAATTAATCATCCTATTTTTAAGGTTTTAGGCTTTCTGACCTCTAATTTACACATAGACACTGATCCAGTGTTTTCGGGTAAATCGCCGCAGTATCCCAGCCATGTAATTCCAAAAGCTCTCAAGAGCACGTTGCTTAACATCTTAAAGTCAGTTGAGGAAGTCAGTTTATTCTACTTCTTTGACCAATTGCTGACTGGACTAGCGGTGGATATGTCTAAGAGTCAGCCCATTCTGGGACATAAGGTATGATTTCAGTTAAAACCTTATGTAAGCTGTTTAATCTTCAAAATTCTTGTTTAGATTTTATTACAATTGATTGGTCAAAACTGGCCTAAGGTATGCACCAGTAACTTTGCAAAAACAGCGATTCTCCTGAATTCCTACCAGAATAGGAATACAATAGGTTTGAGTCTGCTATGGGCTTTGGGGCAAGGAGGACATAAAGATCTTACCGTGGGAATAAAAGGTTAGACGATGTTTTCGTGAAAATAAATCGTTTTTTAATACACAATTGTTTACAGTCTGGCAGAATATAATGCTGCCATTAAGTGAGTTCAAGAACTATTCCCGTTTCGTGGCAGAGTATATTGAGAAAATCTTAAAATCAGCTGACTCTGATTCGAAGTAAAGTCTTCTTATAAATTATCAAAACCGCATCATTAAAAATTTGTTCTATTTTACAGGATATCTCTTACTCAGGATGAATTCTTTGCTACATACAATGCCTTAACTACACCAAAAGGATTTCCCAGAGATTATTACAAGCTGTTAAATGAAAGTGCTTCAATTCTAATAGTAAATAAACTTTTTCCATTTCTTTATTTATATATCTAATAATTAATTTTAAATTTCCAGAATAAATATATTCACAGTGATGTGAAGCTAGCTAATATATTCTTGCGTCTCTTCAGAGAGATCGAAGATCCCTCGCAGCATAAAGTTCAGATCGTTGGATGCATTGAGTGCCTTATAACAAGCAATGATTGCTTTAGAATTTGGAAAATGAACTATAAGAAGAATACGCTACCTTCATTGATTTTAATTAAAAAATTACGATCGGAATGGAAAAGTTTACCAAGTGAATTTACATCGTCTACGAAATTCACTGAATTCTTAAAAGATGCCAGCCAACTCAATAACGAAATGTTGGCGGCTAAAAAAAAGGATCCTCATGCTGAAGACCTAATGGAATTAGTTAATGTAAGTATGGAAAATGTTCAAATTTTTTTCAATGGTTTTCATCACAAATGTGCGGTCGATAAAAAAAAATATTTCACATTTTCTGAGAGTAGCGCATAGTAAAAGTTTACTTTTTACTTTCGCGTGAAAATTCGATTAGGTTTTTATTTACAGAAAATCCATTTTAGAAATTAAATTAGTAAGCTTGGTGAAAACATATTGAAATTTGCGTTATACACTTGATTTTTTGTATTTATAATTCTGCCAACCTTTGAGATTCCAACTATCCAGAAAATACAAAAAACAACAGAGCACTACGCGAACTATGCTTTGTATGCGTTTTTTATCCGGAAATATAAAAAATTTGCAATAATTTTCTAAATTTTATATTGAAATTGATACAAGAAATAATATTTAACATTTTTAATCGCAGAGTTGAATTCTTTAAACTATAACTTAACAAACCATATTTTTTTTCAAATTGAAGAAATTCAGTGATCTTTGAAAACGACAAAGGAATTATAGATCTACCATTCGCAAAATGTTAAAGAAATTGTAGCAAATTAGACCTTACATTCCCCTTTTTCTCATAAAAACACGTGTAAAAAAATTTGAAAGGCACAACGATCTCTCCAATTTTACATTCTCCATTTTCGTTCATATGGCAGCACTCCTGCTCTTTCTCATCAATCGATTTTGACTGAAGGCTGACGTCAAAATAAGTTTAGCTGTGTCGTGTACTCGACGTATTCCCGCGGTGTTTCTAGTTCCCCGTGAATTTTAGCATTTTTATCACCCAACCAGGTTTCTTTAGCAAGTAATTAAATCGTTTGGCAACACAACTTTGACGTAGCAAAAGTATCCGCCTACATTTTTGTCGCCAAAACGGGAGTACAATTCTGTGAAATTTCAATCAAGTCGATGATGAACACCTCCTAGAAGGGACCGTACTACCCATGAGGGTAGGCCTGAACATAGTTGATGTTAATCTCACTTAAAGCTGTAGGAATTTTTACTTAGTTTCAGAAAATTAGTATGGACATTATTTTCCCGTCCAGTTAGTTGGCGAAAATCTAATGCCAACGTGGAGACATTCTCCAGCCACATCTCACTCTTCGGTCTTGCAAGAATCCCCAGCCAAAGGTCAGCGGCTTGGGCAAAAGACAAGTTAATCAGAAAAAAGTCTTATCTGTTATGCATTTTGTGACAGTCAAATGTTCTAGCTCAGAGCCACTGGCCGAATATTTCAGGAGTGATCAAGTAGATATGATTCAGTGCACGACTTAGTGCCGTGCCATCATTATTGGCCTGCAGTTTTTTGTGGCCACAGGTAGCTCGTTGCCTTTTCTATTTTCCTGCTAGACATTCTGCCCAGTCGTCCATCAAGTTTACTTTCGATCGGCACTCTTCACCAACTTTTTCTGCTATTGTCAATCATCCGATAGTGAGTAGCCACGTACTTTGCCTTTTCGGAATTATTGGCAGGTAATTGCAACCGTTGCTGCGCCAGTTATCGTACCTGCGTATCTTAGTTCGAAACTGATAGCAGCGGCGGGCTGCAAATTAATTTCTATTTATTGATAGTATGATGGAAGATTTACAATTCATACATGCTTCTTGGCGTCTGAATGTCGCCTTCTACGATGCCTTAATTCAATTTCACGCATCATTTAGTAACCCCATTTACGGTCAAGAGAAAATATGCAAGTGCGGCCCCAATCTTTCAATGGATTATCTATTGATTCAATGATTTAATATAGTAATTTATAGCAAGTTCAAAACATCCAAGTTCTCTGTGTCTAATTTCGTTCAAGTGCGTTAGCTTATCTCATTAATTTTTGAGCTTATCCTAAATATCATCGTCTATTTTATAAGAAAGCTTTTGCTAAACTATCAAGTGGGCTATTATTTGATAAAACTATAGATAACTTGTTACTGCTTTACACACCATGCTATTCTTTTGTCATTAGTAAAGGTTCAAAGAAGTTTCTTTCAATGCAAGTTGAATAACCAATTATTTGCAATGCCAGAGTCAAATCAGGTAGGTGGGTCAATTTCGGTCTACCTGCAACAACAAATTGCTAAAAGTTTCACCTTAAAAGAAGAAGGATTTCCTTAACTACCGTACTATTGTGAAAAATTTGTTTTCAATGTTTCACTTTGTGCCCTGAGTTACTTTTTGCAGAGAATTAAGTTACTCAACCCCATTTCTAAGGAAGTAATTATTTAAGCAGCGGTAAGACAATTCTACATTTGGTTTTTCTATCTCATCCTTAGTATTTCTAGGGAGTATTTTAGACGAAATTATTTAAAGATTAACGAAGAGTGCATTAAGCCTTTTGTGAAATTCTAGCTAAATTTAAATTGTAAAGTGGAATTTGATTCACACAGTAACCCTTAAACAATGTCTAGTGTGAAATTTTTGAAATTCTTAAGTTAATATCGTTTATTTTTGAAAACAATGTGTTTACCTTCTCGATCACAAAACGTGAGCACTTGAACAAACAAAATTTAGAACTAAGTCTTAGAGACAAGCTGATGATATGCGTTCAAAAAATCGATAACACAAGAAAAGAATGGTTATTCTGATTTGATTTGATAGCAGAAATCTTTAACTATTTTTTACTAAGGTGTTATATATCGTTAATGAAAAATATGTGGAAAAATTGCAACCAAAAAATCGTGTTCACTATTTTCCATTACATTCAATTATAGCTTTTTTAATAATCTCTGCTTGATGTTTAAGCTGTTGTTTTTATTATATAACGTTTATTAACTTGTTAGCAATTTAATTGTTTACAGTCTATGCATAAAACGGAAAACTCCTACGATGAACCTTACTTCTCCCCTTTCTCTATCTCTGAAATGGCTAAAATAATTATAGAACTTGTTTTGCTATGTGCATTAAAAGAAGGAAAATTAAAAATTAACTATTGATGACAAAATCTGAGTCATATTTTTTCATGTAAAACTTCTTTAACTCCACGAGTAGGGTGGAGTGAATTGAGGTAATGTTTTAAGTACTAATACTATCGCGTTTGTCTCAGTTTACTTCGGCAAACATAAGCGAGCTATTTTTTGAAACTTTCGATAGAAATTTTCAGAAATTTCACAGAATTGTGTTACCCTAGCGACGTCAGTATTATTAAATCCAAATTTAACACTTCGCCTCCTTACTAGGTTTACCAGTTTCTAGAGATATATATTTACAATGGCACAAAGTACAAAGAACAACAAAAACAAGCAAAATAAACAACAAAACAAGAAGGTTGGGTCTATTTTCCCGTTCTTGCCCTTTCCACTTCTAAAACAAACGCATAACATATTTAATTAATTTTATTTATTTTTCCAGAATATTCAAGACAAGTCTACTCAGCAGAAAAAGAAGTCAAATAATAAAAAATCTTCATCAATATGTCCCTGGATCTATGGAATTTGTTTATTAATTACAGCTATTGGCGGAGTTATTGCCTACGATTATTACAATCATGGACAAATATTTGAAAAGTCTGCAACAGGTAAAACACTTAAAAATGCGGGACTTCTTCCGTATGTTGAAACTGCTTGGTATAAGACGATGTCGACCGGTGCTCGTGGCTACAAGTGGGCAGAGGATAACATTCCTGTTTACTATGCAAAAATTACCGTTGTAGTCAAACCGTACCTAAATTTATCGTGCGATCTGTTCAAAATCGTTCGAAATAGCGTTTGCCAAATGTGTGAGACAATAAGAGATTATTTCAAAAATAAGTCACCTGCTATCACTGAATTCGTAAGTGTTTTAATATTCACGTATTTTTTCTTGTGTTTTTTTTTTATTAAAGTCTCAACGTTTTTGGTTGCAGATTGAAGGCTATGTACCAGGCCTGCCACAGAAGATACAAGATTTCTCATCTTCGGCTTGGAATACATCAGTTAGTGCCTACGAAAATAGTTTTGCATTCTTTAAGACGAAAGTTTTTGTGTAAGTACCTTTTTTTATCTTATCAAATTAAAATAGATATATTTTCTTTTACAAAATAATTCTAATCGTCTGTAATCTTATAAATGAGAAGTTTAGTAAAACATTTTAAACATTTACAGAGGCTCATTATCGCCAGAAAATCTGAGTAAAACTGTTCACCAGTACTACAGTTGGTTCCATGAAAAAGTGGACGCGTATGCCAAAATGAAATGATTTTAAACCAGACTCGCAATCACATCCTTCAATGATCCACCAGCCATTGTTTGGAGATTTTGCACAAAAGGCACCAGCATATATCCTAAAAGAATGCGTTTTGTGTAAAACTCCGAAAAAAGTAATAAAAAGAAAAAATAATAACTCCCCATTAGATTTCATTGAATTCAGCGGTTGCATGACCGTTTTTTACCACTCAAAACAAAAAGCGGGGCCATGCAAAGCGAGTCAACTCCAGTACACCTTTAGCTGTATATTTCATTTAGAAGACATCATAATTGTTTTTTTTTTGTTTTTTTTAAATTTACTTTAAGTAGTCGATTTCTCAATTTTGTAATAATTTTCCCACTCCCTTTGTAACCGAAAAGAAGTGTAGTAATTCCATGAGAATTCCGTAGCAAGTAAGTCTGGAACAAAAGCAATAATATTGGTGTTTTAAAGTTGATTTATCTAGATGTAAAATTAAAAACGATATTCGGGGAGCAAAAGCATCATTCTAAAAACATAGTTTGTATTTGTTAGATAGTAAAATTCACTAGGCAATCCGGTCTGTTCGATTACTTGAGCGTGCCGTGGTTTAAAAACAAAATTTTCATAATTTATCTTACAATAAACTGGCTACTAAGTTAAATTTCTTGTATTATTTACGCAAGTAAAAGAACAGACCCTTTAAATTATAAAAAAATATATAGTAAAATTTCTCTGTAATGCAACATATGTATTTAACTTAAATCTTTACTTTTCTTTTTCTTTGTATAATTTGAATTCATAATGCCCCGAATATTTACAAATTCTATAGAATTCACAAATTCTGGAATTTTTCGCTCTGGATGTGATTAAGATCTTTACTAGCCTTAGTAAATGAAAAATAATAATAAAAATAAAGAAGTGTACATATCCAGGGGCGATTGTATATAATTCTTTTCGTTGTTACTTTGTGCTATACTTTATAAAAATTTATTCGGTTTCATTTCTCACACAAAAGTTGCGCAGCATTTCAATAACATTTCCATAGTGTTGGATAATGGACGAAACTATTGAATATCTATATTTTTATGGATGACAAATAAATGTTTTATTTCAAGAATTGTGATTTCTTTATTGGTCCTAAATTTATCCTAAAAAATTCAACCACTTTTTTAAGCTGGAGAATTTATAAAAAACTTAAATTTGGCACAAATGTTCAGGTAAGTAACCCATCTTGGTAAACATTGCGCTGTTTTTAGACCTCTGAAAAAAGAACGACTGATGCCCAGAATTCGAATGTCTAAATTACTGTACTATAGAACTCGAAATTCAAACAACGGTTTTACTTTAAAAAAGCTACTATATTTATTAGTAAATGCTGGAGTCAGTTAAATATAAAAATGCTGATGGTGATCACCGCGAAGGTGCACTAAAATTGCATAGATCCCATAAGTATATTTGCACCCTTCAGTTTCATTTGAACTCCTCTCTGCTCCTAAAGCACAGGGATATCATCCACAGAGTATCGTCCTTTTCCTAGAAGAACATTGATAATGATCCAGCCATAGTACCCTCCAGGAATAAACATGATTCCACCAAGAATGAAAAGTGGCCAAATCCGATCGTTGTATTTCTCCTCTATAATGCCGAGGGATATTAAGGTACCAAAAGTGATGCATATCTGCCAGGGATACCGATGATTTAGGAATCTAATTCTACGCTCTAAAGACTCACCACTCCTGCAACCAAGAAGACAAGAATGAAAATCACAGCCTTGAGTGGGAACTTCCTCTCCGGCGTTTCGAACTGGATCGGGTCAATTCCGTCTGGTGTGTCGTACGTCGATGGGAGTTGAGTGTAACCCTTATCGTTCCGAGTATGCCGTCTCCTGGACATCTCCTGATTTAGTTGAGAAGTCTCGTTACAGCATCACTTCCTGGAAGTCTCGTTACACAAAAGCACTGCAAATTTCGCAAATGATTGTAAACAAAAGAAGTGTCAAAGCCAGCTGGCCTTGGTCGGGGTTCAACGAAATTGTACTAGAAGAGGTACTAGAGGGGGCAGTTTTAAAGCCATCCTACAGGTTCATTATCCTTTTAGTGCTTTTAGCATTTTTGGCAATTCCCGACTGCCGGCAAGTTGCCTTTTAATACGCAATATACAGATTGAAAAGTTCGTAGAGAATAATTATTGTACAGTTTACACGTTTCCACCTTTAAAATTTAAAGTGCCATTGCTACAAGTCTAACTGTTCTGTTTTCATCAGGCTAGAAAAAAAGTGAGTGAGGCAAAAATCTTGAAACCCTTAAATCTTATTAAAGTATTTCTACCAATCCAATCGTAACCGAATATAAGCAAGAAATCATAAACAGATGTGAAGTCAACAGATTTTAGAAAAAATCTAGAAATGCTCCTAAATTGCATCAACAAATTTTAAAATATTCCATTAATTTTGCAAATAAGAATGAGTAAAAAACCCCAAGGGTCTCAGAGCATAAACGGTTCATCCTTGTATATTTCCATTTAATATTTAATTCGTAGATTGAATACATTTTTATTAAAATCTTTTTAACCTTAATCAAACTGTAACGTATGGTTTTATTAAAAGCAATAGAAAATCCTGGTTCAGGCCTGCGATTATACCGAAGGGGAAAGTTTATCTTAAACTAAGTAAAATCAATTAATTTTTAATAATAATCTTTTGTTTTATTCATAAAAATATTTTCATTTTTAATATATGCACTATATTTTATGCAGATTAGATAATTAAACATTTTTATCAAACTATTGTAAATTTAATTTAGAAAAAACAATGAAACGAAGCATAAATAAATAGTTAAAATGAAAAATAAACAACAAGAATACAATGAAGACAAAAAAATTTAAATTTAGCAAACAGGTTAAATCTTTAAAATAACTACGCGCCAACTTCACTTAGATTTTAAATTGTTTCACTACGAAATAAATTCGCAAAATTGTTTTTAAGGTTTATTAAACTCACGTCGTATTCTAATAGTTAGTTAAATATAAAAACCAATTGAATTTTCCTTTACATTAATATCGGCATTTCTGCACTGGAAGTAGGAAAAACATTTTTTGTAACGACTATTTGCTCTGTTCCCTTATAAAAAAAAATATCGAATCCCTAAAGCCTTTATATTCCATGTTAAAACTTGAAAAACAACTCTCGGTGTTAACCTGTTTAACCTTCGGCAGTCATCCTCCAACTGAGTAAACAACAAGTAGCTTATTAATTTAAATAACGATCTCATATAAGTTACCTTCTCTAACGAGCATGGACTACGTAATTTACTAGCCCTGCTAGCTCTCCCGTAAGCGAAGTTCCCTCAAGAACCAGCGCTAGTTCCCGCAAGAGCCCGAGCATCCATATCTAGATCATCCACCACTCCGCTCACGAGCGTCAAAGCACCCCAAGGGAGTTCAGGATTGTTTGCTCTTGTGAAGATCTTAGATCTCTTCGGAGCAATTAGATGAAAAGTAAAAATAATATTAAAATATAATATATTTTATCTAAAGATCTAGGTTTTTCATATGCATATGCAATAATTAAAATGTATAGTATAACGTTTTACTGCATTTTGACCCCAAAGTAGGAAATCCCCATATTTTATGTAGACGTACGTTTACAATAAATTCAATTTCGATAAGGTTTTTTTCTTTGGTTTTTACTACGCTGTTGATAATCGTGGTAATAATAAATACCATTTGCGTATTTGCTTACCTTGCGTCCAGCTTATTGTCTAATACTTTCATTATTTGTATTATTTCATCAGAATCGGGAGTATTATAAATACGCGTGCCAGTATTGTGTCAGTACTGTTGCTAGTATTTTATAAAGTCGAATGAGCCTGAAACTTTACAGTAGATATCAATTCCATATCTCATTGATCGTCCTTTTTTCATCAAGCTCCGGCGTGCAAAGGAATAAAATTAGAAATAAAACAGAAGACATAATTTCTTTTAAACGACAAACTATCAAGTTAAATTTTAATGTTAAAGATAGAAATTACACAAGTTGGACTAGCACGAAGGGAGTTCCGTATCCACAATGACCATCAGTACTTTTAAACATTGTTTGCTTTACGTTTTTTATTGCATTCAATCTCATTAATATGGAAATATGATAAAAATTGTTAAAAAAAATTAAATTATTACCCCTCACTCATTAGCTCATCCATGGGTGGGAAAGAAAAAATTTACAATATTCCTGTATTTTTTATTCTTGCTTTATCTTAATTTACGCTTTTTTATGTCTTTTTTATGTCTATTTTTACTTACATGAAGAGAATTTCTACTAAAAACTTAAAAAGAAAAACGGTTTATAGGGAATAATTACATTTCAGATATTAAATAAAATTATTTACAGAAATTACGAGCATTTCAAATTCAATTACTATCCTTAATTGAATTGCGAATTTTAATTTCCTTAAAACATCTTATAATTTGATATCTAGATTTTTGCTGACTTTGCACCCACTTAACAAATTGTCGAATTAAAGTCCAAGTCGTAAAGTAACCACCCAGCAAACAGATAATAAAAAAAAAAATCCTTACCAGAAAAAACAAAAATGCGTATTGCTCTCCATCAATAAAAATACGGAGGGACCTTCACATTTTTCCTAATTTGAATAAGCCAAGTAGTCATAAATTCAATGGAGCCGAAGGAGCTTTCAAACAAACAAGAGTGGACACAGGGAAGTTTCCTCGGAGGCAGGAGCACGTCTTACTTGCTTTAATCCCTAGTGGCTCTGAATCCAAACCGAAAGTCATCATGAGGATGGCCGAAACACAAGAGCGGCGGTACCCTTGCTTGGTCGACTAGAAGAGAAGACAGCCGTCGTTGTAGATTCAAGACGCGTGGAAAATACCCCAGAAAAAGAGCATCATCGCTCTCCTTGTATCTTGTGTTTAATCTTAAGGAATTAATTTTTACAAGATGTTGATGGCTGGCTGGCGCTGGGAAATGACGATGATTCAAAATGCCATGGCCAGAAGGACCACCACAGAAGAGCCGGTGTAACGTGTAAGCCTGTAAGTGGTTCCTGTGGCCTTGACTCCTTCTCCGCACACGCTTTTTTTTCTTCTTCTTCTAGTCTAGTTCCTATACTCTTGGGGAAATCCCTGATCCTGAAAGAAAGGAATCCCCTTTTTGGAACGCGCGTACGTAAGAGAGAATGGTGATGCGACAAAAATGACGATGGTGATGAAGATTTATTGCCCTTCGTCTTCGGGAGCCCAGGAGAGCCCGGCCAATGCCATCTATCCCTTGCGACTAGAAGAGTCCTGTAGGCACAGGGCATCTCGTTGGGTAATTGTGCTTACACGCCCGTTTTGCAATAATGCAATTAAAATGCACATTCCAACATTTTGCCACTTCACCCGAAAGCGCATGAGCAATGGCTGCCCAGGTGTAGAATGCAGGTATACAGGGTGTCTCAAACGAAATTAGAGAAACTGCAGAAAAAAAATCAGAGCACTTTTGAATATTGGCGCGAATTGATAACAAGAATATAGTTCAAAATTCCGAAGAAGACAAGGAGTTCAAACAATGTTCATCAATTCATTTGTTTGTTCCTTTGTAAGTCAAAAATTACTATATGATATGTACTAAATAAAACACCAAAACATTCCGCTGGGTCATACAAGTTACAAGGATTTATCATACTAAAAATATGATTTTTTTTGTAGAAAATACGTACCCTAATTTGACTCCAAGCCTAATGATTTCAAAGTTTTTGTGGAGTGAATTTCAAGTTTTTTTTGTGTTGGAAAGAAACTGGCCATTTAAATATGAATTTCTGATGTTTTAACAATTATTTTTACATTAAGAGGTTGAAACAATCGAATAGAGGTTGTATAATATAAATTAAATACTATGGCTTTCTATAGTTGAAAATTATAAAGAAATACCACACTGAAAATCAGTCGTCCTGAAAAAAAAAAATAAAAATACCATTAGTATTATTGCAAGTCTGCCTTTTATTGCACGTATTATTATTTGATATTCAACAATTTCAAATTAGCTTTCTATTTTTTAATTGAATGTTCTTATCATTTTATTAAACTTAACAACTACAACTTAACAACTTAACTTTTTGAAATCGTGTGCCATTGTCTCTCTATTAAAACAATAAGAAAGCAAATAAGAGCATACACTTTTTATAAATTTTTCAAAAATAGTGATAAAAAAATTTTAAATATAAAGGATCTCCTATACATTTTGATATTTTTAAAATATTTGATTTCTATTTATGTTTACGCATATAAATAAAAAAAAAACAAACAAACCGTAGTAACGACCTGTTTTCTACTATCTGCAATTATTTTATTATGCCTTTAGTACGGAAGCCTAAAAACGTCATCCTTCAGACTGCCATCTTGCAAGCATGAACCCATTCAAAAGGTCGAAAGGCACACAGGCGGCATTTACTTTTTGCATCTTACTAGTGGACACCCTGTGATTGCAGGAGGTACACCCTGTTTCGGGCATACTCCCGGAAGTAGGGGCAGAAAGCATCCCCAGCACATTCCCGTGCGATTGATCGATAACATGTGATTTTAGGAAACACCTTGAGGTGACATGCTACCCCAGGCCCCCTGCCCCTATCAAGGGCTAAATCACGATCGTATTTAGCCGGCTTAACTGTAGCGGTTTTATTAATAAAAACTCTTCCCCTGAACTAGACAGGCGCTACTCATTGGGCCACTGATGACCCACCACCAGATCATGCATAGAATATACGGAATAATTCTTATTATTAGAAATAAATAGGAGATTTAATTAGTACGACCTAGCGTAGCGTGCCTTAGACCGCGACAGCCGTTCTAAGTCTATATGTATGTAGGCACTAGTGAAAATATCTGAGTCATTATGGCGAGAAAAATTGAACGCATGCGTTTTCCATACCGTCGTCGTCGAAATTTTGCTATTTCCTTTAAATCCATGTGCATAGCATTTCGAGAGCGCAATAAGAAAAGCACGTTGCCACGTTTAAGTTCATGGGCTAGTTTCAGGATTTCATCAGATTTTCTTTCGAGTAAATACCAATCTGGCCAAAAATCTTACATACTTGAAATTCGTCCAAAATTGCTTTTAGCACTGATTTAATAATAATAAATTCAAAAACTTCCAATGTACAATGTTGAACGTATTATTGTATTTTAATTTAACAAGGTTTTACCTTGCCGGCGGCGATAATTGCTCAAATGGGCTCTATTTCAATTTCTTATTTTTTAGTATTGCGCCTAACATCAATCGCTAGATTTGCAGAACGAATTCCCTTGTAGATGTATTGAGCATAGGTTCATTCCATGCAAGGACAATCGGCAATGCAGATTTTGCTAAAATAGCAGATCGATTTATTTAAAATAATACGCAGTAGGTAGTTAGAAGTAGTTGTCCTGATGAAAAGTGGGCTAGGAAGTCACCTCATGGCTATGGAGATATGAATTTTTAATTATAATAAGGACACCTACGACTGAAGATTTATATTAAAACTATAATTATATAAGAAAGAATGAAAAGTAATTGCAAGTAATTACTATGTAATTAATATGATTTAAAATGCTTTAATTTAAATAGTAACTACTTAATTGTTGAACATTTCATTTTTATTACTGATTCCATATCTTGGAACAGGCAAAATGACTATTTCAATATAATATTCACTTTATTTTATCAATCTTAATTTATATCTTTCAAAAAAACAAAAAAAAATTTATTGCTTTATTTCCGGAATGAATAACGAACATTAAATCTAACTATAATATTCGTAAGCCATCACGGCATTCGAGGAATAATTTACTCCTATTAATAGTGTGCGTGTGCGCGTCTCATTCGAAGGTCACACCAGTGTTTTGATTTTTCGACACGTGTTCATCACTTCTACGCGGCATTTAGCACACGCTAAGTAAATATTTCGGTTTTTTCTTCCACATTTAATGTTTCCAAATTTACTTTTCCACTTGGTTCTAGAAATATGCAAGGATATCATAGGAAACCTTATGGAAACTAAGTATATCCATTTTGGGGTATTGTAAAAGCTCCATGTGAGAAACACGTGTCCTAGAAGTCCGAGTGCGTATTTTAAATGTTTGTAAACATGGGTAAACTAATTATTAAAAAACAATATAAGAGAAGGCGTCTACCGTGGAATAATTTCGAAATTAGTTGGGCGTTAATTAACGACATAAAATTATGTACAAAACACTAATAACTGTGGTCTGAGGACTGTGGTCGATATATTTATTTACTCCTTTTTGTTTCATCACACTGATCAAATATAAGTTTTCATTTTTTGAAATATAAAATGTTGAATTGAGTAATATTAAATAAAAGGTAATACAAAAACTGCAAAAATAGTAAAATATCTTCTGCGATTGTAAATGATAATCAAGTTTAGAAAATGTGTTAGATAATTCAAAATTGAATGAATTAAGTACATAAATTTTTTCCCTTTAAAAAAAAAACAAATTTTTAGTCCTTGAATTTTGTAGAGTTTAATCTAAAACTTAACTAACAATAAAATTCTTATCAAAATCTGTTTAATAACTATTGTGTACAAAATTCTGTATAACTAAGAATGATCCTTTGTTTTATTGTTAACTTATAGAAAAAAATAATATTCTTCATATTGACGAATTAAAATGAGAATTAAATAAAGAATTAAATGATTAATATTGTAATCAAATACAGCTTTTAAAAGTATAGTATTACTGTCTAAACTCTAATTTAGAAATGATATATTAACAAATTATAAAAGATTGTATTTTGTGTGTGTAAATTTTAATTCAGTTCTGAATGATAAAATGGTAGGGCTTAAAATGGAACCATTAAATGCTCTCCAGGATTGGCCTGATATTCACATAAAAAAGTATTATATCTTTTAAAACCACAAAAAAAATCTGACGAAATAGACATTACGTCTTATTGGCTTAAATCTTACAAATACAGCCAAAATGCAAATTTAAAATCGTTGTGAAACCCCGAAAAAAGAAGATATCTGAGCAGTGTTTAGCAATAAAAACAGCCACAAGAATATAAGGCTTAAATTTTAATGTGTTTTTTTACAGCCGCTCATTACCAGCAATTACCAGCGGTGAGACCTAATTACACTGAAGGAGGTCTTCAATTTAAACAATAAAAAAAGGAGAGAAGCGTTACTTTGGATAGACTCCAAAACGAAGAAATAATGACTACCGATCAAAATTGATGAGATTTTTAGACAAGATTCCATAGCCGGGATGCGCCAGGTCAATGCGCTATTCGATTTTTCGAAACTGACCTCAATACGGCTCCATTCGTCGGATCGTCCGCTTTTAATTAGGATTGCAACGTAAATCAAAAGAAGATTAACCTAGTTGACATCGGTGCCAAAAATTCTAGGGTATATTGGTTTTAGAAAAATAAAAAGGACGATAAAAAAAACCGGTTGTCCCGAAAAATTGCGAGGACATGTGCCGCGTCGGATGTAACTAGGTTGCCTAGCTACAATTGATTTTCGTTTGTTGGACGCTATTCGAACCAAAAAAAAAAAAAAAACAAAATTGTTTCTTTCAATACTGAAAAACGAAATCCCAGAAATCCCAGAAATTGGGATTGAGATTTAGATTTTTTTTTTTTTGTTGCCCAGTATCATCGTCAACCCACGTCGTCGGTGGCTAGAATTTTCGGTCAGGCAACAGCGCAGATGGCGCTGCGAACACTGCCGCCGGTTCGGGACAATTCATATTTATAAAATCTACTTGGAGAAAGTAAACATGAGAAAATCTCACCCTCTCAATGCAGCATAGGCGTCGTGTAGCATAATAGTGGTGACAGCATTGGCACACTAAATGCTTTCTATGTAAGTCGTACTGTAGGGGATCCACACCACCGGGGCTGCCTATGGATTGCCGTTGTACTATGCTCGGTGTATGCCGGTGTACCGTCGAAAATCGCCCACCATTGTCCCCGTCTTTCAAAATTATCATCATCAGGGTGGTTTGAAAATGCATGCGCGCAATTTCTCCGTAGAGAAGAGAGAGATATTTGCTTTTTTCCATGGTACGATAGCATATTAAACCAAAAGGGAACAGAATAGTGCAAAACGTTTCAATACTATGCTGAGAATTTAATGTTTGCCTTTGCAATCGAAAAGGAGAGGATATGAGATTTTTCCCCAACATACAAAAATTTCCATAATGGCGTTGCTCTGCTGCTGCTGGTGCTGCTGGTTTAGCTATACAACACCAACACCGGGTTTGTTGTGTTTGGGGCTTAAATTTAAGGGGTTCCTTGTTACGTGAGCAGTTCTATTCAGGCAACGAATCTGGCGATATAGCATCCTTAAGGAGCTTGCACCATCGTACATATAGTGTCGGCGCAACATTATATTGTAATAATAAAAATAAGAACACTTATTTTGCCTAGTTGTGCCAAAATAAAGTATAAATTAATTGGAAATAAATTTGATATTATTCTAACAAAATCGGTACATTTTTTCCTTCGTGAAGAAATTTTTATTGTCACGAAAAATTATTTTCCATATTTTATTTTCGGGACTAAATAATAATTAATATAGAAGTGGTTAAGTGTTACTACTATAAAATTTTGGGACGAAAAAAAGGCTACTATTCAAAAATTCTAGTCTAATACAATAGTGCAGTGCATTATTAGTTTTGGGGACGGCCAGGGGAGGTGCTCTGGGAGGCACATCACCAGTACTACCCGCGAGTCACAAGAGCGCCCCCGTCTCCTCCACTACGGCCTACCCAATATTTGAAGAGATCTAACTATTATATGAGATTATGAGAATGGTGCATTGTTTTTATAAGTAGCCCCCGCATGAGTTAAGTGTAAAATAAAATTAATAAGGCAAAAAAAGATAAAATAATAATAAAAAAAAAAAATAATTAAGTGATCTGTGATTTTAAAATTAGAGTGTGCGATTTATCGACCCGTGCGTGTGCATATACCGAAGGTCAACAAGGATCCCAGCTATTTGTAAGTTTTCTAGCTTTTATCCCTATCGGGATGGAAAAGGCATCTTTTGTCTTTATTACATCGTTGTCGAGCCCAATTCGAAAGGACTTCATCTTCTGATTTATTAAAACCCACAGGTTTTAGGTGTGTAGTTGTGTGACCAGGAAAATATAAAAATATCCATTTCCAATGAGAGGTGTTATAGCCTATACATTGCCGGAACGGGAACCAGCCGGGAGACCAATTCCCGGCACAACGACGACGGGGACGGATATTGATTTATTTCTTTTTTTTTCCTTCATAGTTGCAAATTGTGCTCCTTTCCTTTTAAACCCTGCACTCATCCCACGTTCCAGGGGGCATCTAACTACACTTCTTTAATAAGGTAGGCAAACTAAGCTTTCGTCGGTACCTATCTATAACAGATTATATCTAAAATTCGAGTGAGCTTTAATCTATATTGAATCCACTTTCGCCGTCTGTAGGGTCTTCCATTATCTTATAATAATTGATTTTATCGCGTTCAACCACTTCTTCGTTCGCCGGTCAGTTTTTTTAACATAATTTCATAGTCAATAAGTCGCATACGTTAAATGTGTACCATAATTTTATTTTTATTTTTTGTCGTCTGGTCTGGTTAATAATTAGTTTCGCCGTTTGGTTGGTCGGCTTCTCTCATTCCCTGCAGAATATGGTGGCAACTGCAATATACCTAAATATCACATTAACGACATGGACTTCATCTGAAGGCCATTCATGAAAATCAAGTTATCTGAAAAAGCTCTGTCCAATTACAGATGAAGTAGTTCTCAAGCCCCTACAGAGGGTATTCTAGAAAGGAAAGCAGAAAAAAAAATCAAGCATATAAAAAGAATAAAAAAAAAAATAATATATTGCCTGTAAGAGCACATCCCTAATTGGACCTCGAAGAAAAGAAAAGAGGTGTGACTGAATTAAGCTGAAGATGAAAATAACCCCTAGAAAGCATGTAACTATGCAGTTTCACTGCAAAAATGAAAAAAATCTTGTTTCTAAGAAGAAAAAAAAATTAAATAAAAAAGGTATGGAAAATCAACGTGCATCATTACATGGGCGATTGAGGATGAAGTATGCTCGGATAAAGGAAAAAAAAATCCTGAAGGGATTTTACGGGTATCCCTGTTTTTTTTTTTTTCAAGCGTTCCTTGTCGAGCGTGAACAAAGTAATAATTGACTTTTTAATGATTAAAACGTAAATGAGGAACATTTTTGTTTGGCCGGGGAAGAGTGTGCACGTCTGACCACAAATCGATCTACATGAGGTTTAGGATGACACATTCGTTTAAATGGAGGAGGATGTTACACATTAAGGTGTCAATCCACTGACTTTAACATTACTCTATAATTTAAGCCATTAAAAAATTGTATTATTTTATTCTCCCATAAATTAACATCAAACTTATAGCCTTTAAGTTCGTTTATTTTTAATGCCTAGACTATATACAAGTTTTTACTATTACTATCTCAAAATTTACTTTTTCTTCAAACTAGAATCGTGTTTGTTTTTTTATACTTGTTCTTTTCCGAATGAGATATCAAAATGTGTTTTAATAATTTGTCTATTTAATTTGCATGAGGCTTTATATAATTCCCAATTATTTAAATCAGGAGTTTCTTGTTTTTAATATTGCATTTTTTTTTTTTTTAAATTACATTTTATTTAAAATTTTGAACATTTTGTGTAATGGTACGTAATATTTAATTTAGTTTTTTATGAACTACATCACTATTAAATTTTTTCGACATTTTTCAAAATTTTTCCATTTATTCTGTGTTACAAGAAAAAAAATAAATCTGCACAATTGTTTTTTGTTTGTTTTTAACGAAAAATTGTTTGTTACAACTAATATTTTTTTAAGTAGTAACTATATTAAAATTGTGAAATTTTGTTGAACACAATCAACACAAATTTAAAAGTAGAAAAGAAACTTTTAATCCACAAATTGTAAAAGTTTTGTTTTTAACAATTTTCAATTCATGTGTATGAAAACCAAAATTGTAAATAGAAAATTGGCATATATGTGTGATATTTCATAGATAATTTTGAACCTAAGCGTGTTACAGCAGAAAAAAATGTGCAAAATTTTATTTCGAAAAAATCATCTTTTTATTTATGCTGACATGATAGTTGCTATTATCTTATATGAATAAATGAAATAAACACTTTTTATATTAAATACTATTGTAAAAGCGTTTTTTTAGAATTCAGATTTTTTATAACTCACATACAAAATGTTTAATGCTTATTACTCTTACTTTGAAAAAATTCTCTTTTTTTTATTTTTAAAACAAAATACTACAATCATATTTTCATAATTTTACAAATTTACGAATATTACTGAAAAATTTTTGTGAAAGTGCGTCTTGAAATTAAGTTGGTTTCGAAAAATCAAGAGACACATTACTTTGTAAAAAATTAAATTAATATTAAAATATGAAATTCGAATAAACTGAGAATAAAAATGGAAATTGGTTTTCTTCTTCACGGAGAAAGTATACCATAAGAAATCGTGCGTAAAAATTTTATGAGCACTTACAAAATTTTTATAGCCACACGTTACGTTGCATTTTAAAAGAATTTCAACAGATTTGAAAATTACAAATTTAAGAAATATCGTTCGTCATACAAGTAGTATTAAGTTTGCCTAATAAGTTTATTTTACCGCAACAAAAATAAAATCGAATTTCATTGAACATTCAACGAAATGTATAAGAGTTCATTGGGTTTCATGGCTGAACTCCCGGGACCTGGCATTGACTATTTCGTTGTTATGTTACGTTATGCAAAGCACACATGTGTTCATACAGCCGTAAAAATTTCGAATGCCCCCATGGCACGTCAGAAGAAAACTGAAAACGTGCTTCATCAAAATCCCGGTGGAGTTATTCCCCCTTTTGCCGCAGTTATAGTTGTGCATATAACCGAGACACCCTGTCACCGTATGGGATATAATACCTGAAAACAGGAACATGAATAGTACACTGAATCTAGTAAATGCTGCGCGATTTAGACAGATTAAATCCTTAAGGCGAAAAACGCAATAGAAATGCATTCAGGGCCAATGAAAATCAAGGCCCGGTAGCTCTCTCCATCGGATGCCCATATTGCAGGAGTTATGGACCAATAAATAACGAAGGTCAGTGATAAATGACTCGGTCTATTGTTCCGCAGAAGGGATTTCATTATAAATAAATGCTTCACCAGCTAAAGTGCTATGGGTTGGATTCGTGTAAAAGAAATTCTAAAGATCCCCCTGCACTCACTGGAAGTCTTTTCAGTCCTCCTATTTTATTATATTTTGTGTTTTCCTTTGCGGTCACAATTAAATTGGTTTCTCCATTTAGTCAAAGAATACTCTAAATATTGCTACTCGTTTCGTGAATCAAAAATATTTTTTGAAATTTTACCTTTTCTGTTTCAATGAAAAATATTTTAATTAAAATTTTAATATACAGGTAAATCGTATTGTGAAAATGGTTGACGAATGTGCACTGGTATGGATCAGAACGTGGAAAATTATTTTCAAATTTATTATATCTCGTTATGTCCTTTGTTAAATTTGTTCAAATTAACATTAATGGGGGCTTTTTATTGAAATTGAAAACGAAATCAAAATACGTACCTGCATAGTAATTGTTAATTAAACGAATTTCCCTCGTTCGTTGAATAAATTAAAACCTAGAAATTGTGGAAATTTTGCTATTTATAAGACTTCATTAAATTAAAAATCTACGGAAATATTGTGTACAGTACATGAGCTCTGAAGTATCTCATAATAACACCTGTTATTTTGTTCATTTTTTCCTCTTAAGAGAAGCAAACAGTAGAATATATTTAATTTATTTTAATTTAACTTCAACACTTCAAGTTTTTTAATGTTCAATATTCCTATAGAAGGAAACAAAATTGTTGTTAAGTGTTTTAACCTAATTCCATACATTTTCATATTTTAGTTCTCAAATCTCACATCTAGTTTTATTTTCATAATACCTAATTTATTAATTTATGTCGTGTTATATAATTTGTATAACTCTTAATTAATAAGAGTATAGAATACATTTTATATGTACCTATATAAAAATCAAATTTCTCAGTATCATCTCACATTCGATGTCAATCAAAATTCAAATTCATACTTAAGTCCTTCACACGTTTCTGCTACATAATTTGTAATCTAATTTAATTTATTGTTGGCATTTTATCAAAATGAAGCTTGATATATACGGGAAAAAAAATACAACATAATAAATTAACCTTTAAATATTAAACATGAAAATAGGACCGAAAACTGAAAAATAAAATTAGACTGGAAATTGTGGGATTTTTGCTTTTTAATAATAAAAGAGAGGACTTTTACTGACTTAAATATTCTGGTGAATTTTAGCAAAGCGTAGCATACGTGGCACGCTACTAAATAAAAACAATGACATGTGAAATTGCGAGTCTATTTTTTAACATGAATTTTTAGGGGAGGATTGTTTTGTCATGGACGCCACGTTTGTTAAATCACAATATCTGAAATATTTAAATTAAATATGTGAAATTTTTTGTAATTCTTAATTAAATAATGATACGTAGTACATTAATACAAAAAGCAATATGAGAAATAAATCGATTAGTATTAGATGATATTTTTGTAAATTTGCAAAAGAAAACACAAGATCTCAGTTTTTTAAGCCCACTTTTTTATTCAATTCGGAGGACTATAAAACTAAAAGCAAATATAACAGCATCTATGATTTATTTATTCAATTAATTAGAAAAAAAAAACAATAGTGAATATACGAAGAATTTTCTAAAACAAAAAATAAACAATAATTTTTTTTAAATATTTTAATTCCCGTTGTAATTAAAATTAAGTTACTTCGTAGCAGGTTTCGTAAACTTTAGAATTATTTTAAACGTTTGTTTTTTATTTACCCATTTTTCTTCAATAGTCTTCTATGTTTTTTTCTAATATTCTAGAAGTTGTAACCTTAAATCCCACCTTAGCCTTTGCCTTAGTCCCCCTTTAATATCAGTATTAAACTTCTGCAAAGTACTGTCCAAAAGTAAAAAATAATAATACACGTACATGAGTTCAGTGCTTTTATACATATTATGAATGATTTTCTAAAAATTCTCTCGTGCTGTCGATCACGTTGTTGCCTGTGGTGTCTTTCCGCTTTAACTAGAATTAGAATTTTTAACAATTCTTTTTTTATACTTTTAACCTCTGCCCTTTTCTTTTCCAATATTAAACGAACCCAAAAGGAATATGAAAATTTAAAATGAAAACGTGCAACTTGTCTTATAAATGTGATATATAAAAGTGATATATTTTCTTCAGTATGTATTCTAAAAAAAATAAAAAGGAAAAACCAGCCGACAATATCTCAATGTTTCAAAGGTTGATAATTTATCATTTCATATAATTTCAAAGAGAATTTTCTTTACCGTCTGTATGCCCATCTCGTTCAATTTTGTCTATCTTACAGAAATGGAAATCATCTCTGAGGGGAGGCATTTCCGTTTGCTACCAGAAAATGAGCTTCCTAAACTTTTGGACTACTTGGAACAATTTCTACCGGAGTCATTAAAGGTAATTTATTTTCGATATTGAAAATATTGATATAGATATGTATTTAAGTAAAACACTGTATAAGGTAATTAAGTTTCTAATGGGAATACCTAAATGGATAGATATGTACGTGTACTTGAATGCATTGTACGTCTTTTGTTTTTAACTCAAATCTATTCGAAAGCACAATGAAAGGTAAAGCCATAGAACGATGTGCTATAGAGTTACCTTCGTATATCATAGAAATGACTTTATTATATTCGATAGCACAAATCAAATCAGAATTGATTGATCAAACAATTTTTCAACGACGCCGGAAAGTCACCACACATCGAAAAGACAATACGTCTGCCGTCATAACGTTTCACAATAAAAAAAAATGTTTTATATTTAGTTTTAGCATTGCTACTCTTGACTGTAATGAACAATTTAATTTTCACCTGTCTATAGGTAGGTAGATACAAAGGTACGAAAGTATGAAGGTGCTGTAATTGTTATACAAGGGGTAAACTTGCCACCGCCACCCTTTTGAAGGGAAAAACCTAGAGCTCCGAATTTCATGCTATATTTAGAAAAAGTAGTGGCGCATTTCGTGACACTAGCACCATGGTATAAATGTTAATGTCACCTCACCTTAAGGGTGTTCAATATTCGTGTGTAGTACCGCAGTAAGCCAAGGTTGTACTTTATTACACTACAAGTGCATATCATATATAAATTTACGGCACCTAATCCTCTGTCTTAAAATTCAGGTAATTATTTAAATTACTTAAAGAAAGTACATGTTGTATATATATATATATTTTTTTTTTTGTATATTCAAATGTTAAACCGAAAAGGTAAAGTTTATATCGATTTTATATCGCCTCTTTGAAAAGTACCTCTGCAAACTGGGTACTAGTCAATCGTGCCGGGAGGGCGAAAGTGAACAAGCCGATTATGGGGAAAGTGCGCGGAAGTGACTTTCTTCCGTTTTTCAATTGTTTACCATAAATGCCTTCCTGTGTTATTTTTGTGCAGCTCTTTTCATGAAAACTCAGTTTGTCTGAAAATTATAGTCGAGCACTGTCATGTCAACTTGATTGAAATGTTTTTTTTAAAGGCGACATCCTTTTTTCGTTATTAATTTCTTTTTTTGTGTATTGTAAAATCATGTAAGCCCATTAAATAAAATTCTTTTAATGTGACATTTTATATTTATTGATGATGACTGTAGATAAATGAAAGAAATATAAAGATTTGTCCATGTAGAATTAATTTGTTATTTTTATTAAAAAGAAAACAAAATTTTAATATTCATGTTTTAATACTTGTTTTTAACATTTGCTTAAGTATTGCAAAATCCAGCGTAAAATCTCCCTAGGAAAATTCTCTATTGAAAAAGAATAGTTTCAAGATAAGTTCAGAATTTTGTCATCATAGTTTTAATATTGCTTAAAAAAATATAGTTTTAATATAATCCCATAAATGATTAACTCGAAATAATTTATAATATAAAATTACTTGTTTTGAACATGTTTTTCTTATAAAATTTCAAATTTCGAATACATTTTTAATCGCTTATTTTCGATAGTTCAAGTGCTTTTCTAAAATAACAACAAAGTAAAATTATTATATAATATAATATGTAATATTACTTATTACTAATTACTTTTAAAATCACTTATTCTTGCAACGGAAAGGAGGAAAACGATCAGAATTTTATAAAAATCCTATGTTTTTACTATTTTCTCTTCTTTTCTAATTCCCCAGATTAAATAATTAACTATCTTATACTTTCTGTACTTATCTACTTTATCTATCACAAATTATTTTAAAATGATCGAAAATATCGAAAATCGGATTTTATTCTAAGTTCTTAATGCTTTTTATTATAACAAAAAATTAAATATAGTACGTATTAATAATAATAAAAAATGAAAACGACTTAGAATATAAAATTAGTTAAAGACAAATTCGCTTTTATATGGCTATAATAATAATTAAATCCCTCTTTCCGATACCCTGGACTATGATTCATACCAGATGCGTGTTAAGATTGTTTTTTATTTGTTGACACGTGACACGATATCACCTTCGTGTTTAAAATACTACAAGGATCATCTAAAGAACCATAACATTATGAATAATGCGCATGCACACCGCAAACTCCTTAATTAAAGCCACTTAAAAGTAGAGTAATTCCCAAAATCCCTGCTCTAACCATTGAATTAACTGACTCGTTGTCATGATGAAAGTTTAAATATTTATCTTAAAGTTTTCAAACTCCTCTTCTCTACAGAAATGCAAAACCGTGTCAATGCCTTAAGGTTTATCGTGGTTTTCGTTTTCATTCTTGAAAAGTATCGTGCCTTCAAGTGTCGCATTACCTCTGTACTAAAATATTCGCTTTTGGTATATATTTACAATTACCTGAATGAGATTTTTTAACAATGCTAATCATATCCAAATTGCTCTGATTGTAAAATTGGAATGCTATAAAAAGACACAAAAGATATTTAACATCTTAAAGAAAAACTGCTGCTTAAGGAAATTTCAACAAATTGTAAGAATAAGGGGAAAAAGGAAGAAAGTAATTTGGGCACCGATGTACATTTCTAAGGGTGCTTAAATGCTCATACAGGCAAGTTATAAGAAAAGGAAAATATTTTAAAAAGCAATAATCTTCGCCAAATGAGACTAAATTATGCATGGTGTTTCCTTTAGAGGATAAGACCGTCATAATCCCCTATGATTATGAAACAAATATAAAATTGAGACCCTTGTAAGTCTATTTTGATACACTTTATTATTTGAAAGGATTACACGAAATTTACTTTTAGAACTTTTTAAAATCTTCTGAATTAGAAATAAATTTATATTTAAGAAAAAGAATGAAACATAGAAATAATACTTTAGATTTTTTTTCATTGCATCTATTTATTTTACTAAATTAAATTTGAGTTTCCAATTAAATATTATACTGACACAAATTTATATATTACATTTCATTTTGCAGTTTCATCAGACAGTGAAAACGTACCTGAATGATAAAATTTGGCAATTTTATTTTTATGTTTCAAAAAATTACCCCGAGGATCCGATAGTGCTGCATTTTCCAGGATGTACTTACACGGTGAGAAAAAACTTAATGTTTTTTTTTTCATCGAATTTATTATTACTTTTCTTTTTAAATTGTTATAGCCCAACAAAAATATGTACGAAAGTTTCGGGATATTCTGTCCGACAAGTCGGATAGAATTGGTAGACATTATGGAAACCGAGGATATATTGATAAATTGGAAAAAACCTCTGTACCTGAATTTTACGCACAAAGCGATTATGGATCGCTTGAACTCATTCTATTCAGTACGAGGTGTAATGCAGCGCTTAGAGGGTGATATATACATTTATAAAAAATTACACAACGAACTGGAGCTAGAGCCGTAAGTGTCGTTTAAATAATTGACTGTAGCAGTATCTGACCGAGCTGTGCATAAATTATAATTTTGTTTTAAATTTAATTTATGGTTCATTTGTTTCTTCTAACTTTACTTAGAAAATTATAAAACTAAATAAACTAAGTGACTTTGAAAGAATTTATTTTAAAAAGAAATTAAAAGTAAAACATCAGGAAAATGACGACCATTTTGATAAAAAACAAAATGAATTTTATTCCTTTAAATATCTTACCGTTTTGATATTTATATTTATATTTATTAATCCATTAAAAACAGCACACAAAAATATCAGATAGAAAAAAGAGAAGCCAAAAGTGTTTCTTTTTAAGAAAATGGAAGACATTATAAGTTGTTCGACTGTAACTTGAATATTCAAAGGTTCGCAAGATTCGAATTTTCGACCCCAAAAAATCATAGGCTATAAATGAAATTTTTTATGTTCTTTCTTCGACGCCAAATGAAAATGGACACAGAGAGCTCCTCGGAACCCTTTTTTGGCGCAAGCAATTTTAACGTTTAGAATTGCATTTGAAACATGTGGAAAGTACAAATTTTACCCAATTTTTCAACAATTATAATTTTCTAGCATTAACTAAAATTCCCTTGAAACAAATTTTTAAAAAAAATTAAAGTACTAAAAAAAATTATTTGGAAAACGTAGTGCCTCCCTAAATAGAAAGAATCGTTTTCGGGATTTCTTACCACGCATAAATTTTATTCAAAAAATAATTTCAAAAAATGATGGTAGTTAACCACTTCACCTACTAAATTCAAGCTAAAGATGTTATTTTCTTCTAATTTCTTTTTAATTCCCCTTTTAAATTATACGTTCAAGATCACTGAAATTTTTAATTTAATATTAGTTTTTTTGCTTTGATCAGGAATTTTCGGCATTTTTTACTTTATATTATTAAAACAATTTCTATTACAGTTTACCATCCGATGAAGTCGAAATGCGTCCACTGAATGTTGAAAATGTGAAAGCCATACACGATCTTTATCCGGCCAGTGAAATTGAAAGCATTAAGGTCTTTGAAAAATTAGTACAAGTTCTTCCAGGTGTGGGAATATTTGCGAAAAAGACGAATGAATTATGCGCGTGGATGGTACATTCCTATTATGGGGCTATGTTTTCTATGCAAACTAAGCCGCAACACAGGAGGAAGGGGTAGGTTATGTAAGAAAGAAGATCGTTTTTAAATCACCAAAACAAAAATGTTTCTACTTGAAGGAATATTCTTCTTTAATATAACTTTCATATTTCTTTTTTTCAGCTATGGTATTCATTTGGCAAAAGTCTTAACACAAAAAGTCATTGAACGGGGCTATCTTCCATTCGTTGTGATTCGTCCAGAAAACGATGCGTCTCGAAATTTGTACACGAAATTGGGTTTTGAAAAGGTCTATGAAACAGTTCGTGCCACATTCCAGCCGAATGAGGAGAATGGACAAGCCGATGGGCAACATGATGAAGGTATCGAGGACATGCTCGCTGAGAAGTGTGAAATTACTAATGGAAAAGCTACGGAGGATTCCAAGGATGAAGGGATTGATGAAAATTGCAAAGATGAACAAAACGCCTAGAAAGCGCACTTGCTATTATCAAAAAACTGGGGCTTTGAGCAAGCTTCTTCAATAATCTTTACTACTCCTCTTGTGACCTTCCACACTTCTAGACATAAATTGCTTCATTAAAAGAGCACAAAGATTTCAGCGCGAATAGGATCAAAATTTTTTAAAGTATTTAAACAACC
The DNA here is from genome assembly GCA_001932985.1 of Proctacanthus coquilletti. Classification (NCBI taxonomy): domain Eukaryota; kingdom Metazoa; phylum Arthropoda; class Insecta; order Diptera; family Asilidae; genus Proctacanthus; species Proctacanthus coquilletti. The sequence goes on along the minus strand of MNCL01000099.1, from coordinate 196,178 downwards.
AACAAATAAAAAAAATAAAAAAAAACAAAGAGCAAGACAACAAAAACTACAAAAAAATATATATATAAAATCTTTTTTAAATTCCGCTTCCGTTTTTGTAAGTACCGGTACCAAAATTCTTCGGTCCGGTACCCCAAATGTTTATCTATTATTTTGATGTTACCGTTTAATTGTCGTAAAGTAACGTTACTATAAAAAAACACAGTAAGATTTAAATGATAAAAAAAAGCAATTGTAACAACAAAACCGCTTCTTTGTTTATATAGTCCCCGATTAGTTGCTACTCGACTAAGAATAATAAAAAGCTATACAGAGAACATTCCTTAAGAAAAAAAAAAGAGTTATATACCGTGATGGAACGAAAATGCCTGTTACTTAAAACTGTGAACATTGAAAAGGCCGATAGCGGTACATTCAGGTGCAGAAAACGTGCACGCGATTGTAACCGTATTCCGACGATGATGATAAGGTCCAAAAATCGTGATTGATGACGATAATACTTTTGTAGTGTGTACGTTAATGGGAATAAATGCAGGTACGATATCACTCTTTATTTATTTTTTATCAAAATGCTTTCATTTTTAATTCAGTCTAGTTATTAGCTAGAATGGAAACAAATTTTCAAATTTAATAAAAGTAGTTTTCCTGATGAATTTTATTTTGTTTCATTTTTTATCCATCTTTAACCCGTACACACAGGATTTGCAGCGTCCAGGTAGAGGCTTCTCCATGATGAAGTAATAACCAGATGGACTAAGTCGCCTGGATTATCCCTATAAATTTGCGAGATTTTGCTTTACATTCTACAAGATAGGAAATTCTTCATCTAGAGAGGCCTCCTTTTCCTCTATGGACAAAGTTTTTTCTATGCCCCAACAGCCTCCACCTGAGCATTAGAGTACCCTTTGTATACTTCACTTGCCTATTTTGAAAAATTCTACGGATTTTCGTAATAAATTTCCTTGCAGGCTGTTACCATACGAGGAAACCTTAACCACCCTCTCGTATCCCATATAAAACTGACCAAGCAGCGAGTCTTCCTCCCAAATATCACATCAACATGATACCTACCTTGGTTCACTCTGTAGTTAATAAAATATATAATGGTGAATACGTGGTCAAAGTGCATCAAGTATTCCTCACGTAATCCCAATTGCACTTTTATGTAATTACTTCAAAAATTAAAATCAGCGTACTGGAAATATGGACCTCGAAATCGAAATTAAGAAATAAATCGAGGACAGAATTAGATCTTTCTAATTTGGTATATAATTTGTTTCTCTTTACAGACATATAAAACAATCCAAAAGCTGAACTATATAATCTTTTAGCTTTTACAATATTACAATCAAAAAGGAAAAATAGACACAAATTTTCCTAAGTAATTCCCCATTAGAACCATCAACCGTTAAATAGATGAATCTCCAGCTCCAGTAGAGGTATTATCTTTCTCAACAGCTTTCAGCCTCTGACGAAACCTGTCGGCTATAAATTGCCAGTACTTGCGCCGAATGATATCATGCTCTTCACTCATTTGCTTGCACAGATCAAATAATTTCTGCGATAAGGCCGCTCGGTTTCCTTCTATCGGACGCAAACACTTCTCTTCATATAAATCAATCAGAAATGCTAGCAGATAGGGAGATCGTACTCCATTGCTGTACAGTTCTTCAGCGAATCCCACTACCTGCAGAAAACCAAATATTTGTATATAGTCATTTGATTAAAATATTTACAGTTTATCTTACTTCAGGATAATTATCCAAACCACCGCCACCCTTCTTAAGTAATCCCCGCAGGAAATTCCATGCACTTTCGTTATTCTTGACTATACCAATACGATTCATTGTGTACAGCAGTTCCCTCCTAATCACTTCTGGAGTGAATCCCAGCTGGGTAAGGAGGAAGAACCTCTGATTCCATGCAGAGTTGTTCCTTATGTCCTCCTTAATCAACTTGTCGATGTAATTCAGCTCATCGTCATACAAACTGCTAAGTAAGTTAGTTAACTAATTAGCTCCTTCAGATTAGGTGGAAGACCTTACTTGAATGCTTTAATAGCCCACTGTCGATGCTGCCAGGCGTGGTAATTTTTGGCATCCATAGCTAATATGCTTTCAGTTAATTCTAGCTCCCTTGAAGCATCATTTAACCACTCTACAATAACCCTTCTGTGGTGCCAGACTTGATAGTTCTTCGGATAGTCCCTTATCACATCGTCTACATAGTCCAGCTCATCTTGCAGATTACAGTTTAGAGCCTTCAATATATCCCTCCTAGACAGCGTTTAAAATAATTTCACGTTAATTATCCGTGATTTATTGCATAAATCTCTACCGATATTGCCACACGGTGTAATTGGCAGCGTTCAGCTTGAGAGCATCTTTAGTCAGATCCAGTGCCCTTGGAGATTTCTCATTGGAAGCAAGAATTGCCCGAAAGTAATCGTAGACTTCTTTGACTGCAAGTAAAACTAGTTAACCTTCAACAGCTCTAAAAAAAGGAAAAAGAACAAAAAACAAAACAGAGAAAAGGCAACTTACACCGATCGCTGTACGCAATTACGACCACGGGATTTTCCCCGTCGTCCTGTTCTACCGGCGTTACATCAGCCCACTCCTTTCTTCTGCTGTACGGTGTCCAGTCTGCTGCGAAATCCTCCTCCGAGCTATCGTCACTCATTTTGCACTGCGGAATGACTTTCGGAAGGTCTACTAGATGTAGGAATTCAGTAAAATCATTAATCGTATGAAACTGAGCGGGTTTTGTAGACTGACAGCGGCTACTGACACACGGCAAGGCGCGTTCTACTTTAAACTGCGAACGCTGTAGATGATGTCAAAGAGCTCTTTGACATCATTGACGTGACGTCAGTATGCCCCGCGGTAGAATAAATACTTCGTAGATATTCGCTGTGATCATTTGTAGAATTAATGTGCTGTCGAAACCGTTAACAATTTCCAAACCACTGCGGTCATTTTGTAGAACGTGGAACGTGTTCAAAGAAATTCATGTGAATTATCTTACCACCATTTTCAATTTTCAAAAGTATTTTATTTTATGCTTATGCTTATGCTTATATGACAAAATTTCATTGGTTATCTTAAATATTATTTTTCTTAGTAAGCATATGATACTTAAAATATTTTAATTATGCCTTTAGTCCACCATAATCATTTAAATAAAATCAGCATACAAAATTTGTACGAGTAGTAAACATTTAAATTTAAAATACTATTTAATTTTAATACAATCATTGTTGTGTATTTGTTGTTATTAATGCTAAAATATTAGCATTATGTTTTCCAAAATATAATACACATAATATGCTATACACAAATTTGTAATAAATTATTGCCTACATTAAAATACTTTGATTATTTTGAAATAGGAAGTATATAACATTTAGCTCAATTTAAATAATTCATAGAAGAATGCTTAAAATTAAAAATTATAATATTTTAAGCTATAAAAATTTACTATATATACAAAAAATCCTTGTAGTTGTTAAAAGCTAGCAACAATAGGATTTCCATAAGTTTCAGGTAAAAAATTTTTTAAAAAGTATATCTTTAGTAGCAGCTGAGCTCTAACATTCCGGACAAAATAGTAACACTATTCTGACCATAGAGGCTCGAGTAAAAAATGACTGAATTTTAACCTAGCCCTGATTCTCTTAAAGATTAATATAGTGCATGCTCTGAGATGTTCACTTAAAATCCTACGAGATAAAGAAATTGTTAAGCATTTCGTGGGCAACAGTAAATGGCCGCAGCACTAATGGTTATTTGGTCAAACGGTCAAGCCGTGGACTTAACCTCCTACATGATCAAATCTTTTAATGTTATGATAAGGCTAACATAATAATAAAGTAACAGCAAAAACAAAGCTAAATCGAAGAATTTATTTTGAACTCTTCAAATAATCATAAAATAATTATTTACCTTAAATAAATAGACATCGAAGAAACTAAGCCATCCAATGGATGTCGATGTCCATCCATACAAATACGTTTACGTTGAAAACTATTTTCTTGGACATGAAGAATTTATTTCCGTCGTTAATAAAAGTGCACAAATAGTGCTAGATGGTTTCACGCGTCCTTATTATATCACGAAACGACACCGTCCACCCAATTTCATTGAATCAATTGTCCGTATCAAAACAAATATCATAGGACTGCGACCACAGTCCGAAGTGGTGTCCTTGGGTGGCTCCTACGACTTGTTAACTAACTACTCGTAAATTTACCAAAAATCAATGAGCACGGTTACGTTTCAAACGCTTTGCCACATGTGAGAAATTACAGCAATTTGTTGACGCATATAGAATTAGGGCTGAATAATTCCTCATCAGTAATGTCCTGGGCGGACATCGCCAAGGATACCCGTAGGAAGCAACAAACATTCGATTACCCTTGATTTCTAGATTTACCCACATTTGACCAGTCGACGAGAGAACGCGAATCGTACAACTCAAAAAATTGAAAAAATGCCCGCAGTACGTTGGCTTGTAGTGTACACCTTTTAAATTATTCTACTTAAAATGTTCCTAAGCCGTGCTAACTTTATACAATATTTTTTAAATATCATTTTACTACCGTCTCTAGTAACCGCACAAACGACGCAAAACATCAACGTGTGTAAGAGATGGAAATTTCTTAACAAGATCTGCAATGATCTCAATTTTTTATCCTACTAGTGTTCGTGAATGAAGTGGATAACGATCAGGCAGCAAAAGCCCTGGATGTTGCTGTAACGTTCTTAAGCAAAAATCCCTCCTATGGTATATCTGTACAATTTTCAACAGTAGAAGGAAATCGTACTGAATCAAAAGGATTATTAGAATCAGGTACTTACTCGCAAGTGATATACAAAAAATTCAAAAGCAAATAAAATTGAAAAAGCACAGACTTCTAAAGAAATTTAAAAGTGTAACGATATTTTTGTAGGAGTTGTATGGACTAAATTTAAAAGTAATAAATAAAAAAAGAAAACTTGGTTAGTTAATTTATCACACAAATGAAAATTTCTAACAAAACATTTTTCTACAAATACTTCACATTTCATTTCTCTTTGCATTTTCTTTTCTATCTTACTCTGAACAAGTTATTTAAAAAGTGACATGATTTACAAAGTACAATTTCTTACGTTGAAAAAAACGCTTTCGATAAATATTCCGTTTTGAAAAGATTGATAGATTGTTTTTTAGTGTTTTTAAATTCAAATTAGTAGATTTAAAAGAAAATTTTGAGAAAATGTTTTGCTTTTTTTTGAAATGTGAGTTTAAGTAGGTGTGCAAGTAGAGGCTCTTAAGTTGGTTGCGTTTAAAGACATACTTGAACGCTTCCAATCGGCCGCAACATTTACGCCATTGCATTATATTCTGTTTTCAAATGAAAAAAAATGCTGCTCATGCTATGAAATTGATTAATTCGACTTTGGGTGAACAGTGTGTGAGTCATTCAACAGTAGAAAAGTGGTTTGCAAGATTTCGTGATGGAAATTTTAGTCTTGAGGACGATCCACGCCCAGGTGCAGTAAAAAAATTTGAAGGCGAAGAACTTCAAGCTTTATTGGATGAAGATCCACGTCAAACTCAAGAAGAGCTCGCAGAACAGTTAGGAGTTACTCACCAAGCAATATCACTTCGATTGCATGCAATGGGAAAGATACAGAAGGAAGGAAAGTGGGTTCCTCATAAACTGACGGAAGGAAACAAAAACCGAAGAGTTGACATCTGCATAAATTTGCTTTCTCAGAACAAAAAAAAAAAGAATTTTTTGCACAAAATCGTTACGGGTGATGAAAAGTGGATTTTGTACGACTATCCTAAACGCAGGAAAGTATGGGTTAATCCAGGCCAGCCATCGACATCAGTTGCCAAGAAGGCGTTACTGTGTGTCTGGTGGAATTGGGAAGGAGTCATTTACTACGAGCTTCTGGAACCTGGTCAAACTGTTACAAGTGAACGTTACCAGGCCCATGATCGAATTAAGTGATGCTCTGGAGGAAAAAAGGCCATTTACAGGCCAAGGAAGACGGAAAGTGATATTGCTGCATGATAACGCTCGTGCACATACAACAAAACCAACCCAGGAACTCATGTTCTCCTTAGGCTGGGAAGTTCTCCAATATGCGACGAACTCTCCAGACTTGGCTCCTTTTCATTACCATGTCGATGTCGTCAGATTTTAAAGGCCAGACGTTCACGACAGTTGAAGATGTGCGAAAATGGCTCGATGATTATTTTGCTTCGAAACCACCAAGTTTCTATCGCCAGGGCATTCATCGTCTGCCCGATAAATGGCAAAAGACCATAAATAGTAATGGCGAATATTTCGATTAATAATTTTGTCAACAAGTATCTTTTTAATAAAGGTAAAATTGACCAAAAAAGCCGAGTTTCTACTTGCACACCTATATTTTGGAAAATTTGAAATTACACACGTTTATTCATTTTCCGTACTTGTTAACCTATTTTTTCACTAAGACCCTATATAACTGGATATTTTTCTCTACAAAATTTATAAATAATATCAAAACTTTCTTTTAGTTCTTTTGATAGTAAAATGTGTCCCAATTTAAAAATTAACTAAGAGTTTCTGTCACATTTATTTATTATAATAGTTTTATTATTTTTCTATTTTATTTCAAGTTCTCTTTCTTTTCCTTAAGTACACGCTAGGTATATCAATTTTTTTTTTAAATCTCAATATAAAACTACACTTATATAATATATAAAATGTATTAGAATTAAAGAATTAATTTTTGTTCACGTGTTTATTAAAATACAATTAGGAGTGTATGCATTGGATATTTTAGCATATATATTACTTCGTACCTAAAAATTAATCTAGAGCAATTTTCTTTAAAATTTTCTGGTTCATGAAGTGTGTACCCAATATGCAAAGGACATTGCTAACAACCAGCCACCTCATTTGGTCTTCGATACTACCAAAACTGGAGTATCGTCCGAGACAGTGAAGTCCTTCACATCAGCCCTTGGATTGCCCACAGTTAGTGCTTCTTTCGGCCAGGATGGGGATTTACGACAATGGAGGGATATAACCGAATTGCAAAAGAATTTTTTACTTCAGGTAAACAATATATAACAGAGAACCTGCATCCCATACATCTCATATATAAAATAATTTATATTTCCCCAGCAGAAAGGTTTCCGGTATTTCATAGAAATCCTAATATTTAATTTACGTAATAATTATTTAGATTTGAAGGAATGAAAGAACACATTTTCCAAAAGTCCTTAATTGTTCGACTTATTCTGCTTTTATAATTCAAATATTGTTATAACTATGTTTAATTTTTATCGACTATTTAAACTAAACCTTCTCAATGCAGTATTTAATCGATTTTTGTGATTTTGACTACTATAATTATTTCTATTAAGACACTCCTCATATTTTAGATAATGCCACCAGTGGATATCATTCCAGAAGTAATTCGAAGTATTGTCGAGTACATGAACATCACAAATGCTGCCATTCTATACGATGAAACTTTTGGTAAATAAATTTAAAAACAGCAGAAAAAATTCGTGAAACCTAAACTAAGTTCGTTTTAAGTAATGGACCACAAATATAAGTCCCTTCTTCAAAATATACCCACAAGGCACGTAATCACAGCCATTGGAAAGGAGGAAGAACGCGACGCTCAAATTGAAAAGCTAAGAAATTTGGATATCAATAATTTTTTCATTTTGGGAAATTTGCAATCCATTAAAATTGTGTTAGGTAAACTTGTAGACAAATTTAAAAGTAGGATATTATAACTTTTTATTGCTACCCAACATAGAGGCTGCAAAACCAGAATATTTTAAACGGAATTTCGCCTGGCATGCTATTACTCAATATAAAGCTGACGATGTATCTTGCAATTGTGATAATGCGACTATAATGTACCTACGGCCAATAAGCAATCCGTCAAGTAGAGATCGACTGGGTCTACTGAGAAATACCTACAATTTAAAGGAGGAACCAGAAATCCTGTCAGCATTTTACTTCGATTTAGCTATGAGGACGTTTTTAGCAGTTAAGTAAGTTTATATTTAAGATCTTATTAAGCCAGCTTATTTGCTCCTAACATTTTATATAGTATAATTTCACAACAACCCTTTTTCAGAGAAATGCTCCAAGTAGGTGCTTGGCCAAAATCAATGAAATATTTAACCTGTGACGAATATGATGGCACAAATACGCCAGAACGTTCTATAGACCTAAAATCGTACTTTAATGCGGTTTGAAACTTTATACTATTTCCCTTAATCCAACAATTGAATACGCCCTATGCTCTACAGGTTACAGAACCAACGTCTTATGGATCATTCCATCTTGTGAGAGATCACAATTCTAGTTTCAATGGCTACAGCTATATGAAGTTCGACATGGACATAAGTGTTGTATCGATCCGTGGTGGAACATCGGTTAACACAAAGACCATTGGACAATGGTCTGCAGGTCTCAATTCACCTCTGCAAGTGAAGGACATCAAGGAAATGCGTAACTTGACCGCGGCAACAGTCTACCGGGTCTACACAGTCGTTGTAAGTATTGCACAGCGTATGAACTCCACGGTTCTAACCAGTAATTAGCAAGCACCGTTCATAATAAGAGACGCCACCGCACCAAAAGGCTACAAAGGATACTGTATTGACCTTATAGACGAGATATCAAAACTAGTAGAATTTGATTACGAAATAAAGGAAGTCGAGGATGGAAAGTTTGGCAATATGGATGAGAATGGCGAATGGAATGGAATTGTAAGGAAATTGATGGACAAGCAGGCTGATATTGGGCTCGGATCAATGTCTGTAATGGCCGAAAGAGAGATTGTCATTGACTTTACGGTACCCTACTATGATTTGGTCGGTATAACCATCATGATGCTGAGGCCAACTGCTCCAAGTTCCTTGTTTAAATTCCTGACGGTACTTGAAACGAACGTTTGGTTGTGTATTTTAGCAGCGTACTTTTTTACAAGTTTTCTTATGTGGATCTTCGATCGGTGGAGCCCCTACAGCTATCAGAATAATAGGGAGCGATATAAAGATGATGATGAAAAAAGGGAATTCAATCTGAAGGAGTGTCTATGGTTCTGTATGACTTCACTTACTCCACAGGGAGGTGGTGAAGCACCAAAGAATCTTTCTGGAAGACTTGTCGCAGCTACTTGGTGGCTTTTCGGGTAAGATTTAATAAAAACAAAACTGAGCAGATTTTTATGAGCTTACTATTAATTAATTTTATAATTCATCACAGTTTCATTATCATTGCTTCCTATACGGCAAATTTGGCTGCTTTTTTGACCGTATCACGTTTAGACACTCCCGTGGAGTCCTTGGATGACCTGGCCAAGCAATACAAAATTTTATACGCTCCCTTGAACGGCTCTTCAGCCATGACATACTTTCAGCGAATGGCCGACATTGAACAGCGGTTCTATGAAATTTGGAAGGACCTATCTCTGAATGACTCCCTTACGCCGCTAGAGAGATCAAAGCTAGCTGTATGGGACTATCCAGTGAGCGACAAGTATACCAAAATGTGGCAAGCCATGCAAGAGGCTGGTCTACCTGCTAATCTAGAGGAAGCCGTCCAAAGGGTTCGGAATTCAACGACAGCAACCGGTTTTGCTTTTCTAGGCGATGCCACCGACATCAGATACTTAGCCCTTACTAATTGTGACCTGCAGGTTGTGGGTGAGGAATTTTCAAGAAAACCATATGCGATTGCTGTTCAGCAGGGTTCACATTTAAAGGACCAGTTTAACAATGCGTAAGGATAATTATTTGCATGCTTTTAGAATTTGTTAAATATGGTTACATTTTTACAGAATTCTCATGCTTTTGAATAAAAGGCAATTAGAGAAATTGAAGGAAAAGTGGTGGAAGAACGATGAGGTTCAATCGTTGTGCCAGAAACCAGAAGATCAATCTGATGGAATATCTATTCAAAATATTGGCGGCGTATTTATTGTTATATTTGTCGGCATCGGCATGGCCTGCATAACACTCGTTTTTGAATACTGGTGGTATAAGTACAGGAAAAACCCAAAAATTATTGATGTTAGTGAGGCGAGATTTAAGAAAAGTAAAGATGGTAAATCTGAGGGTGTTCTTTTGGGAACTGGGGAATTTATAAAAACTAATACTTTACGTCCGCGAATCACGCAAACTACACAAAAAACTAAATTTTAATTGAAATTACTAATTTTATTTCTTCTTTTGGCACGAGAAGCTTTTCTAGGCAAAGAGTGGCACTGTTTGAACGTTAATTTGGAAATATTTTGTTAATTCAAAAGTGCGTTAAGATTTATTAATAAAGTCTAATTTTGAATGTTTGAACTTCTATTTTTTTTTTGAATATAAAACAGCTCTATTTTTATTAGGGTTATAATTCCTAAATCGGTCAAGTGAGCAACAAAGGACTAAGGATTATGGAATTTTAAAGAATTTACTGAGCAGCCTTTATTTCTTTCATCGTACACGAGAAAAGTCAAAAAATTTTACAGTAAAAAAATACAATACATTAATAGAAAAATTCCATTAAAAGGAGAAAAAGTATAATACTTAGAAATATCAAACGGTCTTATCGAATGCTTTGCCTGAAAACACTTTGTTTAGCTTTAGCAGTTGCCACTTTTTCCTTCTTGGCCTGATGTGGATCTGGAGCGAAGCAATTCCACAAACGAAGTGTTTCATCGGCACCAGCACTTATAACAGTACTCCCATCAGGAGACATCGCAATCTGGAGTACTCTAGAAGTGTGTCCAATCAACTCAGCTTGCTTTACCATAGAAGGGTACTTCCAAATCGTTAGTTGATTATTAGCATAGCCATGTGCCGATATCAGTTCCTTGTACGACTTTGACCAGAGTAGCGCACAAACTTGTGATTTTGAGTCAACCGAATTAACTAGAGTACCATTATTAATATTCCAAAACTTAATACATCGATCAGCTGTTCCTCCACCCGTCGCTAAAATGTTTGGAAGCCAAGGGCACCACGCCAGTGCTCTTACGGCAGCCTGGTGCTGATTAAGTACATAAAGTGGTTCCGTTTGCGTCGTAACGCCTCCCGGTACTGCTGGCCAAATATTAACTAAATTATCATTACCACCACTGGCAAGGTACTTGTTGTCCGTTGACCATTTGAGTCCACAAACCTCCTGTGTGTGTCCAGTAAGTGTGCAAACCTTATGTTCCCTTTGTCGGACGTCGTGATGGATTATAACACCATCACGACTACCTGAGGACACAATATACGAATTCCATGCAAGTGACCCTACCCTAGCCGCATGGCCGTCCATCACACGAAGCCGTTTCATCTTTGTACAATCCCATAACTCAACAGCCCCCGCACTATTTCCGACAGCGAGTATATTACCTTCTTGAATCCAAGACAGTGAACAGGCATGGTCTCCCTCGTCGTATTCAACTAGTTGACTTATATTTCCCGTACCAGCATCCCACAGGTACACAGCGTTCCCTAGGGCAACCGTTACCACGTTATCGCTGCTCCAGTCCATAAGATTGAGGTCTGGAGGAAACAATATGTAAAACTGGTCTTAAAAGAGACCTTAAGGAAACTTACAATAGTCGTTTATGATGTCAGGGGCATCTAAAATCCGTTCCGAACTTGTTGGAATGTATCTTGAGCCACTCTTTGTGGAAGCTGGCGTTTTTACCGAGTAAACAACACGTAGCGGATTTGAATGAGATTCTGGGGCTGCTGGCGCCTTATTCTGATAACAAAGAATGCGAGTCTTTTTATCGCCTACTTGCATCGCATCCGATAGTAATTTTTGGTGATCAGTCTTAGAAGGGCTTGTATTTGGCTCATTTTCCTCGTTGTTGTTGCTTTGTTTTTGCTCTTGTTTGATCTGAAGGCAGAAGGGGCAGATTTAAAACATTTCTTAAGAGAACAGACCCTCGACTTACCAAATAGTGCCCCAATTCGAAGTTACTTGCTGTCCTTGTGGGTATGAATCGATCCCCATGTGTCGGTGTTTTCGCCCCTTTATTATTCGGTGTAGGAGTCTTACCTTTAAAGTAAATTCAATTATCAACAGGACTGAAGAAATATCAATTGCATTACCTGGTGTCTTCCCGCTGGGAGTCTTTTTACCCTTATTCTGTTGCTGCCCATTTTTCCCTGGAGTCTTTTGTATCGATGCTGCTATAATCGAGTAATTGCTGCTGTTGTACGAAATCGACAATTTGCTCTTCGCGACGCTGGAATTTAAACTTACAGCGGAGGCATCCAATTTCTTTTGCCATCGAGGCATTGGCCCTCTTGTCAATTCTCCGTCCATCGTCAGAACACTGTTTATCTCATTTAAGTAACTAAATTGAGACATTTTTGCACAACGAGGTCAACTGATAAGGAATGTTATTATTAAATAATTAAAACGGTTGAGGTATTATCACACAAAATCGAGAGCGCATGGAGACGACACAACGGAATAATTCAAGTTTGAAAAAATCTCAACATGGCGGTGCCAAAATATTACCCATGGGAATTTCCTTAACTAGAGTGCGTTCTGAATTTTAAGAGTAAAGCTTTTACATTTTCTAATAGGTATTTTATAGACGAAAACGGGCGATATATCATTACCTAGTCAGTTTAATTACAAAGTTCACAATTGTAAAAAATAATTAGCGACTAAAAATTGCTTACGGCACCTAATCTTCCTTTTGCGCGATAAAATTTTACTGAGAAAAGCGGCCGTTAAACCGCATTTTAACGTACCTCTCTAATTTTAATTGTTTCTTAAAGGCATTCTAAAAGTAAACAAATAATTTTTTGACAACTCCTTTTTGCTGCACTCATTTACCCGCTCAAATTAGATTTTTTGTTGATTCCTTCAGAAGAAGTTGTAGTAATAAGCGGCAAATTATTATACAATATTTTAAAAAACTTAGAGTGCATAATATGGGCGGAGACAACCGGAATCTTAATTTGAAAAGACTTTCAGTGCCTTACAAAAATGAGTCCTCTAGATTTCTATGCAAACCGCAAGGTTTTTCGAAACAATTTGCTCATGTCTACGCCTTCAGGTTGAAGCGTATGACTGAACTCCTACGAGACAGAGTTCTTGAGAAGTGGGGCAAGTATCCAATAGTGCATTGCATGTGCTATTGCTTTCAAAACGGCATTCCTTTACCTCTAGCTTAAGATATCGACTTTTTGGTTTTTATATTTGTTCTCTCTAAAATTCTTGGTATTTAGACAACTTTGTATTGATATCGAAATATTTAACACATGAATTGCTCAATCCAGTTCTGAATGGTCCCTGTAACATGAGTGAACTATCCCTCATGATTTAAAACAATCAATTGCAATCAATTCTCGGTGTATTTTTCGCTTTTGTCGTTCCAATCTTATCTTTAGTATTGACCTTGCTTGATCTTTTCTGGCGCTTCTGTACCTTCTACTTTAGATAGTAAAATTTTCCAGACGTAGCAAGGCAATGGGCCTTAAGAGGTGGGACTTCTTTGCTAGAATGACCTCTGTCACAGTTCTTTTGGCTTTACCAAGGACAAATTGTAATAAATTTGAACCTGGACAATAGGTCCATTAAGAATTTTTAGAAATAGGTCTATTTTAAATTTTTGGGATTCCAGTAATACCAGGTGTAAACATAAAAAATGCACATAAAACATATGAAATAAAATATTCTGAAATGTTGATCCTGCTTTTACTTTACTTCTGTACTAGACCTAGAGCTAATAAGGCAATAAAGAAGTAATACTTGGCATTATTTGATCGAAAGAAGAAGTAAATTCTAGCAGTAACAGCAGAAAAAGATTCAACATAATATCAGTACTTATTTAGGAGTTAGAAGGTTCTAAAGTTGTAATTTTGCATTTTCGTTTGAATATATCCCTAGAGGGCTAAAGATCTCTAAACAGAGATATTGTTGTTTTACATTTTTAGGAGATTCATTGCCTATTAAACAACTCTGTGATTTAAAAGAAGATTTTCCTGAAAAATGCATCATTATAGGGACATTGTTCAAGCATCAGGTAACAGACATTTGGTTTTTGAAAGAACTTAACTGCTAAATAGAAGAAAACAATTTTAAAATCCTTAAGCTATTAAAACCCAGCATTCTACGAGAACTATCCGAGGAGAACCAGCTGATACCACAACCGCCGAGAAATAGTTATACAGATGCAGACGATAAACTCGTTATTGAGGATGACTTACAGCGGATCCGAGTACTGGAGAAAATCGACGTCCATAGTGTGGTAACGGGAATTGTTTGTGCACTAAAAGGTAAGATTAGTTTGGAGATTACCAAAAAAATAGTACAGTTTAAACAAATGATTTAACTTTTAAAATTCTTGTCCCCCTTGTGGTTACGAAGGAAAAGATTGTAAGTGATGAAGTCTGTTTTCTTCTTATGTTAAGACATTGTACACATTGTATTCGTTTATTTCGCTGGATTATATGCATTAAAAATATTTCATATATTTATGTGATTCTAACTAAATCATTTAAAATTTTTAAAAGAACGTCTGTTGTCGTTATATTTGTTTGTGACCAATTTTGTGCATATTCGAAATAATTTCAGGAAACATTCTATTGACTCCAAAATTATATTTATTTATTTTGAAAATGGGCCCAAATTTAAAAAAAATATATATTGAAATCACAGAACATTGGCAAAGTTTTATTCATGTTCTTGTTTTCCATGAAAATCAATCGTAAAAATTATTTCACCGCTGTTTTCTCATATCTTGTTTGTTAAAGTTTAGATGTTTATATGCTTTGAAAGCTTTTTATATGAATTATCGATAAACATAGTTTTTTTTATATTAACATATTAACACAATATGATATCAATCTCATATTATACGATTAACGTTCCACATTTATTTAATTTAACTAAGCCCTCTTTTTAAATAACTGCACATAGTACACTTTCAAAGTAAAATTTATTTTATTTGACCAACTACTACTATTTCATCCATGAATCATAATGAGTTTGTGTATTTTTAAATAAATTCACAACTTAAGAAACTCTAGAATAGCACACGTTGTTGCTTCTGGCTTCTATTAAACCTCTATGACTGAGTTTGTCTAACCACTGTATAAAACAGCTAACGTATTAAACTTTTTCTAAAATTGGCGTAAAATAAAAATATTAAAAATGGTGAAATTAGTATGAACAAAATTTAAAAAAAATATATTTCAGGCTACACCGCAACAGATTAAATTTACCTCAGTCTAAGAGGATTAAATATTTCCGTTTGAATTAAACTGAGTTAATATATTACTAATAATATATTCTTACGTAGGTTACGTCGGAACCGATGGAAGATTCATAGTAGAGGACTACCTGTTCTATGAAAGTGGACCTCAACGACATCTTACCCCACTAACAAGCTCACCTCTCGTTGTTTTCATTTCTGGATTATACCAGGTGAATATATTTGAAAATCTGATTGTTAAAGATATTTCTGACTATTTTTTAATTCAGTCGGCATAGTTAAATGCAAAATACAAAAATCTATCTTTGTAGTCTGAATCGCAAGATACTATCTATTCATTAGAGCTATTCCAACAATGGCTCTGTGGAAATATTTATGATGATGAAGAGGAATGCAACTGGAGGCCTTCTAATGTTGTACGAGTTATTGTTTGTGGTAATTAAGATTACAATTTCTAAATTTTATTCATTTACTTCCTTTGTTTTGCTCAAAGTAATAAATACTATAGCAATATAAATTTTTACAACAATTAGCCCTTAAAAGCTCTTCAAGGAAACGTTCATTTTTCAATTGAAGGTAATTCTGTTGATGTTGGATTTGAAAAGGATTCGGAAAAAAATCGAAAATCAGAAGTAGAGGATATTAATGAAATTATTAGCACATTAGATAAGATGTTGCTGTCGTGGTGCCAGTCAATTCCCGTGGACGTAATGCCTGGCGAAAAAGATCCTTCTAATTTTATGCTTCCCCAGCAGCCCTTGCATAGCTGTATGTTTCCTAAGTGTAACAATTTAAGCACTTTTAGAAGAGTTACAAATCCGTACGATTGCGAGATTGCCGGCCGGAAAATTCTAGGCACATCCGGTCAAAATGTTCAAGATATAATTAAAGCATCACACATTTCGCAACCTATTGAAGCTCTTCGAAGCTGTTTAATATGGGGTCATGTTGCGCCAACAAGGTATAATTTTAAATATATTTTTTTTTTTGACTAACTTTTATTTTTGCAGTCCTGATACTTTGCCTTGTTATCCGTTCATGGACAAGGATCCCTTTATAATAGAAGAATGTCCTCATATTTATTTTTCGGGCAATCATTCAGATTTTCAGACAGTTTTACATGAAGGTGAGTATTTAAGGTTTAAATAGACTCAATTTTACTATATTTAAGTGATTACGTTACATAGAATACCCATTTTATGTCTTTACCGTGTATCGAAGAAAAACGTTTAAAAATTTAGTAATTAAATACTTTTAATTTGTTATGGGAATAGTAATTTCGTACTTAAATATCTTATTTTTCCAGGTGAAGAAGGTCAAAAAGTCCGACTGGTGTGTGTGCCTTCGTTCAAAACAACGCAGTGTGTTGCTATTGTAAATTTACGTACTTTAGAATGTCATAAAATGAGTTTTAAAGTTGGATGTTTCGAAGATTAATTTTTTTAATAAACACAAGGAAAATTGTTTTGCATTTATTCTTTGTGTATATTCTCATTCCTAGAACGGCTCTGATCAATATTTGGGACATAATTGAATACTGGACAAGTAATAAATGATTATATGAGATGGTCAAAATTGGGTTAGTAAAGTGATAAATAAAAGAACATTTCCTTTTCATAAAAATATATATTTTATTATAACAATACATAAATTTTCAAAACGTAATATAAAAATTCGATGTTTGCAGGTATAAAAAATAGTTTAAATTTTGCATTTAAACAACTGATCAATTTATTTTTTGCATAAGCATAATTTTAATTGTGTTAGATACACTTTCAATAAGGGCAAGTGTCTAAAAAAAACTAAAAATATAAATTTAAAAAACAACGAAGATATATGTTTACATTGGGAATATTTATTATTATGATAAATTAAATGTACGAATTGTAATTTATCCTTCAAGTTTTTATAACATTTATTTTCCTTGTAATTGTCAACATCAAATTTTTACATTAATTTTTAAAATTTCTCATAACTGTTATAATAAAAATAATTTTTTGTGAGAAGAAAGCATTGTTTTGTGTATCCAAAAGATAACATATATTTGGAAAAACATGATATTAATTAGTTGAGGGACTGTATATGTGATAAATGTCCAGTGTTTTTAAAAATTTTATTACAAGGATGATTCAGTGATTAAAGACAAATTTATTAGAAGACATTATAAACGAGAAATTTTAAACCTGAACAATTTTAGGTGCGGTTGGGTAATTATATTTCAATGAAATTCTGAATTTTTCTTATATCCTACTAATTTTATTTTCATTTTTTATGTGCAATCATATCAAACAGCTGATTTTTATCTAAACGAAAATAATTATGGAGCAATGTAATTCTTAACATATAGACGAAGCAATTTAATTTCTCCTATTTAGAACAAGGGCAGTCTACAAATAGCAAAATATACTTTAGCTTATGTACAAATATCACTTCATTTCGTGTTCAAAGTTATGCCATGTTTACCCTGGTATGTACAACTGAAGTATAGTTGGAATATAATCAAAACTCATTTACTATATTGCTTTAATTAATATTTAGGAAAACACTTTCATATAATTGAGTTGGTAGCTTATTTAATCTTCAAATTAATATTGAATTTAACCTATACAATTGACTTTTCGTTACATACATAGGTGTTATATTATACATGAAAGGAAATTTATCCTGCAGCAATACCTCCTCTGTTAATGTGCTCAGGATTAGCGCAAGTGGGAATTGCATGGGACCATTTGCCATTTCGGAGACATTTTAACATTTTAGCCCCCTTGAGTTCTAGGCCAGCATCGCAAGTGAATGTAATACTTTCGCCGATAGCATAATAGAATTTAACTAACGACATTCTACCGCTGATTACTGTGCCAGGATAGGAGCAGGCTTGTACGCATTTTGGCAGACCTCCAGACCATCGTCCATTGTCTTGGCAAGCAATGATGGGCTGTCCCTGCATCATGTATTCCGGATTGCAATTAAACTGCACTACATCTCCAGCTCTATAGGGGGCCGAACCTTGTGCATAACCATTTTGAGGTGCCCCGGGATTGTCGCATTGTACTTCGACACATATCGGGAATGGTGCAGCCCATTCTCCCGATGGCAGGCAAATTGATTCTGATGGTCCACGCAATCCGTATCCTGAGGGACACGAAAAAGCGGCTCTTCCACCGACTTCTCTAGAGAGTACCGCGACACGGGGTGAGCTTTCATTTCCTGGAAGGGGAATATCTCCACATTCTACACTTTCACATACTGGTAAAGGGGCGCTCCAGTTGCCACTAGGTAAGCAGAAAAGCTCGGAGGCTCCAATGAGCGAATTCCCATTAGCACAGGAGAGGAGTATTCGTGAACTCATTTTCGTGTCATTGCTACTGACAATGAGACCTCTTCTGATGGGAATGTCCGGACAATTGATAGCCTTTACTACAACCTCAACCGAGTGCTCATGTCGAGCAGGTGTCTGACACGTAAAGACACCGGAATCATCCTCAACTGCATGAAAAATGCTCAATCGGTATTCCAGTTGTGGATCTCGACCTTCTTCAGTAACCCAGCCTTCGGGATAATTTCTAAACAATGACCTTCGGTTTTAATAATGTTTTAAGATATTTCAGTTTTACCTGTATTCATGGCTAACATTCCACTTGGGATTCCCGAATCGTCTCATCCATAAGCATTCCATGTGCACTGTAGTACCTGGATAGACAATTAACTTTCCATCGTTACTCTGCGCGATTGGTCCGTTCTGATGACGGAAAAGTATTGTCGGTGCTTTTTCCACTGGGAAATTGGATTTTTAACACAGGTCTAAAGATTGCAGTCACTTACTTGCATAGTCATTTTCTTGATTCAAACCAAAGCATGCAGGCTTCTGGCCACTCCATTCTGAATGGATGCAGATTCGTTCACTGCTCCCAACTAATGCGTACTTTCCAATATCGACGCATCTGTTCAAAGGAAGGATAATTTATTTACTGAATTATCAGCGAAAGCCACATGGAGCTACTTCTCAATGCCCCTCTCAAATAGGATTTTCCACTTCGTTTACTCTAAATGCGAGCAACAGATCTACCCGTATGAAAAATTGATGGCTTGAAGTGTTTAAGATTTTTCTTTCACTTTAATAAACTAAAGAAACCTATAGCAAAAGTATCAGAAAGAATTATTTGGAAGGAAACACCCTTAATTTTGTTAAACTTGAACATTTTTCACTATCAAGTCTTTTCTTATTTGAGAAATTTTTTTTTAAGTTTTTTTCATTATCAATTCTTTTCTTATTTGAGAAGTTTTTTTTTTAAGTATTCGTAATTTTATTCATTATTAATGCCTCCATAGTAAACTAAATAAAATATACTCTAGTATCGTATTACTATATGATTGCATTAATTAATGACTTAGAAGTAAACTAGGGTATGTATGTATCATATTGTTACACGTTTCTAAAATTTATAATATATTTTTATATAATTTTACGTTCCGAAAAATCGTATGGCAAGTGGAGATAAGAAAATAGATGTATTTGATTCTGTGTGTATATGATTATTTGAAGTTTTTAGCAGATTAATTATTACGGATTATAAATAGTATCAATTTAGATATCGTCTTTAAAATAAGATCTAGAAATGTTAACCATCACTAGAAAGATTGTCTAGCAAATAGACACGTACTTTCTGCGCAGATTCCCTTTTATGCTTTTAAGGTGAAACGCACTGCATAGGTCTATCATTTGCTAGTGCTCCCTTCGAGTATTAAGAAGTGTCTACTTAGTAAGCTAATGGAATCTGCATCCCTCACATTGTTGCAATTGTTGTCGAAGTGCGAGAAAGCGAAAGTTGATCCGAATGACTTAGTAACTGTTAAAAAATGTTTAAAGCTAAGTAATAGCAGAAATTATCGATTGTGGTCACTAATAATAGCGGTGTTTTTCATTATGTGGTATATTTTGTCTTTGGCTTTTAAAGGAGAAACTTCGGTATGACGTATATTAACATTTTGTACTATATTTTAACTTATCAACACATGAATTTATAGTGTGCTCTTGAAATGCCCGACAATTTGAACAAGATTTTCAGACCTCCAGAATCATGTGATTTTTGTTCTACGGTTAATAAAATAACAAAAGTACAAGGGATTTCGAATGAAGAATTTGAAGAAAAATACGCATACACAGGGAAACCAGTAATTGTTAGCGATGCTATGGTAAACTGGACCGCACCAAAAGTCACTATTATTTAAATTACTAAATTAAAATAAAAATTAAATGCATTTTTTTCGATTAGATTTTTGATTTTTGGTATTTTAAAAATGTTTATAAGGAGGCAGATAGAAAGAGGAAAACGTTAAGTTGCCAGTTTTTTCCTTATAAAAGTGGATTTAAAAATTTCTTTGAAGCATTAGATATTCCCGCCGAAAGGGTAAATTTTCAGCCTGGAACAGATCCATGGTATTTTGGATGGAGCAATTGTAACAATGAAGTTGCCGAAATACTTAGAAAACATTATACTCGTCCGTATTTTTTACCTACGACTTCAGAGAATAATCCAACCGATTGGATATTTATGGGTGGACCTGGTCTTGGTGCACACATGCACGTATGAAGAAGGGATATGTAAAAGTATAATTGATTAATTATACAATTCGTCAGGTCGATAATGTTCGGTTACCATCCTGGCAAGCACAATTACGTGGATCAAAGGAATGGACACTAGCACCTCCTCCTGAGTGCTATTTTCAATGCCAATCTTTCAGTGCCATTATTAATGAAGGAGACATAAGTAATGAAAATATTTTATTAGAAATGCTTACTGAAATTAAAATATTTTTCAGTCGTGTTGGACACTAATAAATGGTATCATAAAACAAATGTTTTACCTGGAGGAATAAGTGTTACAATAGGAGCTGAGTTTGACTAAACGAGTACTAGAACCAAAGAAAAGGGGGTTCGTTTAGAAATATATGCAAGGTCGGCAAAGAAAGGTAGTTGCGAAAAAGATAAAAAATTGTAGAGACTGGAGAAATGTAATGCTATTTATTTATAAAATCTGTGAGGTTTGAAAATCTAGAAAAATAGGCAATCAGTTTGAAAAGAAATTCAGAGATTGCAAAAATTTTACTATGTGTGCTATTCACTTACAAAAATATTTAATAAATTACTTACCTAGAAATTATCGTAGCCCCGGGAGGAAATTCTACCACGTCTTCTCGTATTTCCAAATCATTGTAAAAGCTCACAACATTTGGTTCATTATTTTTAAATAAGCAAGTTCCATTTGCTGTAATAAACAAGTTAAATTAAATGAGAATGGTTTTTTTAAATAGTAAAACTTACCGCAACTGTAGGACCGGCCAATCCAATTCCCATCCTCACATACAATCTTCCAAGTATTTCTTTCACCAGCAACACTAGCGATACAATTGAACAAGATTTCTGTTCCACTTGGATAACCCTCTTCATCTTCATCTAAATCGCCATTTCTACAAATTTAAATAAGAAAAACGAGACAACAACAAAATTTTTACGTACTTATAAACAAGTGATCCTTCTATTCTATTTGGAGGCCCACAGTCTCTACCCCCAGTGAGTAATTTCATATTTTCAGTACCATTAGTGCTCGGCATATTGTATCCATTCTCAGACACATCAAGACCTCCACTTCCATTGACCAAACTAGCTAGAGGATTTTCCCCAGGAACAAATTCGGCTTCATCTAAGTATTCCTCTCTGGATCTTCTCGCTCCTGTTTCACAATGAATTTTTGAAGGTGACATAGATCCACGGTTACAGACCATTTGAATAGGTAAACTATTCACAGGATTATCACAGTGGACCAGTACTGAACTTCCATGGGCGATTGTTAAGCCTGATCGGTAACCACCCTAAAAATGCGTTTTTGAATTAAACATCACAGCAAAGTGCACTTCTTTAAATACCTCGTATATTATATTAGGTATCGATGGAAGAACACAAGGTAGAGGAACACATTCTGGATATGATGTAAGGGACCAATTTCCATGGACACACCGAAGTTGAGCTGATCCCTAAAAGAAAATATAGGAAAAATACTTATAGCATTATTAAGCATTACTGACATAGCTTACTTGAACACTGTATCCGTCTTCACACTGGAATTTCATGATTTGCCCATTTCCAATTTCTTCATATGGTGTAAGTAAACGAAGGTTGGGTTTACTACTCATAAGTGAGTCAGGTGAGACTTCGAAATATTTGCCATGCTCTGTTGAAGGCACAGAACAAGGTGCTGTAAAAGGATTTCGTAAAATAAAAGATTGCTGATTTTTAAAATATATGATTACCTAATACACAGGCTGGTTTTTGAGGTTTCCAAATGCCTCGAACACATCTAGCCGTTGCATTTGGATTTCTTGTGTTTAACTTATAGCCTGGATTGCATACTATGGTCAAAACAACGCCAGCACTGTTTTGACCAGGACTCTTTCCTGGACGAATGATTGTAACATTTGCAACAGCATCCATATTCAGTTCCTCGCAAGCACCACGTGGTTTTCCTTTTTTCTCTTCAGTGCTCTCATGTTCTTCAGGATTCGCTTGTCGCTTTAAACGAATATACCCACCTACGTTTGAAGTGCTTCGTCTGCGTCGTACTATTTGAGATTTTAAGTATTCGACTAATCTTGTAAGATTCTTCTTGTGTTCGTTTGAATTGGAGAAACTTGTAAAGTCATGAGGATCAAAGCCTTGTTTAGTGTATCTATTATTGAACCTTTCTACGTATAAATTGCCTGATGGCAGTTTTTCCTCATTTGATCCATTGTTTAAATAGTTATAAAAATCCTTTGAATGTCCAGGGTAATCATTTAATGCCTCATCGTTATTTATAATACGAACTTTATGTATAGCACGATATCGAGGAAAATTGGCATTATTAAGAGGTGTATACCAACGTCCATCTTGGACTTGCACTTTCTTTGTTGGATTTCGAATTTCATCATAAAAGTATTTGGATGAATCACTTTCGGTCCTAGGGAAACCAAGCAGATGTTTAATGTAATCTTGGTATTTCTCCTTAATTTTTTTATAATATTTAGAATAGGCTCTTTCCATTTCACTGAGTTGTCTACGAACACGGTATGCGCTTCTCTTTTGTCTGTTACTATAATTTATCTTACTATTACTAGTAGTTTGAGGATAATTTAGTTCAATCCATTTTTTTAATTGTCTCTTTTCATTTAACAGATATTTAGAACGATAGTATCGCGTTAAAATGGATCTTCTTCTGCGATTCCAACGAAGTCTAGGATGTTGACCAGGTAGACAACTTGGCAGCTGACTTGGTCGCCAATTTCCACCAACGCAAGTAGCTCCTTGTGGACCCTCCTCTAATTCGTAGCCTTTATCACAATCATACATTATTTGTTTGTTGTTAGCAATCTAAAACAAAAGGGTGTAGGAGTAACATGGTTTAGAAGTGTTTTTATATATAATACCTTCTTTACATATGGCCTATAATCGTATAAACCCATGTTCCCAACTAGTAAAACTTTACCATTAGGAATTTGTCCAGGAAAACCGCAGTAAACTTCTTTACAATGGGGCATTTCACCGGTCCAATTCCCAAATGAACATGTTAAAATATAATCTGTACTATTACCCACAGGTTTTCCATTTGATCCAGTAAGAATATATCCATCTTTGCATTTAAATCTTGCCTTCATTCCATGATCAATTTTTGGTGCTAGAACCATACTGTTCTTTGGAGCCTTTGGTAGTTGTTTACACCTTGCTGGTATACACCGTGGTATAATACTCCATGTACCATTATTGCATGTAGGCAAGCCAAGAGATGAGGAGGGAAATTCATAATGTTCATTACAAATGACCTCCAAAGATGTACCATGTCTTACTTTACCTCCTGTAATAACAGGAGGCGTCATGACTGTAGTCGAGTTCACATCTACTTCGGGTTCTATTGGTACTACTTGTCCTTGAGAAATTGTAGGAACAATACAAGGTGCAAGACATTCTGGCTTTGGATAATTCCAACGTCCTTCCCCAAGGCAAATTGCAGACGATGGACCTACCATAAGCATTTCTGGTTGACAACGGAATATAATACTTGCTCCTAGACCAGTTCCAGCTTCTATGTTTTCTATCCAACCATTATATAACACTCCGGGGTGACCACAATTGATTTCTAAATAGACATCCAATTTTTTTTTTAGAAAAATCTCTAATAAATATAAGCTACCTTTGCAGCTTGGTAATACTCCACTCCATTTTTTATCAGCTCCACAGCGTCTTGAGCTTTCTCCTATCAAAATGAAGCCATATCGGCATTCATAGCTAACAACAGAGTTATAGGAAAAAGTGGTAAAGACGACTTTCCCGTTTTGTGGTGCTTCTGGGACAGGACAAATAACCGATGTTACCACTAAATAGAAATTTAATAAATTGAAATAAATAGAATTAGAAGAATTCATTTTTGATATTCTAAAATCATTAATTTTATTATTTAGACCTGGCCTAAAAAAAATCTGTAACCAATTACACCCCTTTAAATTAAAAAGCGAGTTGGACATTTATGCCAAAGGTTTTATAGTAAACTTAAAAAAAATATAACCAAACCTTATTCATAAGATAATATAAATGTTCCTTATGTTTCTGAAATAAATAATAGCTACCGCAGCAGTCGATTAGAATTAAGACTATTTTATTTTTTTAAATTAAAAGATTAAATAAATTGGGATGTAAATAAAACAGCAATGCTCTTGCGGTAACTATTATTTATTTGCATTTAACGAACAATTTTTCTCTAAGTTTTGCTTTTTTTATCTAACATTGCGTCGAAAAGAATAGAATCCAAATAAAATTCGCATTATTTCTGGTTATGAAGTGTTCCAGCAAGCTGAAATAAAAATACTCTATGTCGATTGCAGGAAGTTTACATTTATGTCGAAAATGAATATCACAATGTGCTCGTAAGAGAGGAAGATAAATGTGTGTAAGCACTGATATCCTTCTAAGCCACTTCAGTGGTTCTCAATGATATAGTTGCTTTACAAATGGAAACCTAATTATTACGGAATATATTAGAAATATATTTTGTACTTACAAACACAAGTTGGTAGTTCCTTTGGGGTCCAAGAGCCATCAGCTTGGCAGAATCGTTCTTGTTTTCCGACTAATTCATATCCTTCTCCGCAGTGATAGATTACTCGGCAACCGAAGGTGTAGCATTCACCAGCATGCCATCCATTCGAAGGATCTGGGGGCTGTCCGCATGATCTAGCTATAGGCATACAATAAAAAACTTATGGTATTCAACTAAACTCCATCTAAATACAAATAAATTTACGTTCGCATTGTATATCTGGGCCGTACCAACTAGCCTGTCCATCTATTGCTAGACACTTAGCCCTTGGGAATCCATTCGTCACATATCCTGTGTGACAATGGTATTGCACGGTTGAGTCCAAGTCGAACGTTGCTTGTTCTGGCAGTGCCGAATGTCGGGCATGTTCAATTACAGGAGGTGTAAGGCAGTATACTATAAAAATAATTTTATAAAATATCAACAATAGACCAGAGGAAGAAATAATGAACTATTTTGTTTGCAAGCTGGTTCCGTTCCCGCCCACTGGCCATCAGCTTGACATAGTCGACTTTGGAGTCCCACAACATGATAACCATGTGGACATGTATAAGAAGCCCGGGCACCAAAATGTCGTCCTGATAGTGTTACTGTTCCTAACGATGGCTGAGACAATTCAGGACATTCGCGATCTGAAATAAAAATATTTGTAGTAACAGTTTTAGTGAAAATTTATAGACTTTAAGATCTTTAAACCTGGTTTGATGCATGACATGCCGCAAGCACCATCGCATAGACATTTTTTCTTCTTGCTCTTACAATCTTCGTCAGATGAACATTTTCTCAAACATTTTTGACCGAGTAGGGTTGCTTGTTCCTCATCACGTGGGCATTCAGTTGAAGGGGAATTGCGAGGATTCTTATAAATTCTTCCATCGTCATCAACTTCTGAAGAATCATCATCATCTTCCCATTCATCGTCCTCTTCATCAGGAGCTTCTGTGATTGTTGGGAGCCCGAAACCTTGAACAAATATGTTAAACTATTAAAAGGAAATAATATTCTTTTTATAATTTTTTATTTATAATTATTACATTTTTTATTAAATTTTCATTTAAAAAATCGTCTTTTATTTACTACTCGATTATTGTTGATCTCTTTCCTAAAAAATTTGTTTTTATTGGTTTATTAGTCGAATAAGAACTCCCAAAATTCGAATGAAGGCAATCAATTATTAATCCAAGATATACTCGACCGATTTCTATTTATTTCTACGTCCCCTGATATCGGGTCAAGATGATAAACAACCCAGTTTAATCTTTTGCCATCAAATTTTAATTAACTAGTTTTTACTATCAATTTTCGAAATTATCATTATAAAATTAAATCTCGATTACACTTTGATTCTAAACATCGATTTAAATTTCTATCTTGACTAGTATACTTATTCTATGTGAAAATGGACTTCTTTACGTATTTTTGCAATCAGCTTGCTAAAAAAAATAATTTATGATAAGGTTTAAAATAGTCTAATATAACCATTTATGTAAGACCGGGAGTGAATTTTTCTGCTTGCTCTGTTAGCTAGCTTGCTTTAAAGCAAAGAAAGGTTCTCCTCAATAAAACAGCATCTATCTTCTAGACATAGTTTACATGACACGTGAAATCTGACTAGAATCTAACACGTGGTGTCTGTATATGGATAATTCCCGGTAATAAAAAGCTTAAGGCCCAGATGCAAGGCATATTGACATTGACCTACATTCCATCATTAAAGAGGAATATTCCTTGAGAATGTGGTCTTAAACAAAGCAGCAACTTTTGAATTAGTAGCTAGCAAAGACAAGGACATGCGTGTCATTAAAAGCTTGTGTCGGTCGGTGTTATCCTTTGGGCCTATCTTAAAGACTTTTATGAAACATATTTATTTTGTAAACACAGAACCGCGTGGCGTTCTCATTTTAAAAATTTTTTGCGGCATTCGGTGTTTGCATTTCCCCAGTAAGCGTCAGTGCTTAAGCGCATTAAAAGCTCAATTTCTTGAGATTGGTGTCAGAGTCATGACATTTGCGCACACATTGAGAAATTAAAAGAATGCGAAATTCAAGTAATCCAAAAACCGAATGCCATCTTTGACATACTTTGACGAAAGCTACCTGGTCACTGCTGAGAAATAGGAGATATATTTAAATAAATCCAATGTTAATGCGGGCCTCCGCATGCAAAAATCAGATATGGATGCAATAGCAGTTAAACATTTAGTAACTAACCTTTGTGGATCAAAATGGCTGCAACAATAATCCATAGAAAGAATCGGTTCATGATGTTCTTTTATTTCACACGCAAAAAAAAACCCTTATATTTTTTTACGTCGTATACTCGAATAGCACTAGGTGGATTTATTTAATTTTCCCCGGGGTTTTACATGAGGTGAAAGTTCAATAAAACAATTCTATTATCCTTGTGCAATCCTATTTCATTTTGAAAATTAAATCTATCTAATAGTATAACCAAAGTAAAACAGTGAAAATTATAAATATTCAAATATTATATGCACAAACTTCCTTTCTGAAAAATTTCTGCAAGCACTGAATAGGTACGAATGCAATTCACCAGATAAAAGGAGATCTAGAGAATCTGGGTGAGAACGGCGGTATATGGGTCGAAGGGCGGAGAAGTGAAAGCTATTATTGCGAACAACCTGACTGTATCCTAGATAGTGGAGTTTGGAGATAGCAGGGGAATCGTTATTGCCCCTATTTCTCTCGAAAAAGCTTGCAGGTCTGTAACACTGGTTTCATGGCACACTAGTGTAACAACAAATGCACCTAAACTTCAAAAATCTTTTATTTTAAACTTATCCTTGGAGCGAACTTTTCACATTTTACAAGAATTATAATCATATGATTATGGACATAAGCTTCGCCTCTACATCCATCGTACTAACCAATCATTTCTCCCTTAGACCCATTACTTCTATTACTTTAATTAATTTATATTCACTAAAATTATCTATAATTACCCGTCTCCAATTACAGCGTTAATATTTGAACCTTTAACTGATTTTAACTCTACTACTATTAACAGTTGTACAGTAATATCCTTGGTCAAATTTTGAAGTCAAGTACCAAGTTGGCCAAAGATTTCATAAAATTCTCCTTAATTAACGTGAAAACAAGCTTAATTAAAAAATTTCATTAAAACGGACTAAATTTTGTTATTTAAAATTGGTATTCATATGAATTAAAAATCACAACGCTGTGGTAGCAGCGTGTGTTTATTTGAACTTGCATAAGTACACACTTACACAACTTTTGGTATAATACTAATTCTATAGTTTGAATTTAATGTTGATAATTGTATTTTACTTGTGTACATCTCTAATTCCACTTCAATTATAGCATCATATTCTTCGACTGTAAAAACACTACTCCCTTTTTCAGTGCTTTTACCGTGTACTGTCCTAAAAGAAAGGATCTCCTATTTCTTGAACCTTCGGATTTTGTTCATAACCAAGCTTCAGCAAGCTCAACGAATTTTAAAGTGATATCAGGTAAAAGCGTTATCATAAGCTAAGTTAGATATCCTAAGCTTTCCCTTTAAAAGATATAAAAGGTTTCACTAATTCGGAAGTTGGGACTAGCAATTCAAACTTTATTGTTTTAAATTTGTACAAAAACCTTTAATTTGAAATTTTGCAGTTATTCAATTATACTAATATTTTTTCCATTTCAGTATTTCAATTTCAATAGTTGCATTAGATTTAGCTTTCTTTGTGCCTCTTATCTTCAATGGAATCTAGGTCGGTAGTTTTGCTCTATTTTTAAGTTAGGTCCTCAAAATTCATCATGGATTATTTGACTACTTAATTAAAAGTATAAATCTTATCAATATATTTACAAGTGGGTAATAGAGAGACAAATTCATATTTTAAATAAATATATTTCTGCATTAGCCTGTTGCACAAAACAGGCTTGGAGTAGTACAAAATCGTAACTATTACTTTAATTTAAATATATAAAACAAAATTACGTAAATGGACGCAAGCACAAAATAAATGGAATTTAAACAAAAATAGTCATGCAGTGTATATAGCTTTTGCTGCAATCGAATAACAAAAATATTGCAAAAATCCCTGATTCATTTTCACGATTTTAAGTAAAAATCATTTTGAATTTTGATAGCTTGTTCCTCCATCAGACGGTCTATCATCACTATAATTTTCAGCACTCTCCTCTTTCGGTCGAGTCCATTTTATCATAGTCTCTGGAGAACGATAGAGGAATAGAAGTTTAGCAAAGAGATCTTCTTCCAATGCAAATTCCTTTGCTTCGCGTACCTTTACAAAATAATTTTACAAAT
Organism: Proctacanthus coquilletti; assembly: GCA_001932985.1. Taxonomy (NCBI): domain Eukaryota; kingdom Metazoa; phylum Arthropoda; class Insecta; order Diptera; family Asilidae; genus Proctacanthus; species Proctacanthus coquilletti. The sequence continues at coordinate 166,516 of MNCL01000099.1, read as the reverse complement.
TACAAGTTTTTAAAACTAATTAAAACATCAAACTTACCAAATATACGTCTAAGCATAGTTGTAAAACTCTGTCAACATATGGAAGATCCGTGAACATTATTCTGCTAGTTGAATCGAAGATAACCCCCCGAACAATTCGAGAGAAAACAAGGACAATACCGGTGTACATTCCGATTATACTATAATTTAGAAAAAAAACATATATATTTAGATATATCGTAGAATTTAACCTTAGGAGAATTCATTTACCCGCTGGCACTGAACAAACCCAAGAAAGATCGTGGAAATTTTTTATCGTTAAAGGTGTAAATCGTCATTTCTTTTCCACATTGCGCATGCGGTAATTCAGACAAGAACTCTTTGTAAATTGTATCATTGCAATTTTCCGTAACGTGCCACCACATTGTACTTGCACCTCCATCATTTTTCGATGATAGTCTCAACAGGAGCGATACATATTCTATTAAAAAAAAATTAGGGTTTGAAAAAAAATATATATAATAAAATGTGTAGTTCTTTACTTACGTTGTTCGTTTGGCATTAATTTGGAGACTATATTTATTTTATTCGTATTCTTTATCTATATAAAAAAAAAGGGAAGAGATGTACGTTGCTAGTGATTATAATTGATGTTAAAAATAATTATCCTTCGAGTACATACCTCAATAAACTTAGGAAATATATTAGGAACTAAAATGTAGCCATCAGTAAGTTTGCCTTGCAGCATTAAAATTAAATTTTCCCTCTCCTCTTTCTGTAACTCATAGTATGTTTGCATAGACAGGACGTCTTCCTCATCATTTTTTCCAGACGATAATTTCGTAATTTTATAAAAGCATCTGATAGGTAAAGTGTGATCTTCAAAGGAGCAATTGTTACATTATTAAAACTTAATAAAGAAAAAGAAAATAATACTTTGAAGCAATTCGTTAAGCAATGTTTCCTTTTCAGGCGGTGAAATACCCCACACAGTTTGGGAATGAGCAGGAAGAGATATAGTCGCAATATCAGATTCATAGTAGCTCGTAATAAAAGTCATGGCACTTTTATTTTGCAAATAAAACGATTGTAATTGTGTCATTGCTTTCGCATCAAACCTAAAAAAACAAGTTTTTAAAAATTAACAAAAAAAAAAAAATTAATATCTAATAACTTACGCAGATACTGCATCTTGTGATTGCATTATATAAATTGGGGAATATGGACCGAGTTTCATTACAACAGAAATTTCTGTAGGAATATTCGATTCTCCAACAGCAGTAAAAACTGCATATGTTGTTAATGGGGCCCATATAACAATCACCCAGAGTAGTATAGCTGAACCTCCCAATATAATTTTCACATACATGTCCTTTTTTTGCGCTCTTGGAACTGGAAATGAATTTTCATAATCCCTGCTGCATTTAATAAAGTATATTTCAGAAAAGATATTTTCCATTTTAAGCCATTCCCATATTGTCATGGTGGTATCTGTACACACCCAATCCAAAAATGTGCGTAGTTCAAACAAGAATGGAATTAATTTATATCTAAAAATATAGAATTATTGTGCTTAGAAAAAATTAGAGTATAATATAAAAACGTACATCTTGAAAGATATCATATTTATAAGTGTATATCCCCTAGTTAGGAAATTTCCTAATATTCTCTTTGGATAACCGCAAGTTATCTGATACGAAGATAAAAGGAAATAGAAACACTTAATCAAATAGAACATCACAGGTGGTACGAGTGCATTAAATTGTCTTTCTGTAATTGCCGGAAGAACAAAGAACATCCAAATATGTATTCCGATAACAGCAAGAAAGTGGAAAACAATTTTAAAAACTAGAGCCTTTCTTAGATAAAGGGCTCGATCTACTACAATTAAAATAAATTGCACCAAGAGCATTATCAAAAATGGTATTGGAACTTTATTTTCTGTAAAGTAAGTGTGAACACCTCCATCCCCGTACTGCGTCTGGAAATCAAAAATAATTTTAATTTAAAGATTTATTCTTACAACTTGTATTGTATTACTTACTCCAAAAGCTGGACAGCCAAAAAGTAAAACAAAGAAATTTACGAAGTCGCATAAAAACATTAAAGCGTATACGTCTGATGGAAGACGTGTTTTATAAAGGAGATTTTTAAAGAAGTCTATAACTGGAGAGAAATATTTTGCGCTCCTGTAAATAGAACAGAATTTAATATATTTCCTTATATTTCCGTAATAGTAATTACGTTATCTTAACAACTTCTGGTACATAGTTTCCAGATTCGTCTTTCTTATCCGTCACTTGCAAATTAACATCGGTATCATCAACACTTTCCCCAAACTGTCTCTTAGTAAGAACTAGAGTATCTCGTCCCCTTGCAACAATTACCGTCTGTTGCCTGTAAGCAGTATTAATATTTATGAATAAAAAAAAAGTTCTAACCGATTTTAAATAAATAATAATAGCTATTTTGTTTTTACGCTTACATGTCTTGTACAGAACCAGTTTCAGAATCCTCAGGAATTTCATCTTTCACAATATACGTACCACTCTGAACAATTGGTTCTAGATCATGACTATCCCAAAGACCTTGAGATTTTAAAATGAATCTAAAAGAATTTATAAGTAGTACAACAAGCAAAATGTAAGCAAATATTTTTACCTATGAAGGAAAAGAACAAGAAGGAGTAAAAGATCATATATAGCATAGTTGTCCTTCTGTTCAATGCCAATTATTTTATCAGCTGATAATGGCTGATTTGGAAGATTCACATTTTGGAATCCAAATATTTTAAATTGGAATATACATTTAATAATCACAACACACTGAGTATATGCAATTAAAGTAACCCAGAAAGATTTCGTTGGCCGTGGGATAGCCAATGTACCCCACATGAAAACCATAATCGGTAATGGAATCGACAAAATGCTTGCCGATGTAATCTAGACACGCACGCCAAATTATTTTAAGTAATTCAAAATAGATTAAATGTTTTACCTGATTAATAAATACAAACAAGTAACATATGATGTCTGTGTTGGAAAGAATAGCATACCATCCAGAAATTAGCACTTCAACGATGATAAGATGTTCCCTCGTCGTGAATTCTTTTTCATCCCAATCGAACTCGTCTGGACTGTAACGACACATTTTCATGTTAATTAATCGCTGATAATTATTTTATAAATATTTTCAGGTGAATTAATATTAAAGCAGTAAAATTGCTGTGCACCGAAGCATACCTTGACAAAATTTTTAAAATTTAAATAAAGCTGCTGAGTTTAAAAATACTATAGAAAAATATCTTTCTAATACCTTTTATAAATACCCATCTTATTAATATCAATTATACTAAAGGTAAATATCTAAGATCTTTTGATCTTCTTGCTTAAAACTAATTTCCAGATAAAGCGGTATTAGATCATGGAAATGAAAATAATGTTCTGAAAAATCTTATAAATCAGAAAGCGATTTATATTTTTTAATAAGTTAATGAGGTTGCAGTTTAATTAGTTATCTAAGTTGTTACGATCCCAAAAAAATATAAAATCTTGTTGATTCTTATCACTAAATCTCATTCTATAAAAAATTGTGAAAAAAAAGAAAAACATATCCATTGTATTCTAAAGTATTTTGCGTGAATTGAGCTTTCATTTTGTTTAATATTTATTTAGTGATTTTTAACTTATAGTTAGCAATTTTACAGCAAATGTTTTAATTACAATGTATACTATGATATGTCTAAAAAACAATTTTTGGTTCTTTCTGTAATAATTGAAATTTCTGAGAAATATTGTAATATTTAAAAATTTGTGAACATTTATGTGCAAACAAGTCTTCAGCTATGTTTAATGCTTTGAAGACATTTTTATGTCAAATAAACTAATTATAAAGATTTTAATTTTATATTGCAATTTTAAGACTCGTCTAAAATTCTCATAAATATTCTCCACAAATAATTTTATATATCGGCTTTCGATGAATTAATAAATTGCACTTTATTCCTATTTTCCACTATTTAAAATAACATATACTCCATTAACTTTATTTTTCAGCTAACTTGGAAATAATTCAAATAAATACCGATGAAAGTGCTATTTAAATTATTTAAAAATACAGTCACGTTGCAACGTTGTTGCAATTTTAATATAATGTAAAGAAAAATAAAAATAAAAAACATTATCTAAAAACCATTAAATTTGCTGAGTAAAAATTAAAATTATTTTCTTGAAGAAAATAGTTTTATATCATAGAGAAATAAAACTTAAGCTCGTTTTTACCTAATTTTGATAAAGCTCTTACTTGAGGCCTTAAAAATCGTTTGTAAGATTTATTAAGCTGCGAAACAAAATTTTGCCAAAAATTTTAAATTTCCACTTTATTGAATAAACTCTTACGAGTGATGACGCATACTTGATTAAAACCTATTATCTATACATTATTAAAATTATATTTTTTATCAATGCCATTTATAAGCAAAATTAAAACAAAACAAAAAAAACAAAAATCAGTGTAATTTGTTGTTTACAATTCTGAAGTAACTGCAGAGCTTATTTATGGTTAAGATGTTTACACTTGATATTTTCTTCATTTATTTTTATTCCATTACCTTTCTACGTTTTCAATATTTCCTTCTATATTGAAGATCGCAGATTCGTCTAATCCACGTTCCAAAGACGGTGCCAAGATCCTAATCTCAGGCACCACGTTAGATTCCTGCCTATGTGAAAGCAATCTATGCACTACTCACACTAAGCACAAATCACTGACAATACCTATGATCTCAAATTACGAGCTCAACTGATTTATAAACTCATGAATTAGTAATTTAGAACAAAATATAACACATATTGAGCACATATAGGTATCGATCAGAGTATAAATGTTGGTGGTTAAAGTATACAGAATTTTATTTTCCAAGAAAATATAGCGATTATAAAAAATATATTACTTCTACACTTACTCTGGTTGAATTACTGCAATAGACGCTTCTCCTGATGCCCTGAAAAAAGAAACACGATTAGATTACGCATTTACAAATAAAACAACATTTAATTGACAATTGATTAACTTGTAAAAGTAATTGAATGAATAACAATTACTAATTACCCAGTTGTGTGATCGTTTGTGTCATCATCAGAGTCTGATATTGTGTGCATGTCAATTTGGTAAACATCACCAGTGTCATTGTTTTTATTTTTTTCAGATTTTGTGTTTGTAGTTTCTTCCTCACTAAAAACAATGCAATTGGTAAAAAGCAAATGAAACCAAAAAATAAGTCCAAAATACTGTACTATTACTAATTTAGAAAGTAATATTTTAAATATTGCAATTTAATTTGGATAATTTCAGCATAGTTTAAATTGGCATGAAGAATTATATAGAACGTGAAAGCTAAATAAAAGAATATACTATTATTTATAACTCACTTAGTTTTTATATATGGTGTCCAAGTATCACGAAATCCTGAACCTTTTATGCTTTCCTAGAAATTATAACATTAAAAAATATACACTCTTTAGAAAAGTGTTTATATTATATTTAAAAAAATAATTTAATATGGTAATGGTATTGATTAAAAAATTATATAAACTAAAAAATTTAAATTTAAAATAGGAAAAAACTCGAAATTTCTGGGGTAGGGGAATTCTAGAACAAAATACTTTAATGAGTGTCCAATATGCATTTAATTAATTAATGTGCGTAAAAGATTAATAGGTTTTAAAATTGAACTCAAAATATATAACAAATATAACAAATATAACAAATATCTGAAAATGGCTAATTCAAACTAAAAACAAAAATAATAATAATAATAATATAAATAAAATTACTTACTTTGAGTGCCTTTTTTTCATTAGACAAAATTTTCATCACATATCTGTAGTTTCTGGAAAGTCGGTTTAATCTGACGGCTAGAGATACCATAATCCCCTCAAATATTTTCGCTACCGCGCCTAATTTAAGAAAAATATTAACTAAGGGTAATAAAAAAGCAAAAACAAAAATTTTATACTTTTTTCTTGTTTATCGTCATCCTTTTCGGTTGGAGGGCTTTTGCTTGAAGTCGGTTGATCAGGCATATCGGATGATTCTGTAGGTTTTTCCTTATCCTAAAGAAAATTAAAAGGATTTAAAAATATCTCTTTGCTATTTTCATTGTTTGGAAAAATCAACCACTGTTCCATTTGATTTGGGAAACCAACAACGCGAAAGATTCGTTTAAAATTTAAATATTATCTGTAAAGTGCATGCAGAATGCAAGTGAAGCCAAACACATTTCAAACTTACTCTAATTAGTAATAGGTGCAAAGCTCAAAAAATCGCAAGTGATAATTCTTAAAATTTTACATGATTCTAAAGGAAAAGCAGCACTCACTAACTCAGATGGCGAGGGTTTAGGTAAAGAATCAATAAGTATGGATGCCTGGTCTTTTCCTTTTTCTTTAGGTGTTCCAATTTTCGATGTTAGTTTACGTTCATCTTCCGTCATAGATTTTCGTTTCCTTTGATCAATTTCTTGGCAAACCTTGTTCCAATCACAATGAAAACATTAATACGAAGTTGCACATTCAATTGATAATTTTTCTATTAAATAAAAATTAAACATAGCGAAAAACAAGGTTGTGATATATATTTTTATGACATAACAAATAAATCACTAACTAGCAATAACTTTAAATATTTCACTATGATTTCAAAATGCTGAATTTTTCGAATATAAAAAAAATAATTCTAAAAATCATGTCATAAAAACTATGTACAGAATCACTTCGAAATGGTAAGGCGAAAATCTCGAAAACGAAAACAAAATTATTAAAAACAATTATTTAGTTCCAAAAAGAGAGAGTGTATCGCCTTTTACTTTCCAGGAAACATTTCAATACTATCGAAAAATATGATTATATTTTATTCCTGTATTAAAATTCCATCACAGGCAGATTTTCAACGAATAGCTCCATCATGGGAAGCAAGCCCCCCTTTGGGAATAAGGTTATAATGTATTAAAATAACCAAGTAAAATGTAAAGGGTTAATAATATTGACCACAGTATATAATGGTATACATCCCAAAGAGTCTCTTTTAGTCACATATGTATATACATTATATGAACATTGATATGCATGCAAGCAAATATTTTAGAGACATGCATAAAGTTCCATCGATCTTTATATTTGTTGTATGTCTTTCATCGGTAAATATCAAAATTTTATTGCAAAATGTTTTCCAAAGCTCTCGATTTTAGAGGGCTATGGCTAACTGGCTCTCTTATAAATTTTCTATTGTTAGACTTGCAGCGAAAGGTCTGGTTTTGCCTGCCTTCTATATAAATATTCTTTAAATAGATTGACGAATTGTAATTTCTTTATAAGAAGAGGAAAAAAACAACCTACAGAATCTTTTATGAAAAAAGTATTTCGTCTAAATTAAAATCCCTTAAAAGTTATATAGTATTAAATTTTCAGATTATGGAACAAAAAAATACATATTGGTGTAAAATTCTTTATATTTTATTTAATTGATTGTGTCCCAACGAAATCTATACTTTAGTAAAAATTACGTTACCTGTTTGCAATAAAAAATTTTTTTTCTGTCTTGGGGTTTCTAAACAATATATCACTTAAAAGCATCAAAATAGATGACAAAAGTGCTCGCAAATTAATAAATTTAAAAGCATAGATGCTCTTAGTGGATATTTTATTTATAATATGAAATAATAACTATTAAGAATTTATTATTATTATAAAGCAAAGAAATTTCGCAAATCAATTTACCACAAAATCCCAAGATACAAAACATTCCGTATGTTTATTGAAACTTAAAGTTATTTCATATTTTTTAAATAACTTTCGTTGAGGCATAATTCGGGCTTCATATGGGTCCAGAAGTAAGTACTTTCTTTCACTTTTCTTCTTTTACTACTAACTCATTTTAATTCACATTATAAAACATGGAAGTACCAGACCCATTTATACATTTAAAAAGGGTAAATACAAAAAAATGAACAATCTGATAAAATGGACTTGTTAGTAAAAATTTAAATAAATAAAAATTGTTAATCTTCCCTTTGCCTTCACTCTTTAAGAAATCCCAAACCAAAACATAAATATTAGATTAACATGATTAAAAACGATTCAAAGGTGTTATTCGTTATGTCATAAACGTTCAAAAAACTCCAATTACTTTTAGCTAAATTTCAATAACTAGAAAAAAATCATGCATTAGTCAGCGTTAATATGCCGAATTAAAAAGCGATAAAAATTTAGATCAATTTTTGTTAAGTACGTTACCTCAAAAATCCCTTTCCGTTTTGATATTTTCTTCTCACTCGCTGATATTTTTCCTTCATCTTCTAGAAAATCTCCGCCTTCATCCATTAAGCTCAATTCAATCTTTTCATCGGGTACATCAAACATGTAGTAGTCACCAGCTCTCATAGCTGAAATATTTAAAAAATGTTTATAATATTTTGTCAAGTATTCATAGTCTTAAAGGCTTTAGCTACTATTCAACTGTTGTAAGTAGACCACTTATTTCGCATAAAATCACAAACTGGAATGGTGCAGAATCTAAATAATAAATGTGAATGTGGTTAAAACATCTTATTAAAACTGAATATCAACAAAAGCCTTTAAAACTCTCGGTAATGTCAAGAATTTTTAGTAAAATTTACTTTAAAGTTATTATACATTTATATATACAAATCAAGGGTAAGACATTATAATACACTTAATTTGGTTTGCCATAAATAGACGGACAATTGTTAGAGACGTAAAACTATCTTTTGTAGAACATTTTTCAAAAAACACATTAAAAAAGAGTTAATAATACACAAATGTTAAAATGTCATATAATAAAAGCGATTTTTCCCTCCAATAAATTTTTATATTAAGCATATTTAATAAACTTAAATTAAATTCTTTTTTCATCGATAGTAAAAATTAATTGGAGGAATAAAGAATATGTTTTACTACAATAAAAAAAAAAACAACAACAAAAAAATAAATAAACAAATTTATTAAACTAAACAAAAACGCCAATTTTACCCTCTCCATGAGTTTTTGGAAGCTTTTTCCTTGGTGGCTCGTTTTCTACAAAAATAAAAAATAAATGAAATTTTTCTTAAAATTTAAATGAGTAAAAATTTTTGCTTTCTAAAAAAATAATTAAACATAAAATCCTACAAAGTATGAAAATCGAATTGAGAAATATCCAGTAGCATCTGGACATTCATATAACGATGTTTTTTATGTCTTTTTTTTTGACTATAGAAAAGACGTAGAATATAAAAATTTCCGATCGGACTTAATGCCGTCTTTCGGAGGTAGTGTGCTAATAATAAAACAGCAAGTCCTGTAATACAGCTGTCCATTTCATTTTTATTTACAATACAAACGATTTTAATATTTTTATATTCAAAAAATTTAAAATTACATTCGCCATGCGAAGATGGAAAAGATATCTCCGACGCCAATGATTCAATATAATATTTTGTTGCTATTGGCCCCCAGCTAGGCGGCCTAGCTGATGTTGTTTTAGTAGAAAGAGATTCGTCATTTGTCCCTGAAAGATTGCTAGATCTATACTTTCTATATTCTACATTTAAATCCTGCTGAAAACATGCATTGCTTCCAGAACTAGTACGACGTCGTCTCCGTAGAATTGAACTATATGCATCCATTCCCTGAAAATACATCTCTAAATAAGTTACCGGCTATCGAGATTCCTGTTTTTACATTAGGTGATGTTAGATATTTTCCCTTATACCAATCTTCCAGCTGCACCACTTCATTCCACGAAACGGTATTGGCCGATGATTGCCGCCGATGATGGCGTTCATGGAAAACACTTGCTCCATTGTCCTCTTTCGGACTAAGAGTCAAAATTACAGAGTCATCTCGTTTTCTTGTATCTTTTGACTCCTTAACAAATACATTCAAGATACTTATTAATATATTTACTAAAACATACTACAAAGTATATTAGTTACATTTGAAAAAACCGGAAATGTATCATCACCGCCGCTCTGACCTTGGACATCAGAACTAACTGGTGATTCTAAGGACAACTTCTTAGGATCTAAATAATCATCCAAAGAGACTGTCATTATGGCAGACGTTGGAGATGTTACCTGTTTTTATTTATATACGTTAGCCCATTTTACATTTATTACATATATTACACAATATTTACTTGATTATGTAATGATGATCCTGTGTATGCAGTTACCGAAAGGAGTTCTCCCAAATCAGACGGCACTTCTGTTTCCATATCTCTTTGATTATTACTATTAACATACACTGGAGTGTGATACCCTGAACCAGGACAAGATAAAACGCTACCATCGCGTATAACGTCGTCTAATTGTATGCGACTTTGTTAATTGACCACACAAAATCTACGACACTACTGACATATAACAAATGGACTGCGAAATTATAGTAGAATTTTTTTTCTCCATAAAAAATCTAGATCTCGCTTTACTTATAACCATCTATTTTCACCCACTTCCTTTGTAAGAGCTTTGTCCATAAATTATATGTAAAAAATAGGCTACAATTTGTTTCAACGACCTATTGAAATAACTTTTAATACCATCTTCAGAAGCATCACCCCAAGATGACCAATTTCTAATATACAGCCATCCAATTGATATATGCCAGTCCCTCAAACGTAAACACATATACAAGAAATATTTCCCAAAAGAAACATAACAGAAACAGCCCTCCTGAAAACTTTTTTATCTATTTTTTAATAACACTTACCATCAAAATGTGTTGGTTTTTCAGCTGGTTGTATTATTTTTTGTTGAGTTGCACGAATTTTCTCCATTTTTGTTTTAATTTTTCGAAGAATTTCCCGCTCATGTCTAGTCCTATGTTGAATTTGCTTTTGACGAAGATCTTCTATTAAAACGGCTCCTCTGAAGAAATTTAAGAATAGGATTATTAAAATGAATTTTTAATTAAAACATACTTGAATATTATATAAAAATAATCCCTCGATAAACTTAAAATTAACAAATACCTGGATGCCAGAATGGAACTAGCTTTGGTGTCATTGATAACATGCTGGAAGTAATAACTGCTAAGAATACGAAGCTGGAATATAAGAAAAACGAAGCAAATGGCATCCCAAATCAATCCAGAATTATCTCTAAGTGCAGGACATTCTTTAGTTCCTGGATTGAGTCCCCTTACACAGCCGACACCAAGGAAATGCACTAACCAACAAGTATGCTTGGTTAAATCTTTAAAAAATAAGCACACTCCAATTTGTAAACATGTTTTCAATGTTATTACTGCTACGTTGTATGCAAGGAAAATTCTCCACCTACAAAATAATTAATTAAGTACATCGGATATAATGGGTTTAATTTGCAATACCTTTTCACTATTCTCTTTATAGATCGCAAGAAAAAGTCTGTTCCTTGCCACAAAAATATAAATGATCCTCCAAGGTATCCTATGGAAAACATACTAATAACATTAATTCCAGCGAGGAAAACCACTGCTAGAGTGATCCAGTAAAGTCCAGAAAAAACAAAGACATGCAAAATATCTAACCAATTCCTGGAATTATAAAATTTCGACATTAAATCGTTTTGCACACCACATTATCACCATATTTGATTCTACTATGTTAGTAACAACAAATTATGACGCAAATTTCCTTTCAATCCTCACTGAGAAACTTACCTTACAACACTTCTAAAATCATGAACTGTATTTTGGGAAGGTGTAAGTTCTTGATTTTCAGTTTCAAGTAATAGAGACTTATTACTGCCTCCCGGATGTGTTGTATTGCTCTTTTCAAATGGTTTTTCAATTGTATAAACTCGACGTTGTCTTGAAATAAATAAGAGCAGTACGAAATCAAATATCACCTTTCCAGATTCATCATCCAGAGCAGGTCCCGGTAGCATAGCCCAAGAATATAAAGCTTCCATTGAAATTCCCTCCCAAGGGTACACTAAATAAAAGAAAAGTAGTATTAAAAATGATTTTGTGAAGGATTTTATTCAAACTAAGATCTAATCATTGAAAAATTTTGATCATTAAAAAAATTGAATTACGTTAAGGTTGCTTAAAATTATATATTAAAAATAATACTCACCTATGCATGCACTTGGGGGAACCCCAACAAATAAAATATATTGAGCTGGTATAACAATAGCTACAAAACAAGAGAATAGGAACCATATTTTTTCACTTTTTTCTCGTCCCAAGCAAATGAATATGCAACACCAAAATGAGTAAATTATTGCTAATAAGTCTTGTCTGTAAGCGATAGTTGTTACAAGAACAATTAATGTTAACTGAAAGTAAAAATATTAGGTGTTATATTTTCAATATGCGATTGTGATTAATTTTTCATTACCTCGAAACCAAATCGAAAATAACAATAGTTGAAGAGATATTTAATAAGACCTAATAAATTCTTTTCAGCATCTTTCTTCGTTATCTTTGTGAAAATAACCGCTGGCCGAACAAGAGGTAATCCTTGTCTAGCTCTCTTTTGCTCTTGTCGGAATACAACTACCGCATGTATTGTCGTTATTACAATATACACTATATAACCTCTTAATAAATATAAAAGCGTATCTGACTGGGGAATCTTTTCAAATCCAAACCATTCTGCATTATTAGGAGTCGGTAAGGTTGAACTTTCATTCTACAAAATACCATATTTAATTGTAATCGAAAAATAATATATTTAATACTTACGTTGCAATTAACATCATATGTTTTATGATTCAGGTAATCTACTTGATATATCATACTACCTAGCATTAAAATAGCTACTAATACGGATATAAAACGACTTATACAAATCTGGACCCAAGTGCGAGACATGAACGCAGCCACACTTAAAAATACGAACAAAATATGTAACATACATATCTGGAAATATTAACATGATAATAAGCATAGAGATATGAAATTTAACACCTTACTTTTGCGAAGCAGCAGATAATAACTGTCAAAAAAATTACTTTAATTAAATGAATTTCCAATAATGTCCAAAGGAATTCCATAAATCCTTTTACGAAATCTTTAAAATTACTGTACAATCGGTCTATATGAACTTTTGATAATTTCCTAAATCCTTTTAATCTATTCGTTTTCTGTGATTCGTCTTCATCTTTTCTTGGATTCAATTTTCCTTCACTTTCCACTCCCGAGGCAGCTTCATCTGATGGACCTTGTTCATTGAGAGCTGCTAAATCAACATCAGGACTGATTGACCTAGTTCTCTCACTAACATCTTGTTTTAAGTGTTCAACAAAACGATTATGGAAGTAATGTATATGAATAATAGTCATGATAACTAGTACAGTTGGTGTAACTAAGTGTAGAAATAAATCCTTTGTTTCAAATCTCTCTAGGCCAATATCCTTTTGTCTAAAAAAAATTTTTTTTTTTTGATAAATAAAGATAAAAAATTATTTAAAAGTTCACTTACAATGATTTCGATATATTGAGGTAGTCATGCCAATATTCATCAAAGCGATCAAATTGATATGTATAAATTAAAATTAATATTGACATCCCATAAAAAATTAGGAAAAGCCAAAAACCATACATGACTCTTAGCCAAGCCTTCCAAGAACATTGAAAGGCTAAAACGAAAAATAGAAATAAAGCCATGTAACAAATTCTGAAACCCGTCATTTTTGTGCCAGTTATCGCAGAAACAAATACAATTATAAGAAGCAGCCAAATCCAAAGTTTAATTAATAAACTTTTTATAAAACTTCCAATATTTTCGAAAAATTTTGATGTTTTCTGATCCACTGGTTTCGAAGTAATATCTATAATAATGTTTTTCTTTTCTTAGTATCAATTATTTTAAAATATGCATATCGTTTACCAGAAGCTGCAGTTCCTACTGTTAATTGTAAAGGCGCTACCATATCAGTTAATGTGGAGGTTTTCTTCTTTTCTGCCTCTTCTTTGCATCGCTGTTTTAATGTTAGCCAAAACATTAAAGTGAATGCTGTTTTAACAAACAAAGGCACACAAGGCATTTCTTTTGGCTTCACTAAACCAATTTGCTTCAAATTGATTCCTTTCGTCTAAAATATATTATATTATTTTATCCAAGGAAATTATCAAATAATCTAATGTGTAATTTGATTGCAGATTAAAACAAAAGGCTGCTACATAATATATTATCAAATATAGTGGTCAATAGACTTACATCAACATGATCAGGTAATTCATATTGTTCTAGGTTCATTCCATAGATATATTGGGCGACCAAGAGCAGCTCAGCATATAAAACAATGAATGGACTTGAGCTTAACATTGTTTTTCTTTGATTTGGTATCATCCACAACAAATTTGCCCAAATAAGCAAGACAAAAGTTAACCAACTATGATAAACTATACTCCAAACCTTAAATTTATTCCAAAATTATCTCTTTACGATGAAGTTTATTAGAAAAAAAATACCATCATGAGGATGTTTGTAAATATATAGCTGTTCTTGTAAACAAACGTGCACGAACTTAAAACTCCATACCAAATATGGTCAAGGCAACTAGTTGATACGTCTTCCTCATTGGCTCTTAAATTCTCTAGCTCTATATTGTCTGTTTCAACAGCTGCACCTCTTTCTTCTGTTGGTTTCTTAATACTTCTATTCATCAACTGGAAGTTACAAAATGAATTAGGAAATCATAATTATAATTATGTATTATATTTATGTATGATTTTACAGGAATAAAAAAAAAAAACGCAATAAACACAGAAATGAAATTTATGTTCGAAGACAGATGCACTTATAGTAGCCCCAAGCACCGTTACAAAAAGTATAAAGCATAAATTAATACATTATATTACGTACAGGAGTTCTTTCGTTTGGCTCTGTAGAGCTATTTTGCCAGGACGTAACCTAAAACAATCGAACATATTCTATTATAAAGGAAGAAAATAAAATCAATAAAATAATAAACATAGTAATAAAATTCCCAGCATCCGTGAATTACAATTTACCAAAATTTTCGACTTAACTCCAATAATATGGAAAATAAAACTATAAAATAAATTACGTGCTTTTTTTCTTTGTCCTATTAGAAGTCACAATCATTTTTTAGTGTTATTTATACATAAATCAGTTTAGTACTTTATTTCTACGTAAAAGACCTTTCTGTAGTAAATTTTATTTAATGCTGCAAAAGTATATTATAAATGTAAAAAGATGGGGTAAAATTCCGCATGTTTGAAATTCAATTCTGGGCGTTAAAATTCTTTGCCCCGAAAAAGGGTTAGTATTCCGAGTAACTCTTCATTTAAGTAACAATTTCATTTGGCGCCGGAAAAATGACGTTAAATTCCGTCAAATTTTTCGGAAAAATCCCAAGGGATTAATCAGCCTATAATTTTTTCAGGTCAAAATCTCGAATTCCACGAACACAGCCAAATGGGGTATCAAAATAAAGAGCCCATTCTGCAGATCTCAGAAAACAACAATCGCGAGCGAAAAAACAACGACTTCAATTAACTTTAAATTTTCATTAAAACAAAAAACACCTATGGGTTCTGATTTTCATTTTTGATTGTTTTATAGGCCGCCTTCAATGGATTAATAAAAGAAATGAAAACGTTAAAAACGCTAAGATGTGAACAGGAAGAAATTTCATTTTTTGTCACCATTTGAAATTGAAATCCTTCAATTGCATCGAGTTTACAAAATAGGACTTTGTAAAAGTAAAACAAAAAGTTTAAGTTTAATCTACAAATAATTTCATCGCAGGAGAATTATTTAATTAAATTAAGTAACTAAACGCTTTGTTTTAAACTTCAGAATATCAAATTTAATATTTAATGTAAACTTTCAATTACCTAGGGTCACCATAAGTTTTGTTGTTTATTCAAAAACATGTAATTTAAGAAAAAAAAAAAAATATAACAATAAAATAAACTTTTGTTTTTTAATAAACTTAAAGAATATAAAAAATACCAAAATTTTTTATCTTTTGTCTTCGTAAATTCTTTTAAAAAACAGACGTATCTTTTTAATATATAAAAGCTAATAATATATTATTTAAATAATGTTTTTAAAAGCAAAATAAGCAATGTTGCACGTTCTCCTCTAGACAGTAGTTATTTGTAAAAATATTTCTCTTACATTAAAAGATTTCTTGCGCATGTCTGATTTTACACTTTTTGTCGGTTGTTTTATTATAGAAACTTGTCTACTCAGTTTAATATCATTTTGAAATTGACTGAAGCCTCCCGATTGCTTTATTAATGTCTATATCCGAAAAATCGTTAGTATTATTAGGCAGCACAAAGAGAATGATAAAAGAAAATTAGAAATATTTGAAAATATAAAATTATTATAAAAAAAAACAAATTCAAATGAATGTATATTTAAATTACCTTGTTCCTGATAAGATAATTTGATGTTAAAGCTAAAATGTAATAGGCCATCAATATCATTAAAGGACTTAAATATGAGTCAACGTTGAGATCTGGATTAAATATAACTAAATCATCTTCAGCATTTTTTGAACTGCAAATGGGCAACGTAATTTGTTCCAATCCCATCAACCTAAGACAAAAATATAAAGACCATAGTAGAATTTTGATGACACAAAAATTTTAGTGACACGTACCTTGCTGGCAGTGTTGAATTGGACAGTTTAATTTGTACCCATGGTGTTTGGTATGAAATAATAGCCACAATATGGAAGACTAGAATTAACATCACAAATCGCAACAACATGGCGTATCGTCTGTATATAAAATTTTAAAAGTAATCATCAAATTATTTTGTTAACACTTTACCTTGAAAGTGATTTATTACACGCCCAATATGTCGTACAGCAAAGGAAAATAAGAAAATAAAATCCTCCTGGTACTGATGGACGAAATGCACATGCCAAAAATAAACTGGCTAATGAAGATAATGGCCCTATTGAAAAAAGGAAAAGAGCTTTAAAAATTTGGTTACACATGTGTAGTGTAATTATCTTAATAATAATACTTTATAGACAAAATTGTGCAAAAACGTCCTCTCTAAATACAGTCTTATGACTACCATATAATTAAAAATATATGACCTACTTCGGCGTCGAATCAGAAAGTATTACAGGTAGAGTATCTTGGTTTATCTTATAAAAGTAAATATCTAATATATCAGAAAAAATATCATTTTGTACATTCCGGTAGTCTAAAAGGAACTACTTTACTTTTGAGATGAATGAATTTTTGTCGCGTTTGTCGGTTCTGATCCATTCTTTTGATAGAGACATTTCGAATTTTTAAAGAACGTTCGAAAATTTACATACCCATTTTTTGTAGGATTTTATATTCAGGAATTTCTACTTTCCCTGATACATCACCATTAGTAGAAATTACATCTCCTTCTGTTCCTGCCTTGGAAAGCCTGTTCATTAAAACAAAAACCAGTACTGAGGTTAAAAGAACTAAAACATCTGGCCAGATCCATTGGAGTGTAGCCGATACACTAAATAAAAATTATTAGTTATTTGCAAAATTTATTAAATTTGTAGAATATTACCTTAATAAAGTTCCATAAATAAATCCAATATGTCTTATTAAGATCTTTTGGAAGCTGCAGGCTTCTTGAAAGTTATCCGGCCCAAACACTTTGACCGAAATTAAAAGTCCAATGTGGCACATTGTTATCAATGCGCTTAAGATTATAAGTATAATAAGATATGCCGTTAGAGATGCTGAAATAAAATTTCATAAGTTGAATGCAATTTATAAAGAATTTAATCAAAAACTCAAATGCCTAGAAGCACAACATTATCTAGATTTTTTGGCAAATATTTTTACTGACGATAATTGAAATTACTCAAAAAGGGAAAAGCAAAGATTTAGTTTTCAAAATCCTATCTCCTTAGCTTATAGTTTGATTCACATCATCGCGAACCATATTCAAACAAGAAGTCTCTATTGGAGTAAAACTATACAAATCCGGGATTTTGTACCTAATAAGTTCAGAATCCTGAAATTTTCTAGGCTAAAGCGAATTATAATCTAGCTAGCTGGTACCACAGGTCTCGCCCGATAATTTAGAAGAGGTATAAATGCAATAAAATTGAATTTTTCAAGACTTTGTGTAAAATTTCATCTATATTCTAGATTAGAAAAATATTTCATAAAGTCATTATCAAATTCAATGGAATATAAAAAGTATATTTGTTGATTAAAACAATTCAACATAATATAGAAACCTAAAGGAATCGCTTCAATTTACAAAAGTTTTTATTGTTTCTTTAAATTATCGAAATTTTTACCTATAACGTAAAAGTCTAAAATTTTTGTAGATTTTATTGTATTAAATAGAATTTTATGGTAAGCAGACTATGCTATGATGCATTTATTAACATTTACACTTATATCAAATTAGTTTTGTTTAATTTTTATTGCGTTTTCAGTCAAATAAAATGGAATACATAATTTAATTACTAAACATTTTAAATCATAAAAAAGATATGAATATAGAATTAAATCGAAATGGATGTTAATACGTCCTGGTTGTGAAGTTATCAATTTCGAGTAAGCTCTTTTATTTTATTTAATTTCTTTGATAAGAACTTCATCACCTTGAACGCGGTTTGATGATATCACTAAACGGAGTAAATATATTCAAAAGTATTTTTGGACATTCAATAAGATTCTCATCGTGATGCTTATTTTTTAGGTCATTCATCATTGTTTAAGAAAATTAGAAAAGTGATGCGTACAGTTCACGGGAAAAGATGAATCATATTCAAAATTTTAATAATATGTATCCTTCTCTTTAGTAGATACTCTAGAGATATTCTTTTTTAGAAATTAGGAAATTAGTCGATAACCTCCACTACTTTTTGCTAAATAATTCGTACGGATTGTAAAAACAAAGATAACACTTACCTCGAAATGTTGATGATTTTACAAGTGGAACAAAGGGCAGAATTAGAAACATTACGAGGTATATGTACGATATACCTACTGGTCTGAAAAGGAGACCTGTAAATAAATGTTACAATATTATTTAAACATAATTATATAAATGCGCTTGTAATTTAGCTTTATATTCAATCGTCTGATAATCGATTAAGAAATTTTAAATTTGTTTTATTTTCTAAAACGTGTACATAACACATTTATCAAAAATATTGCTAAAAATTGTCAACAGTATGTTTATCAATCATAAAAATAAAATAATAAATAATTTAAAATTTTGTTCGATTTAATTTTGAAGTTGGCCAAAATTCCAATTTTTTAATTAACGTCCTTAGAATAAAATGCATTTGTTGAAGGAATATTCTATTTAGAGTTTAGAAAGATTAAAATTAAATTATAGTGCATAAAAAGCTTAATTTAAAAGTACACTCACATATTCCCAAAACGATCGGTAACAAAACACGCTGGAGGATGCAGCAAGTGTATTTAAAATGCATTGTAGCTGTTGTCTGAAAATAAAAGAAACAATAAAATGTTCAACCATTTATTATAATATCCTGACGAAAAAATCAAAAAAAAATATTGCTAAATTATAATACGTATCCGGAAAATTGTTTTTTAAAAAATCAAAAAAGTTATGGCTCACGTTTTGCTACATAAAATGGAAGCTATGTGTTTGTATTTAATTAAAAACAAATTATGAAAGAATGAATCTTGTAAACGTAAAATATTTGAATTTTAATTGCAAATAAATTCCTGAAATGTAATATTGTAATTATTTTAAGGCCGTATGGTCCATATTTGTTTTAAACACTATAGGAACAGCTATGACCGAGATTATATTTTCTTATATAATTTTTAACTAGTATCATTAAGATTTGGATCCAAAAAAATCCATCTAAACTTCAAAAACAACTTATATTTTTTAATAATAATAATACAGAACAATAACAAAGACAAAAAATATAAAATAATCACTTTTCTATTCAGTTTTCTAGAAGTGGGTTATAATAATGTAACTAATATAATCTTATACTTATTGCATTTTCATTTGATGACTTTCTTAGTTTTAATAAAATTGTGTACATTATTTTCGTTGAACTATTACGAAAAGTGTTACATCTTTTAGTTGGCACATGTGAGATGTTATCGCTTTTATCACGCAAACAAAAAAGCTGGTAAAAATAATTAGCTAATGAACTGATTTCTTTACATCCTTGTCCTATTTAAAAAAGGAATTACACAATTTGAGGAATACTAGACATTGTTGTTCTCGATGTCTCCTTTGCATTCTATTTTTCCTTAAACAATATCTATTTTAAGTTATACAGTATTTCTTAAACGTAGAAATAAAACGGATAATCTAATGAGGTAACTTTCTCGCTTTTAATATTTAAAACCCCCAAAAAATTTAATAATCCGATAGATCGCCACTTTTATCTGCCCATTCTCTGTTTTTGTGTGGCGGGAAATTTCCAGGCCTGAAGCTGTAAATAACTACGAGACTGTTCAAACAATCGAACAAATATAATAGGTGTATATACAGAATGAAGGCCAAGACAAAGTGTCAGGATAAATCGAATATAGAAAGTGGCCTACTAAATTTCCTAAAACGCAATAAGATATAACTGAAATTATTTCAGCAATAAAAGATTGCAGATCTTGCTATTTACCCTGAACGAAGCCAGGCACACGGGATCACTCGGGTCTAAAATTCAATTTTAAGATTGAATATCACTTAACGCATAGCCCAGACTTGGCTAAAAGCAGTCTCATATTGTATGTCTCTCTAGAAGCTCTCTACTTCCGATGAAATCTATCAAATCAAAAAATGTGTGGGGTCTATGATGCACCATGTGCGCATCAATTTTTCAAAAAAAAATAACTACGTAATTAAATTTCTTTTAAATGTAATACAATTTCGTTGTTTCTTAAAAACATTTTATTATGGTTTAATTATAAAATACAATTTACAGGTTTAATATAACAAATTTAATAAAAATATAAACACATGTGCTTATAATTTATGATTAGACGCTATAATTAATAATATTAAATAAAGAACTAATACTGTTAAAAGAAAACAATAATGCAACATAATATATGAATTACAATAATAGGGTAAAAATTTCACGCAAAATTAAACATATATTAGACATAAATTGTTATTAATAATTGTAAAAAGTTTATATAATATAAAATCGCATTTAAATGAGAAAAAAATATAGAAAAATTAATATCAATTTTAAAGTCAAGTATTATCGCTAATTTCTGTTTTAGAGTGTTATTCTTGTTTTGATTTTATTTAAATATTTTTGTATATAAAACAAGAAATTCTAAGTATAGTCATGAATAATTTATAATCCCTTAATACCGTAAAGATTCGCTGATTTTAGAAATGTTGATTTTTATTGCAAATAATAAACACGTTCTAATGTTTTGTTAAAATCGAAATCTAAGGAAGTAAGAAAGTTACTTAAAATAGCTGATACTGACTTGAGTGTGTAGCCTACTCTAGCTTAGCTCATCCTACAATCTAGCACCCGGCGGCGAAACACTTAACGTTGTTATGATAAAATTCTCCAAAAGCATTCCTTCTTTTGATCTATTTTTAGTTTTAGTATTATTTCTGTTACATCTAAGCAAAATCTACACTTTTTTTACGAGAATGTGGTTAACAACTTAAAAGCTAGAATCCACGGTACGTTTCATCCAAGCAAGCCGTAAGCAAGAAGCTAGTATAAAATAAGGAAATAAATCTCATTCAGTTTTCACTAATGCTTCTTTGATTTTTATAAATACATATCAAATAAGTATAAAAAAAAGTCTTCTGCACTTATACGATCTTTATTCTAGTGTACCTCTTTTGTATTATTATATCAGCTAAGGTAAAGTGCTCTTCAGGGCAATTAAGTGAAAAGCAAATAGTTCTGAAGAGCTTCAATTTGGCGTGCTTGAATTATTTAGTGAAATGGAAAGTAATTAACCAAATTCAAAGATTAAGTTTTATCGTAATTATCTGGGAATATGCGCTACTCAAAATATAGAGGTCAAACACTTTTAAATTTTCATTGATTTATAACAGAATGCAAGATTCGATCCAAGTGACAGCTCTTATTAAACTGAGAATTATTGTAATTTTGTTATAGCCCTTGTAAAAGACTTAAATTTTTTGTCTCTGAGTAATACGTGACGATTACATGATATTTTTTCACTATCAGAAAATTTGAAAAACAATTCAGCCTTTAAATGTCGTTTAAAGGCAATACCCATGGGCCCTATAATGATTTTTAGATTGAACAAAACACTTATCATGTTTACTTATATGGTACCTGGTTGAAATTACCTGAATACCTGTGGGAAAAAGCAGAAGCCTTAATGGATATAACGCAATTAAATATTCCGAATCAGGCCCAATTTTGACCTCTTTCCAGCAATCTGTATTAAATATCACGCAATCTCGCCCTTTATAGAACCGAATACGATATTTCCATTTTATAGCTAAACACTAAAAATAGTCGCAAGTGGAATTCCTGAAATGTTGCTTAATACAACTTCTTTATTTGATTAACGACACTACACTAAACACTGATAAACCACTGGCCAATTAATGGAACTTGTTACTCCAAGGCACAAAATTCCGTCAAATCAAAGATTTCATTGTTATGTTTCATCGTTCACAGATAATCCGGCTCGCATAGTTAGCCCAAACAATATGACATCATCTTCAACTAAAATCCCAACACTCGCGCCGCCTTCATCCACGGGAGCTCTATAAAAGCTGCTAGCAATCTGAATTGTGGCTCCACAGAAATTTAGTGCATACTTACACCTGCAGACGTCTGATTTCGTAAGAAAATCGAATGTGCCTGGAGCCTTGCTAGGTGCTTTGCTAGAATTATTAGCCGTGCTTCTTTTGTCCGAGTGATCCGTCATCGTCCATTCTCCTTCTGTTACTTTGCATCGATAATTTTACAAACCAACAGATGTCGCGGCTGGGCTGTTTAAATTGATCAAATTCCGCAACGTATCAAATTTGAAATAAATATTTAAAGGCAGACGTGTGGTACAAATACAAATATTTTTCTTTTGAAACTTAACAGAAACGAGATTAAACTTTAGAAAACATAACAGAATATAAATTCGCTTTTTAAAAAATTACTAACAAATAAATTGCTCTTCGTTCCAAATTTCATTCACATCATAGTCTATATTAGAACTAATAAACAGTTAATAATAAGTAATAAATAAATAAACGTGGACCAGATAAAAATAAATATCAGTCAATTCACACGCTTAATTATCATTCAAATTAAATAGTTCTATTCAAAATTCATATAATCTCTATGAGTTTAAAAATTGCCGTTTGGCTTACGCAAAGAAGAAGAGGATGAAGACAGTTCTGGTTTTGATTTATTGGCTGTGTTGGGGGGTTGTGGGTATACTGCCCACATTTCGAATATTTATGACAAATAATACATTAAGCAATGGTTTACAACTACATTCCTCTACTAGTTTGGATATCAGTATTAAGTGCTTTAATAAAATGTAAGGATTTCTCCGATATAGATCTTCCACGCTCGCATATCGCCAGGTATTTCAACAACTATCCACTGGTGAAGGATCAATGCCTACGGGACGCCGAATGTATCTATAAAGATTTTCTAACATCTAGCCAATATGACAAGAATGCATGTTGGGGCTACGAAAATTGGTGTAAGGATGAAAATAAATTCTCCTCACCATGGTGCGAAGAAGACGCTAAAGGATGGTCAACGAAAAACAACCGAATCAGTATTTTTTATAAGCAAGCAGATTTTGGATATATAAAGCAACAAATTGATGAAATGATGATGTTATGCGAGCCTCTTTATCCATACGACTCCTCTCTGGAATGCTCTTCGTTACTTCGCTTCTGTCGCGGAAGGAATTTACTGATTAATTTTACAAGTTTAATTGATTTTAAGGAACCTATTCGTTATAATACTAATGTGTTGAAACAGGGCGAGATTGGAGGACATTGCAAATTTAATAGGGATCGATTAATTGCGGAAACTGACCATTTAGGAGCATTACAATCCTGGGCTCCGGAACTGCGATTCTTTGAACCCCTCCAAGAACCGCCCATCATCAGTGGAAAGTGTGATATTGTTATCGAAAAACCTACATTTATAATGAAAATAGACGCTACATCGAATATGTATCACCATTTCTGTGATTTTCTTAACTTATACGCCTCTCTCCACGTGAACTCTTCACATCCGTCCGCATTTGAAACTGATACGAATATTTTAATATGGGAATCTTATAATTACGAATCTCCGTTTTCGGATGCCTTCAAGGCGTTTACTAGCAACGAAATTTGGGATTTGAAAACGTTTCGAGGCCGTTCAGTATGTTTCAGGAATGTAGTACTGCCCCTCCTGCCAAGGATGATTTTTGGTTTATACTACAACACCCCTATAGTAAGTATTTAAACCGTATTTTATGGATCATTTCTAAGTGGGTATAATTTAGATTCAAGGCTGTGGAAATAGTGGATTGTTTCGAGCATTTTCAGAACATCTTCTACATAGACTAAACATTCCTTTACTTGGAAGAGAGAAAAATAAAATTCGAATAACTTTTCTATCTCGCAAAACAAAGTACCGCAGGGTACTTAATGAAGATGAACTTCTTGATGAAATTAATATGAATGAGGGATACTTCTTGAGACGTGTTTCATTTGAAAGGTGTGGTTAATATATGTTTCTTTCTGGACAAAATATTAAGCTACTTAATTTAGATCTATTCCTTTCAAGGAGCAGCTGAACATAATCCGAAATACTGATGTACTCATTGGAATCCATGGGGCAGGTTTAACGCATCTCCTATTTCTTCCAAATTGGGCTTCAGTATTTGAACTCTACAATTGTGAAGACCCCAACTGCTATAAGGATCTCGCCAGGTTAAGAGGAGTTAATTATTTGACTTGGCAAGATGAATCAAAGTTGATTCGTCAAGACGATGAAACTTATTCAAAGAACGGTGCACATGCAAAATTCGCTAATTATATTTTCGATAAGACAGAATTTGTTAGATTAGTAGATCTCGCAGCTAAACACGTTCTTCAAAACGAAGAATTTCAAGACTTTATTGCAAAATCATTCTCAACTCATGATGAACTTTAGTTTTTTATTGTCATGTTTTTATTTTATATTGCCGCATTAAGAAATAAAGTAAGAACAAATTACTAGAGGAAGTAAAACTGAAATTTGTTTTAAACGAAACAAAACAACTTACTCTTGATTTAGTTTCATTAAGAAAATCATATTCAAAATAAATAATTGTTTAGTAATTGCAATTTTAATAATCTGTGAAAACATAGTTTAGTAATTTTTAAATACAGATATTCTTAAATGAGTAATTAAAGTAATTTTATATAGTTATAGTTAATAATACAAAATATAGAAAAAAAAGAAGAATTGCTGGTGCTAAGCAACCATTTAGAGTCGCTACAGTGTACACAGCGTTTTTAGTAAAGGCAAGGACATATCTTCCACGTCTCTAAATTTTTATACAAATCAATGAATGGAAAATCATTGGGACATATTCAAGTAACGTACAATAAATCAATGTATTACATTGAAAAATGAGGACAATCACTCATTACTGTGCTACCCATAGTAGCATTTTATTTTATTTTCTTTATATATAATATGTAAATCAAATTTTAAACAGCATTTCCTTTTATTATTTTCTTATAATTTCAACCATTTCTGCCGGGACAAAATTTTAAGTTATAATTTATTACGTTTTGGGAATTTCCATATTTTAATGCGAACTTGTATATATCACCCGGAACAGCGCGGCAGAAACGCCTTCTCGTGAATGGCAATAGTAATCGAACATTTTCAGGTAGAAGCTAGCCTTACATCCAGTTACGTTAATCGACAAAACCAACTCTTAGCCTATAGTGTTCTGTTTTGTATAATGCAAACATATTTTCAACTCGAACTTTTGAGAGTGATATGGTTTTACTAACATTTGAGAAAGAAAGATTCGAAATAATATAAACTGTCTTACATTTATAAATTTATTGACATATTAAGATAACAAGCGATTTCCTTTTTGTTAATATTAAAATACATATCACTTTAGTTAAACCTAACTTGTTTGTATATACACGACTTATTTATACAAAATGGAAAGATCTCAATTTTAAAAATTTTAATTTCTAAATTTTCAAATATTTACAAACATACAAATGTATTTTTCGTTTTGAAATTTTGAATAGAATAAAAAATTGTGTTCATTTATTTATATTACAATAAAATTTTTAACATTTACAAATTAATATGAGAATAAAGAAACTAGAAACTACTTAGAACTTCAATGTAATGTTTTGCTATTTTTAAAATACTGATCAAAATAAACCGAGCCATGTAGTAATTTAATAAAGGATATATACATATTAAATCAATTTTTCTAAAACTTGTTGCTAAGCAAATTTGGTCTTCTTCCACTTCGCTTTATACACACCAGTTACATAGAAGCAAATGATACCCATATAAATATTTAATATTATAAAACTCGCTACACTGCTTCTACCATTTGTATTAAGAAACATATTAATTAGTCCAGTTAGAATGTTTGAAATCACGAAAAACTCCAACGCGTAGTAGTTTACAGCATTTGTAACAGTGGGCAGTTCGAAATCCCTTATGTCCTTATTCGTGCGCAAAATAATCATCCGCATTGCGTGCTCTTCCAGATACATGAAGAGAATCATCATAATTAAAGCTATTAGGATGATCCACAAACAGTAACCCAAATTTGCAGTCCTGCGGCATATATGAGTTACCGGAATAAGGAGGATAAAAGTAGACAAAACAACAATTGCAGTTATCATAAGTTTTCTCCTCTTCCTTACGAATTCTTGGTATTGCATATTTAGATTGCTGCTGCTAATTAAAGCGCCCATATCAACAGAAGCGAGGTATATGGCGACAAATCCAGGTAGTGATACAATTCCTTCTCGGTTTGCCTCGACAAATGTTATCCTCTCCACATCTAAGCTCATTGCCCATTCACCCAGTCCAGATTGTAGAATAATCTCATGGAAGATTAAAATGACGACACTTAGAACTGTTTTATTACATGGAAGTTTGCAGCAAATCTCGCCTAACAGTCTCGTGATCCCAATGGTAAAAAATGCGTTCCAATGTAATCCATATTCCGTAACATCTTGATGATAGTCTGCCAGTCTTAAGGCGATCGTTCTAATTACACCAAGGATTAATAAGGATAAACTTGATTTGAGAATCTTTGCTAGTGAGGTGTTCTTCTGTAATATTTTCCAACGGACCAAGCCAATACTAAGTACAAATAATCCAATCCCGGTGTCCATTAGACCTGGAGTGCAATTCTTACTTTTAGTCAAATGGGATGGGAATATCGGGAAATCTACGGCACTTATGCATACAGCAGTGATAAGGAAAACTGAAGCACGACATAATGTAATGCATTTAGGAACGCTTGCTGGAAAGACTACTTTCGTTAATATAATGGAGGGCGAAGCTTTTAATATAGGCAGAGAAATGGCAGTGAGAACTATAACTATGAGTACAATCCAGTTGTCCAGAAATGTGACTGAAAGTATAATAGTCTCAACAACAACGATATACTGCACAATACTACAAGTCTCTGGGTTCTTTATAAAAAAACTCAAATGGAACGCGAATAAATGGGAGAAGAATATCGTCGATATTGTGAACAGACTTCGAAAAGCCGCTAAATACACCTGAAATGTCATATTGTTTGACGGTTAAAAGACTACTCTGAGTGAGGGTAAAATGACTGCAACCATCGAAGTAGCAGTAAAGTGGAACATGCATCTAATTCTGGAAAGGATCTCAAATAACAAATCAACGAGTGTTGAATATAATTCTATATGGGATTATATAGTATAATTTCCAAGAATTAAAAGGATTCTGGTAAATGCTATCGTAGTATTTATTTATTTATTTAAATTTTGAACAAATAAATACCCTCTGTTGCATTCGAATCGAAGTACATGACTTAAATGGGCGACTGCACAATTCTTGATAAAGTTTTGACGTTTCGTTTTAGGCCAAAGTATGTTACAGTAAATAGAGAGTCTATCTTGTAAATATTTGGCTAAAGAAGGATATAAATTGGAATTTCGATTTATTTTTAAGAATGCAACGAAGTGGGAGATGTCGTAGATTTATTTGATTACTAAAAAAATGTTTAATCGACCTAGATGCCGGGATTGGACGGCTTTGTCAACTCAGCAACTTCGTTTACGAAATTTAATAAGGATTATTGGTCATAATATTTTTTGTTCTCGAGAATGTCAACTATATTTTACATTACACTCGTCGGCAATGTCCGCCCCCTTTTTTACAAGTGAAAAAGTGAATTTTCATGGCAGTGGGAACGTGGAATGGCCAGAGATAACATCACAAACAGTATTGAAATCGACGGCGAGATGTGTGTGCATTCGTGTATGGGAACACAACGCACAAAGTGCGAAAATAGAAGCAAATCAAGGTGATTCGGAGGCGGTTAGTAATAATGCCCCATTGTCTGACCGTATGCTGTTCGTATGGGGTGTTTACTTTTCCGGACTGGTGCCAGTTACAAGACGTTCTGATGTAACATTTCTTCGTAATTCCTTAACATTCCAAATGCATGGAGGATACTTCGCTTCACCGGAAACACTAACAGTGGAAAGTATCCGACAACAATTGGCTATAAATTACGAACAAGAACAAAGTGAAAATCTAGGTAATATCTGTGTATGTAACAAAGCCTTTAAAGATGTAAAGAGAACAGACTTAGCTAGTAAAATTGACTGTGAGAAAATCCATGATATAGTTAATCAACAAGATTATAGAGACAGCAAACGAGAATATGAAATTAATTCGCCTCGATGTAGTCGTAGCTGTAGCCCTGATCGTGAAGAAGGCTCTAAAGGTTTCCCCTGTTTAGCGATAACTAGGGACATGTTACAAATGTTAAGAATTAGATACTTAGAAAAAAAATTTCTTAATTCGGAAATTCGTCCCAGTTACGATTTGGAAAAATTACTAAGTCTTCAAGAGAAACAACGTAAATATAAGCAGAAAAACGAACACGCTAAGGAAATAAGTGATAAGATTTGTATGAGAAGTGCATTTTGTTTAAATCTAGAACTTATTTCCAACAAAAGGTATTATTACAAACCAAAAGGAAATCTTTCAATGGGGCGAACACTTAATCGATTGTTATTCGATGAGCCCTATGTTAAGCCCGAGGATATATTAAAGGGTCAAGATTTAAGGCGCCAAATAGAACAAGCATGTTTTCGATGCCAGCTATTATCGCGCGAAAAGGATAAAATGCGTACAAAATTTCGCAATTTGGAAAAGAAGCTTGCACAGATACACGATGAAAACATAGAACAGGAATCCTTGCTAATGTCATACTATAGGAAATTAAATCAAGAAAAGCAAAGTCTAATGCAAGAAAAAGCTGCTATCCTGGAAAGAAGGGAACTACTATTTCGTACTCAAATGACTTTGAGACGAAGACGGATGTCTCTTTGCAAGGAACTTCAGAAGATATATCCTATTAAAAAACTCGAAAATGGTCAACTTACTATTAACAATATTTTTTTACCTAATACTGATCATTTACTCAATGATGCAAAATTATCCAATGCCAATTATCAGGCTGAAGCACCAACGCCGATTTCACTTAGTGTCGCTCTAGGCTATGTTGCGCATGTTGTTCAAATGTGTTGCGTTATTTACGATATTCCACTTAGGTAAGAAATCGACTTTTAATAAAAGATTTACCATAATGTTATATGTATTTTTTAGAAATCCTATTAAGCATGAAGGTTCGCGTTCCCGTATACTCGATATTATTAAAGATATACCGCATTCCTTCCGAGAGTGAGTATTAATTTTAAAAATATAAATAACAAACACAATCTGAAAATGATACAATCACTGTATTCCAGATTTCCTCTGTATTGCCGGACAAGTCCCATACCGAAACAAACCTTTTACGCCATTTATCTTTTGAACCAAAATATCGCTCAGTTTAATTTTCAAATTTATAGCATTGAGTGTGATAGACGACAAACTCTTTTGAATTTGTTGTGGCTTTTAAATGGCACAGCTTCCAATTTACCAGAGCTTATGCTTAGTTCTTCGAATATAAAGAGTCACAATTTATCAGCATCCGGGTCATCTGTAGATCTTAACGTGTCTACACCTTCCATTAGCAAATCATTGGATATAGTTAACAAGAAAGTTTGTGAAGAAAGGTTTCTTATATCTGTACAAAACGTAGAATTTTTTTTATTAAATCTCTTTTCTTTAAGGTTATCAAGATCTGCGGGAAGTTATTCTGAAGAACAATTACCAACGGAAAAGAGTCTCCGTAATTCTGAACCCATATTATCCTTACAGCAGCAAACCTATCTAACCGAATTTAATGAAAACTGCAATATATAACTACAGGGAATAAAACAATTTGGAGTAGCTGGAGATAGCATTCTAAATGTGTATTACCTTAAGAATGCTGGAAAAAACACATGTCCTTCCGTTACAGGAATGAATGCGGTTGTACTGATCATAAAAAGAACATAACATCGTCGAATTGTGAATAAAGACTTAGTGATACAGATTTGTGTAGAATATTTACGTTGTTTACTCCATTATCAGTGCATCGTTATGTTTTTTAAATTTTTTTTTTCAATAATTCAAACATTGATGCAATATAAATTTGGAAATTATGAATTTTACAAATTTCGACGAGGGAATTATTAAAAAATTAGAAATAAAAATTTATTGATCGAATCGAATCGATTGAATATTTGTTAATGAACAGTAATGTAATTTTGGATTTCCCTTACCAGCATCATCCAGTTTAATTTCTTTAAAGTAGTTATATTTGCTGACGTTCACGATGAAGGTGCATGTACATATGAATCCCTTAAAAAGATTTCTAATTGATTTCGATTCATGTATTTACAGCTTAAATTTATTCTGTATAAATTACACGTCTTACTTAGATTTCATAAATACATCAAATGTATTATTTATTTGAAAATTAAATGATTATTTAAAATACACCTGTCTTTTTACTCATTCAGAATAATGGTTTTATTGTTAATATGAAATAAAATTTTTGGCGGGATGAAAGAAAGAAACACGATATCGAGTTTTTACAATTTTTGAGATTCTAGACCTTAATTCTTCTGTAGTAGAACTTCATATAGTTGAAAGGGCAGGGATAGTACAGGTTACTTAAAACAAGAGTAGGTAAAGAAAACGCGTTAATTTTTATGTGAAACTGGCCTTTACAGAAGGGATACGCAAATTGTCCACTTTTAAAAATAGTCCCAATTCTGAGCCCATTTAAAACAAAAGTCGTTATTTATTTCCTGTACCTAAAGATGAATAATAAAAATAAAACTTTACTTAAAGTGATAGGTTTAATAAAATTCTCTAAAATCATGTTCTTTTCTTCTGTACTAAGGTTGTAGTTTTTTCTTAGGACTGCTTTTAACAGATTCTATATATTGTATTTTTTCTACAAATAGAGTATACTTATTTATTTCATATAAGTTTCTCGTTTATAAGATATAATATTCAGATTTAAAACTAACGATCGTTAGCTTCTATTCACCTTCCTCGAAGCCCAAAATAATTCGCTTTTGATTCCCCTACTACACTACTACTAGATAAGATGAAGCGCCTGACAAGGAGAATTCGGATTCATTCTACGTGTATAAGGGAATATAATCCGAATTCTAATTTCGGGTTGTGTAGGAATTTTTAGAAAAGCTTATTGAACTTTCCCAATATGATTTTTCAGATCAAATAAAATGATTTGGTAAAATCCAGCTTCGTTCGCACCACATAAGCTTGAAAATTAATATTAAGTTGAAATTAGACATGGTCACTCCGTTGTGGTGGCTTTATTGAAGGCTGCGTCATTTACGCGTAGAATAAAGAAATAGAGTCCAGGTGGCTAGTAGGGAGTTGTATTGCAATGTGTGCAATCATAAGGTGGGAGTTGTTCAATGTAGTTTACTCTTTATCAAGGGAAGTTTGCAGCCTTGATGTCCTATTTATAATTTTATAAATGGTTAATTGTGAAAACTTAATAAAGTAGTAGACTCTAGCGGCAGAGCATCGGGTTTTGAGTACTTCACTTCATGTTTTCCGTTTATGGGGGGCTAGTGGTGTTTATCTATGTGAGACTTAATTTCAGGAGCTTTCGGAAGAAAGGGTATTTATTATTTAGTAGCAATGTTTGCAACATACATTAATCAAACATAAAATGTAATATCTTCAGAAATGTAGAGTTTGAAGGACGACGTCTATAGAGTCTACAGAGAATCTTTTTCAGGTAGTTTAGAGTGTTAAAGTGGAGGAGGTGGAGGTCGAAACAATTGACAGCTCATTGTTATTGAACTTGGGAATGTAGAGCACTATTTTGTACTAGTATTTTTCCCTTCTCATATTAGTGAAAGACTTCAGGAATGCATTCTTGTTGCACTGATTTACATTCCGCGTAATAGTCTAAAGTATATGGCATTGTGTTATTAGTTGTACCACTTGTGGCCTAGTCCATACTTTGGTAAGATCCTACTCGTGATAAGCTTGTTTCAATTTTCCTATGATTTGGAAGCAATTTTTATCTTAAAGGAAAGCGTTTAATTCTAGTCTCCAGAATAACTAATCAATAGACTTGTTAGCCAAAATTTGAAAGTAATCATTGCTAACATACATTTCAGTTATCCTTATAGAAAGTCTGTACATTTTTAGATGGCTCATTTTTATTTATTCCACACTGAAACAGTGTTCCCTATTTCTTGCCGCACAGCTGACAGAATCCCTGCCCCGATTTTGTTTATATTTTTAGCTCCTGGAGGCTTGAAAACAAACATACTTGTTGCAATCACCATCTGTACAAAACTATATACTACTTGTAAAAACTAATAGCATATTATAATTTTGACTAGAATCTATATATGGTGCTTGGTTTGGTCGATGCAAACTATTAGGAGGTTGTAGGTGAGGCCATTTAGGTTTTACGTTGTATAGTTACTACTATAACAATAGGGTTATTTTGCTTTACTAGTTTTCCAAAGACCTAGCGTTAGACAATTTACATCAGTGATTCACTGGTAATTCGATTGTCTATTAAAAATCTATAAATGTAATTTCCTCTTTTCAGAGTTCTGAGCTATGGGGAACTCAAGCACTAAATTGGCTGAGAAATGTTCACTGCTGTCGAGAGATGAAGTTCCAGTTGTAGCCAATTCCTTTAAATTCGTTAGCAAAAATTCGGATAGGATTAAAGAAGATGATCTTATGGTAAGTTAGTATTTTAATATTTCTTTTGAATACGACTATTGGCTCCAATGTGGCTTTAGTTTTTCATTACAATATAACACAAAATTTTCAAAGCTTATTTTTTTATGAATGTATACGGCTTGGTTATTCGATTTATTTGTTTATTATCGCAAAAAGGAACAAGAATTAAAATATTATTAAAAAGTAAGGATAAAGAATAATTCAAATTATAATAATATTTTCGAAGTTTTAAAAAGATTGATTCTTATGAAAGTATTGGGATGGTTTATGTATGGCTTAAGAGAAAAATTTAAAGCTATTAACAGAAATAAAAAACTAAGGACAATATCACATTAATATGCTAATAAAATATTTAATATATCAAAAACAAGTAAAATGTTTACTCGAAACAGTCGAATCAGAAGTTAATTTTAATTTTTTCTATATTACATTTACTAAATATGTAGGGGTTATTCTACAAAACCCACACTACTTTCTAATCAAAATTTAAATTATGAGATAAAAATTAAACATCATTTTTATTTTTATAAGAAAAGGTACATAATTTCTCGGGAATCACTAAAATACAAATAACTTGCGAAGTTTTTAACTTTGAATAATTCTGTCTTCGTTTGATCTGTATGATTGGTATCGATGTCCACAATTATTATATTTTGTTTGGATTGTGGTTATTGCAAATTCTATAAATTTACAAATGGCGATTCTAAATATTGCTTTGTATTAATTTTAAGGTAACGAAATTTACATCAAGCACTAATTTTTGTGTAAATTTCGATGCATATAACATATATAGAAGACTTTTCATTTAATTTTCGAAGATCAGGTTTTCTTCTTGTAAAAAAAAAACTAAATTCACTTCCAGAAATTTTGGGGATCTCAAATGGATCCACGACTGGCTCAATATATTACGAATTTCTTGTTTGGGCCATTAGGATCCCGATCATCCGTGGTGGAACTTCAGCGGTTTGCAGAGCTCTATGTGTATTGTGTTCGTGGAACAATTGATGAACGTATATCTGTACTATTAGCTAGTCTAGGGCAACAGGAAACGGAAATGTCCGATATAGCCTATCCTTTGATAAAAGAGGTAAGAACATGTTTTTGATATCACCATTCTAGTTTTTAATTAACTGCTAATATTATAGTATGTAGAAGCAGTAGTTAGTAGTTATATGCGAGCATTACGCTTGCAAGCTGGAAATGAGTACAAATCTTGGGAAAGTAAAGGGTTTCGTATAGTTAAAGAATGCATTCAAAAATTAGCTGAAAGTTTGGCTTATGATGTTGTAAAACAGGGAACACAAAAGGTAACGCGTGAAGATGCAGAGGCATGGCTTCAACAGAATCCAACATTTTTGAGAATGTTGGAAGAAGTATTTATGCATTTATATCATTATCGAGCAACAAAAAGCCTTCAGGAAGAAACAATTTTTGTGCGACCAAGAAGATCGCAATCACACCTTTTGCCATTTTGTGAAGGTAAATATAATAACTTGCATATATACTTATTCGTGTAAACACCTATGATTATATTTTAGGACTTCAATATGTACCCGACTATCCTGCTTTTACAGATATATCACAAATGCTTTTTATTAATTCTAATCTACCGAATGAATACCGTGCCAAGTGGAGATTTTTGTTTTCGTCGCAAATCCATGGCGAAAGTTTTTCTACTCTATTAGGAAGAATTATGGATCAGGGACCAACTGTGATTATTGTTGAAGACACTAATGGATATATTTTTGGAGGATTCGCTTCGGTTTCCTGGAATATTAGTCCTAATTTTGTCGGTAAGTTTTTTGTTTTGGTATTATCAAGTAAATGTATTGAAATTAAAACAAATTTGTTTCTAAATATTGAGTATTTTTCGGAAAAGATAATTATATATTATATATACTATAATCGTGTAATAGTTATAACGTTGTAAGGTGACTAGAAATATTTTCGTTGCAGGAAACGGGAGTGCATTTTTATTCTCACTTAGACCTAAAATGCGTGTGTTTCCTACCACGGGGTACAATGATCACTATCAGTACTTAAATTTACATCAACAGACAATGCCCAATGGATTGGTAAGTATTTTTTGTTCCTTCTAATAGTGAGGCAATTTAATATTTAAGACTCTTTGGTTAATTTTTGCAGAAGGTTTTAATACATTTCCTATACTTTTTACAGGGTATGGGTGGTCAGCACAATTATTGGGGTCTTTGGCTGGATAGTGAATACGGTTGCGGTGAATGCTCTGAAAGCTGCACAACATTCAAAAACTATACGCAACTAAGTGTTAACAAAAAATTTTCAATACGCAATGTTGAAGTTTGGGCAGTTGGAGAAAAACCTCAGAAAGATGAGGAGGTAAGTAAAAATGTTCGACAAGTCTAGTCTTACTATTAAATCTAAAAGTTTTTAAAAAATTAAATTGTAAAATCTTTTAGATTATCCGGTTTTCTAACACCATAAAAAGTAAACAGTACTTTAAAATATAAATATCTAAAGAATTAATTTCAATATAATAAATTAAATTATTACATGTTAAGAAAGTGTCGTAGGGCATATTGAGTAATGGATTATTGTTTCCAGGAGGATGGTCAAAGGCAATCTGTTCTAGATAGTATAGAAGATAAAGCTATATTGAAACTTGCGGGAAGACGAGTTTATTCAGAAGGACTGAGAGAGGAACCCAAGGATTAGGCTGGTAATTTAAAAAATGCATGTATTTAACAATATAAAATAAAATATATGTCTCTAAAAACTGAACAGATGTAGTAGCTCAAGCAATTTGGTTGAGACGTGCAAAAGCAGCGACGTGCGCAGCAAACTCAAAGTATTGTATGTTATAGACATACTCATAGGCAATTGGGCATGGTCGGAGTAAGACCTTTACTTAAATACTATGTGGCATATGAATATGTTTATTATAGACTGAATTTTAATTGTATTTGTTGCCATATTAATTACAGTTGAAGTAAAATTGTTCAAGTAATAATTGCAAATAATTTTGAAAGAAAAAAACTATAATTTCAGAAAACTGAATTGTTTTAGTTGAATAGTCTTCTTACAGATAAATTACCATCAAATTCCGAATCGTATAAAAAGTATAGCATGTAATTTCTTGACGCCGAATCAAGAAAAGAAAAAAACTTGTTTCAATTTTAGTAATAAGACCTATTTGTTTAAAGTGAAATTTTAATTTAATAATAAGACCCACTTTAATTTAAATTTTAATGCTTGAATTTCAGAAATAGGATGTAAAAGAACGGCCTAACGCGTATTTGTAGTATGATATGCAACAAGGAAGTATAATGGAAATAAAATTTGTCCTTAAAAATATTTAAGTTAAATATTTAATTTTCTTAATTCCAAGTTCGTGATATTTATCACTTAAAAGCAATTTTTACGTTAAGAACGTGATTTATTCTTAAGTAATTTAATGATTTTCAAATTTTGTGGTTGAATTTTTGTTTTAAGATAAATATGTTTGTTATACGACATTATTAAACTGAATACAATGGGTTGTATTGTTTTGTTGAAATCATCAACGGTTTTCTTTGTATTTTATATATGTAAAAAAGAACTTATGTAGTCAAAAATATGACAAACTAAATTAAGGAAAAATATAATCAACTTAAATATTTTTTACAAATAGGTCGTGGATCACGTGTGTTAATATAATTTTTGTATTCCTAATAGACCATTTAATTTTCCAGGATTAACACTAACCATACCGGCACTTCACATATACCTCCTGTTACCGTAACTGGTCGTTTGATTTGAACGATAAGATTTTTTGTTCAAAAGTAATTGTCAAAACAAACAAAAGTATAAGAATTTATATAAAATTAGATGAATACAAGAAATTGCAATGAGTGTTTAATAAAAAAAAATATTTGAAATCGGTCATTTGACTGGGACTGGCATGGTTAGTGTTAAGGAAATAATGAGAGAATAGATATACATTTTATGGTTCCTAACTTATTTTCACATTTTTCTATATAAAATTAAATTTCGTATTGATAAAAAGTAGATTTCCAATTAGACGATTATGCAAAGTTTTTTCGTCATATATTATTATTATTATTATATGTATTTATTCAATCCATTTATTTTTTTTCTTTCAAGGATTTTTGAAGTAACTAAACTTTATCTAAACAAATTTAAATTAAAGTGGGCAACCGGCTGTTATTGATAGTAAAATTTATTTTTGTTGTTATTTTAATTATTTTTTTTTTGTTGTTATTTTAATCACAATTGCAGGTATATTCGCATAATTTTGCAGGTATATTATATGTGGCTTTAAGTCAAATATTAAGAAATGGATTTTCCTGTGCGGGTAAAAGGAAACTCGTATATACTACGAAATGGCTGCTGTATTAGGAAATATATTGCAAACAAACAGAATCTACAAACTTACAAATTAAGAATTTAATGAAGAAGAAAATGTTAACTCATTCGATGTTCATGAACATAAATATTTTAACCCCTTACTGAGTCGTAGAATATATGTATCTGCAACAAATCGTGTATTATTTAATTTATATCATTTCATATTCTTGCATTATATATTTATTCAAAATATTTTGATTTCAGTGTGTTTTGTATTGTGTAAATAGGAAAATTCATGTACTTCACGTTGTTCCTTTTTTATAATTAAAAAAACAGTAAGGGGTTAAATATCGTAGTAGATATATTTTTAAACAAACAAAAAAAAATGACCCTCAACCTAGACAGATTTTGATCAAGATCTTAAATTTAAAAATATTGTTTGTTCTTGTTGCAGTACTGTAATATGTATGTATTTCAAAAATGCTTGTTAAGGAAAAATGATAAATTTAGTATAAAAAAAATGGATCAATGTAAACTACTGTGGACTCAATCAGAGTACAGTACGCTGCATATAAAACTGAATAATATTGTAGTTTGAAACACATTTTACATATTCCTTTTGAAATAGCATAGATTATAAATAAAATTTAGAAAATGATTTCTAATATGTGTTGGACTGTATAATTACCATACGCCATATAATTACCATCGCTACAAAAAAAAATTTTTTTTTTCAATTCATGCTTAGTGTAACATGATATAAATAAAAAGCTTTATTTTGAGTGATTTTTTGAAATCTGAAATTTTATTCAAACAGGCATTTGAACGAAACCAGATCTTGAGAGTTTATGAGTTCGCCCGTCATATTGATTTCATCCTTAGGTACCTTGTGAACATGAATTCATTTAACTACTAACTCCAGTTCGTGATTTCTACTTTACAACACAATGAAAAGTAATTTTTTCTCACCCTTATTTACTGGCTTCCTATGTCCTTTAGAACACTGGTTTACCGGGACTATAGCCCTCTAAGCCCCCATGTAAATATGCCCCTATTCTGGATCA
Organism: Proctacanthus coquilletti; assembly: GCA_001932985.1. Classification (NCBI taxonomy): domain Eukaryota; kingdom Metazoa; phylum Arthropoda; class Insecta; order Diptera; family Asilidae; genus Proctacanthus; species Proctacanthus coquilletti. The sequence continues at coordinate 127,831 of MNCL01000099.1, read as the reverse complement.
CAACTTTTTACGTATCTACTGAACTTATGTCAGCAAAATAGAACAAAAAAGAATTATTGAACAGGATTGATAGTTTTTTACTAGTAGGCCCAGAAAACTTTAATCTGATATCTTTGGGTGGAACCGACTTAAAAAATACTTAATATCTTTCTTTTCTAAATTTTCCACTTTAAATGCTTTAGCAGTCGTTTAGCGCGAATTCCACTTTTAACAATATTTTGGTTATATCCAATAATTTTAATTATATACCTGTACATGCTTTAAAATTGTGATATTTTTACTATTAAAACATTCATTAACTTGATAATGCTTTATTTAACTTGTAACAGGAAATTTAATTTACGCACAAATTTAAATGTTTTCAAAACATTCTTCTTAATTTCATTATACATATTACTTCTTACAGTGTGCCAAGAATTTTCGGCAAGCTTGAAGATTATGTCTGTTTAAATAATTTTGTTGACTGAATGCTTTTGTGCATTGTGAACACTGATATTTCCAATTGTGATGTCCCTTTGTACGTTGATGGGCTCGCAAGTTAGATCTGTAATTAAAATACTATAGTATTTATTTATAATTTATATATTATATTGGCTTATACCGGTCAGCAAACTTTTTAGAACATGTGGCGACCGGACATACAAAGGGTTTTTCTCCAGTGTGTAGGCGCAGGTGACCGTGAAGAACCCAAGGTCGATCAAAAGTTTTATGGCAGTATTGGCATTCATAAACTTTATCTAATTTCGATTTGCCTAATTTCCTACGTACAATTTGTGAAAAATTATCCTTTTCGGTATGGGATTCTTCCGAAGGAGAATATTCTATTATTTTATCAGGATCAAAGGTATATATTTTCCCTTTATTTGTAGTTTCAAGCGTCTCAGGGGCTCCGTTTTTAGTATTATACTCAAGAATATATTTTTTTGATCCTATAAGTTTAAAATTTAATTTTAATTAAAAAAAAGAATCTTTTACTTGTTACCTTCAATATTATTCAATGTAACTTCTTCTACAACTATTGCTTCCATATGTCCGTCCTTATGGGACTCGTCCTTCTTCCTTCGAGAATTGTTAAGTGCAACTTTTTTCTGATAGATTGTTTTCTCTATAATATTATTAATATATTCTTCTGTATCTAAGTTCTCATTCGTTGCATTTTCAGAGTCACTATCACTTGAACAGGCTTCATATCGTTCTAATAATTCGCATCCTAATATGCTCTCTAACTGATATCTGGTGGTTATAGGAATTCGATCACTGTCGTACCTAGAAAATCGTGATAAATTCAAAAATGCATAAAATACCCTTCATATTTGATTGAAATAGGAATGCATATTTAAATATAGTGTTTAGAATATTTACATACAATTTTAAAAATTTATATGTGCAGATTTTGTTCGTTGTTTAGGAAGATAAAAAATGTGCTTGCCTTTGCACATTTACTTTAATGCCTTTCATTTTACATTGAAACCAAAGATATGAAGTAAATGTGGAAAACTATAAGATTAAATATTTTATTGGCTACAGTAATGGTACGGATTATGGAAAAAAAAAATCAGAGAAACACATATCTTGAGGAAAAGCAGCAAAATTTTCATACTTTGATGTAAAGTTTTCTTTTTGTCAGATAAAAAACGTTAAGTTCTACACTTATCAAATGTAACAAAAATTTATCTGATTACGTACCAATCGCACGACCGTAGCAATTTCTTCTCCTTACTTTTCTTCTTGGTCGTATTTGTCGTATCGAAATTCTCCGAATATGAGTTTTCTTTAAGTGCAGACAGTTTCGTAATCTTTGGAAAGATTGATGTTGAGCGAAATGCATCTACGATAAATTAGACGAATTCGATGAAACTTGGTATACCGTTTAATTCCTATAATAAAATTTACCATCCCAAAAATTATTTATTCGGATTTTTCTTATATTAAATCTGGAAGAAAAAATACTGCGTGGCATTTTTACTTTGTTGTGAAAAACTACTGCATTGAAAAGTAGAACTTGTCAAATTGCAAATGAGACTCTGATGGAAAACAAAATTTGAACTCAGAAGCCAGGCCAACCTGCACCAGATTATTTTTTTTTCGATTTCTTGGATTAAATAAAAATGGGGATTAAGATTTTTGTATATTCTAAGAATTTAAATTTACATTCTGTTAAGATTATCTGAAGGTACCCCTGGTCTCTTCTGCTATCGATTTTAAAATTATATAAAATATTTTTATTATTGTCTATTTACTCGATTCGATAATATCACTATCTTATTTTTAAATTTCATTATTCTGAATAAGTGAATAAAACAACTTTTGAACTGCGAGGCTGCGTATAGTTCAGCACTTTTATGTATACTTAGAAGTATTAATATCTAAGAAAGTTTCAATAAGTTTGTTTTTTTATTTCTGAGAAATTATTTTTAAAAAAAACCAATTTGTCCTTGCCTTTTTTGACTTAAAAAAATATTAACTTTCCTTTTGCGTCTTTATTAAAGTTCTTTATTCCCGGAAGCAAATAAGACTACATTGAAAGGAATTGTATCAAAATTAAGTAGTAAAGAGTTTCGATAGAACTTTCTTCATCGGTTGAGTATTTAAAAACATTCTAGCACCAAAAACCCATTTGAAACTAATTTTCAATTAATTATTATATAATAACAAAAAATTATACCATTATTGTGATTACTTTTTTAAAATAATCTATAGCAGAAATTGTCTAAAAATTTTCAAAATGTTATATAAGTTTCGATGAGCGTATTTCTCTATTTTACTTTATTTAGGCTTTATTTATTATTAATTTAATTATTATTTAAGAATTTAAATTTGTTTTCTTGTTTGTTGTTGTCGTTTTCTCGGTCCATTCAAAGTTTTTACAAAATTGACTAAATATAGTATTTCTTAAGGTCATTTACTTGAAATTTTGTCTTATCTGCGTAGTTATGTAAGTCGAATGCACATTAAATGATCAAATATTTTAATATCATATATCATATTATCTAAAAATAAAAATTAAAATCCTGAGAGGGTAATTTTCTTACTAAACTTTGTATTTTATTTAACGTTAAATTTTTTTTTTGTAATTAATTAGCATAGAGGTATGACTATAGTATTTTAGGTTTTTCATTTAGGTTCGGTCTGAAATAGAAGTGAGTAGTAGTTTTGATCATGATGTACATATTTTTGTAAGTGTTAAGTATATAAGCGATTGAGATTATTTATTCCCTTACTTCTGGACTGCTAGACGAATTTTGACAAATGAGGTATCAAATGATTCGTTACAATCTCGCAAGTGGCACTAGCTATAAATTTGTACTGGAAATCCTATCTATATCAAGGTCAAATACCCTATTGAGTGGAATTGTTAAAGAGGACTTCCTGATTAGATGCTCTGAATCACTAAAGGTATAGATGCCTTTTATTCTATTCAAATTATTCTTTTAGTGTTTGTACCTGTATGAAGTTGGAATTATGGAATCCAGACATTGTGTTAGCCACTGTCGATCGAAGAAACAAGCCAAAAGCTCGGCTAGTGGCCTTTACACCGTGTTGGCGGTTAGCACTAGTTTTGGTCTCCATTCCATTTTGTCATTTATAGCCGAACGGGCTTTTGAGGGACTTCTCGATTTTAATTCAGCAGAGCTTTTTCACTTTCAGTAATAGAAGATGTATAGATATTGATAGTATCGGCTACAACTTCTGCGTGAGGCTAGTGGTCGGTCTGCGGGCAAGAAGTTAATCCGGGCTCTTTTTTGAAAATAATTTGTTATATACTTTCGATTTGTTCGCGTCCGATAAATGTGCGCCTCTTTTGGCTGCGGTATAGACGCATCACAGCTGAAAAATACTGCCTGCTGTATGGAAGACTGAAGGACCACTGGTCGGATTTTTTTCTCTATAGGAGGATTACAGTTGTAAATGTCCTTTAAGGCTTGCAGTCAGCAGTGATAGTTGTTTAGAGTGAGCTGCTTAACTGCCCAGTTGAAAATCTAGTGCATTAGATTCTATAATAAGGAACGTTCTTGAATTGTGATAAAAATAGTGATAAGTTGAAAAATAAAAATGAAAGCGAAAATAATTTTCATCAATTCACTGCTGAGGCGTTTTATAAATATATGATGTAGCACAAAAGCTCTTTGAGGACATGCGTACAAGGACTTCATAGCAGGAAGAGAGGACTTTATCGAGTCTGTCTAGTTGGAAGCTGAATGCGAGAGAGCTTCCTAGATTATTGTTAGACTATCCAATTTGTGGGTCCGAGTACTGGATTACTGCAGAACTTTGAAAAAGTGAAGTTAACGCTGATTTTTTATATTATAAAAATGGGTTTTGTAACTGTATCGTATGCCACGAATATTTGGATTTATTGCAATCGCTGACTGTATTTGTGAAAATTATTCCAATAATATGATTTTATGAGAAGTGAATTTCTGGAGGCACAAGTACAAGGTGTCGTTATCCAAAAAAAAAAGAAAGAAAATGCCCAGGATGTAGCTTCATAGTAGCATACTGTACATAATCAAAATCGTGACCTGCATACGTTTATTGAAATTTATTTTTAAATTGTTTGGCTCCAGCAGAAATTATTCACGTAATAATGGGAAACGTTTGCAGTTCAGGACAGAAGAAAAAAGATGCTGACAATATTTCAGAAAAATCAGAAGAGTAAGTAATTCTTATTTTAATAAATAAACTATATTTAATTTCTTACTTAACAGAAGTTTGAAGAATGCAGATCTAATTTTCCTTTCTATCTCTTGTAAAACAAAACAGAACAGGTTGGAAATAGAAACGTTTACATTAAAGTATGATGATATGATATAAGTAACTAATTAACTGAAATTATTTATAACGAAAATTCTGATAAAACTTGAGGAGCAGATTGTGGGTGTCATCATTAAATGTACTCGGGTTTACTGTTTTCATGATTACTTGGAATTAGTGTCTAGAATTATTACCTAGAATTGAATTCGATTCGCTTCACTAATTTCGATTAACTTGATATGGGTATTGTTAAATCTGTTAACTCTTTATGATACGAAAGATTATTTATTAATAAATTAAAATAAAACAATTATTAGAGACTTTATACTGATTGTATTCATTTTTTGAAATCGCAAAAGGAACTTAATCTTATACTTTTTCACCATTTATTATAGTATAATTTAAGACACAAGCAAGAGAATGTTTGAAACATATTTTTAAGTACAATATGTTAATATTTTCCCTAAGGTATCCAAAAATTTCGTAAAAATAGTCTTTTTCTAAAAAATAATTTTACTTATTTTTACACTGAGTACTCTGTTATTGCAAAAATCACATTCGAATTTTAGTATAAAAAATATTTCCTTCTATCTCCTTTAGGCTTAGTCTAGAAAAACAGTCTGTTAACATTTTTTTATGAGTTGCAATAAAATTGATATTTGACCAAAATTATGACCTAAAAGATAAAAATCCTCACTTCAAGATTAGATAACTGAGTTTATCACGGAATTCATCCCATTTATAATATATCTTTTCCTTTTCCAGGTCGCCTTCGTACCAACTAGCCGAAAAGAAGCAAATTGAAATCAAAGAGTTAGACAAAGAAGCCCCATTGGCAGATCCTGAACCTATATCGGATTTATCAACAGGACAAAATACGTCGCTAGCAACAAATTCTCCAACTGATGGCAACATTTCCAAAACTGGGCACACAAGACCCCAGCCAATAACACAACTAGCAAGTCTAAGTGGTGGATATACAAATGTTTTTAGCATATTGAAATAAATTAAAAGAGTTTTTTTCATTCAATAGATTCCGTTTCGAGTACACCACAAGCCACAAACTCACCATGTGATATTTCGCTCCCGATGAGCTCCCTTCCAGCTAATCTAGCTCTATTACAAGGGAAGCCGATAAATACTAGAAGGATTGAGAATGATAAAAAAATCATACTATACGTTCTAGCTGCAGACGGTGCACATATATTAGAACGATCTGTTTTACATAGTATAGGTCCAGTGCTGCAGGAACGTTGTGCTTATCGTGGATTTGAATTTATAATATCAGACTGTCATAGCACAAATAATGAGAATGTAAATACGAATCTTGTAAATGTCCAAAAGTGGACTCAGAGTCCACTAGAAGCTCAAGGAGGTCATGAGGAGGCAGCTAATTGTTTAGCAGAAATATCTAGGCATTCAAAATGTTCTTACATAATCCCAGTTTTATTCTTGGGCACCTCTTTGGGTAGACCTTTACTACCATTAACGATTGAAAGCCATGATTTCACAACAGCAGTAAGTCCTGCAGAAAATACTGTAAAACGTTTGTTGGAGAAATGGTATATTTTGGATAATAGCGCACAACCTCCTTGCTATCGGTTAAAATCTCAGGATGCTCTTAAAAATCCAGAAGAATCAAATAGAGAATTAATGACTTTACTAGAATTTTTAGTAGATATCTTTTCGAAGGAGCTCAAAGACTCTTATCTGAGCACACTTGTCGAACAAGAAATTAATAATACAATTCTTATCAGTCAAGAATTAGCGAAAAGATGTATATGGATACAGACTGGTAATCTTCAACCAAAATTACAGGAAAATGCAGCCCCCCTTGATATTGAAATGAACAGACGACTAACGAATATCCATTCCGAATTGAAAACCCAACTTTCAGAAAAGAATCTGATCCGAATACCACCTACAATTCAATTTCCGGATGATCAATTGGCTGCTATTTTAGAAAGTTTAATTAACTCTGTCGTCGATGGAATAGTTGAAGAACATACAACTAAATTTACAATTCCAAATTGTACATTTGGAGTTGACAAAAGACTGCTAAATGAAGTAGAAGCTATAAGTCAGCATTCAAAAATTCTTGGCCAAAATAGTGCGAACTTTTCAACAATAGAAAACATTAAAAGGTATTTGTAATTTGTTATTTTTGTGAATATTTTTTTGAATTAGATTTATTTTTATAGTTATATTACTAGTACTTCTTCTGCACCACTCGTTATACATGGTCCTTCAGGAAGCGGAAAAAGTGTTCTGGCGGCTAAAATTATGAATAATATTCATAGCTGGTTACCAGAAAGTAATCTAGTAATGAGGTATTTTTGTCCATTTATCTATTCCAAAAGTTTTTCAAAATACCGATTTAAAGTATAAAGTATTGTGTTTATTTATTTATTTTAATAAATTAAAAACTCTACTTCTCCTTAAAAATTATATCACAAATTAGTACGTGTTTTTTAACCAACAGAAAATAATTATATAGTAAGAAGAATTGTAGAATATGTAATAGTGCCTAAAAAATATATTGATGAATGTTAACAAATTGAAGGATTGAGGAACCAGTTGACTATAAAATTTTTTAAATTTATGATATGAGTTTTTCTTAATGCTTTAAAAATATAATTTTTTATTTGTAAATTTTAATCGTTGAAGAAAATATCTATTTTTTTAAAAATTGTTTCTACTTACAGATTTGTTGGCTTAACAGAAAGTTCATCGCATATAGTATCCCTTTTAGGATCCATAGCTGAACAAATATCCGTGATATGTACCAGCCGGCCTTGTCGCCTAATCCATGTAAATAGGAAAATTCTATCAAGTTTTGTATGCTATATTGTACTATTTAAGGAATTTCTTACAGGATATGCAATCATATGGAAACTATATTGAACATACCTTATCAACAACAAAGGTTAATTTAGTAGTGGTTATAGATTCGATTGATGAGCTCGGAGTGGACGATATAACCTGTTGGATACCTGCTCAATTATCCCCTAATGCCAAAATAATACTTTCGTTAGGATGTAGAAATACAAAAGGAAATGGTGATGTTCTTCAATGTTTAAAAAAGCGAAATATACCAGCAGAAAATTTTATTGAACTGACAAAGTTCTCTGATGAGCAATGGCGAGATGTCCTGAGTTTTGGTGGTGGTGACTTCTATGCAGCTAATGGAACTTTGCAATTGCCCGAAAACTGGAAGAAGGCTTCTGAAAAGCTGCCTTTACAGGCTAAAGTTCTGTGGTGGTTAGCATGGTTAGGAAATGATAATATTGAAGATACTGGAATAGAAAACATCATAAATAAAATTTTTGTTACTTTGGAATCTAAGATTAGTAAAGATATTGTAGGATTTTTACTATGTACCATAGTAGCTTCGAAAAATGGCATTGCAGAAAGTGATCTTCTAAAAATATTTCACGAATCAAAGCTCGTCACAGGTAAATGATGAGTTATAGTATTATATAATGTTTTTTTTTTTTTTTTTTGAGATAAACATTTTTCTAGGAAGTTCGACATCGCGGGTATGGTGCAAATTCTGTTGGCTTATGGGACCACTACTTCTACATGGGAACACTATAAAAATAATGGATAAGGATGTTAGCAACAAAATAATCGAACTCTATGGAAATAAATTGAATAATGCGCATCTTGTCCTACGTAATTACTTCGAAAAACAAGTTCGATTCTTTGTGGATTTGAAATGTCGATTCAAGAGGTTTTTTACTTACTTACTCTACATACAATTCTTCATAGCTAATGGAAATTTATTTTAGTCCTAATATACAAAAATTTCTTCAATTGCCTTACCAAACTTTCAAGATGACCGTCGATCAAAAAAATGCCGAATCGTTTAGTCAGTCCATGTTTGTGACAGATCTCGAATGGATACGTGATAAACTAATAGCAGTCGGTTGCATCCCCGTGATAAATGATTTATACTTAGCTGAAAATTACGACGCCAACGTGGGGCTGTCTCCGAAAAAATCAAAACATATAGAAACTATGGAAATCTGCCTGAAAACTAATATCCAAGAACTTAACTACGATGGGGAACAGTTCTGTGCAGTTTTCAGTGGATTCTTAAAAAAGAGTATCAAAGGTGATGCGGATTTAATTAAAAACGATATAGTCAAAAAATGGGAGGATTATTTAGCGAGCGTAAAAACGACTTATCTCGAACGATTAAATGATTCAACAGGGGAAAATTCTGTTGAATCAAAATCATCGGGATTTGATAAAATTATGAATTTGGGTGGAAGAGGATATTTTGTTGCTACGATTAGCACGGAACGAGAAGAGATCTGTGTATGGGATGTATCCCACTGTAAAAAGGTGCGAACTTTAAAGGGTGTACCTCATCCGACATCACTATGTCCAGTTGGAGAATATGGAGCGGCTGTTCTCTGCAAACGAGAAATTAAAGTAATAGATCTAAACGAAGGACGTTTTAAGGTACTCATACCATTTATTTATTATTTTATTTGATTTCGTGCTTAAAGCAATAACTCTTTTTTCAGGTAACACTAAAGGGAGTTATGAATCAAAAGATGCCATATTTTGGTTTACACGATTCCCAACATTTAGTATGTTTATCAAGAAATCGAATGTATGTAAATCTTATGAACCTAGAATCCGGGGATTGTGTTACAACATTTAAGGCAGGAGAAGATCGTTTCCTTAACTCGCTATTAGTTTCTGGTGACGGAAGGTGCGAATTAATTAAATCAAACTACATCTATTATTAGGCTAAATAAAATTATTTTCAAATTTCTAGAATACTGGTGTGTGGTGATGAGACACAAAAACCTTTTCCACTTCTCGTGTGGCATTTATCTCAACGAAAGTTGCTATATGATCTTCGAATACCTCATCATGATTTTGTCACATCCCTGTCGGCGATCACGCATGAAGGTTCCTATGTGTGTGTCGTGGCAAAGGAGCTGAATGAACCGACCCCGAACTTTATTGTGGTCTACGATCTCCAGAGTGGCACTCTCTTTAAAAAGTGGAAGCCTTCTTGCAATACCGTGTCGCTTGCAATATCACAAACTAACGCCTGTGTCGTAGCTGGTCTAGAGGACGCACGAATTCTTGTTTGGGATTTAGTGACTGGGAATTGTCGATTTAGTTTGATCGGTCATATTGCTCCTGTTACATTATTGAAATTAGATCCATTGGGAAAAGTTCTATTATCGGGAGACACTGAAGGTAGAGATATATCCATCAGACTATGGGAGTTAGACTCAGGTAATTTACTTTATAAATTATGTTTTTTATTATGATAATTGATTTTATTACAATTATATACTAAGAGTATGATCGGTTTATTATTATATTTTTCAGGTAAACCATTGGCAACTTATACACCACCTACTAAAATACTAACTTGCGAAATATTGTCCAATGGGAAATACGTTGGTCTAGCTCTAGAAAATCATGCTAATTTAGTAACATTAATTTTGAGAAATTATCATCCGGATCCTGCGAAACAAAATGATGAAGATGATGTAGTATATGGAAATCCCGATAATGAAGGAAAAGTTTTTCAATTATAACGAGGTTGAAATTGAAATTACGTAATATCATCTCCATTACTTTTATGTTTTTGATTAATATCAACATAAAAGTTAAGTAAAACGCCACCCATACTCCAATTCGTTTGCTATCAAGGCAAATAAACTGTGTTCAAGCAACTTGTTATTGTGGCAATCAGTAGAATGAGACTAAAACACCACTAACAGTTGTTTCAATTACATTGTACGGTAGAATTAGGAGCATCTTGAAGAAATAAATCTAGATCGTAATTACTTTCATTTATTAATTCGTACTTGGCGATCAGCTATGAATACTCTGATGAGCTTAAGATAAATTAATTTAAAAATTCAACATTATTGCTCGGAAAGTATGATCTCTACTAATTTAATTTATGTTATATAACATATTAAACGTGCATTAAAAAATATATATATATTATAGTACTCCTTGCTGGTCGCTTTTTTCCAGGTTACCTAATGTGGACCCAAAATCACAGTTATCTCACTTTCTCCAATGATTTAATTATATCTTTAAGCATATGAATGTAACTATATACATATAGATATGAATTAGCGATATGTTGTTGGAATTTTGGCGTCATATAGTCGTAACAGAAGCAACTCATCTGGAATGAGTCAGTCGTTTATTAAAAGGCAGGACCTTTTAGAAAAACTTCTAATTAAATATATTAAAAGATTACTTGATTATTTATGTCCTAATTTTTATTGTACAATCCTATAAAAAATCAAATTTCACTTTTTCTTGTCAAGTACTTTGCTTAAATATCATGTTGTATAATTGGAATGACGGAACAGTGGTCAATAAATTCATGAACAATATTCATTTTGTGTTTTTATTAAATTTCGCCAATCAAAATATGATCTTTTGATAATTGATAATGTTTGATAATTTTTAATAGGTAGTCAATTAGCTTTGTCGATAAGGGATTTATGGATACCTTATGCAACAGAGTGGTCGCAATAAATCTGTGATTGTAATATTTCTAGTACCATATGAACCGAAATGTTATTAAGTGTTAACCGTTTTTTCTTGCTTCTTAACCTCATGATTTCAAATTAACACTAGAAATCAAGAAGAAACTAAAACTTCTTTAAAAGAATTGAAAGTTCGTCCATTACTAGAATTGTCCCTACCCCATTGATCTTGTTTTAAATATAAAGAAATATTAGAGAAAAGCAACAACAGTGAGTTGTTAGCATGATCAAAAATTTATTAATATTTAATAAAATAACATGTTCAATATTGATATATAAACTTGAGTAAAAAATCAAAATTGCCCTGTCCTATTTAATTGTACATTTTTAGAAGTTCACAAAAATATAATGCTTTTATTCTTCTATATTTGTTATTTTAATATGTACCAATTTTGTAAAGTTTTTAAAAATAATAATTTCGAAAAAGATGTTCTTTTCACTTAGCTACGCAACAGAGTATACAGGGTAAAAATGTCCAATTAAAATTCTACGACTTGTTAATATTTTTTTTTTTTTAATTTACTATAGAATGAAAATGCACGGTGGACCAATTTCTTTAAACGCATGAGTATTTTGATATTTTGCAATCATTGAAAAAATCCATTATTATTTTTATTTTCACAAAAATAGATTATTCAATGTGCGTAACTTATGGTATATGTAGACGGCGACAGTTTTTTATTTAAAAAATAATATTTTTTTCGAATTTTTCAAACACTCACTCACTCACAAACCAAAAGTCTATATGTATTAAATAATTCTTAATTCTAACCTTTAAAAGAATACATCAATTTTAAAATTACTTACAGCAATTGTGTTCGTCTACTTAAGGAATAAGAAATGTTCAACAATTAAAAAATATTTCTATAATCATATAACAAAATTACGTACATTAACAATTACAAAATTTGTCTGCTTTAAAAAAAATATAAAAGGTAAAAAATGCTGTAACTATAGTGCCATTCACCTGAAAAAGAAAATAAACTGCTTTTAAATGAAATGGAAATGATATGCTATACTATGACCTTTAACCTTTTTTTATGTACTTACCTCTGTTTCATTTTTATCTGCTAAATATAGAACTTTGCAATCACATAATATTTCTAAAACAAAATTGTACAGCTCTCTGTGTGGCTTCCACAATCCTCGGAGCTAGTGCAAATTGATTTCTGAATTTTACGGCTCCTGAAATAATAATTAAAATAATAGTTTTATTTTTTAATGAAACAGTAGGTAATAATCAAAATGAATACTGAAATTCTAAACAGTCTTTCAGTCAGATAAATTTAGTTTATACAAATAAATCTTCTGTTGATTAATTACTTGTACATTAAAATATTTAACATAAAGGGTATTTACCATTATTCAAGCTTTGCGCGGAGAACTTGATTTTCTCTTTATGTTCGGATAAAATTGCCTATTCTTATCGTCATCAATTGGCTCCGAGCTAGGCAACATGGTAGAAACTCCCTTCCCGAATCGAATAGGCTGTATTCTGTTGTACCCCGTAGTTGAACTCCTCAGTCTATCCCATCTATTCAAAAATCGTTCTCTTTCAGATTGTATCCACTTTTCACTGCGCTCGTATACGATTATAACTACGTTTGGTGGCCTTATTACAGGCATTCTATTAATTTATTTACCTAAAAACGATATTAATTACATTCTGAATTTTTCATCAATTAATTTAAATATTAATTATACTCTCCTATCAACAATTTTGAAAAAATCACCGACTTTTTCAAAATTTCAATAAAGTTATATTGTGAATATGGACTAATATTGGTAAAGGAAGATGTACTACTAGTTTAATGCTATTACTTATTCATCAAATTGCGTATCTTATAAACTTAACAAGCAATAATACATACTTTATTTAGATTAAAGTTCTCCTCAAACTCGCAAATTTCACTTTTGATTTACCAAACTTTGGATGAAGACTGGTGAAGAAAAAAACAATGCCCCTCTGCAACAAAAAGTAAAATATAAATTTCACATACATTTAATTTGTATTCAGAATTTTTAAAGTAAGTTTACATTTATTAAAAAATCGCAAAAATAAAATAATTTAAACTCTATACATGCTCACACAAAAATTCATTTAAAATAGTTCATAATTTGAGAAAATAAGTTAATATTTCCTTATTAAATAATGCAATTAATGAAGTTAAAATATCAACTTTGTAAAATAATTTATTTTATATGCGTTAAATCCAACCGAATACGATCAAACATTTTATCCTCTACACTACCTGCGTATCATTTTGATATAGGTAATCATAGATTTAAAATATGTATCATATATTTTTATATTATATTCTTTTATTGAATTATTCCGCATTTAATTTCTTATATTCAAGTAAAAGATAGACAAATATTGACTCGAAATATTCTTTAAAATGAAATTATAGGCATTTTTAAACAAATTAAGGTTCTTTTAGTTTTCATAATATCACAAATTTTGTTGAAGCAAAAAAAACTTTATACCAGTTATTAAACACGTCACAGCTTTGGGTCACAGAATATTTAAACTGAATCGAATAAAAATTTGAAAATCGGAGAAAATAATAACTATTATAAATTTATATTTAAAAATTAAATATTTTGCGCTTAGAAATATATATAAAAAGTATTATTATATCTTAAAGTATGCTTCTAAACTGCACATATTACGGAAGCGAACTGGAGTGCACTATTTAAACTTTTCTAGGAGGATTGCTAGAGGCCGGACAGACGCGCAGAATCAAAAAAACTACAATTGAATTAATTGACTAACGAGCTCAAGGAAGGAGAATAATATTCATTACACACGTAGTAGTCTTCTTTCCAGTTCGGTTTCTAGTTACGTGAACATACATAATGGAGTAAACAATCTTATGCAATGTTATGCTGGAGGGTGGCATCGTCAGTACTAAATCGTTTATTTCTTTCCTGCATTTCTTGCAGGTTTAACTTTAATTGGAATAGAATGCAGACCATACTGAAATATGCAATATATCAATAATTTTATTAATAAACGAGTTTGATTTACTCTTACGTTTGATCTCTTTGCAGTGTGCAGAAAGTAAAATATGAAATATTAACTATTTGATCTTGGATTTTTTGTAAACTTTATTGGTTAGATAAATGTTAGTAATATTGTATAATATACAAGTAATTTTAAAACTGAACATTTACTACCAAACGTTTTAGTAAATATAACAAGTAGGTACTTTTTAGGCTTCTATTAAGACTATGTACTCTTAAAATTTTTTTCATTATCTTCTACGTGTCTGTTGCAGATCCCAAGTTATAGATTTGTGTATCCGAATTTTTGTTTTTCCAAAAATTAAATACATTTTACTAAAAGGACATAAAGTTTTATTAAAACAGTATTGATTTTATCACGTTAATTCATAATAATAATAAAAAAAAAATAAAAATCCTTTTTAATTCCTTACTCTGGCTCGCTAGAAGTTGATTGTTAAAATTTTTTTAATTTATTTTATACTTTCATATATTAACTTTCCTTTTGGTACATTTAAATTACGTTTAATGAGTAGACAAATTGTAGATTTCAAATAAATCATTAATAGCAATAACTATCTTACTATGGTACGTTTAATAAATAATTTTGTAGGCATTTGTTCTGCATTAAAAAAAAATAATGGAAGGCGTATAAATTCTTTAGCTGGGCATGTTTTCTGAGACCTGCAGAAGCTGCTCTTTAATTGTATATCTCATTTGCCTGAGTCCGTAGAGTTGTAGGCTTTGATCCCAAGAAATCATAGGGTAACCGTTTGGGCTTTTTTCGAAAAATTTGATGAAATTTGACATGCTACTTTTTCGACCTCAAATGGAAGTGGACGCAGAGAGCTCTTCGGAACATTAACCCTTTTTTGGCGTAAGAAATTTTAACGCTTGGAATTGAATTGAAAACATGGGGAAAGTACAAATTTTAACCTATATTTTAACAATCAGAAATTCCTGTTGTTGCACTAACTAAAATTCTCTTCGGAAAGATCTTTAAAAAAAAACTTTATGTACTAAACTAAATTCTCTATACCTATAAAAAAACTGTAGGGGGATAGGTTTTAAAATTTAAAGTATTCAAGGTATACGAATTAGAGGGAATCTTGTTTTGCGCATAGTTTTATCATTTAGGTATATTCTAATTTAAAGAGTCTAATAGGTTTGTGTTGTGCTACTTTTATTTCTTTTGATTATAAAATTTAAAATGAGACGCTTATTCAAAAGTGTTATATCTTACATATATGTATTATTCGAAATATGGGAATAAATATTTTTAGAAAAGTGTTTTTACGACCTTCTACTCTTTGGGATTTTAGGAATTTAATTTAATATTTAAGAGTCTAGCGGTCACACTATACTAAGCATATTAGGAAAAAAATTACACATTAATTTTAATTTTAAGAAGAAATTCCTTCAGAACAATCTACGATGATAAGAATGATAATAATCGATGAAATTTAAATCCTCTACACTTTGTGCGAGAATTTTCCAATCTATTTAATCTAACAGCAGTTCAGCGTATAAAGCAAATTTAATAACTGTAATTGACTTATGACTTGGCACCTCATGACAGTTTATTCCTCCTTAGATTTTTCGCCTTTAGAATATTAATCTAGACATCTTCGATGTACTATATAAAAGCTACCGGACCGGAGGAGAGCACCATTATTCCGATAGCTCTCATCCGTGGAACATCAGGTAATACATCTAATCCGGATTTGTCGTAGACCTATTTAAAATAATACTATCTTTTTTCAGGTGAGCACGGAAACGATGGCATCCACTATATACATTACTATCATTTATTTGTCGTTATGCCTTGTGGCGTCTTCGAGTTGCGCATTGGGAGAGAAGGCTAGTGAGAACTTCAAAAATGAACTCCAGGATAGCTCTGTAAGCAGGCGTAATTTTAAATCGATTTATGGTTTTGGTCCGAAGATGCTTCAAATCTCTCGATCTAAGATTCCCATTGAGCTAGACTTACTAGTGGATAACGACGAAATGTTCGAAAAGAGCAAGCGCTTCGACGACTACGGGCATCTTCGCTTCGGCAAACGGGGCGTGGAAGATCAATTTGATGACTATGGTCATATGCGTTTTGGAAGAAGTTCTGGACTTTGAAAACTTAAATAAATTTTATACACTTTCAAGTTGATAAAAATAAAGCATTTTAACACTGATTTATAATCTCAGTGTGGTATAAAGAAAACACCGAAAAATTAACTATAAGTGTTAAAATTTACAATTTGAACTGTCTAGAATCTTTTTTTCACGAGAAAATTATTTAAAAAAATATTGAAATAATGTGAGATTAAGTGGTTTTGAAAATTTCACTGATTAATAAATTTTTTGTTTTTCTAAAAATGTTTTTAATTTGAAGTATCCTCTATTTAAAACAAAAAAGCTAAAAAGTAATATTTACTTGTAACTGTGGCTGGTTTTGAAATTCTAGTTATTTGAAATTGACTATTAACCATAATTATAAATCACATACAGTAAATAAAGGAGTAAGTATTCATTTCTGAGAAAAGATGTTGATCCTTTCGTTACACTGAATTAGACTACAGGCTCCGGATGCTAGAATCTAAAAGCATTATTAATTTAGAGGCACGGAATTTAAAAAGTAATTAGAGCTAACGTTTGACATGTTAAGAATTGTTTAAATTGTGCAATATTCTATAATTTTTGATATTTGTAGTAATTATCAAATTTAGTTTCGTTTTGAATTTTCCCCCAAAGGCCAAATGAGAGCGTTTACAAAGAGAGGTCAGATTTGTGTATGCGCAGAAATATAACGACTGTGTAAACACAGTACAGATTTTGGCACTTGTCATTTGACGTATGTCAAATTCAATGGGTACCAGGGAAAGCCGGTTTTAAAATGTTTTCTTTGTGCAAGCAAACACACCCTGCGACTGGGGTGGAATTTGCCATTTCTTGTCATTTTTTCAATAATGCTGAAGTTAATTTAGTAACAGCGGGTGCGAATGTTCTGAAGGTATACCGAATATTGCCCGACTATGATCCGGGATGCAGAGAAAAATTTTCCGGTTTGTAAATAAAATTATAAACATTAAGGTGTTTCTCAACTAACATGTTATTTTAGATCATCGGCCACCAAAAATGCATTTGGAGTGTGCTGCATCTTATCAATTATTCGGAAATATTATGTCCGTGCAGCATGTTTCATTGTCTGGATCACCTCGCGATGCCCTCTTGATTAGTTTCCGAGATGCGAAATTATCTGTGGTGCAGCATGATCCAGACACGTATTCTCTTAAAACCCTATCACTGCACTATTTTGAAGAAGATGACATAAAGGTAATTATACTTTAGTAACCATGAAGACATTCCGCTTAAATGTCTCTTAAGGGAGGATGGACTGGTCACTATCATATTCCATTGGTACGCGTCGATCCTGATAACCGATGTGCGGTAATGTTGGTCTATGGAAAGAAACTTGTGGTCTTACCTTTTCGCAGGGATAGTAGCTTAGACGAAATTGAATTACAAGATGTTAAACCTATGAAGAAGGTAAGGTCTCAGCGTTTTTTCAACAAGAATCAATAGCTCCAATCATATACAATTTGTTTATACCTACCTCCAGGCTCCAACGCATTTCATTGCAAAGACACCAATTCTCGCATCATATATAATTACTTTAAAAGAGCTAGACGAGAAAATTGACAATGTTATTGATATTCAATTTTTGCACGGTTATTATGAACCAACTTTACTTATACTTTATGAGCCAGTTAGGACATTTCCAGGGTAAGATCTTAATGTAATTGCTAGAATTATCAAAATTCTATTCGCTTTTATCTACAGTCGTATAGCCGTCCGATCTGATACTTGCACGATGGTGGCCATCTCATTAAACATACAACAAAGAGTTCATCCTGTGATATGGACAGTATCAAGTTTACCTTTTGATTGTCTTCAAGTTCTTCCTGTCCAGAAGCCAATAGGTAATTTTAGTATAGGATTTTAAAAAGTGTGCATTAAATGTTGCTTATATTTACAGGCGGATGTTTAGTCGCTTCGACTAATGCTCTTATTTACCTTAACCAAAGTGTACCACCTTATGGCGTTAGTCTTAATAGCATTGCGGATCATAGCACATCGTTTCCATTAAGTATGGCTCTAATGGGAAATCACGAATAATTTAACCTTAAATTTAAATTTCAGAGCCTCAAGATGGTGTTAAAATAACTTTGGATTCGGCACAAATTACATTTATAGACTCAGATAAGCTGGTTCTATCTTTAAAGACTGGTGAACTGTATGTTTTAACGCTGTGTGCCGATTCGATGCGGAGTGTTAGAAATTTTCACTTCCACAAGGCAGCTGCTAGCGTGCTTACGAGCTGTGTAAGATAATAAATTAATAGGTGTACCTAGTTAATTACAATTATAATATAAACTAGATCTGTGTATGTCAAGAAGAATATATATTTCTGGGTTCACGTCTTGGAAATTCGTTACTACTTCGCTTCACTGAAGAAGATCAAAGTACTGTTATTACCATAGACGATTCAGAAGTTGATAAAGAAAAGGGTAAGCGACATTCAATTATTATATACTACTTTAGGAACTATTTTCTTTTAAACAGAAGTACAGAAAAAGAGACTGGAGGAAGAAGAACTTCAGGTTTACGGATCGGGAACAAAAACTTCTGTTCAATTAACTAAATTTGTTTTTGAAGTTTGCGATAGTGTGCTGAATGTTGGTCCCATAGGATACATGACAATTGGGAAGCGAGCAAGTGAAAATGATAACGTTGAAAACGACGATGAAAATCAAGATAATATAAGGCAATTAGATTTAGAAGTAGTAACATCGAGCGGACACGGGAAAAATGGGGCTCTCTGCGTATTTGCCAATTCTATTAAGCCCCAAACTATTACTAGTTTCGAACTATCGGGTAATTATATAAAATTATTTAGAAGCTAAAGCAATTGTCTTAATTTTCTTACTGTAGGTTATATGGATGTATGGACAGTATTTGATGAGCCTACAAAAAAAGCCAATAAAACTGAAGATTATCATGATTTTATGATTCTAAGTCAAAGTCATAGCTCCTTAGTTCTCCAAACAGGAGAAGAAATAAACGAAATAGAGCACACTGGATTTGCAACAAATCAGCCAACAATTTACGTTGGAAATATCGGAAACAATCGGTTCATTTTTCAAGTTACTACAAAGAGTATAAGACTCTTACAAGGCATTCGCCTTATTCAAAACGTTCCCATCGATCTTGGATACGCGGTAGTTCAAGTTTCTACAGCTGATCCCTACATATGCATTCGTTTGGCTAATGGGCAGGTGATAACATTGGCTCTGCGGGAAACAAAAGGAACGCCCAGGTTGGCAATCAACAAGAACACCGTTGGGAGTGTATGTTGATTAATATCGAATTTAAAAGACTTTATAAGACGTTGTCCTCTTAGGTACCAAAAGTTATCTCTATTAGTGCCTATAAGGATTTATCAGGCATGTTCACCACAAAATATGAAGATTTTTCCACAGCAACTGCCTCAGGAAGCTCATTGTATTCTTCTGGTGGATTTGGCTATATGAAAGCAGAGCCCAACATGAAAATTGAAGATGAGGAAGATCTGCTCTACGGAGAAGGTGGAAGTGCTTTCAAAATGACTACGGTACTATTCAAATAAGCCTGTAATTTTATCTAACTATAAGTGTTGTCCTTTTAGATGATGGATATGGCGATACAATCTAAAAATAAGAACTCGGATTGGTGGAGGCGTTTACTCCAAACTCCAAAACCCACGTATTGGTTGTTAGTGTCGCGAGAAAATGGAAATTTAGAAATATATTCGATGCCCGATTTAAAATTAGTTTACCTAATAACCAATGTCGGGAATGGAAACAATGTAAAGATAAATATTTATAAAATTTGCAAGTATTTAAATGTTCTCTTACAGGTTCTTTCTGATTCGATGGAATTTGTACCTTTATCAGTAGCTAACCAAAATATGGAAATTAATAAAAAGCCGGAAAACTTATCAACATTTCAGCTCTCGAATGCTTATACTTTGATAGCTATAGAAATATCTATGTTAGCTCTAGGGAATCATGGCTCAAGACCACTTCTCTTTATTAGAACAACTAAGGAACTCCTTATATATCAAGTACTTGTTTATGCATATGTTAGACAATTATTAACTTGACTAATGTTTCTAGGCTTTTAAATATTCTAAAGGACATCTTAAAATTAGGTTTCAGAAAATTCCACATGAAATTATTTTAAGCGAAAAGGAATCAACTTTTGATGATACACTATCTGGCGATATATACTCTCTCCAGGAGGATTATCTTAGCAAAATACGGTTTTTCTGTAAAACTCTTTTTTTTTAAACAAATCGTACATTTTATATTTCTTTTTTTCCATTTTAGCTAACATTTCCGGATACTCCGGGGTAGTGATCTGTGGTGAGAATCCTTATTTTATCTTCCTGACATCCAAAGGGGAATTTCGAGCACATAAACTTCACGGGAATACAAAAATGACAAGCATAGCACCATTCAATAACATAAATTGTCCAAATGGATTTTTACATTTCGACAAATCTAACGATTTAAAAATTTCTATTCTACCGACTTACCTTTCATATGATGCTGCTTGGCCTGTAAGAAAAGTTCCACTTCGATGTACAACGAGGCAAATAGTATACCATAAAGAAAATAGAATTTATTGTGTCGTTCTGGAAAGCGAGGAAAACAGTAATAAATACTATCGGTTCAACGGAGAAGATAAAGAGCTGACAGAAGAAAATAAAGGGGAAAGGTATATTTTAATGTACATGTGAGTTACATTTTAAATTTAAAAAAAATTTCTACAGATTTATCTACCCAATGCTAGCGAAATTCAGTATAGTATTAGTGTCACCTATTTCCTGGGAAGTTATTCCAGATACTTCCATAGAACTCGATGAATGGGAACATGTCACAGCCTTCAAAAACGTGAGTTTAGCTTACGAGGGAACAAGGTAAAACAGCAAAAATGAAGATAAAAAACATATTTAATTTTAATATTTAATTAGATCTGGATTAAAGGAGTACCTGTGCTTAGGGACGAACTATAATTATAGTGAAGATATAACTTCAAGAGGCAGGGTAACCGTAAATATTTTTTAATGAAATAATTTTATAGCTTTAATATTTAAATCTAGATCCTAATATATGATATAATAGAAGTCGTTCCGGAACCAGGGAAACCTTTGACAAAATACAAGTTAAAAGAAGTATATATTAAGGAGCAAAAGGGTCCTGTGTCCGCAATCACACATGTATTGGGATTTCTTGTAACAGCTGTTGGTCAAAAGGTAATTTTAATGCATTATTCATTTTATAAATCTAACTATTAACTCTTTTCAATTTAATTTCCCTGTACCTTTTAGATATACTTGTGGCAGCTTAAGGATGACGACTTAATTGGAGTGGCTTTCATTGATACAAATATATACGTTCATCAAATGATTTCCATTAAATCGCTGATATTGATAGCAGATGTTTACAAATCTATCAGTATTTTGAGATTCCAGGTAACATAATTTAAATCCGAAAAGAAAAAGCAAATAATCTAATTCAATTCTAGGAAGAATATCGCACTCTTTCATTAGTTTCAAGAGATTTTCAAGCTCTAAATGTATTCAATATTGAATTTATGGTGGACAATACCCATCTAGGATTTTTAGTTTCTGATACTGAAGAAAATTTCATTACATTCATGTACCAACCTGAGTCACGAGAATCATTTGGAGGTAAGCACAATGAGAATTTTATTTCTTGAAAATGTATTATATTTTTTTCCAAAGGCCAAAAATTATTACGTAAAGCAGATTATCATCTAGGACAAAAAGTAAACACTATGCTTCGAGTACAATGTCAATATAAAGAGAACCAAGGAAGTAAAAATTATATAAATTATGAAAATAAACACATCGTTTTCTTTGGTAAGTACAAACAATTTAATTGCAGTTACACAAGGAGATAAATGTTCCTATCTTTGAACATTTGTGACAAAATTCTTTCTTGTAACAAATTTCTTACCCAAAAATTGAATGAAATTGGAAGAACAAGCTTAGATTAAATTTAGAATATTCTATTCAATTTTCACAGCCACCCTGGACGGCGGATTCGGGTACTGCTTACCTTTACCAGAAAAAACATATAGAAGGCTCTTTATGTTGCAAAACGTCTTGCTTACACATCATGAACATCTCTGTGGATTAAATCCTAAATCTTTTAGGTGGATACGTTATTTTTACTCGTATAGCTACATTTATTAAATATCTTATAACGATTTCAGGACTATTAAAAGTGCCCGTAAACTACAATCAAATCCAGCACGGTGTATTGTTGATGGGGAACTGGTGTGGTCCTATATTAATCTACCATTTTCAGAGAAGCAAGAAGTTGCTAAGAAAATTGGTACAAAAATGGATGAAATTTATTCAGACTTATTAGAAATAGAAAGGATTACTTCTGTATTTTAATTAAAATTTAAGTTACAAGATATTTTGAAAGTAATTTTGAAAATAAATGTTTGATAAAAACATAAAGTAGAGTATTCATTCATTTAGATACCCAAGAAAGAAATAGGGAAGCATAAGGAAACCCTTAAAAATGAAAATAATAAGATCTTATATAATTGTACCCTTGCACAATTTCGGTAGATCAGGGGAGCCGTCCCCAGATTCCTACGATATCTTTGAACTTTTACTGAGCTTTGGCTACCTTGAACATTTCGTAGGGGTTAAATTCGGTTAAGAGGGTGAGGTTAGATTGTACTTAAAAGTTCCCATGCAAAGATTCATCGAAATCGGTTAAAAATTGTGGATTTGTTTACGATACAAGCAAAGCAACAAACAGAATTGTTGCATTGCAGGGAATTTTTCTATAAATCCCTCCGAAACACAATGATGGGTGGACTTGAAATCTATCCTAAAACTATCCCATAGCGTAAAGTATCCCTATGCCAAGTTTCATTAAAATCTATTCAGTAGATTTTGTGGGATGCGTGCACAATAGAACAGGCAGACAAAAAGATGTTTAATGTTGATTTTGACTTCTATTGGTGTCAACTAGACTCCAAAAAATATGTTCTTTTAGTTATCTTCAACGTACAGAATTGAAGCCCGCTACAGTTTTATAATATTATATGTATAGAAAAACGTATTATTCTATTAATATGCTTAAAACATGTTGAGGACCCATTCCTAAGAAAATCATAGGGACTGAAATATTAAGCCAAACTTACAAATTGATTACAACAAAATTTGTAAACATTTTAAAAGTGCCTGTGAAATATTTTTCTTAAAAAAATCGTTATCAGTTAATTTAGCACAAGGTTATGACCGAGAAATCTGTTCAATAAATAATAGAAGATAAACTAATTTAATAATAACTCAAATTCAATTGGAAAAATTGTATAATCAGCATAACATACGAACTCTTTTAGTCTACCGCTTAGGTTGCTAGAACACTATTAGTATAAAGTTCACTACAAAAAAGAATACATTTTAAACAAGATCATGAAATATAATTTTTTTTTAAATATAAATTTGTAAAAACTTGTTTTATTTTTACTTAGCCGTCGTGAATTTTCCAAACAAGAAGTCGATAATTAAGCAACTAATCGATCGCATATTATAAGTATTCTTATCAAAATAAGAACGAAAATAACAAAAATTTTACATTGGAATTTAAAATACAAATGAATTAATGAAATATTTAAGCACACATTCTGCCGAAGAGATAGGGAATTATATTTCTACAAATATTTGTGATCTATGTCGGACGATTAAACGAATTCCTCTAACATTCCTATTTGAATGGATTTCGGCGTGAATAGCTAACTAATTAGAGCCAATAAATACCATAAGGCTATTTTTGGAGTTAAGTATTTCAGAGTTCAGTGAAATATTTTTAACGGAAGGAAAAGTGAAATTTTTAAGAAATAGGGAAGGTATAATTTTAACTTGTCCCATTCGAGATCTAAACATTTTGAAAAAACAAGAATGTGTCACATCGTCATGTAACTTAGTTTGAATCAGAAATGCGTGGTGCATTCTTGGGAAATTGACTATTATAATTAAAAGACATTACGACAAATACAGTGAAAACGAGTAAAATAAAAGTGATGCAGAAAATCTAGTATATTTTTATTACAAGCAATTGAAGGTGAATCTATTTTTTAAACGGATAGTTCAAATTTCTGGTATACTAAGCTATGGATATCGTAATTTTAAAGATGAAAGTTTCACTCCTATTGTTTTATGGAACATATGATTGTGTTTATTGAATTAATAATAGTACCCTCCAGCAAAAAATCAATTAATACGGCGTTGCTAATATTCGCTTTGTTATAGTAAGAAAGAGATTACCGTCGACCAAATTGATCTTCATAAAATGGTAAACATTGAAAAGAATAATAGTTTAATCTAGATAAAGAAAATTTTTACACATTGGGGTCAAGCAATAAATGACTAAGAAAAATTTTAAAACAAAATTTTCTATCACATAAAATGTTTGAGAGAAATACGATTAAAAATTAGCTTTGTTATAAATATTACAGAATTGATAACATTTGATCCCTGAAATCTTGAAGGATGAGCAATTTATTCGTGATAGCATGTCAGAATAAATAAAAAGATTATTATTTATTGTTGAATAAACATTAATTCTAATAAATATTTTCGGTAAGATTTACTCAATGTGTTGTGTATCTTTTGGAAAATTCAAGTGAAATTCGATTATCATGCCCACAATACTATAAAATTATTGCACTGTGTTTTTAAGATGATTTGTAAATAAAAACAAGCTATACTATTTCGCCTAAACAGAAAGAAAACGACTTTCCAGTCAGTCTGTATAATGATTTATCAAATTAAACGCATAATACAACTTGCAAAAAATCATAAAAGCTACTTTCTACTTGTGTACGTTAACCCCGCATATATCTTAGATGCCAAGAAAAAAATAATGATATTATTACCTGCTTGTCTATTTGTATTTAAATCATAAAAATACCACCGTATAGGCCGTAATAGGACTTTGCCCCTTTCTTTGTTACACTAAAATGCTAAATATATTCAAAGGATCTTTGCAGAACTTTCATCGTTAGATAGCTTATAGGTAAACTTAAAATACAAGTTGTTTTACTTAAAGTTATCTTTTCAGTGCGTGCTTAGGCACTGGGCAAAAGGAGCAGACCATAATTATATTATCAATTTCAAAGAGTACATTTTAAGTACAATAGACCTAATTTGCAACAGAAATGAAATAAAAAGGAGGAGCAAAAACAATTACGTGAATTGTTCTTCAATTATTGAATTTACTCCGCACTTATTGAATACTTAATGGACAATTTCATGTACTTTGGGGGTCCAATAAATTGCGTTTTCAGATTTTGCAAACGCCCCAAGCTGTGTTTGGTATTATTATGGTATAGCTGGAAAATCGTTCCGGATATGTTTATTCAAATCCTTCCTCTTATTGAGAAAAACGCCTCTTTTCATTTTAGTGCGTTAAATCATTGCTGGGTAGACACTGAGAACTTTTCACCGATAAATTTTCCCGACACGGGACATGTTAGGCAATTCTGGAGGAGAGCGCATGTGTTCATTCGTGTCATGATTCAACGGCATGCTATAGCAATACTCGAAACGGCCACAAGAAGAAAGAGATGAAAACGTAAAAGTCCCTGTTCTTCAGAAAACTCTTTCGAGTGTTCCATCTGAACATTCTGATTTTTCACCTTAGCAATTTTCACTTGCACCAAAAGTTTTTAAAAGTGTTAATTAATATATTACGCCGCAAATTTAAACATCTTTAATAAATAAATAAATAACTATATAGAAATTTCCATTAGAATTGTGCAGTTATTAAACAGAATTTAAAAAGAACAATTTCTTTGAGAGCTCTCATGGCAACTTCAGTTTTAATTTACAAGTGTTCTGCGTACTGATGACTGAAGTATTTAACTAAAATTAAGAATGATATTTGCAAATAAGTAAAAATTAAAACAGATATGGTAAAAATGGTGAATTTGTGGATAGCTAAAACATAAATAGCAAATAAAGCTATTCTCCGATTCTTTATAATTTTGTAATTTGTAAGTATTACTTCGGAAATTTAAGTAATTGTTCCCTGAAATTAAGTCATTAACAAAATTAAAGCGAAATTTATCATTAGTATAATGTTTGAAGTGATTAAGGGTTTAAACAAAGAAGTTAATCAGAAATATTTTATTTTAAATGGCCCCTGTATCAAAACCAGTGTTAGATTATTGTGCATTTTCTATATTAATTTTAGCGCTCGAATAGTAGTTCATATGCTGAATTTTGAAAATAAATTCATTTGACTCGCTCCTACTAATTAAGACGATGATGCTTAGCAATTATTCAATTTGTGTTATAACTCTACGAAAAGTTCTTGCTCGATGGAAGAAGAAAATTACAATTCGAATTGTTATAGTCATTTTTATATTTTCCGAATATTGGTGGCAAACAATTTGTTCAATAATAATATTATAATTAATTGATATTTGCATTAATTATGCGAAATATTTTTTATAAGCGATGAGCTTTTTAATTACATATTTTTTAACCCGCTTAAAAAAAAATTCCTTTGATTAAATACGCCCTGACAATAATTATATATTTTATTTTCTATTGTAAATTATAATTTCTGTACAATTTAAGCTAACCTTTTTAAACTAATTACTAATATTAACCTTCAATTTTCAATTTAATCTTATTTCTCTTACCTTACAAAAAGTTGTATAAATTATTGCAAAGTTTTTGTTTTTTTAATTTTTTATTAACCAAGACATCATCAACGATTTATTTCAAATTATTATAAATCCTTAGCATAATGCCATTAAACTAAAAATGATGCATTAAAAAATTTATCTAAACATAGTTTATTTTAAAAAGTTGTTTTAAAAGTTTATTTAATCTGAACAAATTAAATGATCATTGTAATTTCATGATTATATCCCATATAGAAAAGGCGGTTTTTATCGACATAAAAATGTTTGTTTATCTAGTCAATTATATTTAAAATATACAACATTTAAAGAATTAAATTTATTTGAAATAATGCTACCAAATAATAAATAGATTCCACAAGGTCGTATCCCGGAAAATAATTCGAGCATCTCAGTTTAATAAAATTTTGTTTAATTTAATTTGTACTTTTAATCAAAAAACGATTCTGGCAAATTACTTTTTTTTTCTAAAGTTTATAGTTTTTACGGCGACTCAAATAAATCAATTGGTTTTTGTTTTAATTTGTTTCACTAATTTAAAAAAAAAGGTGATTTTGAAAAAAATATCTAGAATTTGGTTTTAAAATTTTAAGCGAGTGTTTCTAATTAGTATTACTATCGATTAAAACAAAATATATTTCCAACTCTATACACAGGTTTTTATTTATATGAATTCGTCCCTGTTAAAATTAAACATATTACCAGTTACAATTAAATTTTTTATTAATATACTTCTACGTCTTTAACAGTTCAGTAAATTAAACGTAATGTATGAATGGGTGCTTACAGTATCCACGTTACTGCTCTCTTTAGCAAGTGGTAAGTGGTTTAATAAAATCATAGCTTTATTATTTGACCGATCATCCGTTTGCTAGCAAATCATTTCGAATATGAGAACTTTGATCACACATATGTGAACAGCACCAACATAGCCAGAACAGTAAACTTCGACCCATCTGCTTCCCAAAATGTTACGACCATTGTAGGCCAGACAGCTTTTCTAAATTGCAGAGTGAAAAATTTAGCCGAAAAGACTGTAATAAATATATTTAAGATAGAAATGCAATTTCATCTTACTAGTATTCTTAAAGGTCTCATGGATTCGGCACAAAGACATTAATCTACTCACCGTCGGTCGTTACACTTATTCAGCCGACGAAAGGTTCATTCCTTTGCATAATGAAAATACCGGCGATTGGACACTACAGGTTTTATTTTGGAATATCATATTAAAATATCTCAGTTTTCCACAGGTATTTTATTCGTAGATAAAATATGCTCAAAAGAAGGACTCAGGGGCATACGAATGCCAAGTATCCACAACACCCCCGATGGGTATTATTATGTATTTACTTGTTGTGGGTGAGTTCCCCTTTCGGCAAGCCAATTCATACTATTAGTTACCACGTTTCATACGCTAATATACTAGAGTAATATGTACGAGAATACTTAAAACTTTTCAGTTGTTATACGGTAATAAATTAAACAATAAATATAACGTTAAAGTTTGTATATTAAACATATAAAATAAAATTTTTACATTTATTCATTCGAAAGCAGTAGTAGTAATCTTGCATACTCCATACAAGAATTGAAACTCTAATAAAAGAGGAAAATTTGCTTCTGATCTGGCATTTCTTTAATTAAAAATTACAGAAATTTTACAAGATTCTATTAAATAAATGTAATATATCTACATTTTTACTACTTTTGCGCATTTGAGCTTTGAATGTGAAATTTTGCGAAGAATCTTTATTACTTAAAAAATAGAATATGAAACTAAGGCGACTAAAGGCTTTTATAATTTAGAATCATTTCTCATCATATTCATTTATTTGCTTTAAGAAATCTACATGATTTTTCTTTAGTAGCTTTTAATCCATCAGCTATTTTTCTTTATTTTATTTATTCTAAAAGTATTTATTTATATCTAACTAAGCGTGAACCCCTTATTTAAAGAACCGAACACTACTATTGTTGGAGGCCCAGATCTTTATATAAACACAGGATCAACAGTAAATTTAACTTGTATTATTCAACAATCTCCGGAGCCACCACAATCTATTCAATGGACACATAATAACGAGGTAAGTATTTTATAAATAATATTAAGAAAGTGTAATATTCTCCTCGCAAGCTTACAAAAAAGCTCGCTTCTTTTATTTCTATCCCAAACATGTCCAGATTTTAAAGATATTCGTATCAAAAAATTGAAAAACCACACATATTTTATTGTTTTTAAAAATGAAAAAATAAAACTATATATTATATAAATTCGTAACAAAGTTTAAGGTAAAGATTTATAGAGTCTCTGGCTTAACCTCTAAAATGCTTGAGGAAATTAATAAAGTAACAATTTATCTTATTATTTTATTTCTAGGAAATTAACTATGATTCACCGCGTGGCGGAGTTTCTGTTATTACTGAAAAGGGTGAGACAACAACATCGTACTTGTTAATACAAAGGGCAAAGAAGTCCGATTCTGGGAGATACAGCTGCATACCATCCAACGCAAACTCTTTTACAGTGACTGTACATATACTTAATGGTATATTTCTTTTTATATTTGAGAAACAATAAAAGAACACTATTCCTTTTCAGGTGAATATCCCGCTGCCATGCAACATAGTGGACAAGAAATTTTGAAAATAAATTCTATGTTCATTCTCTCTTTATTTACTTTATTAGTTGGTATAAGTTTTACTCCACATAATTTTGTAAAAACAATTTCATAAAGGTATAGAACCTAAACATTTCTTTGTGTTCCTCCTTGTTGTTTATTTAAGCAATGGAAATTAATAACACAGTGAACAAGTATTAATCAAAAATTGGAAAATTAAAAATTTTTTCATTGAAAAAAGATCTTTATTTCTGTATTTATTAATTAGTGATTTATCTTTGAACTGGTTAATAAAGTTATCTTTTGGTAAAAATATTTCTCCTGTGTGAAACTTACTCTACAATTTAATTTTTTCATTAAGTAGGATTTTCGGAAAATAAACAGGAAACAATATGTTAGCCGATTTCTTAGTGATTTACCCCAGTGTTGGATTTAAGATTTTTTGTCTTTGAAAAGTAGTATGCTTTTTTAATTGGATTCTATCTTAACGGCAAAATTCTACTCTCAACTCTATCACCCAAATTCTTTACTACGTTTATTTAAATATAGTTACTGAAACAAACAATGTCTGACCTTTTATTTGTCGATATATCACCTATGATTTTAACGATCCAAGCACAATAACTTGTACGAATTGCCTAAATACTTAGAAAAATCTCCTCGTGGTAAATCCTGAGGTAGTGTTTTCTTTTCCATTCAAGCAACAAGGTAGGGTCTTGGTATATGCCTACAATATATAAAGCATTATATCCCATGAAATTATCCGAATTTTCTTCTAAAGCTTTGAGCCAATATTTTGAAATAATTATACTATGAGTTTGTAAAGTATAATAGATGGACTTTTGGACTTTGGCTCAGTGAAGTAGGTTCCTTTCTAAATTTTTCTTTTTTTTGGAGTATGAATAAATAAAAGACTTGTTTCAGTGAAACAATGACGTACATTATTATTATTTAAAAAAATCACATTCGCTCATATTTTCATATACCAGAGTTCATTTTTTTTAATTTTGCTTCTAAACTTTGAATCTCCTCCCCTCTAGAAATACAAATAAATTTACTTTGCTCGTATTTCTTCTTTAATATACGATTTTCCTCCTTCAACGTTTCGAGCATTTCCTAAAGTAAATACTTGTTAATAATTTTCGTAAACTAATTTATTTATATTACCTGATAATTCTGAATATTTCCTACAGGTATATTTTTTTCACTTGGGTTCTGCTTATTATTTGCTTCATTTTCTTTCTCAGTATTTAGTCTATCCTCCAGATTTCGAATTTCGTCCTTCCGCATTCTACAGATCAATTTTAAATCTTCATATTTACGTTGCAGTTTAGCCAATTCTTCTGCACGATCTGTGTATGGATTTTCAGTCTGAACGTTTTTACTTGAATATATCTTACGGGTTTTCGAAGCACAAACTTCACATTCTTTTTGTTCTAATAATTTTTGTTTTAATTTCAATATTTCAGCTCTCAACTTTTTCTTTTCATATTCTTCTTCAGCGAGTAATTTTTTCAATGATTCATTCTCTTCTTTTAGAGGATTACTTTTCATTTCTAATAGAAAAGTATTTAAATGACACTCCTTTATTCTTAACGCCTTCTTTAATTCGATGATCTTAAGGTTTAACTCTTCACAATTACATAATTGATCTAAAACGGAAAAAGATATTAATATAATAATCCTTTACTATTCAGGTAGGTTAAATAAACTGCCTAATTTTTATGAATATTATAATTTGAATGAAATTTAATTTATTTACACAGATCACATAAATAGAAAATTTCTGTGGAAACAAATATATTCATACAAAAAAAAATTAAAGAGTATAAGAATTTTCAGCCGTCAAATGATCAAATACGCACAAAATCAACTTTACACTATCCTTTCCATCGTACCCAAATCCTGGATTTCAATAAACGTGTTCCTCGTTTTTTGATGATAGTAAAATTTGAATAGAACTTTATTTTATCAGAGTAACAAATAGGTGGAAAATCAGAATGGTGTTAAATCTGCAGAAGGATTAGATAGAATCGAGATAAATATTCTTCGGAAGATTCAAGGGTCGATTTAAAGAGGAGATTTATAAAAGAGTACATATGACGAAATTCTTTATACAAATCCTGCAACAATTCCTTCCCTTTTTTTGAAAAACTAGCATTTGTTGACAAACAACATTAACGTATATAGAGAAACTGCTTTTCAAAAAGCTAATTACAGCCTTTTAACATGTATACTCTTTCAATTTCGTCAGCCAGAGGAAATCTGATAATTTTCTCTAGAAACGTCCGATAAATATCAAATCGCTGCTATTGTTCTAAAAACAAACCACATAGAGCTCATTTGATAAGTAGATTGATACAACGTGATTCTTAGGCAACCTTTTAAAGAAATCAGGATTAACAAGAGACAGGTATTCAAAACTAAAAATATAATAATAAAGTAAAAATAACTGAATAAAACAATAAAGCCTTGGTTAATAATATCACTCAAATAAAATTGTTTGATCGGTTAAGTAAAAATAACTGAATAAAACAATAAAGCCTTGGTTAATAATATCACTCAAATAAAATTGTTTGATCGGTTTTAAACAAATTAATCTATATTTACATATTGCACATATAATTATGATAACAAATATAAAAAAAGTAAACAAATATCAAAATTATTGAATTTCTACAGGGATGGCGCGAAGACCTCTGAACAATTATAATAATATTAATCACACGTTATAAAATGAAGACACAGGATTAGATATTATTCACTAGTAAAAAAGCTTCTTTCTTAATTTTACCTTTCATCAGACATGGAGTTCACAATTTGACTAGACTGTATATAAGAAAAAAAAATGCTTAAAATGCATAAATATTTCTTCTTTGAACCCAGTTGATTTTTAGATTTTATTGTAATATTCTACAAAAATCGCCATCACTAAAATTTAAAAGTACAATTGGATTTTACCTGTTGGTTGAGTCATAGTCCCAACCTCACAAGTTGTATCCCAGAGAGACAGCCGTTTCTCATCATGAGTACTTTGCCTACGAGATTTTCTGTCTTTCTGACACAATACTCTTGTCGATGTTAATTCCGCCTCTAATTTTTCATTTTTTATCTAAAGTAAATATATATTATTAAACTTATTAAATATATTTACTGCAAAATATAGTTGATCCGTAGATATTTATAAATAACTATTTGGAAATAAAATAGCATAAATATATAAATTGAAATCACTTACTCGAAGTTGTTTGTTTTCGCCCACTAAATTATTTATTATCTGTTGTTGGCGTTGATTTTCATTACTAAGACCACGCCTCTCTGTTGCTTTGTTGATGCTAAAAAACTTCTACTAGAATATTCTTTTACATATTTTAAAAATTTACTTACTGTTCTTCTCTATTCACAACACCTACATTTTCTTTTATATTCCCTTTTGTTTTAGCAATAGAATTTAATAATTTCGCATTTGTTGATTCTATTTCATTAATTTTATTTTGTAATTGCTTAGTTTTATATAAATGCATTTTCTGCATTTCATGTAATTGTTTCAGTAGGAGATTACTTGGAGATGAATTCTCTTCAGAACCTATTTTTACGCTTTCTATTTCTGGTTTACTATACTGTTGCATTTCTAATAAACAAGCATTGTATTCACTTTTAATAATTTCCAAATTTTTCGATAGTTCATTAATTTGTTTTTGGAAATTTTCACACAATAAACGTTCTTCAGAGAGTTGCTTATGTGAGAATTCAAGTGATTTTTTAGTTTCATACAATTGTGCGGAAATATGTTTATTTATTTCTTCCTTGCCATTTAATAATACTTTTAATCGTTCACATTCCACATTACAGTCATTTAATTTCATTTGTATATTGTTTATTTCAATATTATAGTTTTGTAATTGATTTTTCAATTCTAATTCAAGAATGTTGCATTTTTTATTTTCCTCTTTAATTTGTTCAGTCAAACGAATTTTTATTTCTTCTAAATCTTTACGTATTCTATCGTTTTCTTCGCATAAAACTTTCACGCGTGCTTCCAAACGTCCCTTCAATTAAATTAGAAACTGATTTAATATTAAAACTTTAAAGACCATTTGAAATTATGGTAAAATAATAACAAAAGGGTTTAATAATATCGTTGGTATATATGACAAACAAAATAAAATGTATAAATAAAATAAAATGTGTAAATAAAAACATAAAACAAACTACTAACCGATTTTAATAACAATTGTTGGTTTTCCGAATCCAAGACCTCAGTTCGCCTTTGCAGAATTGCTCTATTATTTTTACATTCGTCCAATTCCCTCCTTAAAGCACACATTTGTTCCTCTAAAGAATCGGATAGTTTCAAATTCCCTTCGTGTTTCTCCTTAAGAGCAACATATTGCTTGTTCAAATTATCGAATTCCAACGATTTTATATTAAACTTGGACTGCAACCCTAAAATTTCTTTTTCTCTCTGTTGAATTGTATTCATAAATTCAAATCGTGCTTCTAATAGCAGCTGTTTGTCTTTTTCAAGTTCTAATAAGTTATCTTTTAGCAAAGACACAGAAGACTCCGTCTGATTTTGCAAAATATCTCTTTTATATTTACATTCCATCAGTTCCTTCTGTAAAACAGACATCTCTCCTTTTAAACTAACGGACAATTTAACATTCCTTTCATTTTCTTCCTTAACAGCAACATATTCTTTGCTTAAATTGTTGAATTCAGAAGTTTTCATATCATTTTGAGATTTTAATTCTATAATTTCTCTCTTCAATTCTTCGATTTTATTTTCAAATTCACACTGTAACGTCATTAACGAATGTTTTTCGGTTTCAAATTGTAATAGTTTATCTTTCAGCGACTTAAAAGAGGCTTCGGTTTGGCTTTGCTGAAAATCGTTTGTATTTTTACACTCCTCCAGTTCTCTCTGTAGAACTGAAATCTGTTCTTTCAAAGAATTGACCAACCGAACATTCTCCTCATTTCCTTCTTTAATAGTAGCATATTCCTTACTCAAATCGTCGAGCTCTGAATTTTTCAGTTTAATTTGAGACTTTAACTCTGCGATTTCTTTTTGTAATTCTTCAATTATTTTCTCATAATTTCCATGTCCCTCAAGCAGCGCTTGTCTTTCCTTTTCAAGTTGTAACACCTTATCTCTTAGCGAAGAAATGGACTGCTTCAATATCGTACAGTCTTCTTCCGTATGCTTGATCAAATCATTGCTTTTCCGAATTTCTAAGTTTAATCTTACATTTTCCTCGTAAACCGAGTCTCGCTTCTTTTCCAATTCATTTTTCAAATCTTTTAATGATTTTACTTCTTCTGCTAGACTTTCAGTCATTTCGCGAGCCGATTTCAGTTCTGTATTCAATGCAGTATTTTCATGATTTTTTTTAATTAATGTCTCCTCATTCTTTTGCAGTTTATTTTCAAGCAAAGCCTTAGTATTTTTCAACTCTAGAAAATTGATCTCCAACTCTTCGTTACGTTTCTCGATTTCACAATTCTCTGATTTCAATGCACTATTTTTTAAGACTAATGAATTATTTGTCTCTTTTAATATTTCTATCATTTTATTTTTATCAAAATGGCTATTTTGAATTTTAGCTAATATATCTTTCAATTTTTCGTTCAAAGTTACTAACGAGAAACCATCAACATCATTCTCACTTAAACTATCACGTTCACATTCTGAATTATCCAATTGTCCATCAACACATAAATCTATACTTTTTATAAGACTATTAACTTTCTTAATGTCTTCTTCCAATTTATTGCTACCCAAGATACGATCATTGGAAATAATTCTTAATTTCTGGCACCGCACTATTAAATCTTCATAATTGTTCATGTTATTTTTGTCCGAATATTTTTGTAATAAAACTTCAGAACCGAAACTAGAAACCATCTTCACCAATTGATCAACTTCTTTTACTAATTCTAGGATATCCATTTCCTTTTTTTTTAAATTATTTTCAAGCTCAGCATTTTTGATTTCGAAATATTGCAACCGATGTTCAGCTTCAGAATTTAGTTTTTTAAGATTAGAGCATTCAGAAATTAAATTATCTTTTTCATTCTTTATTACATTTTTAAATATTTCCAACATGTTTCTTGATTTTTCTATGTTTTTCATATTATCAGCAAATTTCTCGACAATGAAATTCAATTCATCCATTCCTTGTATCATTTTATTTTCCATAGCCTTAGTTTGTTGTAACAAATTTGCTTGCTCTTTTATACTTATACTAGAACCTATATTTGATTTTTGTACAACGTCTTTGTATTTCTCTAAGAGAGTGAGTTTTTCTTCAAGCCACTGAGTTTTTTTATTAAATAGCAAACATGTTTTTGACAACTGATCATCCATTTTCCTTAACGCCGCTGCTATTACTTTAAATTGATCTTGCTCTGATTGGTTAGTCTGATAACTGGTTTTAATTAAGAGATCATTTTTCAAATGAATACTTTCTTTATTCTCTACAGTGTAGTCGTCTTCTTTTTTAACAATATCATCTATTACTTCTAATTTCGATACATACTTAACTTCCAATTTATAGCTATTACTTGAATTACCCATAGACGTGTTTCCTCGATTAATTTCACAAAAATACATAAAGTTTTCATCATTTTCTTCTGAATCTTTTACTTCTAGCTTCGAATAGCCTTCGTCATAGTTTTTTTCAACATTTTCCTCTACACTTCCTTGCCTATGTAGTATAATAACTTTATCATTGATGTTTAATTCTAAAACATCTATATTTGATAACAACTTATTGAGGGCTTGTAATCCAGAAACGACTTCATCTTTACTAGAAGGTGTTTTTCCTATGTCGCCTGCTCCGTCACCGATATTAAGGGATTTCGGAACGAGAGTTAGATCTTTTTCTTGTCTAATTTTACTTTCTAAAGTCTCAATTTGGAGTGTTAAGTTGTTGATTTCATTGAATTGTTTTGTAATTATGTTTGAATATTCCGACAATTCCAAGCAAAGACTTTCATTCTTTGTTTTCATTATTTCTAAATTATTAACTTTCTGAAGCAATTCTTCTTTCAACGCGTTCAAATCTCTAATTTCAGATTCCAACTGATTAATAGCCTCGTTCTTTAATTTTACATTTTCAAGTAACTTCGAATTTTCTTCTATAAGTACATTTATTTTTGTTTTTAACTCGATCATCTCATCCGCTAGTACATTGATCTCCTTTTGTTTAGTTTCTAATAAAGAATCCTGATATAATTTCTCATTTTCATATTCTTTTAACTTCTTTTTCATATCATTATTCTGTTGTTTTAAATTAGAGGCATCGTCAAAAAGAGCAGTTTTTTCTTTTTGTGCTTCAATTTCCTTATTTTCATGATTTGTAATTTCTTTAGTTAATTGATTCATTTTCTCGATAGTTTTTCGTAAAATTTGCTCCAAAAAGTCGAACAAAGTCCACGGTGACAAAGAATCATTTACATTTATTTCATCGTTTAATAATTCGGGAAAATATTCTAACAATTCCCGATAAAGCAACAAGAAATTATCCCTCCTTACTTTTAATTGAGATTCTTCCGCACTCCTTGCAGTAACTTTATCTTCTTTTAAAGCACACAAATCGGCTTGTAGCTTTTCATTTTCAGATTTTAAACTATCACATTCCTGAATGGCTTCCATTAACTGTGACGATAATTCATCACTTTCTTTTTGAATAGAGCTCCTTTCCTCCTGTATTTCCCGATTTTGAGCTTTCATTACATTTAATGCTCTTTCGTAATCTTTGCATTTCTCGCAATCATTTTCATGGTTCTCGTTTTTTTTACACATATTACTTCTCCTTAAACCTTGTAATTGCTGTGTTTCATCAGCGAACTTCAGCTTCTCATTTAAATGTTTAATTTCTTTATCTTTATCATCTAAAGCATCTAGAAGTTCCTGTTCTCGACTTCTCGCCTTTTTCTGCAACAACTCTAATTCATATTCTCTTCCATTCTTCTCACATAAATCCGTTTCAAGCATTTTTACTTTTGCCAACGATTTCTGCAATTGCTCTTTGTAATCAACTTCTTTAACTTTCACTTCTTGTAAAATTTTATCCTTCTCTGCCATTTCGTTCTTCAAGTCCATGTACCTAAATATAAATTTAAAATTTATATCGTCTGAAAAACTACGTAATTTTGAAAACACAATCCTACAAATACGAGTCAGATTCGCGCCCGACTAGATGAGATCTAATAGCCCGCCACTAAGGTGTTAAATTGAAATGTCGTAAAAACGTTTGCAGAATTATTAAAAAACCTATTCAATAAAAAAATATTCTTCTTCACATATTTGAATGGCCAGAAAATATATTCTGCAAATTATTTCATGTTGTTAAGTTCCTAAAATTTCATAACAATCTCATAAAGTGTAGGAGCTACGAACCTTTCTTATGAAAACAAGCGAACGATTCACACACACATTTCGACTGCCTTTTAAAAGAGGTCGGGGTTAAATGAGACACTTATAACTACTCTTATATCCTAAATAACATATTTTTGAGAAGGATGGGTGACGTAGTAGTCATTGATCAAGCTATTCAACAGAAACAATTCATATGTACCAAATAAATTATATTTATTCATTACCTACCGTTGCTTCCAAGCTTCTTCCTTTTCATTCCATTCCTCTAATTTGATTCTTAGAATTTCAAATCTTTCTTCATCATATTTTTCAATTTTCTCTTGAGCTTCTTGGAGTTTCAGTTTTAGCGATGCAACAACTTCATGCTCGACATTGAACTTCTTTTCCAAATTAGTAAAAGCCATAAGCTCCTCTAATTCTCTCTCAATTTGCCGGCACCTTGAATACAACTATTAGTAAATGATTACCTCAAGAAAAATTGTCAACTACCTTGTAGTATTATCTGCAGGGGAAGGCAGCGATATTCGTCCAGTTTTAAAAACTTCAGGAGTTTTGAAAATACTTGCAGGCTCTTTAAACACATGATCATCTTCAAGCGCAGGATCGAATGGTGGTAATGGTGAGAGTTCATCTCTTTTTAACGTTATTAATGGAGTCATCATTTTAGAAGGCAGTTTGGAATAAGGCTTTACGTCAGGTAATTGCTCAACAACTCGTTGGGGATGTAAACTAGCTGACCACGTCCTACGGCGTAATAGACCCTCTTTATTCCGAGAATGAGAATGGACAATTTTAAGACCTTCTTCATGTATTTCACGTTCTAGCTGCATAACTTTTATCTAAAAATGAACGTTCATCCCAAAATATAAAAATCACATACAAAAAAATATTACTTTGCTGTTTTTCGATTTCTCCACTTGAAGCTCAGTTTCCAAACGAGCTATCTTTTTCTCAAGGCGTTTCATTAATGCAGCATCAGAAAGGACTTCATTAACTTCTGGTTTATTTTTTATGTTCTTAGCCCGCAAAGCAAAACTAAAAATCAATAAATTTATATATTTCACGATAGAATTTATACTTATTAGTAAATACTTTAAAGTCGAATTGGTTTCTTCTGCAGCGGTAGGATTTATAGTGCAAATTATGGCCGTTAATGCATTACCCCCCAGAGAAGCCTGTAGGATCCTTGTTAGCTTTGAATCTCTATAGTTAATAAATTTTAGAGGTTCATCTTCACTAAGGCTATTAATAACCCGACTTAGGTACAAAAGGCTTTTGTTAATATGAGCACCTTCCTTTAAACGAGAGCCCGTTGCGCCTGTCTGATCTGCCCTTTCAGAGCCGGCTAAATCGACCAAATTTAAATTACTTATCTGTACAGAACCTTCATCAGGCGGTTCATCGACATTTCTAGATTCGATTATCTGAAAATTATAATTTTAGTTTTGGGCAAAACGGAAATCGAATAATTACAATTCGAAATATGGCATGAGAACGACTAGACCGCTCATTCATATTCGTTTCACCAGTCCTCCGGTGTTTGATTCCTCTTTGAAGATATTCCATCAGATTCTCTTCAGACGTAATAATGAATTCATCACAGTTAACGGTAATGTCACCATTGGGTGTTTCGTGAATCTTCAAATCCACGTTTACCTTATTCAGCAAATCAAATACTTTCTCGTTATAAATCTCAATACAACCGACCCTAAAATGCTTTTTTTAAATCATTCACTTTATTCCATTGAGCTTTTTACCTAAGCAAGAACTGTCTGTCAACTGCTAGTTCGATTTCTTTGAATATCTCTTTTGCGGTAAGAATCATCACCCCTGGATTATTCTCATCTCCAAGCATTGTGTAAGTTTTTCCTAGATAAATTAAGCAATCAACTTGTGGTCTAATCACATTCTTCAGATAATCACACCTGAGGAAGTCTGCCCATATGCAAAAATTGTCCCGTTAAATCCTTTCAGTGCAGCATCAACGATAGGTTTACCCACAGTTTCAAAGATCTCAAAATTAGAAGCATCTTGGTCAAAAATATGATCTAGAATTCAATATTAGAAAATCTACTGGCCGTGCATGCATATAAATAACGCACCAAAGTAAAAAGGTTCAGATTGACTGTCAATCTGTCTAATCGAGTTCTTAACAATTTTCCACTGCGAACACAGCTTATTGTCTTTTTCTTTTTTTAATATTGGACGGGCTTTAATAGCCACCTTAATATTCCTTGACGACATATTAAAAATAACATGAATAACACACAAAAACGTTCTCAAAATATTCTAGCACGACAATACCCAGAACAACAGTCTTTTCGAATTCGTAGATTACGATATGTCGATAAGTTCTTGTCATTTCTCTCTGGGTACCGCTCGTTATTTTCGATTTTTACGCTTACACTGAGAATTAGTCGATATTTTCGTCCGTAGATTTATAAACGGTTTTAGTGAATAAAACTATGCCTTTCATATAAAACTCGCTTGTAGTTAAATTGTTGTTATCGTATTCTAGTTACAACGTCTTAAACTTTAATCTAAAACCATACTGGTTTCGAATTTTGCCGGAAATAGCATGTTTCAGTTAATAGCACTTAACTCTCAATAAAATGAAAGTAAAAATTTAATTGATTAAGTAATTATTAGGCCAAAGTAAAAAATGAAATATAAGAAATTTTTTAGAATGGAGTAAAGAATTATAATCTTCTACGTCACTGGTAACGACTATACTAAACAGCATAATTTTCGGACATATTTTGTACATTTCCATGTTTTGACGTTTATGCTTAGTGTTTATACCCGGCTGGTTTTGAAGTAGGTTTGTTTGTAGTGACTTATGACTGGATTATTTCTTTTCTAGCAAGGTATGCTTTTGATTTTATAATGTAGATTGCATCTTATGCTTCTGGTATGCGCATTTGATAATTTTTAAAAGAAATTTTGTATGTAAGGTCTTTTGCACAAATTGAGGCCAAAATTAATTATGATCAATGTACACATTTACTCCATAGAGCAATGTAATTTCTACAATAAGCAATAGAATATTATCCTGCCTACCTGCTATAGTTTATTCGTGGAACTCAAACGATTGACAGTATATCAATATTATAAATCTTTACTCAAACCCTCGAAGCATAATCTATTTCCCTACATTTAATATTTTCATTTAAGTTTTTAATTTTGAAAACCATTCATCAAGAATTCTTTCCAGAACCAGAGCCTGTATGTGTGTTTTTTTTTTTTTTTTTTTAATGGAAGCCGTTTAAATATTTTCCCCTAACTGGCTTATTTTTTAGCCAGATAGAAAGATTTCTTTTCTTAGATTTGCAAATAGCGCTCTTTAGTTTGATACCCCATTTGCCTGGGTACGCAGAGTTCGAGGCTTTGACCCCAAGAAATCATAGGCTTAACCTTTTGGGGTTTTTTTTCGTAAAATTTGACGAAATTTGATATTCTCTTCTTTCGAGCCCAACTGAAGGTGGACTCAGAGAGCTCTTCGGAACACTAACTCTTTTTTGGTGCAAACAATTTTAACGCTTGGAATTGAATTGAAAACATGGGAAAAATACAAATTTTACCCTATATTTTAACAATA
Source organism: Proctacanthus coquilletti (assembly GCA_001932985.1). Lineage (NCBI taxonomy): Eukaryota > Metazoa > Arthropoda > Insecta > Diptera > Asilidae > Proctacanthus > Proctacanthus coquilletti. The sequence goes on along the minus strand of MNCL01000099.1, from coordinate 86,116 downwards.
AGAAATTCCTGTTGTTGCATTAACTAAAATTCTCTTCAGAAAGATCTGTTGAAATATGTATATGTATTTTTTTCAGAACTAGTAGGAGATTAATACGATTTTTTTCGTTCCAGGAAAAATACACTATAATTGAGCATTCTACTTTTACTTAATATGGGAGTAACTGTGTAAGCTTTTATGTTCGATAAGATTGGTCAATGCAAATATCATATATCATATATTTTGTTTCATTTTGCATCAGACTGCAACCTTTCAATGTAATCGAAGGAAAGACAGGACCACAGACAATTGAAATACTTACTAAACGATTATTGGCTTTAGGAGCTGTGCAATCAGGTCATTTTATTGTTGACTGTGAAACTTATATCTCTGCCCAACAACATGGTAAGACATTTTTATAATTTAATTTATTATTCTAAAATTCATAATAATATTTAAAATAAAAAGTAGCAAAAACCCTATTAAATGTATTAATTGAATAAATTATTTTGTCCAAAGATTATGAATAGTGATATATGTGTATGTCATTTTCTATACTATTGAGCTTCATGAGAACTAAAATTAATCTGATAGCTTAGAAGTTTCATCTTTTTATCATCGAAAAACTTCATAGAAAATGAAGAAAATTGAATTTTGTCACTTTAAGGTGTGGTGTTTTTCAAGTGCTTAACGAAAATGCAATCTAATCTCTGCACATATGCAGATTACCTACCTGATTATTTACCTGTGTACTTACCACTATATTTGGTTATATGGGTAGTATTTTATTTAAAAAAAATGTATTAGATAAAGCAAATTTATTGTATTGTACATGTTTTTCTAGCGCAAAAAAAATAACATTTTTAATAGAGTCTAAATACCTACAAATTTCATAAGTACTTTTTATTTCTTCATTCTAATCTTCTACTTATTAAAATGATAAAATTGCACAACACGTAAAGGCACAAGTTGTGGAGAATTTTATAATAATTATACTTAATATAGTATCTTGTGGAGAAATAAATTAGAGTTCCAAACAATTGGTATTTGGTCTTCTTTAGTCTACTTATCAACTTAAGTAATGTTTCTAGTAACAAATTACTAATTTTCCTGTCTATAAGTTACATCTGGAATAAAACATATATCGCTCTTTTTCATTTGTAATTTGTTTGAATAAGTGTATAATATTAAATTAGTCGAAGGGTTTAGAATATGCCGTAATCCTTTAGAGTACATAGTATTTTTTTTTAAATTAATTTTCTTTAAATCTATATCAATTAAATCGTCTAGTTTGGTTATATTCTTATGACGAAGTATAGCTTTAAATACTGCTACTCAAATTTTATCTTTAGGACTTTTGTGCAACATGCATTAAAAATCACATCTATAAATATCGGCCTGGATAATGTTCACATTACATCTATCGTAAAAGATAGATATATGAAAATTAGAAAAAAATCCTCTCCACTTTACATGCCGCAATATTTTTCATGGACTACCGATTGAAAATTTGTATTCAACTGTTTCTAGTTTTCATTTCCTGAATTTTAATATAATAACAATATGTTTAATTAACCAAACTACATTGATGTCTATTTCGATAGAAACATTTATTTTACAGTTTATATGCAGCTACTTTAGTTGTTATTTTAAACTAATTTTTGTTTTACTAAAAATGCATTAGCGATTGGAAAGGGGATGAAGATAATTTTCATTTAGCTGCCATTTTTCTAACATTCCATCTTTTTTAAAGATTTAATTTCTTATCGATTTCTTATTTTATGATTTTTTAAAATTTCATTTTTTAGTAAATTTTATCTATTTGTCTTATTTCGTTGCCAACAGTATAATATATATATATTTTTTAATTAAACAAATAAAATATATAGGTTTAATGTTATTAACATGCACATTAATTTCTCACCACATTAAAAAAAGAAAAATAAATGCTTGGATCTTAACGTGAACTTACTTGTAAATATGAATGCATTTTTTAACCTAATTTTAGTACGTTAAATAGAATTAATATCAAATAAAATTTGATTTGATACTGCAACCGTTTTTAATGTTTTCTGCTGTGAAATGTTTACTTCAAATGTTATTGTACAATTTTATATATTTTTGTTATTTAAATTTTAACGATATATAAGTTTATATTTTGCACCTTTGGTTTTGGAAATTTTATTGTATACTTCTTATTATCTTTGCTTTATATTACATAATTTTGCGAATACAGCAAGCAATAATATCACATTTTGTTACTTCAAAATGCTTTTCTCAATGTACGTACGATAATTTAAAAATTATAAAGAACTTTTCTGACTTCACTCTTTATGTTGAATGAGATTTCATAATTTTTTCCTTTTGTTCCTTATTTTTCATGAACTAAAAGTCGATTTTAGACTAGATTTTGTTGATGAAGAATTTAATATTTTTAATATAGCTATATTTGGTGAATGTGCTTCTGCGTTACTCTCAAAGATTAGACAATTTAAAAATTAAGTACATAATATTATATAAGAAAACTAGAAGAGTAATATTAACAAGAGAAATAAGTAATTACAAAAGAAAAGCTTTTTGAAAGTAACACTTTTTTGGGTATGTCTCTTCTTTGATAAATAATATTTGTATACACTTAACATTATTCAATAATTCGTAACACTTCACATTTGGCTGTTCATACATAGAGTATTAATAAAAAATTTTCTTTGTTCATTAAAATATCGGATGTATTTTTAATTTAGTTGTTCTTGTATTTTTATGTTTTGTAAAATTAATATTGTTATATGTACAGCAAGGCCAAACTGCTAAATGTATAAAAATATAGACATACATATTGAAAGTTCCATTTTTTTAAATACAAGTTTAAATTAAATCAATTTTCGGCATACTATACAAAAAAAAACACTAATTTAAAAGTAAACGAAATATTGTTGGTAGACGCATCGCATGATATGTCACAGGATTTATTTTGGAAGTTCAGGAAACAGTTGTTATATCTTTTTCTACATGGTGATAAATTTCTTTCTTAAAGGAGCTATGAATTGTTAGTGCATTTTCAAGTCGTCAGTGCGTATCAATCGTGTTTTTTATTTTATTTCAAATAAATTTCTCAAAACCATTTTCGCACGGCTGCAGTGATTTTATAACTTATTTTTTACTTATCCTCATCCCACGAAATTGATGCGCTCATATCCATAAAATTTTTAACGAAATGTACATTTTTATTGAAAAAATATTTAAGTTTTATTGGAACAAATAGGAAATATAGCATGATATTTTTCAAATTTAATTTTCTAAACCATTAATTTGGTTTAAAACACGTCGGACAAAAAAATTCAAATATACTGAAATTATCGAAAAGATGGTTAAGGTAGACATCTAGCTTAAAATGCTTAAGAAGCAAAAAAAAGTAATAATAACTACATACAACTCGTTTATTTATCTATTCGTATCTTTATTTAGCCAGTTAGCAGTATTTTAACCAATTTTTTCTTGTAATTGGTAAATACGTTTACTACACTAATTTATCAAACTAGTTAGCAAACAAGCTAAACACAAAATGCAAATATATTTCATCGAATAACTACAAAGATATACTAGTGTAAGAAACTCAATGTTTTCTTCTAAAATTTAATTTATTAATTAAAACAAATCGTTACTAAAGAAAAATAAATTTTGCATTATTATGTTCTGTGATAATAGTCTTTCATCATAAAATTAAAATTTATAGCAGCTTTTCGATTTCCCTTAAAGATAAACATAACTCCATGCAATTATCATGCCCATTTTTATGTGAATAATTTATTTTTTAAATCTATGGAATTCATTAAAACTGTTTAAGCTGTATGATTTTTCTATAATTAATATTTATATAGAAATTTCTAAAAGTATTTGTTGGGTATAGGCACTTAATTAAAATATTAATAATTGTGTATGATTTAAAAATTTTGTTTATATAATTAGTACCTATACCTTTCATATTAAGCTCGCAGTTCTTCAAAAACGATTGAGTAATTAAACATTTTATTTTTGTATTTAAAATGTTCAACCATTTTCCAAGTGCCGATTCAATATATTTTTTTAAAAAACAACTATAATATAAATTTAAAATAATTTAAAGTTCATTCATTGTATAAATAGGCCGTGCGGATTTAAAATTACGATATTGTGTTTACCTTCACGTACCTGTGTCTTTTGACAAATTTTAGTTAGAAAAAAAAATATTTTTTTTTTCCACTAGACACGCACTAACATATTTTTTGTAATTGAACAAATGTCTAATTCTTTTTTTAAATGGAAAAGCAATCTTTCCTCTTTAATTAGTATTTTGAATACAAGAATTGATCTATAGTATTCTTAAATTAAATTCTTATAATCATTTAGAAGTGTAAATGAATTATATCTTTTTCTAAAATAATTCAAAGTTTGTAAAATTATTGTTATTAAAAAATGACAGCAAAATTGCAAAAATTGTTTCCTATTAATATTATTTCCCTTTCATATTCTTAAGCTCAGATTTAATTTAAAGTACTAATTAATTGATTTTTAAAACAGCAAACAATTCAATTAAATATGTGCGCTTTCTCTTCTACTACGTTGAACTTATACAGTACTTTCTAAATCACCTTACTAATAGGTTGCATGATTTGGTAATCAGATATGCTTCCAAAATTATATTGTCTGTTGTATTTATCATTAATTTGGGTATATTATTTCTATTTATTTTTTCTTATTGTCTGCTTTCACATTCCCTAATAATTTAATTATATTTGTTACAAATATCCGTTAACCCTTTAACATAAAGGTTTATTGTTAAAAACAATTTTGTTATTCTATAAAAATATTTCCAATTGGAAAGATAATTTATTGTAGTAAGATGCGCCAGCGCTTAAAAGGTATAAAAATCTAAATATTCTTCATTTATTTATATTTAATGGATTATTTATTTTTTTACCTTTTTTTCTTTAAAGTAAGTATAATTCAGAAACGACTGAATTTTGAGGAATTTCTTTTTTTTTTGTTATTCATTCGATCGCAAATGTAATACATACATACTAAGTTGTAAAATTGTTCGTAAAATGTTAAAGTTTATTGTCTTGTTCTAAACCATTATTTTCTAATTTCTTCATTTTTTTTGCGGAGAATTGGCGTTATTGTCTGTACGTACATTCCTCTTGCTACTATGTAGCTTGAATCTGATTTTTAGCCCTTTTTCGTTTATAACTAATTCTACTATTATAAAACAATTGAGCTTTGCATAAGTACATTGATTTTAAAGTTATAACAATACACATGATATAGTATCCTTTTAAAGCCTTTACCTATAATCGCAAATATTAAAAAAAAAGAACGCAAATATATATTTCGATATTTAACCGGACTATGTAATCTCTCAGACAATACATGTTATAAAATTAATTTAATAATTATACTACAACACCCCTACAATACTAAAAGTTTATTGTCGCATTTCTTTACTTGTTTGTATTAATTGCTAAGTTAAAATAAGTAAACTTAGTCGATGCTATCAAAAATGCTTCTAAAAGCTATTATTTACGAAAATGCATTTCTTTCTAATCATCTTTTATAGTTTTCTTTTCAATTGACTTTTATGTAATGAATAGAAGCAATTTAAATTAATCGCGGCTTTATAAAGATTCAAACTAAATATTCTACGTGAGTACCCATATCTCATCGATTTATTGTAAATGACTTTATAAATTTTGGATCCATTTCATCAAGCTCCTTACCCTTAGTTTCTGGAACAAACATGACTATGAAGAGTAGTCCGAGACAAGATATGCAAGCATATAACCAAAAAGCTCCATGTAAACCCAACAATTCCTGTGAACAAAATAATTTAGAGTTAAAAAAATATCATATAGGGTCATATAATCCATACCTGGAAATCTACGAATGTTTTTACACTTAAAAAAGCGCAGAAGTAACTAAAACTGGTTGCAATTGAACTCCCAATTCCTCTAAATTCCAATGGGAATAATTCTCCAACAAGCAAAGATGATATGGGAGATATTCCTTGAATTTAATATAAAATAAAATATTTTCTGTAGTATTAAAATTTGTTTTTATTTTGCTGTTACTCACCCAGAGAAAATGCAATTGTAAAAACTAAAACACAGAGTAGAGGAATCCAGTCAGTGTTTTCATCGGGCGAATTTGAATCGTAATAACTTGGTGCAAGTGATTTGCTGGCTTGTTCATAGTATATATAAGATCCGAAACTAGCGAGTGCCAACGACATAAGAACGCTGCTAGTTATCAATAGCGGGATACGTCCTGCAGTGTCTATCAGTAAACTGGAAAGCATGGATGCTAAGAGTTGTACAAAACCCACAGCGATGGCTCCTCCATGGGGATTCATTCCAGCAAATGTTTGTCTAAATATCTTAACAGCATAGAAACCGAAAGAATTAGCACCTTTATAAAGGTACTAGAATTAGTATTTCGGATAAAAGCTTAATATTTTACACCGTTTTACCTGTAAAGCGTTGGAAAACCATAAGGCCGCAAGTAATCATAAGAGGTTTAATAAGCCTTGTATCCTTCATAAAATTCAAAAATGATGTGTGGATTAATTTTGCATTCATACATTCAAATTTAATCTTTCCAGTTTTTTGAGAGGATTGTTTAGTGTTACGAACATTGCATTTTATAGTTTCCAACTCCAACTTAACGTCTCTATTGGGACCTCGTAACCATTGGAGTGATCTGTGAAAAATTACTACTTGTTTAAAAAATACCAATACATGCATCTATATTTCTGTGTTAAATATTTTTAAGGGACTATTTAAACACAATAGACACAAATGACTTTTGAAATTCTGAAATCTGTCTGTACAGGTATCACAAAAAAGCTACTGAACGGATTTTGATAAAATTTGGCATTGTAGTAGCTAATGACTCTGGTCAGCATCTAGGACAGTTTTTATTACAAAAACCCGAATTTTAGGGGTGAATTTGGGTCATAGTTGGGTTTTTTTTTTAAAGAGAAGTCGTTATAAGTTGTTTGACTCTAACTTGAATACTTTTAGTCCAATTCAAAAATGATTTCTGAGATCTGCAGATTAATTTGTACCCCATTTGTCTGGTTCCGTGCGGTTCCAGATTTTAACCGCAAAAAATTATAGGCCCCTTGGAATTTTTTTGAAAAATTTTACGAAATTTATCCTGTCCTTTTCTCTATACCAAATGGAAATGGACGTAGAGAGCTACTCGGAAAGCTTAACCCTTTTTCGGCGTAAGTAATTTTAACGCTCGGAATTGAATTGCAAACATGCGAATTTGATCAGATTTTTAACATTTATAAATTTACATTGTAATATTAAGTAAAATTCTTAAATATAAAGTGTACCTTACCTGAATGCATCCTCATTTCGCCCTTTAAGTACAAGAAAACTTGGTGTTTCCGGAACATAAATCACAGTTAAAAACAACATAATCGGTGCTATTGAAACAAGCATAGCTAACTGTCGCCAATCCAAATAAGCACCTGTACAGAAGGATATCAATACACCCAGGTGACCAAATATTTTCTGAAGGGCGCTCAAAAAGCCTCGTATTTCTGGAGATGATATTTCACTTACATATACCTTGAAGAAAAATAATTAAATAATTCCATACAAAACTTTTATGAAAATACTTTTCAATTTACCTGAGTTACCATGGATATTATGGAACAACAGAAACCAGCTACAAATGCGGTAACAAACATTGTTTCTACAGATCTAGCAAAAATTGTTATAATCCAAGCTAGTGAAAATGGAAGCGACATTAGAATCAATACTTTTTTTCGGCCGAACTGCATCGCCATGCCCCCAAACATTCCACCAAACAAAGCACCTGTAATGTTAACTTGTGAGGTAATAAAATTATATTATTACATGTGGGATTTATTACCAAGCAACGAAAGGCTAGCAATCCAACTAGCTTGCTGATCAGACACTGAAAACGTGTGATTTCCTTTAAATCGAATTTGAAGTTCTTGTATGTTGGCTATAGCAGGACTAGTGTAACCCTTCCCTAAGCCGGCTGCGAGTGGTCCCAATGAAACAGCAAGCGCAGCAATAACCTTAGGCGCATAGATGGCTTTTATTTTTCACTCTTTTAAAAGGAAATAGTGTACTATTTACCTGCGTGTAAAGATATGATTTCTCTTTTACTTCTTCCTTAATGATTGAATTTTTCTGGTTCTCAATTACAAAACGCCGATGTTCGACGATAACTTCCTCTTGTTCCATTTTGATATGAATCTTTTCGGGTCCAGGATAAAAATTGTTATGATTTATGTAATCAAAATTTCGAAAATGTGTCGGTTGAAATATGGGTTTTTGGTCCAGATTTTGATAACGTCTTGAAGGAAACTGGTAGAGATAGGTTAAATATTATTATTATTTGTTCTTATTTTTGATGATAAAATTTGCTTTCTTTAAATTTACATCTAACTAATTGTTCGTAATTTTGTTCTGTAACGACAAAAGTGTTATATTGCGCTCGAAATCTTTCAGAATTAAATTAATTTAACGATCATTGGCCTAATTTCATTATACTATAAACCCTATCTTGAGCAGAATTCATTAAATGATTAAATTGTCTCTATTTCTCTGCAAATATGTTTTATAAATTTTTAACTTTTATTCCCTTTAATTGTTTCCATTTAGAAAAATGTGTGTAGTTTAAAATTTAATAGCGCTTTTGACTGACTACGGATTTGAAAATAAGTTTTATACAATTTTTTTTATTTGATACTCTTTAGATTAACCATCTTCCACCTTCTGCATTACTCGCGCTATTTTTACTTCGAAAGTTCAGGGAGTCAAAAAAGTCTGCATTTTGTACAATTAATTTTTTTATTAAGATTTATGGATATATTTAAAAATTTTATTTTTTAAGACTGAAACAATTAGCTTTGCTTTTAATCTAACTTTTTTGGCGATGCTGCTACAAGACAAAGACCTGGATGTAAAGAGTCTATTTAATGTAATAAAATAGTACGGGAAGTAAATATGTATTTTTTTATTTTTATATGTTTTCTATGTTTTATATTTACCTACATTGGATCTTTAGTTAAATAAACGTAATTTTTAAATTAATACACACATTTATTAAATCTTGAGTACACAATTTGTGTTTTAAACGATTTTTCGTATAGGTTTTTTTCAGGAAATCAATTTTATTATCACTTAGGTCTTCACGCCTCTTTAACAAAATAATTTTATGTTGTTTTAAAAGAAATATAATAACCATACAATAAATTTTATGAAGAACAAAAATATATCTAAGTATTTTAAACAATAGTACCTTATGTACTCATTATTTTATTGAATATTGCTTCTGATTAATAATAATTTAATAAAACACATTTTTAAAATTGATATTCACAAAATAAAACGCATTATAACACAAGAATAATGAAAATTTTAAACTGTTCAGTTGTTAATGAAGAATTAAAATAAAATTTCAAGAACACGTTAATTTTCTCAACGCACAAAATCATTCTAAACTACAAGAGATGATCAAATGTTTGAGTCTTTAACTAATTGATAGATTGTATACAAATTAAATGGGTGCTGTATTCCCGTCGATCTGTTTAGAGTTTTATTTTTTATTTCTCTTTTAAGGCACGATTGTTGGAAGGGCACTTAAATTGTCTGCATATACTACATCTTTTTTCCGTGTTCAGATAAGTTCAACAAGCCTCAAGTGATTTGTAATTGAACAAGAGCAATCGGAGCACATTCCTCGTAATAAATTCGTTATCTGAAGACTTGTCCAGCAATAAATAACTTCTTAGACAAATACTTTCTTTGTAATGGCCAATCGACTTCCATGTAAGAAATGTATTAATAATCTTTAATTTGTACAGTGGGATTTCATCTGATGATGTTACATTAAGAACACCTTTTTATTTGAATATTTTTTTCCGGTTTAGATAAATTGCAATTGCATGTATTCAAATATAAGATGTAGTATTCAAAATACATTATTTTTGTACGTAAATGCTTACCATACTGCAGTTATTATTGACTGCGTACATGCTGTTGCCTCCGTCGAAGTACATTTTAAAATATTTTATTACTGCAGAGCGTTATTATCATTAGTTGTGAGCTATTTTTAGAATAAATATGCAAGGGTTATACATATGTTAACCACAAATAAAAGTATGTTTTCGGAAACACTCTTACAATTTTCTTCCGCACTACACGAGAATAAAACCATCCTTATGAAAACATCGCGCCACGTGAAGAAATAATCTTAAATCGGCAATTTGTATCGATTTTTTGCATTTTAAAAGAACCGTATTGAAGGAAAATTATTTTATTACATTATATCAATAGGATATTGGGGAAAAAAAATTATATACATATATATATAATTTATTAAATGATTTGTATATGGAAATTATTGTCGTCAATTAATTATAGATAATAAATTGAATTTAATAAAACACCTTGGGATATTTTACGGAACTCACAACACTAGGATCATAACACAGAAAGAAAGCAATGCTATAATAAACAAAATCAGCCAATACAATCAGTGAGGCCCGCATTACGACTAAGAGAACATTGAGGACAACTCAGTCCAGGGTTCAAGGAATTATCAGAAAGGGGAAATCGGTCCTGTCTCTATCTCATTCCAGTCACTAGAGGAGAGAACATGGATGTTGAGGCTTGAGCTTAAGATAGAACCAGTAGCAATTGTGTTGCAATTTGGCGCATGACCCCCAGTTTCGGTAACATGTTCAACATTAATGTTGTCATTGCTAAGAGTACAACTTTAGATCGTTAGTTTTTATAGAGGGAGGGAAGGAAAACAATTATTTATATTATAAAAAAAGATTATCTACGGAAATTAAGGACATATGCGCTTGGTAATTGGTCAATATAAAATGTCGAATATTTTAGGAAATTCGATAATCAGGAATATGTGTTCAATAAACCCTTATATATTTGTATATATTTGGATTTTATACACCTTTGACGAATAAATTTACAAAATATTGAGAATATGCGTCTGCTCATCATTAATATGTATATTTGTAAGAATCCCTGTTTGCAGTTATATTTGTAGTATACAAATTTAATTAAAACTAGCTGATGCTCCTAATTTTACTTGAGAGTATTACTTCTATTGTCTATGTGTGCAATAAATAATGTTTCTTTTACAAAAATTATGCAGATATTTAAAAGAAATGTAACCTAAATATTATTTTTACTTTACTTAGATTAATTGTGTCCTATTAACATATTTTACATCTCAGCTTGTATCAGGGCTTTATAATTGTGAACATGTATTAATTCGATAATATATGATTTGGTTTTAATGCTAATTATTGTAAAATCACATTTTAATTCATTTCTACGCTATGTTGTAATGATAACGCTACCCAAATTACATCAGTAGTTTTTATGGATGCTATTCAAAATATTTTTATACAATACTGTTGTGTAAGACAACAGAAGTTCTAATAAAATTGAATTAGTTTCTCTAATAAAATAACACAATATCACATTAATCAATTATAATCCTTCCAGTTATATAAAACTAAGTACCTATGTACGAATAGCAAAGCAAAGTATTTTTTCTTTAATCTCTTTGTTGCACTTGTAGTATTTCTGCTTATTATTCCGAGCTATTTAACACAATCATACGAAGCTTGCAATGGATGAAAAAGCCTTCTCTGTGAGTTCCAACCTAAAAATAGCGACCTTGCTCCTGGTGTTCCAGGACCATCATTGCGGACTTGAGGCGAACGTATCGCCAGTGCAGTCGCTGAAAAGCAGAACGCTAGCACCTGCCTGCGCCTTGTTAAGTTTCAAGTGGCGATCCTAGTGTGTGGTTTAGGATACGCTACATCGTAAGAGTCCCATCAAAATCTATCTAGTAGCTTTTGTTTCATGAAAGAACAAAAAAGGAAAACAGACAAACAAATGAGAATGCATAGCTTAATAATTATCTAACAATGAAAGTTACATAAATAAAAGTGACTCCTGAATGGAGCAATTACATTGGACTTTTATTTTTATATACTTAGAATCCGGAAGCTAAAATCTTCCGCGACAATTGACTTTCAGTAAAAATTAATTGAAAAATTGTAGCTCAGTAATAGTATTATAAATCTAAATAGTTCATGGACAAATAATTTGAAAGAACGCCCTCAAGGATGGTTATTACTTTTTAAAGAATAGGAATATGAGACTACAATGAATTTTACATATTATATAACCGCTGATCGTAAATAAAATATTTAATCTCGAATTTGTAGTGCAAGAATACGATTATTATTATTTTTTTCTTACAGCTTCTTCAAAAGCGGTTCACATACTTCATAATTCTGAATACCCAGCTTCAACTTTTTCTATTTTGGATACAGGAACCAAACAAATATCCCTCGTTGCCGATGGACTCTTTGATTTACTTATGTTAAAAATGACCTCTGCTTATACATCCAAAAAGCAGACAAAGGTAAATAGCATTTTTTTAAAATAATTTCACAATATTTTTATTTTTTCCTTTAGATTGAATCAAAAGGAGTAAGATTTGAATATGGAGATTTCTTGATAAAACTCGGCAGCGTCACAATGAGTGAGAATTTTAAAGGCATATTAATTGAGGTAGGTTTAAATAAACTATGCATAATTCCTGATATCAAAAGGTTTTTTTTTAGGCTGAATATCGTCCCTGCGTAGTGCCATTAAACTGCTGGGAATTACTTCGCGAATTACTACAAGGATTTCTCGGGCCCAATGTGGCTACTACCCTGCCTCCATACTTTTCTACTCCCAGCATAGTCAACTTGGGTCATCCAAACACCAGCACAAAACAGAACGAAATTTATCAACCCATAGACACAATTTGCCAATATTTAGATCACTTTACAAACTATCGGAAGCAGATAATTTCAAATATGCCTCTGTCGTCGACATTACGAACATAGGAAACTGTATAAAGGATACAATATATTTATTCTAATTATTTAAAAATTCTGCATTAAAAAAGTAATAAGAAATGTAGATTATTAAGCACCACTAAATAGTAAAAGGAGTAATGAATTAAATTTGCAATATACCTTCCAACTTTCTCATTAAAGAAATAAAAAACACATTATGGATTCTGCATTTATTTTGTAAAAAAAATTTCCAAACTATATTCCTTCTAGAATTTGGTATTAAAATTATTTTTAAAGAACTCAGAAACTAATTTAGCTAGTTTAATCATTCAACATGTCAACGGAAACACCTGAAGCTCCTATGGTAACCTCCTTCCAGCCGAAGTTTGCCTTATCCAGATCATTACACAAATACTGATATTCTTTTAATTCTTTGTAATCATTCGGTAGTAGAATTATGGCATATCCTCCACCACCTGCACCAGTTATTTTACTTGCTAGACCATGTTTCTCTGCAATTAAAAATATCTCCTCCAACTTGCAATGTGAAATACCAAGAGTACGAAGTAATCCATTGTTAATTTCGAACAATTTCTAGAAATATAAAGTAAATAATTTCAGCCATTTAGAAAATATATATGTGGTATTAGCATACAGTCAATTTTTCGATTATGGTGTCTATCTTCATAGATTCATCTTCGTATACGCATGTCGCTTGCTCTACACATTCGCCGAATGCCGCCAAAATATGGTCCACCAAAGTGGGGAATTCCTGTTTCAGTTGCGCTACCTTTTCTAACATTTTTGCAGTACTACGACTCACTCTACTATCAACTAATAAAATACTTAAATTGCAGTGAATATTCAATTGCCTCATGGGCAATCCTTTTGTAAATTTCACAATTCCGCCGAAGGTGCATATAGTGTTATCTACTCCCGAAGGATTACCGTGCATGATCTTTTCTGAGTTAAAAGCCCATTTAGAAATGAACTCTCTTGCCTTTGAAGTTAGAGTGTTAGCTGTTAGTTGCTTTCCCCTAGAAAGTATTTTATATATTGGATATTCCAAAAATATAACCAGAGGTACCTTGATAAAACATAAAAAGCGGTGGCTACACAAACAGCAAAAGAGGCTGAACTCCCCAAACCAGCACCAATTGTGACACCTGATTGCAATTCAAGCGAGAAACCATGCCTTTAGTAAAATTTTCATAATTAACAAAATACTTTAGTTCAAATATAAGAAGAGTACCTGAATTTATCAACATCTTTGTCTAGAAAAATTCCACACATTAAATAAAGAACAGCTAACGTAGTGTTAAACTTGGTTTTATGTTCTGTCGATATTTCAAGCTTCTGAAGAATAAATTCTTCTAGAACCCTTAAAAGTGCCGAGTGATCGGAATTAGATGCTGATTCCTGGCAAGTTCTCAAACTCAGGTATAGAGTGTTAAGCGTATCCACGTTGAATTTTATGCCTAAGTCTAAATCCTTCAACGACAGGATAACTTCTTCTGTTGTATTTTCCTAAATTTAGAGGTTTATTACAAATTATGATTTTTTTGCTTATTTCAAAACCTTAAAAAGCAACTGATTCCGCATTGAGATGGCTGATGCAATTGCTGGTTTACCATAGACTACAGAATGTTCTCCATGTAGTATAACTTTACCTGGTGCTGAAACTTTAAACTTAAGATTTGTATTTTCCATTTTTTTTTTATTTATTTATTTTAACACGAATACTGATTAATTTTTAAATATTTGTATATTATCAGTTGTTTTTTTCTTGACTTTCCCACTCTGAGGGCGTGAAGGTCTTTTGTGAAAACGCGTGAATACTCTTCAGCTCTTCTGCTAGCGTACTATTGACGAGTCTAAAAAGAAAAGTAGAAATAAAGTGGGAAAAACAACAAATAGCTTACAATTATCTAGACTATCAAATTCGTTATAGCAAGGTTTTTTAGATTTCTCACGAGAGCAAAATTTCTGAATATTATTAATAATAAACTGAAAAAAGTAATAAGTAAATATTTTAACTTATTCGATAAACACCTGTGCCTTTGAAGAAGTTTTTTCCCTTCGAACATCGGGGAGACTATTACACAACTGAATTTTCCACCACACCCATCAGACTCATCGACTACGTTCTAGAAATTAAAAAGAAATAAAAATGTAAATCATAAGAAAAATAAGGAAACATTTTCAAAGTTACAAACTAGTTTTACAATGCGAAGAACGTGTAGGAAAGAAATAATAGATTTCAGGAAAGAAGCATATCATCCAAGTGCCAAATAAACAATAACTCACCTTGAATTATATAGACAAGCCTAAGATTGATTTTTTTTAAATTTCTTGAAAATAACCACAAATCTATTATCACACAATTGCTAGCGTAGTAGAAGGAACTACACTTTGATCACTAAACAGAACATCTCATAATTATTACATAATTTGTAAAAAAGTATTCTCTTGTTAGAGGAATCACCCGATACTTCTCCTGATAAGCCCTAGAACTCCAACAAAATGCCGCCGTGCGGCATTTCAGATAAAAGTTTCACAGATTATGGTATTATAAGCTTGCGCCTAATTTATCAAAGACTGTTCATACATTGCTTCTTAAGAACCCATTTCGTGTTATGTAATGAAATATCAATCACCTAATCGAGAAAAGCTGAAATTTATAAATGGAATGAACTGTTTAGTGGCCAGAGTTAGCTAAACATGCTAAACGCACGTAGTAACGGGAAAAAGAGCATAAGACCCCGTAAATCTGGGGTAACTAAAAATACACTTCGGTCTGTTTTTTCTATGATGTTTATCATGCATCATCATCAAACCGTGCAAAAAAGGAACTTGTAAAATAAACAAATCGTGCAAAAACAAAAACATGTCAGGTCTGGTTAATCAAACTTACGTTTTCATACAAAAAAATATGTTTTTAGAAATTAAAGAACGTCGTTCTATTTTAAATGGTACCACCAGATTATAGAAGTAGTAGTGATTTAAATTTATAGCCTTATTTCTCAGAAAAATTTTTAAATTTAAATTAATGGATCAATAATATAAATTTTATTTAATTCTTATTTAATTAGGAGGTCAACTTTTTGCAAACATTTAAAATTTTACCGGAGATATTTCAATTTGAAATTGCTCGGGCCTGGAATTCCAGTCTCATATGATTTTAGTTATTTATTCGCGGATGGTTTTCATGAAATTGTAAAAAAAAAATTTAGAAGGAAACACTAGTAGAAGATATCATAACTTAGGATTTTTAACGATATCAGTATTCAGCCAAACCAACTACACGGATGGTACTTTTTATTAAGTATAAAATCTGATAGGAAGAATATTAGTCTTTTTTTTGAGACCCTTATGCAAAATTTTTCCAAAACCAAAATATAAATCAACGGGTATACACATGTAAAAATATTTATAAAATGGGATCAATCAAACACAATTTACTATAAAAACATAGTTCATTTATTAAGAATATATTTGTTTTATAGTAAAGTAGAAAAGAAATGAAATAAAATGCAGAAAACAAAATACGGAAATGCCTAAAGGAAACAAGTCAGGTAAATTGACCGGCGGTTTAACAAATAGGAGACAAAATCCTAAAATAATGCTTAAAATACTAGAAATTTTATACAAATTTTTAATCATTTTGCTTAAAGTTTCTTTTTCACATTTAACATTTTGTTCCGCCATTCGAAACAGACAATAACATAAAATATTAATTGCTATAAAAGCAATTGTTAAGCCATCTTTTACAAAAAGAGGAAACATGCTAAACGTCGACACCTGAAGAAACCATAAGGATGCAAATGGATGGAGAGGATAAATTAACATAATTGGCAGAGCCGGAAGAAGAATTGATTTCTCGTGAACCTGTAAGATCTATATTATTTAATCTGTCGATTTTACAATGTTTACTTACTTGGAATGAGAAAAGGAAGAAGCTCAACGAGCAATTAATTAGGGCATATACAAAATTTGTCTTTTTGGGATAAAAGAAGAGATGTATACTGCTCGGTAATAAGGATAGTAATGTTGTCCCTAAAGCGATGAGAGCCATTGTCTCGTTTTTAAACAAAATTCTAAGGAAGATATGGTAAAAGTTACAGTAAACTTATATAGAATGATTTTTTTTTTGTTAAACTTGTTTAATAAACATTTAACATTCTGAACACTTTTCTAAGTTCATTCTACTTGCAATCATTACTATTGAGGCATTAAAAAATATCGATATTATAAACCCAACAACGCTATTTAGACTCAGCTATTAGACTTAGCTGAAACGCTATTTAGACTTAACTGAAATTCTCTGAATTTTAATTTTTAAACATTGCTAAAGCAGACCTGGGTTATTTATAGTCATATTATAATGTCTATAGAAATTTTAAAAGCTTAGAAAAGTGTTTTTTTTCAGACTTCTCAGGACTTTTGTATGCGAAAATTTTATTATAAATAACTCACTTGACTTTAATAAGAACATTTAAAGCGCACCAAAAGTTCGAGACTTTGTCTTCAAATATTCCTCTATCGAATGGGAAAATTCTTCTTGCAACCGAAATGAGATCCTCAAAGGATGAAACCCATGGAAGCCACAACAGCAAGAAGGTAAGAACAACAGACAAACCCGTGGCTGCAAGACGCTGAATACCTCTAATAAAATTACGAGTTGTAGTCGGTTACCAAATTGAAATCATGGGCTATTAACCTGAAGTATCCTTGAAGAAAACATCGCCGGAGTAAGTAGACAAAAAACGGCAGGGCATGGTATAGTTCCATTTGTTTGTAGTTTAACGCAAGGGAAAAGAGTATAGCAGCCAAGATATTATAGTCTTTGAATATTGCAGTAATTGCCAGCAAGACAAATCCCAGCGACATATTGTTGTATTGGAAGTGACCATTGTCGATGAGAATTTGTCCAGGATAAATTAAGCAGTAAATCAATCCTTTCCAATGCACGTGCTTGTTAATCGCTTTATGAATTTCAATAATGCACAAAAGCAGTGAGGGAATGTATAAAAATAAATCGGATATCAAAACCGTCAATCTCATAAAATTCTTATGTTCCAGTGTTGAGATTCCCCGGGATTTGTGGAGTTCTACAAACGATTCATTCTTTTGCCTAGCGATTTCTCCTATTATAAAGCTGTGATATGCTGTTAATGGGGGATAATCCAGACCCCAGTATAGTAAATCATTCTCACTGGAATTTTTATACCATTGTCGGATTGGTAAATTAACACAAATTTCTTGCCAATGCCTCTGAGCCTCGTAGTCACCAAACATAGGAGGTTTCTTTTGTCCCGAGTGTGAATGCAATGATATAATCGTTCTCAACGCAAAAGCAAAGGTCACACTCAAAAAAATAAATTGTTTGTCCAAATAATACATTTTTACTTTACACATCTCCAGCCACCACTCACCACATATGACGCAGCCAAAGCCTCGGAAAGTTTCTTTTCCAAATAATTCTCTGTATAAGAAGACATTCCTTTAGATATTATTAGTTTTGTAAAAGAAAGTTAGAGATATAAGAAGCACATAGGCTAAGGTTTGCATCTGCACCGGTAAAAAAGATTAAAAGTGCTAACCGCCTGACACTAACGCCCACCCGTTTCTATCACTGACATTGGACAACTGCTGCACGGCCACGAAGCGCACGACTATCCAACCGTTGCTGACATCAATCTAATCTTCGCTAATGACAATGGCGGCAATTCAACTTATGTTTCACCACTATTAAATCTGTTCCGTTAGCAATTTTCAATTAAAAATTTGAGTCTGAAGAAAACATTATGTTTTATATTCTTCTAAATATTTTTCTCTAATGAGAATTATGCCCTTACTTTAACATCAACATAAGTTTGTCGAAATGAAGGTGATAGCTAGAATAAGAAGAAGATCTTGGTGTCAACTGAGTGATTCAACGTCAACACAAGTGGAGTTTTTGTAAACTTTAGCGAAAAAGCCAATAAAACAACTTACGGAGTTAAAAATGAGTGGCGGAGATAATTTTGGAATTCATCGTGCCGGTGGTCGTTTTCCTCAAGACGAGAGAAGTCAGGGACAAATATTGAGCGATTTTCTCATGCAGCTTGAAGAATATGTTCCTACGGTAATTTATGTTCATTATAATTATAAAATAAACGCAATAAATTAAGTTCTAAACTGACGATAATTTTAATTTTAATATAAACTGAACTTTGTACGAATCATGTTTTGGATGTAGGAATCGATAGTTATCTAACTCATGCAGGAAGAAAGTGGCAAAGTTTAGTCCATAAAATGAGAAGTTTAAAAAATAAGTAATTTAAAATTTCTCGGTAATACCCTCACTAGGCTCTTGATCACTCCGTAAATTTTACAAAATCGTCTGAACATTCTTTGGTAACATCTCAATAAGAGTTTCTTTAATTCCTACCCTCTATAGCCTGCTGTTAGCCCTTAATTTCAAAGTATGCTAATGTTATGGCGTATCTTCGTGTGCCTGGCAAATTTGCTTAATAATAAAACATGATGTTTTCTTTCCTCAATCTACTGGACCCCTACAACGGCATAAAGGCTTAAAAAGCATGTATTTTCCTTTATTTTTCTGTGTCCCCCTTTTTTATTTCACTCCTAAATTCTGGTTTTCATCCAGCGATCGTCTATCTGGTTGGAAAATTAAAAGTAAATTTTTTCCGATAGGTCATTTAAAGCATTTTCTCTAAATTGATTTCAATTCCTATGTATGGTCTTTAATTGGAATCAGTGATGCGCGCCGCTGATTACATTTCTTTGAAATAAGATGGACTTTGTATACATACGCAATTATTAAAAAAGAGAAATTCTTTTAATTTTAGATCCCTGATGCCGTAACCTCATACTATTTAAACACAGCTGGTTTCGACGCTACGGATCCCAGAATGTAAGTATTTTATTTTATTATGCGACATGTTTTATATACTTGTGGGAGAAATTCTTGTAATTTTATTATTTTACTTATAATTGAATCAAATTCCCGTAGAGTGCGATTGATATCTATAGCAGCGCAGAAGTTTATATCTGATATCGCTAACGATGCACTGCAGCACTGTAAGACAAGAACAAGTAATACTCCTAATGCTGGTCACGGGTCAGCAAAGGTACTAAATAATATTCACAAACAATTTGATAAGCTTATACATATATTTTTTAAATTTTCTTTAGAGCCAGAAACCATCGAAGGATCGGAAATTCACCTTAACAATGGAAGACTTAATTCCGGCTCTTGCAGATTATGGAATTACCGTGCGTAAGGCACATTATTTTGTCTAATTATTGTGGATATGTAATCAAAGTTTGAAATAAAAGTATTTAAAGTGAATTTGCTGAGTTGTTTGAATTGTCTAACTATGCCACAATGTTCCTTATACTTCAAACTGATCATTCATTCAATAAAAAAGGGAAATTGTTTATCAGACAATCTAATTATACAAAGTTAATAACCTTAGCCGGTTCGCTTAATGCGTTGTAATAAAATTAAAATATTAAAATTAATGTTGTTATTTTAACAATTTGCTTGTACGATACTTTCTATATGGTTTAATGATATGCAAAAAGATATTTTAAGCGATGAAATATAAATACGGAAATATATGCTATAATTTCTGAGGTATGGGTGATTTGGCACAATTCTATAGAATTAACTACAATTCATTCGTATTTTCTCTTTCCTCACTTTATTTATGGATAATTTTTAATGTAGCAAAAATTGTAACAAAAAACAACGAAGGCCACAGCAATTTTTAAGAAAAATTGAAAAGATCAAAGCAACTTGCTATTTCCTGTAAATTAAGTAATAGAGTACCCTTCTAATTTTACTTCAATAAAATTTCAAAACAGCTTCATTAGTCATAAAACAGGTAGGTCAGTAATGGACTGTCTCAATTACTTAATTTCGAACAACATTCGTTAATTTTATGATCGTAACTAAAGTCTTACATTTAGAAATGGATTTTTAGGTAAATCATTTGGCAAAAAAGATTGTGATATACTTACTCAAACCACAGAAGTACAAATGAGCATCTGAGCTCTTGACGATTTAGGAAATTGTAACCCCAAAAACAACTTTCAGTAAAAATTTTAGGATAAATAAAACCACATTTATTCGGTTGAAATGTTTAGTATTAAAAAAATTAAATTAATATAAATAAATGTTTTAAAAAGACCCTGTCAAATATACTGGTATTGGCGAGCGTTAACAGATCAATAAGTATTATCATAAAAATTAATGGTTAAGTACTGCTTAGTGCATCCGATTTAATACCAAGTTGTTAAAACAAGTTCCTTCAGTAGTCGGCATAGCCGGCTCATAAATAAAAAAAAACATTATATTTTCATAGTTAATAATTTGTTTTTTAAAGAAATTTTATACGCACTTGCATTGTTCCTTTACGTGGGATAACTAATTGTGGAAAGGAATTTCTACTTAGTGTAATATTGTTGAAAGAATCTTTAATCTTTGTCTCTCGGATGCCTGAGTGTTATTTATAAATACTACATATAAATACGGATAATTTAATAATTTAAAAAATAGAATACTGTTTATTATACCTTTTCTAAATAATTGCATGAAATAAGAACGCTAGCAATTTTTTATATTACAGGAAAAGTATTTGAGTAAACGTTTTATTTAAAAAAAAAAAAAAAAAAAAAAAAAAAACAAAAAAATAACTAAGGATGGATTCGCGGATTAAGTCAGTAGAAATACTTGAGTTTAAACAAAAATTCCTAGTCTATTCGTAATCTAAATTAATACTTATTTTTAGTAATGTATCTAAAGCTTATACAAACTGGTAAACAACAGGTATTTTAAGTAAATGACAGGCGCGTAAAGATCGAAAAATTAAATACTATTGTAAAAGCTTCTAAAGCTGATATCTTTCGCTGCCAAATTATTCAAATTACAAATTGGTCTTAAAAATCACTAATGCTTTTTCATTTAATGTGTACAAAATTCAGTAGATGATTATACCATTAACAGATAGAAGGAAAAGAGACTTACTATAAGTATAAATAATGATGAGTATTGAATTTACTGTCGAAATTTTAGTACAAATATAACCAACTAATAAAACGTTGATATATGACAAACCACATTTGAAAAAAAACCACCATCATTATTTTGTGACTATGAGAGTACAGATCATTTAATTATTTGTGATATTTTTTTCTTTATTTGGGGCACGGTTGTTTAATAATCAACCAATATTATTTATAATGTTTAATCATAATTGGGATATCGAATTATCTGTTTCATTACAGAGCCGAGGCGCAGAAGTGCTAATTTTTCTAAAATTTTTTTACGGGAAAAGTTTTTAGAATTACAAAGCGCTTTTTGTTTATTTTAAAGTAATTGCTTTTCAAGAAGGTAAAATGTTTATACTAAGGACTTAATTTTATTATAAACATTTATTTTTACTATACATTAAAAAAAGATACTTCAATTTGGAGCACGACTGCCCTTCGCACAGGTAATTAATTTTAAATGTGTACCGTCAGTGTTGTATTATTTCGATTTACTGATGAAAAACTAAAAACCAAACAGATTAATTTTCAATCGCCCCTTGTATAAATAAAATATTATTTTAACACGTTCACGCATGTGCTCCTTTCGGTACACATTTTTGAACTTCATTGCGTGGCATAGCAAAGAATTCGTGTTCTATTTTTTGTTTTTAAATCCGTAAGGCAAAAGATATTGTATAACAAATAAATCATCGTTTCATTTCGGAATCAAGAAGTCTATTATTATTACACATTAGTCTTGTTTTGCCATGTACCATTTTTGGCTCGGACACAGAACACTTTATACTAAATATTTTCATTTATCTTCGCAAGCTACAATTTTCATATAGAGGAAATATGAAAGCTAATAGGCACTGTTGTTGTTTTTGATCGCATTCAAATCTACACATGGTGTATTAGTGTATTAGTGTCATGGATATCGATTTGATCGAAAATCAATTATAACATAACCAAAAGGTGAATAGTAAAAGATATGAGATTTAAATACAAAATCAATTATTAAACTTACTTTCTCTGGAGGGAATAAAATCCTTTGCTATTCCTAACCGAAAACTCCCAAATAACACCCTTAAGTTTAAAAAAGGCAAAATCAATCTTCATATTACACATTAGTGACAAAAAATTACCATTTATATAAAAAAAAATATGGCATTTTCTGAATGTTCTCAAATATATTCTTTGAATATTTTGTTACGAATAACTTTTTTGAAATGATGTGTAATGACATTTTAATTTGTAATTCGAATTTGGCAGCGTTTTACAATGATCAATTTCTCAATTTATGTTCTCCACTTTTTTAAAAATTTATGTAAGTACAGATTAAATTCAAATGCGGAAAAATTAAGAGAGCCGCGTAACACACAAGACGAGATTTACTTTTTACGTGTACAAGGCGTTTTCGTGGCCAAGTAGCCGTTTCTTTTTATATATTCCTAATATTTCGCTTAATACTAAGAGTTCCAGTGTAAAAATATATATTTTTTGTTAGTTTTGATTTCTTATATTAAACTACACAATTATGAGTATTTTCGTAATTTATGGTAAATTGCTTTTCAAGGTAAATATTTTGATTTTCTGTATAAAAATAAAGCAAATATTTCACTACGGCTTCAAACAACGTGAAAAGGTTTTTCGTAGAGAGCACTGAATTTCGTAAGTCGCATTTTTAGATGTATAATTATATTCTCGACCTGCTTAAAAAGAGTAATATCACACAAATTTGCAATAGGCAAGAAAGTATCAAACAATAGTTGTATATAATGCCCAAGCTTTTCATTCACGAGATCCTTTTCAATACGGGAGACTTGCTACTAAAAATACTCTTCGTGTCCCCTTGCATTTATTGTAGCGTTCTTGTGAAACGTTTAGAACGTTCTCCTAACGCATACAAGAATAGAAAGGAGAAATACTAAATTTATCTTGAGGCAGGTATGAAATGGTCTGCAAAATTTTTTTTAGTTAAAATATCAAATGCACTCTATAGTTCTAATTATTTCCGTTTTTCAGTTGCAGTAATATTTTTTTCTTTTTTTTTTTAAACAAGTTACGCTAACATATAATAATCTCAATAAATAACCTCAAAACTCATAAGATTACATAAAGAATTGAATATCGCAAGACCCGCGGCGGTTTGTTCTCGACAGTAGTGTGTGTTTGTTGGCTTATTAATTTTAAATTTTCAGTTTTTGAGCGACCAGTAAAACATCGAAGTAACGAGAAACGAACTATTATTTTGTCGAAGTGTCGCTAACTACTCCTTCGTTCGAAGCAAGATTTAAAGGCAAATTGCAAATTTCAGTTTCTTCCACCGGTTTTTTAACAGTCGTTCGACTCTTCAAATCTTCCTCTTTATTCCGTTGATCAGATTGCATATCATTTTCTGTGAAATTTTGAGAGGCACGCAAAAAGTGTGAATAGTGCTAAAAATATTAATTTATATATAAATATATAATTTAATTATTAGAAATATAAAATTATATTACAGGCATCGGAAACGAACTCGCATTGTGAGCCGCTACGTTCCCCAAGGCCATTAGGAAGTTATGATTTTGCAAGGATTGAATATCCGGCTTACTCTTTTCGATTTGATCCATTTCTCCTTCTGTTAATTTGAAATCTTTATGTTCTACACAAATACGAACTGTTATTTTCTATATTTAAGTGAATAGAACGAGAAGAAACCTACTTCGTCTACTGGACTTTTCACATCCTTTAGGTCGTCTCCTTCTTGTGTGGATCGTGTCACGCCTCATTGAATGAGGACGATTAACTCCATGCAACTTAAAATACAGTCCACAAGCGTTGCACACCATTTCGCCCCGCACATTTCTTCGCCAGATGGTCGTTGTTAATGTACCACAATTAGTGCAAGACATGTCTTTCTGTGGATTGTTCGCATTGGATATTTTGGTCTAAATCAAATATGTATTATTATACAAAAATTATTATACAAAAATGTATGTACCTTTATTTTTTCTTCAGTTATTGATGCCTGCGAAGAATTTCCAGTTACTTTATCACTAACAGGTTCTTCTGAGTCAAGTAACTCATTACTATTTGTTTTACTTGGGCAAGTTTGTTTTCTTCGGCCTGATTTTGTTATATTTTCTGACGATGATTCATTCTGTAAAATATAAATGTTTTAATCTTTTAATTTCTAAAGGCTTTTGTGCATTTAAATATTTTGGGAAAATAAAAAAATATGGGATAAGATTCAGATACACGGATTTTGAAACATCAAGCGATTATGAAATAATTACCTTAAGTAAAGCAATCGGTTGATCCATAGTATGGTTTTTTGGTTGAATATCTAAAGCAGGTGCCAAAGGTAATGCAAATGTTCGGCAATTTATCATGCGTCTCAAAAGCTGGGAGGCTTCACTTCCAGTGCCATTCACTAAACATAGGAAATTATATTTTAAAATACTTTAAAATAAACATTTTATTGAAATTACCTGCGGTATGTGCCAAAGCTTGCCATAATTGTGTTGTTGTTGGATCTGTTCCATGTTCCTCAGATGTAATGCTATCAGGAGTTTCCCTGCCAGGATAACTATTCGCATTAGAAGAAAATGAGGGTTTCTCAAAAAGGAAATCATCGATCCCTTGTGAAGATATATCAACGTGCAAACGTTCTGAATCTGAACTATCGTTGGATAAACTTTCTCTGCTATTTTCAGCTTTTATATTAAGTCTGGATGATCCTGATTGATCGTCGGCAATACCAATTTGTTCTGATTTGATTCTCTTAACAGATAAATCGATTTCTTCATTGCTTGTTGAGCGTTTAATATTTATCACAGAATTATTAATACTTGAATCGACTGCGGTTGAAAGGCTCGGAGATTGAGGATTCGAACTTGGCGGAGATATAATTACTTTTTTACTTATGTCCATGAGTACAGCAGCTGTTTCTAAATGTTGCTGAAATTGTGTAAAATTTTTCAGTGCCTGCACACTTAAGTTATTTGAGCTTGACAGCATTTCAGGTTTGCTATTCTTGAAATCATTATATGTGGGAGTGGCATCTACTATAGGTTTATTTAAGGGGATCACAGATATTTCACTTTCTTCTGTGGATTGTTCATTATCTGTCGAGGTAACTGGTAAAACAGGTGATGCTTTACAGGATGTGTTGTCTAAACATGTTACAACTACTTTGTTGTTGTTTGTGGTATTACACAATTCTGTTAAAGCAGTAGCCGCCATCCTTTCTGAAGGTTCCCTAATTGTTGAAGGAGCTAGTAATTCATCCAGTGTACTACAAGATTTTGCAAGAATATCCTAAATAAAAAAAATTTTTATTAGAGTGTAAGTACAAGTGTTGATTTAATGAATAATAAATTTACCTGTGGATTTCCTGAAAGCTTTGAACTGTACTGCAGAAAATTTTGTAAAGTCTTTTGCGCTTTTGTCGCCATTGCTCGAAATCTGTAGTAAGAATCCAACTGTAGTCTACAAGTTCCGCAAACCACTGCCGGTAACCCGTCATCAGGTGATACCTGAAATAGGTATGGGAAAATAATTACTTTTTGAAAAATTCATGTGTTTATCCATTTGCTGGAAAATAATATTACTATTTCATGGCTGCTCTTAGTCTACCTCCATGGATTTGCTCTGTTCGTTTAATGAGGGATGCAATAAAAAAAATCAGTAAATGAGGCTCCAAAATATGAAATTAAAAAATTTAATTTTTGAAATAAGATATTTCGATATTTGGTGGGAAGTAAGAAACTTTTTACTCTCTAGGTATATATGTAAGTATATTTATAAGAAATAAATTTGGACGGTATCAAATTTAGATCCTCAAAAATTATGGGAAATAATTTGTCTTGATCGCAACTTAAATTCAACTCTTTTGTTGCAATTATCATTTTTTTTTCTAAAGATGTTTTATACATAAATAAATAGATTTTTTTTGTTTTATTTTTATTAGAGGCTGTCCACTTGATTCCCAACTTAGCTCTATTCCGGCACTCAATTTATTGAATAAAATCAGGTAAACAGTCCAGCGACACGTTTTATAAACCTACTATTACATCACTTGGAAAAAACTATACTCGAGTATTCTTGAACATACAGCATTAATTTTAGAATCAAATCAGGTCGCGGAGATGGATGATCCAATGGATCTCAAGCTCTTTTTGAAATTAGAATATTTCTGATAACTTTATTGGAAGCAAGGAGTTTCTAGAACAGGGGATAGGGGTCTACAATATAACATTACTTCTAGCTCTGTTTGTACTATCCATTAATTGATATTAAATTTAAATTTCTCATTTGGGGTTTCGATGACCCCGTGTGCACTAGAAGTATTAATTGAACCATATTTGTGGGATTAGCTTCTATACTACGATTTAAATCTACTAAACAATTATATTAGAGAAGTTATACGTAATTTTTGTAAACTAATTTCTAACTATCATTTACCTGCCTATAAAATTGCTCAAGTGATAAATCAGGAGTTTTTATTGTCGTATTGCACGCTTTATCCAATTCCGATTTTATAATTAGTCTTCTAACTTTAGGCTTGATTTTATTTCAGCACAAGTTTGATACTAATAAATTTTTCTTACTTATATCGAAAAAAATCTTAAGTAATAACAGAAGCATGTCAACTCTAATCAGCAAACAAGTTCTCCAAATTATAATAAAAGCTCCTATCATTTATGGTAGTACACTCATACAGATGAGATTATTTTATCATAGCAAAGAGTTTGGGATCTTAACTCACACCATGGACAAGAAGACAAGCTAATAAAATCGTTTTTGCTGATTAATGATCTGCGTGAGTCATTTTTGGACGCTGAACTCAAAGCGAAGAAGAACCTATACTTCTAAAATTAAGATTTAAGTGATAATGCATATGGGTCCGCAGTGATTACGAAATCTACGTATGTATATAAATCTTTCTTTTAAGATTTTATACAGGGGAGTTTCCCATTGTAAATACTACTAACTTTATTTGCATAGTTGATATTGAAATAAACATAATCTGGCATTATATAGAATTGCTTTAAGTTATCTCGGCTCGTTCTCGTAATGTATTCACACAACAAAAAATTCTAACAAAAAATTTTTTTGTTTGACTAGAAATGCTAAGCAAGCAAATTTTATAGTCTTATTTTATTATAACTCTTAAATACACCTAAATTACAATAGGTATAAATCAAATGGCATATTTGCTTAGCTACTTTTTTTCAATTTCATTACCCACATTCGTTAACAAAAATAATCTTCAATCACCTAATCCAATTAAAAGAATATTTTCATTAAATCAGTAAAAAATACTTAATTTAAAATAAAAAATTCTTTAATACAAAAACAACTTAAAGTGCTTCTGAATGAAATGAAGATTATATGAGATTTACATCAAAAGATATTAATTAAAATTAAAAATGGTTAACGAAGTAGATTTCTTGATAATTTAATTAGAATTCCCTTTGATAACATTTCTGTTAAAAAAATCGAATGTAGAAGTTTACAAAAAAAAAAAAAAAGATTTGTTAAAATAAAATTGATTTGATTTAAAAAAGGAAAATATAAAACTATTTTGTTTTATCAGCTCTATCAATAGGATAAAATATACTGTAGATTTAAAAGGGTAGGTGAGCTTGGTAAAAAAAACCAAGTACAAGAAAAGATAAATGAACACATACATATATTCTTACTTTAATGCAATAAAAATCAATTAAGTAGATAAATCAACGACATTACTACTTAAACTGCAAATAAGTATAAGATGAAAAAATATATATATTTCTGTGCGAGCCTATTTATTTAAATTATTTTATCTATTTCCAAAATACACCCAGATGTGTATGCCCAACTTTTAATTTTTTTTTGGCGACCACAAAAATGAAATTTGATAATTTAAATAATTACATTTTATAGCATTTATGACTAACGTAGATTTGAGTTGAATTGGTAATAATATTCGAGAATAAATTTAAGTCAGATAGTCAGTTTTATTGAATGTGAAATTTATACAGTGGCATTTTAATATTAATGCAAATTTAGTCAGTAGAGCAAAAATGTGATTCACCATCATTGTCTATATAAACAAACGTTCAGTTATCTATCACGACGTCCCTCAAATTAACAAAATACTTTATTTATATATTTATAAATCATATTACGTAGTGGCTGGCTAATTTTAATTCTATAGGCGAATTACAGATTTTTACTTAAAACAAGAACCACACCTGGGTCATTTTTATCCCAGAATCAATTTTACTTATCCGTAATCTCATCAAGGTTCTTTTCTAGAGCCTTTTTGACTTAAATAGCTACTTCCTTGTACTATAAAACTAGAATTGCACAATCATCTACCATTGGATCATTTTGCTCTACCTGTTCGACTAATCTATTGAAACTTGTACAAATCATAAATACGTTTTATTACCTTAAATTTCATAAAGAACTAAGGAAAACATTTAAAATGATATAACTTTCCAGCAAGAATTAAGTAATCACCACAAAACCTTAAGTGGGCTATATAAGCAATGGCAATCTACAGAACTTTCACTGTTTGAGCATATCTTTAAAAGTTAGTATATCAATTTAAACTCATTATTACGCATATCTCCTTTTCTGGCAAGGTTCTTATTACTAACAGAAACACTTAATTCCTCTTAGTTTTGATAAATATGCTTTATATCTCACAATCAGTTACTTACCTCAATCCTAAGGGACTTCTTTTAGACTATACTATATCAAAACAATTTAAAATATCCATTTTATTTGTTTATTACGTTAATGCAATTAACAAAATTAATCGTATTCATATTAAGACGTCCAGTTTATTGTTCAGAGAATTCTTTAAATATTTAACAGGTAATAAATCCACATTGCCAAATGCTTAAGGTTTTTTAAAAAATTTTAAAAAGGAGCTTTAAATATATTAAAAAAACATACTCTTCTTTAATTTTTTTATATTTTCACTTACTTTAATTTACGCAATCATCCAGAATATTGTTCATCGATTTTTAAATATCACGTGTAACAAGAAAATTAATTTACGGAGGTATGTTAATACTTAAAAATTCAAAGTTTCCTGTTAAATATCACCAGAGTTAAAACTTTTTGTAATATAGGACCTACAAATTTTACTCATAGATTTTGATTATTTTTTATATGATAATTAAATTTGAAAATAAATATATCAAAACTACTATTCTATATATAGGAAAGTAGGGAACGAATTTATGTCTTTATGACTATATTTTTAGGATTATACAATGGGATGCAATCATTTCCTGTTTCTTGGATGTTCACCTATTTCCTGCTTTTTAAAGTGGTTATCGATCATACTCTATAACAACTTTCCCCCCTCCTCATCTCTCCGCAACTTTTCACCTATATTCCAGCTTTCGATTTCTTCTCAGCCAGGTCTTCGAGAGGTCAGCAGCGATAATCTATCGTGTGCTATAAAACATGGTCCTATTTCATCCTCAATTTCTTTCGCCCTTCTGAAGTCCAATCGACTTGGAATTTTAGTTATGATCTATAATCTTCACAGGAGATTGAGCTGAATTTTCTAAGTTGAAGATCTCGATTTTTATTTCCTTTTTATTTTATTGAGATAAATATTTATTTATTTATATAATTATAATAATTTTTGTACAACTGCATTGTGCTTCTAATTACCTGTAGTGCTTTTATATTAAAAAAATGTGTTGTTGTTTACTAACGACGGATTTTGGTATTAATCGAATCCAAAAATACCATGATGTTATTTTGATCCATACGAGGAATATATTATTATATTACCTTATAAATAAATCTAACATAACTGTATTTAAGTTATTGAATTTATTATATATTAGTTTTTTTATATAACTATAATGTTATAAATTTTTTTAATAATTTAATTTTTACGACGACGTTTAAAACAGTGAAAATACTTTCCCTCGTCGTTTAATTTGAATAAAGAAAAACAAATCTGCGAGTTTCCATTAATTTTCGTCTATTTATATTAGTGAACCACTATCAATTAAATGTGGTTTTATGATATTTTGTAGGGTAAGGAAAAGTTTGCAAAAAATTACTCTCTCAACATAAAACCTTTTTCGTTAGCAATTTTGAACAAAATTAACTTCACAAATTCGGATTTATCATATTTATTATTTAAGTATTTATGAACCTAAAAGTAAGTAAAACAACTTGACCAATTCCTGCTAACTTTAACCGTCTACAGAGTACCTGCTGCTAACGACCCTTGCTTTTAATGTACCTGTTTACTCGATAGTCTAGTAATAAGTCAAGTAAGAGTTAGGCTTAAAAATTACAAATAAATTTACAAAAAAAAAAAAAAAAAATTCTACTACAAGTAATTTTATTTCATTAGCAACTATTCTCTAAAAAAGATTTGCTTACCAACTTCAATAAAAACGAATTTCCTAAACCTTTTAAAATTTACAGCCTGTGCAGTGTAAAACATTTAATTTAATTAGAAAAAAATAAAACTTAAATTATGCAACCAATTCTCGCCCTCATGTACATGCTCATGCTTTTTGGGCAAGCCACTACTTGAAATGTATAAATCTATATTTTCTACTACTGCAGAAAATATATATTGTGTACTATTGAGTGCTTTGAATATTTTTTTGAACAAATTTTTACATTCAAGAGTCACAAAAATCATATAAAAACGATTTACAATAAACACACACAATTGGGGTTTATATGACTTACAAATTCTGATAAAATCCTCTTTTGCCGACAGAACAATTTGATTATCAGCTCGTTTCTCTTAACGATCGGGTGAGGACATTTTTTAAAAGGTGGATTGGTGGATTATATTAATATTATTAAATTATTTCCTGTAAATTATTTATAAATATTTAGGCCACATTTAAAAAGTATGATGAAATTTATGATATCTAGTAGATCTTCTAATCGAAGTTTCTGGTTTTCCCAGGCCGACAAGAAATCATCATCAAAACCTAGATCAGCGTATTTAAAAATGAATTACTATCCGAAGACTAAAATGGAAATGATAACGAACCTAGAAGCAATCTTTGCTCCACACAGAAAAGTGAAAAAGAGAAAACTAATTGACTTAAATATTTATATTGATGATAACGTTTAAAAGACCAAATAAGAAGCCGAGGTGAGCGTAATCTTGCGATTCTTTGCCGACTAGAAGTTGACATCATTTCGGCATGCTTTAAACGAATGAATATCGCTCTTCATGTGGAGGAGAAGAACACCACCAGTCCGGTGCGGATCCGAAGTCGGCTAGTATCAGAATAGCGGGAGACAATTAAAGACATCACAAAACAGATGGGCGCTATACTTCTAACGTTAATTCGATTATACGTAATATGTAAAAAGCGTCTTAGGTCACGTAATCTTATATCTCTTACCAACTCAACAATTTGACTTACCTTGATTGAGAGGCAAGTAAATATTCGCTCGGGAATAGTGCTCGATGAATCATAGCTTCCAACACTTTCGCAATCGGTAATGAAATCGTCGTCGTCCGAGGGCTCTTTTTTAATGGTAGCATTATAAGCATTAAAATCTGTTGCTTTATTATCAGGATTTAATTTATCGTTGGATAGATTATCATCCGTTTTTATGTCCGCCAAGTAATTTCCAGGAAATCTATTTAAAAGTATTTTTTTATCCGTCACTAAGTCTGAATTTGTTGATGCTGATGTGAAAATTGATAACTTTTCAAAATCACAATCACTAACCACTGACAGACACAGACGGCAAACTTGGTAGAATTTTGGTGGTACATTACACATATTTCTAAATTAAACACAAAAGTACAAGTTTAATAATCAAAAAGCGTATATATAGTGGCAGATAACAAAACAATAGACGAAAACAAACACGAAGGAAACATAAATAACATCCGTTGAATGAAAGAAAAAGCAACAATTTTGCATATAGAAAAAATAAGAGACTGTATGAGAGGTAAAATTCTCCGAGTATATCTTGTTAACCCTTTCATTCAAAATGCATTTCTTACTTCTATCGTGATATACATACATTTACGCTCATAACGATTTTATCACTGAACAGTTTTATATACTTTGTAATCCGATTTTTCTTGATATAATTAATGGTGCAAATAAAGAGGTCATCAGTACAATGGAGCCCCCTCCGAGCACATTAAATTAGAAAAACATCATACGAATTGAACACGTTTTGCACAAACTGCATTAATTTTATAACATTCTTATTTTCATTATGCTCAAAATAATCTCGCCTCGCATAAATACACTGGCAATTAGAAAAATCAAAATCAGTACGACGAATTGACAGCTGCCTCACGGGGATTTGGTTGCGCGCATGCATTCTTTTGTTCTCTTATCACTTCCAGGAACTGTAACTTTTTCTTTTCAAACTAAATCAAAAAAAAATATTTATATATATATAATCCAATCAATTTACATTACGACCAATATCCACCGCGAATATTCGATGGGGGCGAATTATATGGAAGTTATCAAATTTAAACCACTGAATTAATCCCAGCTACGGAAACAAAGCAATATCACGGCGAGTGATTGGCAGTACAGCACTAAACTGCTTCATCAACCGAATATTTCGAAGCGTGTGCACACACTCCCACCGTTCTACACACCCATACCACTAAGAATTTATCATAGTGTGTTGTGTGACTCAACATCAATTGACGACACACAATTATACATTTACTACGAATTTCGTTACACCTGAGCAAATCGAGTCATACGAATGGCACCCATACACTCGCAACAACTGCTGATACCGCGCCATCTACATGTGGACGGCACAGCCGTTGCACGTACACCTATCCGGCGCGCCTGGCGTGTAGGATGAGTTAACGTAATGTAGACGTAATGCCCGCTGAATCCAATTATGATACGCTTCGCAATTATTTTTTTCGGGTAAAAGCCAAAGCTGTACTTATGCGAATTAGCCAAGACTGTTGCGGCAGCTACCTTCGTCGCCGTGTGGGCTTCTTAGCACGCCGCAGGGACCTCGTACTGTCGATCGGACACGGCTAAGGTGCGATTAACTTATGCATTATCAGTAGCCCTGTGCCTGTTCGGCGTGCCCCAGTGTAAACGCAGTACATCCCCTACATTACTCGGCTATTTACGTACCCACCAAAGGCCTGCTATTTTTTAATTTTAAAGTAAATGGAATTGCTGTGGAGATTTCATCGCTGCGCGTAAGTGCAAATGAGCACCTTTGATTCATCTATGTGTAATCGGATCGGAATCAAATGCGAGTCACCTTTAACCCAGCCAGGTAATTTTCTCGAGACTTACGCTCATCATAGAGAAGGGGTATAAATAGATATTTTATGTGGGAATTTGAATATTATGTAAATTATGGATGCTTTATCTTTCCGATATCGAGAACAGGCGTAATGTTTCATAAAGACCCATTTTTTATTCTAATAGAAACGGAATATATACCTGTTCCGGATGTTTTGGGATTGGAGAATTTGTCCGGGTTTTTTTATGAGTATTTTGCATAGAGTAGGTAAAACAAAATTAAATCTGAAAATAGGTATAGAATGTTATTTTGAAGATAGTACACACCTTGGCAACCAATAGAAAACTATTTTAAAGAAGTTGTTTGTTTTTAGTATGCTAGTAGTTAGTCAAGATCAGAGACGGAAATTCTCGTGTAGTGCTGACGAAAGACGCAAAACTCTGATTTCATGACAATAGGATGATGAAACTATGGGCATTTCGGGAAAATAAATCCATAGCAAGAAAAAATCATCGCAATTCTTCTCAATCGTATAGGAGATTTTTTTTCAACTTTTTAAAGAGCGTATCGCTTTTAAGGAAAATAGTGTCGATATCTTAAAAACGATTATGCCGATTTTAACGACACAGTGTTTATTAATATTTTTTATATCATTTACTTCAGTCTTTGCTATAGGATTCTTTAAGGCCGGTAGTTTTTTTTTTCATCAATAATAAAAACCAATCAAGTATTGTCTTAGGAAAAGGGTCAGCACGAACCACAAACAAATACACTATTTTAAACTTTTATAGCTTTTCTATAAAGCATATAAGAACGACTTTTTTATATATTTAATAGGCTAGCGACGATTAGTATCAGGATCAAGGACGCTTCACATGATCTTGCACATGATTTTTATGGCTTTATGACCGGTTGTTAAGCGGTACAAAATTTACCAATCTAAAATTTGGATAGTTGGAGCGAATTTATTGCATTTTTAAATATTTTCATTCAGGTATTAATTTGCAACACATTAGAAATAAATGACTGTAAACATGTTCATAAATAAAAAATTCAAGAAATAAGTGTTATATATATATATTTAAAGACATTTGCTTAAATAATTACATTGATTGCAATAATTGGGTTTAAAGTCTTTGTTTTATCAGATTCTCCAGTTTTCTTATTCTTCTACGATCCGAACTCGTTTCGGGACTTCCAGATGCCTTATTATTAAAAGATGCCATTTTTTCCAGTTTAGGAATTTCATTAGAACTACTGGAAACATTAGCTGCATTTGTGTTGCTCTCGTTAGAAAATTTCTTAAAGAGTTCAACTAGCTGCAATTGATCAATTTTCTTCACACCTTTCATATCCAATATCTTTTGATATTCAGAAAGAGTGATATCAGGCAATAATTTGAAAATTTGTTCATTAAAAACTGTTATGGGTGTTATAGGCGCCATAACAACTTTTATTATCATCTCAGCTCTTGTCATGCCTTTAATTACTGCCTTCGTATAGCTCGTCGGGGCCTTTCTATTAACATTTGATGATATGGACGGCAGTTCTAGCAGTATTGTCTTCAAACTGTGCGTATCGAGTAACATTTGCTCACATCCTAGTATACTACTTGATCCATCCGATGAATTGTTGGGACGACACTTCAGCAATGTATTTATGTACTTTGGTATGAACGAGTTGACAAATTTGTGGCAAAATTGTGTGTAATATTTTCTAGATGTAGATAAGTTGTCACGGATCGCGGGAATAGTCTGCTTAAAATGCAGGATAATCGAATTTACATAGGCGCTTTGGTCACCCACACAACCGATCAATTGCCATTGCATCTAAAAAGTACCATAAGCGATTATTTTTTTAATATTATCGCTATTTAAAACCAATATTTACCTTGCTCATTACATTAAGTGCGGGCTCACAACCATTTTCAACGTCTTGTACTAAAAGCTGGATACAATTCGATATTATTCTAAAAGTTTGGCTATAAGTATTATGATTTAACTTTTATATTCATTTTAAAACCTATGGAAAATATCTTTTTCTTCAGAAAGATCAATTTTTTCTGATAACGAACTTTCCACTTTTTCTTTTAATTTGTCTTCCAACTGTTGAACAGTCTCCAGACAGTACTCAGCTGTTGTTAATACGCAACACGTACGTACTAGTTCTTCTACCGTGAATCTAAAATCATATATCGCAGTTTTTTATTTCCATACAAATTTGGATAAATTAGGCAACTGTGGACTTTAGGAAATTTTAATATTAATCAATCCCAGAGATATTAGGTTTTATGTACGAATGTATTTATATTCGCAGCCGATTAATAAATAAACATGATTT
This sequence comes from Proctacanthus coquilletti, assembly GCA_001932985.1. Classification (NCBI taxonomy): domain Eukaryota; kingdom Metazoa; phylum Arthropoda; class Insecta; order Diptera; family Asilidae; genus Proctacanthus; species Proctacanthus coquilletti. The sequence goes on along the minus strand of MNCL01000099.1, from coordinate 49,599 downwards.
CTGTTTACCTTGGAGCTTCCCCTTCCTTTAATAAATTATGAATAACTTGGCCTGCTGCTGTCGACAAGTTTTGTAAATCCTTAGTCAAAAGAGACATACTCGACCCTACGGGGGAAAAATTTAATTTCATTTCCTCAAAATTTTCACTTATCCTGTATTCGCATACAATGGAAATTATTGGAAATAATAAATTATGAAAAGTAATAAAAATTTAATGAAAAATAAAATAATATGGAAATATGTATAGCAAAAATCAGGTTAAAACTTACCAATAGAAGTATGAGGAGTTGTAAACTTAGGAATACTCATTTCAAGAACTTTCGTGGCATATTCTCGTAGATACTTTTTAAAAAGCATAGCCATGTCGTAGATAGCTTTCGAATTACCGAGCTGTGTACACTGAACTATGCATTTTTTGTAAAATACAAATAAATCAGCACAACTAAAAACATATTACATTTTAAATAGATTTTTAACAAACATTTTACCTACCTGGGGAATATTGTCGACCTGGCTTCTGCTGGATTAAAAGGTTGTTTATGGAACTGAACAAAACGTTCTATCAGTTCTGATAGATTCCTATCAACGTGTTCTGTATAGATATCAAAATAAGGTTCAAAACAAGAACATATAAGGTTTGCAAATGGCACTGTAGATATCTCATCTAAAAAATATACTTTAAAAGTAGTGCTATTTATTGTGGTCTTATTAGTTACCTTCTTTCAGGGATGTCTGTCCACTATTTGAATTTAACGTAACACCTGTAAAACGTTTAGACAACAATTGCTCAAAATTCTGTGTCTTGGAAATTGCATATAAGAGTAATTTTACATCGATTTCAGTTCGTCGTTTCTTCATTACTTTTGAAAGACCCTCGTGGGTCAAAGCACAAAACTGAATAGCCATACGCTCGGATACTTCCCAATCAGCTGGGAAAACGTGACCGAATTTTTCTTCAAAATCTAAAAGGTGTCTTTTCAACCAACCATATCTTTTATCAATTTTATCGAGCCATGCTATATCTTGATTTTCATGAAACAATTGCACATACTCCTCTAATTGTAGATCTGTAAACATATTTTTTGATATTTTATAACTAGTTTATAGCTATTGTGAATGCTGTATAATACTTAAAAACCATTTTAAAAGATCTCGTTTAATTTTTGGGTCCAATACCGAAGCTACTTTACAGGCTTCGGTTAATTGTGCTGTCGACATTTTTGGAGAGCCTGGATTTGGTGAAAACGTGTTTTGAAAATCTTCTGTGATCTGATCAACTAACTTTAAATGAATCTTTTGCATTTGTTTAGACAAATTCTGAAAACAAAGTCATTTATGAACAGTAATTATAACTATACAGATTCACATACCATTATTTGTGGAATATCACTGTATTGCTGAAAATGTTGATTGACTTCAGAAATAGCTTGCAAGGGATTTAAAATTTCGCCATATAATCTCCTTTCTATTAAACTGGTCAATGTCTCGACCCCTCCAACAAACATATGTAAATGATTTAAAGCAGTTATAGCAGTTGTTAGATTCTTTTTCGCACAATCCAATTGCTTAATATCCCGTGTAATTTCTTTAACGATATCTTCTGTTTTTTCTGCTCTATTCTTTATATCGCTTATTTGCGAGAATAATTCTTTAATAACATTTTGTGCCTCCTGAAGAGCAATTCGACCGTCTTGTCCGGTATTTGTTTGGCCGCGCACTACGTTTCTAATATTATCATCTATTAAGCTAATTTCACATTCCATTTTCGATATTATATCATCAATATTCGATAAAGATTGTTCATTGGGAAACAATTGATTTATATACCCAACACAATTAAAATCGGGACTATCAAGTGGATCAGTACTTTGAAGGACCTAGGAGAAGTTTTATGTGCGTGAATTATACTAATTACAGATATTGTAAAAATATTTCTTTTTATTTTGTGTGACAGTTTTCGCAGTTTTTGTTATAATAATTTGAATACATTTACAATGATAAGAAGATAAGTTGATGATTTTCTGGTTATGATCTCAATAGGAAGGCCACAATTTATAGACCATGATTAGCAGATTGCGATCTGCATGCTGAAGTTTGTAGGCTACGATCTAAAGGTCAACATTTGCAGACCGCTACCTGCGGGTCGCCGTTTGAAGGCTTCGAGCTAAACATTTGAAGTTCAAGATTTGTAAACCTTAAAGTTTAGACCTCGCTACGATTCGCAGAATTTAGTGCACATCACAATTTATAGACAGCGATCTGTAGACTGGAATTTAAGCCTGTTTTTTGAAAGCCGTGATCTTTAAACTTTCCGTTGAATAAGACGAAAATTATTTTTATTAATGTTCTAATAGGATTCAAGGGAAGAAAATAAAAGATCCTATCATTTTTCTCTCTTTCTTTTTTTTTTATTTTTAGTTTTTCTGTATTTACAAAATAATATTCGTAGAAAATATAATCACTAAAATATGAATTCAATTTTTTGTACGCTTTTATATTATTTCGAAAGTGACTCGTGACTCCTGCATTTGAAAATAGATTTTTACGGATTTTTATGAGGAGAAAAAAGAAAATACTCGATTTTTAATGAATAAACCATTTAAAAATAACTATAAAAATCTCGTTCTACCATCTGAAACAAAAATAAAGCAGTATATTTGTTATGTAGGTCTGTAGTGGATTCACGTTCAACAAGTTATAGCATCATTGAATTTTTCGTCCATTGTTTTTACGGCTGGACAGATATATATGAAGACTTATTTTACTAGGATTTCTTCGACGATATAATCATATTACTATTAATTTTTATTATTTTCACTTACAACATGCAGGGGTTGTTTTACTGAAGAGTATTAGATTCATGCTAACATCAGAACATCAGAAGTATTTCTTTGTAGAATAGTATTTTAGTAAGACTAACTGCAACAGTTAGAAAAGAAGGTTTACTACTCCCTTTCCTGTACTAATATTAATAATAATCAACGACAATTATAAAATTTGCAGAAATATTCCCATACTGCTTAGGACAGTTTATCTCTATGAGTTTTACACTGTGAACCTGTTTACCTGGTCAATTGCATCCTGCACAAATTTATTAAAAACCACTTTGTTTCCTTCATAATCCTCGGACATTGTTCCGTCCATTTGAAACAAATATCGAGTTTACATAAAATCCACGGTAAACTGAATGTTGGGTGAAAACACCAACTTTGACAGTTTTTCTTGTCTATGCTTCTTCTTTTTGTAACACACAATGGAATATTTCGTAGGAGAATGCATAATAACTACATATTTGTATATAGTTGAATTAATCTTTTAGACTAAGATGTAAAATGATAATTTGAATAGCTACGGGTAAGTGACCCGTAAACGTTATTAAATTAAAGGAGAATCAAATTAATTAAGCATTCTTAAGAATAAAGATAAAGTCAGCATAAATTTAACGGCCTCTTGATTTTTCATCTTTCATTCGAAATTAATAATTTTAACTAGCTGAGTGACTTTGACAGATTTGAAAGTAATGGTCTTTTCTGATTTCAGTGGATTTGGGAAAGTCCGGCAGAGGTGGTTGCGTGTACAATCTCCAGCCATAGGTCACGTTTTTAGTTCTAGAGAATTAAAGCGGAAACAGTTTCTGACTTAAATCTGATTCTCTATGTTTAATATCCTTAAGATTTGCCGTTTGTTCTCTGATAAGCATAGCCTACACAGTTCACTTCTCAATCTTACGAAATCTTCAATCGTAGTAAGTAAGGCGTTTTACAACTCCTCCCGCTCATACGCTTGGGGGTCAAAAAAGAGTCACAGACAAGTGCAATTGAAATTATTTCTAAAAAATATGAATGATCCAAAAATCGAGGCTGTTTTACAACCTCTGAGGGAAAACGTTGCCGAGCAGGGAGCCCTTGTAAGGAAGCTGAAAGAGGATGGTGCCCCGGAAATTGATATAAAACGTGCCGTAGCCGAGCTAAAGGTGCGGAAAAAACTACTAGAGGATAAAGAACTGGAAGTTACGCCGAAGGTGTGAAAGTACTGATTCGTAATTAAGTTAGAAATTAAATTGTTTCCATTTAGGAAGCCACTTTTGATAGGGCTAAAATGGAAGATCTTTTAAAGAGAAGATTTTTCTACGACCAGAGTTTCGCCATTTATGGTGGAATTTCGGGTAAGAACTGAAACTCAGGTGAATGTCTTGATATACCATTATGTTCCTTAGGTCAGTACGATTTCGGACCTATGGGCTGTGCATTGAAGTCTAACATCTTGAATTTATGGAAGAAATTCTTCGTCCTAGAAGAGCAAATGCTCGAAGTAGATTGTTCTATACTTACTCCAGAGCCTGTGCTAAAGTAGAAAGTGCTATGAGATCGACTTCGTCCAAATTTAATTAATATTTAATTGCAGAGCTTCAGGCCATGTTGATAGATTCGCTGATTATATGGTGAAAGATGTTAAAAACGGTGAATGCTTCCGCTTAGATCACTTGATAAAAAATCACTTGGAGAAACTTATTATTACTGAAAAATCGGATGAAAACAAGACTGTATATAGAGATATTATAACTAAGGTAGAGCAAATAATTGCTTACAACATTTATCTTACTTTAAATTTTTTCTCGGCAGTTAGATGGCATGACTAAAGATGAAATGGGAGCTATTCTACGTGAATACAATATGAAATCGCCAATAACTGGAAATGATTTGTCGGATCCCATTGAATTCAATTTAATGTTTGCTACACAAATCGGACCAAGCGGCTTAATAAAAGGGTATGATTACCTTTCAATTACATTTTTTATAGCAGTTATATTTTACTCGTCGGTTAAACAAATAGCATAGAGATGTTATTGAAGATTGTATTACCTACTTAGCGCAGTTATCGTTTATTTGTTTATATTCTTAACATTGGAATTTGTATACAGATTTTTCTTAGTAGTGAATAAAATAAGAGATGAAAACATGTAAATACAATTACAGGTCACTTGGGAAAGTGTTCAAGTTGATTTTGACCAAAAAATGATAGGGTTCCATGAGTAATAGATCAATATTTTAAACATATCTTTATTTATTGCAAGAACTTATCTTAATGCCTCACCAATTAAAAAAATGTATACTGCAATGCTTTCAGTGAACAGTTTACGGGAAAAGCTTTAAAAACCATATTTTACGAAGTACAGGGAAAGAAATTAAAAAAAAATTAAAAATAAAAAATCACACATTCCTTTATTATAGTTTCCTACGGCCTGAGACAGCGCAGGGTATTTTTGTAAATTTCAAAAGACTTTTGGAATTTAATCAAGGGAAGTTACCATTTGCAGCTGCCCAAATTGGTAAGAGTGTTTATAAATTATTTAAAATACTATTCTAATTAAATTGATTTCAATTCATACAGGAAACGCATTTAGAAATGAGATTTCGCCCAGATCTGGATTAATTAGAGTGAGAGAGTTCACAATGGCTGAAATCGAACATTTTTGCAATCCAAATGATAAATCACATCCCAAGTTTAAAAATGTGGAAAACACATTAATGACCTTTTATTCGGCTTGCAATCAAATGGATGGCAAAAGTGCAGTTGAGTTGACGATTGGAGAAGCTGTAAATTCGGTAAATAGTAATTTTTAAATTGTTAATACGACTTTTAGAGCAAATGGTTATATAGGGTCTTGTGGCGAATGAAACTCTAGGCTACTTTATGGCTAGAATACATCAGTTCCTTATTACCATTGGTATCAAATCGGACCGGTTAAGATTTAGACAACATATGAGCAACGAGATGGCTCATTATGCATGTGATTGCTGGGATGCTGAAATCCTCACTAGTTATGTAAACTAAATTTTGGATGTATTAATAGTAAACATGTTTTTCATATATTATTTTGAAATAGGGATGGGTTGAATGTGTAGGATGTGCTGATCGATCAGCATACGACTTAACGCAGCATACTGCAGCTACAGGTGTACGGCTTGTGGCGGAAAAACGTTTATCCGCTCCTAAAACTGTAGAAGTAATTGAATTGGTTCCAAATAAACAAGTTCTAGGGAAAACTTTCAAAAAAGACGCAAAGGCGATTACAGAATCTCTTGCTAAACTTACAATTGGTGAAATTGCAACAGTTGAGAAAAATATGAAAGATAACGGGTAAAAAATAAATGGAAAATTGATTTAATTTTATCATAATATTAATTTGTTTTTTAGCTTTTACAATTTGAACCTGAATGGACAGGAAGTGAAAATATTAAACGACATGGTTTGTGTAAAGAACACCTCAAAAACCCTTCACGTGGAGGAAATTACACCAAGTGTGATTGAACCATCCTTTGGTAATCATTACTTTTAATTGAAAAAGAAAAACTACTAACTTAAACTGCTTTAGGTATTGGTCGTATCATCTATGCTTTACTTGAACATAGATTCAATATGCGAGAAAATGATGATCAGAGATGCTTCTTTTCACTGCCGGCTATAATTGCTCCATTAAAGTGTTCTGTACTTCCACTTAGCAATAATCCTGAATTTGATCCGTTTATTTTACAAATTTGTAAGTATATTTTATATTTTCACTATTTTCAATAGTATCGAGGTGTTTCTTATTATATATATTAATACTTGTTCCAGCAAGCGCATTGACCCAGCACCACGTAGCGCACAAAGTTGATGACTCAAGCGGTTCAATTGGTAAATTTTCAAAACTTTTAAACCAAATAATATAATTTAAATATCGTACTATAGGGCGTCGCTATGCAAGAACTGATGAAATTGCAATTGCTTATGGAATTACAATCGATTTCGACACATTGAAGGAACCTCATACTGTAACTCTCCGAGAACGAGACTCTATGGAACAAGTTAGAATTCCCGTATGTATTTTTTATAAATTAAAGTATTAAATTGAACGTTTTTATTTAAATGGTTTAATTTTTGTACAGGTTGATTGTGTTGCAGAAACAGTGAAAAATTTGGCAGTGGGAGTCACACAGTGGAGCGAAATTCAAGAGAAATATCCTAAGTTTGAAGCACAGGAGCAAAATAAATAATTTTTTTTACAATACCACTAGATTTATAATTATTTCCTGTAAAGTGGAAGCTTTATTTCAATATATTTAAAAAATACATGCATTTTTATCCGCACAATATACTCTTTTAATAATACCCTTTAGAACTTACGGGTTTTATTATTCTGTTTGTTGATAATTAAGTACTCAAAATAAATTGTTTTGAATTGCTGAAATCCCAAAAGTATACACAAATAAAACTACTTTTATTATAGAAAAAATCTTTAATATAAATATACTTTGTTGTGAAATAAAAAGCATTTTTTAACAATTTGTTTTACTTGCTTTGGCAAACATATTTCCTTATAAAATTTGGACGGATATAATTAATGTAGTATAATAGTATTATATCAGAGATTCTAATTAAAGTATTATAACTATATACAAATAATTTTTTTTCTCGGTTGATTGCCTTAGCTAAGATTCACTAAAATTTGGCGATTATAAAACACTATAAATTTCATGGATGTGATAAAAAACATTTTTGGAAATTTTGTTGAGATGACACAGATTCCATTTGCATGGCATGATCGTCCTTTAGTATAGGAAGGGAAACTGAAAAATTAATAGATGTGGATTATTAAAAATGCAAGTCATGTAGTAAATATACAATAAATGGTCGAATGGTAAAATACACCTAAGTCTCTTTTTACGCCGCTTTTTTTACGCGGTTTTTTTACACGTTTTACTTGTTGTTACACGGTTTGTAACTCGTCGTTCTTAACACAGTTACGAAAGCTGACAAATTGACTCATCATTTCATTAAAAATTATCCCAGTATACAACGAAATGCACGATTCCAAAGGTATTTGAAGAATTGCATGGCTTGCTACCATTGCGTGGCTTGTTAAAGGAAAAAATAAGCGACAGTGAATAAATGTCGACTTTTTTTTAAAAGAAAATTCTTTTCTTTATATATTTATTAACATATTAATTTAATTTTATTAATATACTTTGAGATATATTTATTAAATAAAACATTTTGATTGAATGCATCTTTATACTTTAAATTGGTTTTTGTGTAGTTGGCCTTAGTTTAACACAAGTTTTCTACTTTTCTGCAAATCTGTTTTCACTCGGTATATTTTGTTTATCTGTTTACTTTTTTTACGCGGTTTTCTTCTACACGGTACGCATCTACCGCGTAAAAGGAGACCGAGGTGTATAATACTTTAAATGAAATTATACATGCACTGGAGACGTGGCCAGTCGCTTAATGGCTTGATAAGCGTATCTTTCCAGTTTTATAATTATTAAATTTTGCTCTTCGGTTGTCAGCTATCGTTTTTTTTTAAAAAAATATATTCAAGCATACCTAAGCACTACTATTAAGAAACGATTTTTAAAGAATATTTTTGAAATTTCATTTAAAAGGAAAAAAAAAATTGTCCCCTAATACTGGATTACAAATATGTACACCCTATTTATTATATTTTGTTAAGTTAATAAAACTATTAAGTATAATATATTAGTAAATTTTACTCGATGGTTCCCAGTAAGAGTATGTTGTACCGTCAAATCGTCTATTACATTGAGGTGAAACATTTCCAGGTGTTTGAGGCACTCCTGTTAAAATTGAAAAGTTTTTTTAAATTGTTAAATGGTATAATCACTAAATAAACCTATGTTATTCGTAATCCCAGAATACGTATTAATAGGTACAGTAGTGATAGCCGGCTATAAATTAAAAAAATTATTAAATAAATATACATAAAAAGAAATTTATAATTACCGCATTGCCATAGGTGTAAGTAGACCTGGCTGGGCAGGGCGAATAATTTGGTAATTGTGAAGTGGACAGCCAAGGTGTTCTGAAAAATTAAGTTTATGAATAATTAATTAAAGGAATTTAAAGAAAATTTTACCCGCCGTCATATCTTGGATAACTTTGGTACGGGCTTTGGGGGAAAATTGAACGAGGAGGAAAATTAGAGGCGCTTGTGATATATCCGTCCGTGTATAATTTTGGAAAATGGTTATTCGACCTGAACGGTCTCTTCATTCTCCTTCGCCTTCTAAAGTTCCCATTCTCGAACATGTCCTCATACTGTGGATCTAAAGCAGGAGAAGATCAACAGAATATATTTCTTCTTGCATAGAATAATTTCTTTTAATTACCTAGTGTCCAGTAATTTCCTTTCCTTTCACCACCTCCTTCTCTAGGCACTTTTACAAAACACTCATTTAAACTCAAATTATGCCTGATGGAATTTTGCCAGCCTTTTTTGTTCTTCTCATAGTATGGAAATCTGGTTGTTATATAATTGTAAATTTCACTTAAAGTGGCTTTTTTCAGTGGAGAATTCTGCAAAAATTTTTTTGAAAAGCAGAAAGATTATTATTACAATATTTTCAAATCCCATTATCCGTTTATTTTTTATAAACTGAAAAAACCGCAAAGTAGTAGCTTAAAGTAGTATTCCAGTATACGATTGTTTTACATTTTTTTAAAAATTTTGTTGGAAACTTAACGGTTTTAGAAAGGTCGACAAAATCTTAAAGATTAAAAAAAAAAAACTTAAGATCCATCATTTATGAATTTTGCAAACTTTATTTAAAGCAACGTTAATCTAGAATATAAAAATTAATAAAATTTGGGAGTATATTGTCTCATATTATTTCGACTTCGGCCTTATTATGGATATCTTTTGGTTATGTCCTTTTTCAAGTTCGTAGTTCAAGAAGCGCAGATCTGAAACCATTGTCTTTATTGTGGTCAAAAAATAGTTAAATATAATTTCCGCATAAACAAGAATATATTTTAGAATTCTATGAAAAAGACTTCTGAATTATGAGAACCTGAATTAAAATTGGTTCAGGATCGGAAAAAAAGACTTCAAACAAACAGCAAAGCAGTTGAAATTGATTAAAAAATAAAAAATAAACTTATCACCCAGAATGAATGAATAATAAAATGGAAAGATAATTTCTTCAATTCCACGTAGCCAGTTTAGTAGCTAGCTAGTAATTAGTAATTTTTAAAGGTACAATTTTTCACTTATTATAAAAAAGCGTTAAGGATGAAGATTTAAAGATTTTTGTTACTTGCCTGGATAGCCATTGCAATTAAAGCTACGTAGCTGTAAGGTGGTTTAGAATTTGAAGTAGGACTGTAAAATGGCGAAAGTAGAATTAGCTTTTAAACTAAAAAATAAAAACCAATACCTTGGATTTGGGCGATCATTTAGTATTAAATTTTGTATTTCATCTTGCTTAAGCACAGATACCCTTGGGGTTGACTGTTGAACTTCATTGCTATTTTCTATCACAGCTCTAACGCTTTGAGATTTTGCCGGATCGAAATCTGCAATTAAATTACATTAAAAAAAATTATATACTTGTTATTAAAAAGTCTTAGTTTACTTTTGGTAATTAAAAGATTATATATTAACTTTTCAATATTATCAATATCATTCGAAATTTGCAATCTACGAAAAATAACTTTTTTAAATTAATTTTCCAGCTAAAGGATATTTCTTGAAAATTGTTGTTATCATAGTCGGGTAAATTATTAGAAACAATTTGATGTTATTAATTTTAATGTGACGAATTTTATGTAAACATGCATACAGAAATCTTGTAAATAAAAAAAGCAAATTATCATCTTTACATATTCCCATATATTGAAATGTTTCACTTTGGGAGAGTTATTAAATAAAGAATTAATTGGAAAACACTATCATATTTTACAAAAATATATTTATAATTCACGAAATAAACAAAACTGTTGTTCAACCATTTCATAAGGAATTAAATACAACAACTTGATCATTTTTATTTCGCTTTACGTGTTTGTTAAATCTGTTTTTAATTACCGAACATGTTCTTGGTCTTTGTATGAAGCCCTTTTGGAACTTTATATTTTATAGTTTAACTAAACTCTAGACATAATTTCTAGCGAAGATAACTAAACTGTAGTATAAACTCTAGTAAGAAGTCTATTAAATTCAACCAAAGCACATTTTTTTCGACGGTGCACTCTCGAGACGGTAGTCGGCAAAAACACCAGATGAAAGAAGAAATAAAAGTAATATGTTCTTTACTTTCTGGAATTAAAATTATATTCGAAAAAAAAAACCATTAATATCTGCTTGTAATCAGCAGATGTTTAAACAACAATTCCTAGAATCTTGATTTCTGTATTATGTAATTTGTTACCACGTGCAAATTACTACCGAAACTCATGATCACGTTATTACTACTATAAAAATTAGTAACCTAAAAGGCACATAATATTAAAAAATTATAGGAACGATTGAGGGAAATCGCGAAGGACATTTGTTTTTTTAAATGGACTAAATAGCTGATATAGTCCTTGTTTTGTTTGGTAATCTTTTTTTGGATTACTCATCCGAAATGAACAATTATTTTACAGAATTGAAATACAAAGAATGAAAAGCCAAAAATTCTATAAAATTTATTAATATAAACTAAGGATTTATATAGGGTTTAAAAAAGACGCAATTTAGATTGTATTTAGATCAACAAACACAAGAATATGAATTGATCTTCATGCTTTTATATAATACAAAAATTGCACATTCATTGATATTTCAAATTACGGATCATTTTTAAAAACTTGCTGCAATTTTGATTTGACTGGAAAAAAACTGTGTATACAATTTTGTTATAGAGCAATTTTGGTTATAACGTTGAAACTAAAAAAGATAAAAATTGATACCTTGTTTTTTCCAGTTTTTGAAAGTATGTAACTTTACGAATATATAGCAAAACTTTTGTTGAATTATTTCAAATAGTGTAGATTTTACAGAGATATGTTTATAAAATAACATTATTTTTTTATTTTTCCGAAAGAAATACTATTCATTTTCTCTATAGTTAATTTTTATATTCTATATTAACACGTGAACAGCACGAAATTTAAACCTAGGAGTATTTCTACGGCCAATCTGGCCCCTTTATTTAACTGCATAGGTGTTTTTAAAATTCCGTTTGCGCAAAAAGCATTTATTAATTGTAGTTTTGTTGTTTGCATGTAATTTTTGTAGTGGATTATTAACTTGTTAAGTATTTCTCAAAAGAAAATCTGTGCTTATATGTTATGAAAATCGTTCGTTAGAGCTACAATGTCATTGGAGACAACCTAGAGATTTTCTAAAGCTAAAACACAACATAGGTAATTTTATAGCTTTGTAATTACTTGAACCGATAAAGTTTACCCCGTGTGTGTCTTAAATAAAAGATTTTTGTTTGTTAAAATAGTAAACAATATTCCATGTAATATTTTACATGTTTTCAATTTAAATAACATTAAAACGCCATCAGTATAAAAAAATAAACATATGAAGGATTTTTACTCGAAAATCACAGCATTTGGCTGTTATCGGTTGATTTTCTGTGACCTATAGTTGAATATTTTGATGATAAGTACACGCATTTCATTTCAGGAAATGAGATCATTAGTGAAGTATTATTAATGCATTAATTCTGGTTTAAATAATGTAAAAGAATCGAGAATTGACGAGCTCGTTTGCGTCATTCATCGATCGTTTAGATTTTTTCGAAGTTCTAAACAATACGTTTTAAAACAAACTGGACATTTTATGTACTACTTATGATATTAAAATCAATAGTTAAGCTTTTTGTGTCAAAGCGTATAGTAAACAATTTTAATTATAGGACAGTATTATTAACAATAATATTTATCTGTGTAGAGTATAATTATCATTACTGATAATTCATTCACTCTTGCGCTTCTTTCCATTTTCATTTTGCTGAAATGATTGGCTTGTGACTAAAAATTTAAACAGAACAGACACAATTTTATACACTGTTGTAATATTAATGTTTGTATATATGTTTGTGTATTATGTTTGTATATTTTGTCCTCATATCATAAACGAATATTATTTTCAGATTAAGGAAATATTCCGAGCCGCAAGCATATTTGTTAAAATTTTACTTTAACTCTATTTCACTTGGTGATTATTTTTGTATCTTAATTATTTTATTATATTCGTTATTATAAAAATATTCAAAAATTGGAAGATCCCAGGACTTTACAGCAATTTTATATGTTAATCAGTGGTTTTCTAAATATGCCGTGTTATTATTATTAGTTTTTTTGTAAATTGTTATAATATGTGTGTTATGAAATTGTTTTTTAATTTATTTTATAAAAATCCCGGTATATGAAGTACTTTTTTCTGAAAATTTGAGTCAAAGGCATTCTTCGGACCTTTGGAATTGTTTTCTATTTGCTTGTCAAAGATTCCGGGAAATTTTAACTTTAAACGAGCGAAAACGGGAAGAGAACTTGTAAAGTTTGTCAAAAGTCCAATTTGAGAGGATAAAAACTTTGATGTTTCATTATTTTTTTATTTCTTTCAGTCAAAAAACAACGATTAGATTTGTTTTTTTTTTGTTATTTTATTCAAAAATAAAATCTACTATTGGGATTTAATATCCTTAAATTGTTTTACAGTCACAATACGCAATAAAATAAAGTCACTACATTTTAAAATCTACTGATTGAACTAAATAAATTGCAAGGAGTCTTAAAAATATAAGGATATTAAAAATAAAGAGTCAAATATAGAGTAAAAATTAAATTAAATACTAAATGAGTGATTGAAAAGGTAAAGGAAAGCGAAAATAATTCAACTTTTTAGGCATTTTTTGAAAACTTCAGAATTGATGGAGATTTAGATATACGAACGTTTAAACAAATAGGAAAAAATCACACTTACAATAAATTAAAAACGAATTAACCGACTTTAATAAAACTATAGGCTTATTTATTTCGTGTTTAATGTTTTTATTTATTATCAAAAATTCGAGTTATTATAGTCTAATATTATTTTTAATTTTGTAACTAGCTATTATTTGATTTTACGTAGGTATTTGTTAATAATTGTACAATAACGACAGTCGTCTAAATTAAAACAATATACTCCATTTTTTGCATTAAAATATTTTGATTGGCTTTATGGAGCTTTACTTATGATATTTAATAATATTTTTCAAAGAACACTTACGAATTATAGTTTAAGTTATAATAAACAAATGTTCGTAGATCGTTTTCTCTTTTAGACAAACAAATTATTTAAAAAACCTACATAATAAGAATATTGCTTTAAAAGTGTGTCTGTTAAAAATTATTACCTCACCATTTTATATTATGGATTAATTTTTATAGGGTTGATGAATTTTTTAACGAATTTTGATGTTGTCTCAAGTAAAATGGAATTGTTCTTTTTAATAAGGTTGTCCAATAATTTTAATAAAGAACTGAAATAATAAAATGAATATTTAACATTAGCAAACAAACCGAAAGATTTTCATATATTATGTCATTTTTTCAAAAATCGTGCGTCTTTTAAGCATTTTGATTAGAAGACAAATATCTTTAATTTTTCAGGTAACATATTCGTTATTAAATAAAATATCACAGATTATTAAATAACAATATCACGAATATTTTCCATGTGATTGTTATATGACTTAACCATACACCTTTTTACAAATGTTCATCATTCGTGTGTAGACGGAACAATCATATTCAGCAGTTTTAATTATTTTTGAAATATTTTGCTGCTGTAAAACTTTTTAAGAGTAAAGAAAGAACGCCCGAATTAGCAAACAGGTGCTCTAAATTTATATTTCACCATGACACAATTTCGTCGCGCCCTCTTTAGAAGAAAAAATGGCTGAGTTGGACCTTTTAGGGTTTGCAAGAGGTCGGTCTTTTGCAAATCCGCGTCTTATCAAAATAACTTACTTGAAGTAACATCTACAGAATTATATAGAATTAATTTCCTTACCAATTTGCTCTGGTGTCGAATATGATTCTTGTTTAATTTTTGGAATCTGCATCAATCCCTGAAAAGTAAAATATATATTGTATAATAATATAGACGAAATAGATTCAGAAATGGTTGTATTTATTTTTCTTTTAGTACTTTTTATAATAATTAAGTTAACAAAGGACCTGTAGTCTACACTATCCGGAAATGTTGCTGATATAGCAAGAATAGTCTGAAATTTATTTAATTACTCAACTAGTGGTAGAGTAGGATTCAAAAGCAACGACAGAAAATGTTTAAAGACTCCGCATTCCTTATTGGGGATAAATCAAGATATCTTATTGCTAGGCATCTTCCAACTGATGCAGGAAAGAAGCTGGGAAGCTGGGAAGCTGGGAATTTTTCCCTGAAAACAATAATGCGCATCTCCTCTTACTTAAGCGTGAAATTTTACTCATGACGATGCTAAACGTAGGCGGGAGAGGATTAGAAACTGCTGAATAAAATGATATATTCACAACAGCTGGATTAAGCTTGACGATCGTGAGATAAAATCATCGTACAAAATTTCCTTTCAATTTTATTCTTTTTATTTTTGATTGCAATTCATTCCTTACAAAATTCACTATTTGGATCAAAATATTTATATATTTAATGGAAGTTAAAACAACTAAATTTAATCCTATCACATGTGATTGTAATTTAATTCAAATATTTATCAATTGATCCATTTTTCTTTCCTGTTAAGGTCAATGGCACAATTTCAGTGTGAAAGAACTTTACGGCCCACAATTGCGCATGATAAGAATTTATTTTCCGAAGAGAATTCTACTTTGAATTATTGATTTAAAATTTTTTAAAACAAAAATTACAACAATACTTTCTTTATTAAACAAGGTTTCTCGGGGATTTTTTCAAAATCTGGGGAGTTCGAAAAGTTATAGAGGTCCAGTGTACACGTAAGCATAAGAACTGTTCTTGAGATATTAAAAATTGCAGATTTTTTTTTGAAAAACTTTCTTTTTAAATTTAATTAATCGATTCAACCTACAGCGAGGACCATGTTTCTCAACCTATTTTTTATTAATTATTTTCTCTTTGCTCAGAGCTAAAAATATAATAACCAAATAATATTTTCTATTTTTGTCCCCCTTAAAAGAAATTCATTAAAAATCGAATTTTATTTTTTATAAAACCCAATTTTATTTTACGACAATAATTTTCAATTTTTCGAATGATTAAAAGATATTTTATCATTGGAAATTTGTTCCAATAAATTTATTAAAGCACCTACTACTAATTTTTAATAGTAATCACATAATTATTATTAAATTATAAACGAATATTCTAAAAATAAATATTCGCAAACAATAAAATATTAAAAGTAAAACTTTTACTAACAAAATCAGTATTCCATATAATTAAAAATAAATCTACATCGGTTACCTGTTAATATTAATGTATAATTCCTTAATATCTTATTAAACATACTAAATACAAAGTGAAAAAAAAATTATCGTGGAATATGTTTAATTTTAAAATTTATATAAAATTTTAAAATTTATGTGTTTAATTTTAAAACCATTGTATAGTTACAAAGACGTTTTTTTTTATAAACACATTAAATTTTTAGATTATTTTTTTAATATGTATTCATTGCAGATAAACTAGCGCAGAATATCGTTTTTAATTAAAAACAACATAATGTTAAAGTAGGAAAAACACGTAAAGGTGGCCGATTAAATGTTACTAAAAAGAATATTTACAAAAGTTTTACAACTCTTGTTTCTAAATATATTACAAATTTATTAATCAGAAATAGATACTCTAGTCAACAGCCCTCATTTACATACACGTTTATAATTATATTCTAAGTCACATCCAATTGTTCTATGGATTATTAATTCGAAAATAAAAGTATGCGGTCAGATTTTTGAATAAAGTTTGTTGAAAAAACCTAGTTCTAGTTAACTTTTCAAACAAAAATAAATTAAGTCGTTTTTTTTATTTAGCATTATTAAATTTTAGGTATATTAGCAACAATTTGTGCTGCCTCTGACTAATGTAGGATATAGAAAGAGGTATAATATTTATAGATTTCAGTAACAAATAATTTGATTTACTGTATTTCGTATATTTATTATGGTTTGTTAATTGTACGGAACTTCCAGCATGTGAGTTATACTCGCACTGGCTAAGGTTTTTAGAATAAAATTCAAATTGCAAAAACACAGAATTATTTTGGATTGAAGAAAACCTCAGCTGCTTTTAGAATAGACTTTAAGAGTACCGGAAAAATGTTCTAATTTGTAGTAAATATTTTTATTTATATTATTATTTTTTCCCTATATTCTAAAAAAAGAAAACTCAATTTTGAATATTAAGTTCAAATAATCTTGTGTACTTTCCAGAGTTTAAAATTACATTCCTTTTGTCCTATTTTTTAAAAAGATTAATCATTTATAAATACTTATGGAGTTCCTGTAAATTCAATTTAGGGTTTTAAGAAAAGGTAAAAGTCAATACTAAGATCTGGTGGTATCTGTTGAAAGGTCTATTGTTGCTTAGAATTTGAACTATTCGAATGTGAAATGAGGTAAAGGTTCGGTCAAGTTGAAGTCTATCTCAAGTGCATGGGAATTTTGGTCAAAGTTCTCTTTTTTTATTAATCCATGCCAGAGAGTAAATAAACGTTATTTTTTTTTACTTTTACTTTACTTTTAATTTACTTCAAGGTTTTGGAATAAAAATCAATGATTTTCAATTTTTTTAAATTATTTTCATAATCTGTTGTTACTTTTTCCATTTTATTTTATTTTATTTTATTAAACCTGTTATTTTCTTGTACTGTAAGTAGAAAAACAGAAATGATGTAAAAAAAGCCGACAGTTTAAATTTTTCAACCCGAAAACTGTTTGAAGTTTTTTGTTTAGTTTTTGAATAGCATTTATGATATTACCATTTTTTTAAAATACTGCAAAAGACTGTATTTGTTGATGTTTAAAAAAAAAATTCGAAAAACACAAAACTTTTATATTTAAACATGTGTAGCTGAAAAACTTTTAGAGATATTTTCAAATTCTTTAATCAGTTCGACGCAGATTTTGGTCAAGGTTTCATTAGAAAATTTTTGATGTTTTCTATTAGAATTATTTTAATTTACAGGCAGTTGGGTCTAAAAGATCCCGTTTAAGCAAATAAGCTACCATTAAGGAATGATCGAAGATCGACTAAATTTTCAGGACGATATCAAATTTTGAATTCTGTATGTATTATAAGTTTGTTATTTACACATTTAAACTAATTTCAATTCTAATCTGAATGATATCAAATATACCCTGAGAATTGATGTCATACTATCTCCAGGATAGAGATAAGGAAGGAACTTACCAAGTGCCATTTCGGATCCGAGTATCCATCTCCATCCGAGGGGGTCATTTCCGAAAACGACGAAGTAATCACTGTAAATTATTGACTTATAAAAGAAACGCACTATTTTCACTTTGTATTGTTGAATTTAAATCATAACACCTTATAAAAGGCTGATTATTGATATTGGAAAATTAACATTATATCGGTTGCATTTGAATACCACAATAGCCAAAACTTACTTAAGCCGAAACCGCTCTCAGCTGATTCGAATTTGTTTTCGTTGTGAAAGATCTTCCCAAAAAAATCCCGAAATGTTTACGACAGAATAAATTTATGTTACACTTAAAAGATTACAAACGAACGTATACAATTTAAAAAAAAAATAAAAAAATAAAACAGAAACAACAAAAACGGCCTGATACCGAAGAATATCTTGGCATGCCTTTATTTATAAATCAAAGATTAAAATTTGTATATATTATTCAACGTATAGATGTTTACTAATTTCTTAACATGTTTACTAATAGGACATCATGCGAGCGATTTATATCCATCGTTAATTTGTTAATATTGTTTGACACTAGAAGTCTAGCCGCGCGCGACGAGTGGATAAATTGAATTGATATGTTTACTATTAAACTCTCCGCCGTTTACTAAGTACTTGTTTAAAAGCGGCCGATTTAGAAGCCGGGACAGACTTAAGAATGACATGGTTCTTGCCAAATGAGAGTGCTCCGTGTATGGGTGCCATAGCATTCTAGCAAATTGATAGCCACCACCGATTTTCTTGATTCTGAGCTCTGTGCTGAGTGTCAGCTCTCGGTCTCGCGGGTCTCGCGGGTCTCGTCGGGAGTTTTGTAACACCGCCTTAAGATGGATGGCGGCCCGGTGCTCCAGCCCAGTGACATATCACATAAGATTATGTTCGGCTAGAAGCATTTCTCCTAGAGGTTTGTGTAAGAGAGATAGATTGATCGGGGAGACTGTTTCAGGGGCGATGGCAAACATTAAATGGAACAATTAGTGAGCAAATGGGATCGAGGTCTGATGTGCCTTTTGCCTACCAGTGATGGAGCTGTTGTGCCGAATGAGAATCGGCCGGTGTGGGCGATATTTCGACTTAAAAGAGCGCATAATCAGAATCAGAATCGGATCATGCAATTCGACGGGGCTGAACCAGAAACCATCGATGCTAACAAATCGAATTTATTATTATTTCGTTAGCGAGGCGAAAATAAAGCGCTAGCAAAGCGCATTGTCCTCGCTTTAGATTTATGTAAGTCCTAACCGCCACCGCCGTCGCCGCGCAAAATATCGGGACGAAGCACGTTCCAGTCTGATAAATGGGCGGTGAAATGCTGTTGAATAAGCACGTAGAGTTAATTCGAAGCGTGCTTTAAGTTCTGTTCATTGATATATTCTGCTGAGTGAAATTTGAAACGACATGTTTTTATTGCCCGCTATAATCAGAATTCTATATTTAGATCGAATATTGGTGATAAGACCGGACGATGTTTTTACTTCACTGTATAAAAAATTGCCACCAACATATTAACCAGAGAATTGTGTGACACTTCTGCTAAAAATCTAGATAAGCAATTTGAATCGATTTTTATTTACGCTTTCGAAGAAGACTTACTATTCTGGAAAATTGATTTCTGCATCAAGATGTTTTGATTTATTGGCGACAAATTCCTTAATACCAGTTGCAATTTGCAGAACTGTGAATGCATCTTGTAAATAAAAAATATATAACAATATATCTAAAACGGTTAATGAATGTTTTTAAAATTGGAATATACATAAAAAACACATACAACTGTTTGAACAATGAAACAAAACAAAGTTTTATGATATTAAATATAGTAGCACAATATAATATAGTAAAGCATACTGTAGTAAACAGATGGACTATTTTTCAATTAATTTTCAAAAATATATGCAAATATGAAGATATATTTATAGATAATATTTCGACTAGAGTTTAGAAACCCGTCTACTATCTATTGGGTTAAAAAACAATCATATACCATACAAGGAAAATATTTCTAATCCTTTTTTATCATAGGACAAAGGATAGATGATTTCAACACCATCTTTCCTACAAATTAAGGGTAGATAAATAAATAAAAGTAAAAAAAAAAACTCAGATTTGTAAACTGGTGTTTAATGCAATTACATGGTAAAGGCGTCAAATATATAAGATGATTTTAGCAGCATTTGTTAAAATGTTTTAAAAGAAGTCAATTGTGGTCGATGATTCGAGGTTTTAAATTTTAAAACACAAAAAATATTGTTTGACTTTTAAAGCAATAATTAAATGTAACGAAAATTATAAACATGGATTGAATTTAAACTTGATTTAAAAGTATATCTAAGCAATATGACAAAATTTGCTACTTTAAGGGTTTCTTTTACTAAATCCCGGATTTTTCAACACTTGTACGAACACTTGCTTAATATAGTTCAATTATTATTGTCTATTATTTATAAAATTGACTTTTAAATCTAAAACTTGTGTTGTCATTTGTATGGCATTTTTTCTATAATTGAAACTTAGGAACAAAAGTCTTCAAATTTGTGGCGTAGTTTTCTCAAAAAGATATAATAGAGAACTTTAGTTTCTATATTAGGGTTCTACGGAAAATATCCGCTAACCAAATCTAAATATGTTGTGATTTCAACTAAAAGTAATTTTTTATGATTGCTTATGTTAAAAAGGAAAAATTAGTCCTTATAAGACCACCCACAATAAGATTCCTTGAAATTGTATAATGTTTGAAAATAAAATTTAGTATAGTAGTGAACATTACTAATCTGCATGTATTTAAATATTTAGAAATTAAAAAAAAAGAAATCATTCTCAAGGATATCAGAACAGAATTTTATATTGCGCGTTTTTTTTTATAATAAACATTCTACTTCGTTTTCTACTTTTAAACACT
Organism: Proctacanthus coquilletti; assembly: GCA_001932985.1. Taxonomy (NCBI): domain Eukaryota; kingdom Metazoa; phylum Arthropoda; class Insecta; order Diptera; family Asilidae; genus Proctacanthus; species Proctacanthus coquilletti. Next base: position 28,461 of record MNCL01000099.1, on the reverse strand, counting down.
TCAAATTATATTATATAATGTTTATTTTTCAATTTTGCTACTACTTTACAAGCCATAGAGTTTTGCAATGATATAATGCTTTATGAGGATTTAAGTTTAGCTTCTAAAAAATTTTCCCATTTAGTTATTTCATTATTTGGATGTCCCATTTACATAGACCTTCCTAACTTCTTTTCTAGGGGGGTAATGTTATTAAATCTTTCTTAAACATTTTTCGAAAATTATTCTAGATTTCTATTAAAATGAATAAATGGACATAACTTATCATGAATTTAAAATCGAAAATGTTAATAAACAATAATCCAACCCACGAAATTTTTCGTTTAGTTCCATTCGTACAGGATATTTTGCTTATATTGTAGAAGATTATACATCAATCCTGGGTTTTTAAAAATAATCAAGTATATATGACTTAGTTAAGACTTTATTTGTTTTTATTTTATAATGATAATTAATTGATTAATTATTTATTCTATAACAAATCGAAAGGCATCTACTCATATCTTATCCTATATTCTTCGATGATCAGAGACCAATGGGACATTAAACTGGTGAGTTAAAGCTTTCTTTTGAATATGTTTTTCATATCTAAATCTATAAGTTTATACTTATTACCTTTTCAAATTGCTTTATTTTTAATTTTTCAACTCGAAAATCGCTATTCCTTTTGTGAAAATGCTTTATATTGCACAAATATACTTAATTAGGTGTTATATTAGTAATTTAAGAAATTTGTAGATGAAATTTCCATCTATTACATTAGTCTATTATATGTACTATTTTTTTGCAAACTTCGCACAATATACTTTCGCATCGTCAAATAAAATTAGTAACTTTTTAAAATTAAACTCATAATTTCGAATACTTTGATAAATCCGTCTTTTAGGAGTATCTGTTTTCGTATTACACGATATACAAAGAATCTAAATCTAGAAAACGGATTTTAAAAATCGCTGTTTAAAAAGACGCTTATTTATGGATGAAGGGCTCATTAGTTTGCCCTAGAGCCGATAAGTAGGAATTAATTGATTTAACCCAGGTATCTTAATTCCCAGTTGTCGTCTTAGAAATATAATACCCAGATAATACCCACTAGCAATTTTCTTATAATTAGCGAACTGAAATCAATACTCTTGTTCCTAAAGATCTAGGAAATCAGACGCATTTCGTGTGGGGCAGTGTCAGGTTTCGAAAGGTAGCTCTTCGATGTGAGTACTAAGTTCGCCTCCGGCCATCCACAACAACGAACCGTTATCGATAGACGCTCATTACGATAAACTTCTCAGAAAGTGTCGTTCTGCGGAGCTTAGCATTTTCTTAAACTCTGATCTCCGTGTCCAAAGAGGGTGAGTCATTTAAAGCGTTGTCCTACTACGAAATTTTCACGGAGTCATTCTTTTTTTTATCGGTTTAAAAAATAATCCGTAATCTTAAAGTTTGTATATAAAAGGTATAAAAAAGTGTACGCATTATTGTTGACCTCAAAGGAACAGAGAAAAAAACATTATTTTGATTTGAACCATTTTTTTGTTAAAACCTTGACTATATATAAGAGTGCTGGTGATCGGGGCTTCGTCTAGATCACCAGAGCGTTGTTCTTATTAATTTATAAAAATATAATAAATATTTTAGGCCCTTGCAGTACAATAAAAAGTAATATTTTTAGACATCACAGTCATTTCTATTTAATTGATTTGGTTTTTAGGAAAGTTAGAAATTGCAAGAGGTCTTTTTTGTGTGGCCTAAAATCTTGCTACTACTGCTAGGAACGTTACAGTTCCTCTATCGCCTTCGTCATTGGCTACAAGACATTAAATAAATAAGAATAAATAAAAATGAATCAGCTTTACGTTATCTCTACTCATCTTTGCAACTTTCTCTGGGTTTATTCGGCAAAACTGAATACTTTAATACCAGTCTGTACTAATTGGTACTGGACACCCGTATCTTGGAAGCCTTGGAGTCTATACTATCAAAAACTATTGGAGTATCAAAGTCTCAGAGAATCATAAGATCCAACTACTATAGCAACGTAGGCTAATCTGCTTACTCAATATTACGAATAGGAAATCTAAACACTCCATATGTGAATTCTTTTAATAACAAAATAATTTTTATGTAACAAAGTTTTAGGGTTTAACAATGAAATTTAATTTATAAGTAAACAGGTATACAAATCAAATGCAACAAGTGAAATTTCACTGTGATTTCTAGACGTAACATTCAGATCATGTGATTTCTTTCATTTTCGCGGCAGACTGCCATTCAATTTCATATAATATTACTTACAGCCTTAGGTTTTATACCTGTTGAAATCACGATAAAATTGGTTATTATGGGAACGAAGGTGCTGCGAAAATGAAAGTACCCACAGTTAGCAATATCTCAAGTGTGTTCGAATATTAGATATTCTTTTAGGACGTGAGGAAGGGGCAAGACTTGTACGCTTTCGATGAGAAATTTTCCAAAAAAATTTCGTAAATATATTCTTGCTTGTTTTTTTAAAGAAAGTGGATTGGTCGCGCAATCTAAAAGAATCTCCTTTTGCTCGCTGGTTAGTTTTGTGTTCCTCCGAATCATTGATATCCCAAATTCTTGAGCAGAATCAACAAGTAAATTGAATGCGGGGGTATTGGGCTGAATATTGCCCATGTAATTCAGAATACCCTCGGGATCCTTCAGTTGAGTCTTTATAATCACTCTCGCACCATATTTTATCAACAGATGAACATCTAATACGGAAATCCTTTGATTACTAGCTAACAGTTCTGGTAATGGCGAACGCAATGTTGCGTTTATAGAAGGCTCTGCCGGAATTCTAATATTGGGATCCGCGCCGTATGAAAGCAGCATCTATTTAAAAATATTCTAGTATTATTATATAAGGGGAAGAATAAAAAAATGGTACCTTCATAATTTCTTGCCTGTGCACAATGTTATCAGCACATGCTACATGCAAAGGAGATCCGATGATTGGACTACATCTGTTCACATTAGCACCGTTTTCTAGTAATAATTTTACTAAATCTGGATCTCCTCTCAGTACAGCAAGATGCAGGGCACTTGGTTTATCTGTTTCTAATGCTGGAGTTCTCATGTCCACTATAGCTCCCTGTTTTAGTAGTAAATTTACCACAGCATAATTTCCTGTTAAAAACATTTAATTAAATTAAAAATTGAGTTGAAATTTATATTCATAAATAGTCCAATATATATTTTTGGAAAATCTACCTCTTAGTTTTTTAAACATTTTGCAAAATTACTACTAGTTTATTTTCGTTCATATTTTTTTATTATACAAATAGAAAATTACGAATTTGTTGCATTAAAAAATACTAATAAGATTACTCTATTTTAAAATTGGGAGTTTTATTTTTTTTTGCTGTAAGTACAAAACAAATTTCTTTCTAAAATGTAATTTGTAAATTTGTGGCAAATAGCCGAATATGACCATTCACTTTAGTTTCACTTTTAGTTAAAGCACGTGTGTAAATTATTTATTCCCATTCAAAATCTAATACTATTACTAAAGGGTTTTTATTTATCTCTTAGTACGTTGTGTGATCCTTAGATAATAACTTACCAGCTATCACAGCATAATGAAGCACAGTCCGGTAGTCGTTTCGGGCATCAGTCATAGCGTTCACGTCTGCGCCATGGTTCAACAATATCAACACCTGTTCCATACTCTAGAATGATAAGAATATCAAAATAGTATAAACACAGGTAAACCATTGTAAAAAAATCAGAATTTCTGATTAATTTCTATTTATATCGATATTATCATTTAAAATTTACACCAATTTGAACAGGAAGGTTTTCTGTATTCTAGACATTACGCTACCCATATAAAATATTTATTTCAGTCAACATTCGAGCATAGCATCTTTTAAAGTACTTATTTTACTTATACCACTTACATCTGACTGCCTAACAGCCCTCATTAAAGGGGTCATTCCAGTTCGGTCTCGAGTTTCTGGATTAGCACCAAATGTTAGTAATAAACTTAAAGCCTCAGCATCATCAACAAGATTAATCTCAGATCCCAAGAAATATCTCTTGTTCGGGTCAGCGCCATGTTCCAACAATAGTCTTGCAACATCCTATAAACGTTTTTTTTTTCTTTTTTTATTAAACTATCTGAATATATTTATAACACCAATCCCTACATAGTGTTTATTTCGCAGGGCTAATCTCAGGGGTTCATCGCAAAGCGTAGTTCTCGGATATAGTTCGGCGGAAGCTTCTGTATAATCCACTTTAGCGCCCAGTTTCAAGAGTAGCTCGGCTAATTCGTAATATCTAAACAGAATTAATGCTCATTGAATTATATATAACCGGATTTGAAGATTATACCCATGCTCTGCAGCAAGATGTGTTGCACTATAGCCGCAGTCATCTGTAGCATTTATATCCGCTCCTCTAACTAATAGTAGATTTACGGCCGCAGTGTACTTTTGCCAAACTGCATAATGTAATGGTTTTAATCCTTGGACAACTGCCTCATTCACCTGGCAATATAAATTAATATATGAATCGAGAGTAATAATTCAAAGCATTAAAATGAAAAATTTTACAGGAAATGGTTAATATTTAAACAATCAATTTTTTAAAAATTTCGTTTAAATGTTTACAATCAACCTATTATTTCAAAAAAGGTTTTAACCTTTTACTTTTTTTTGAAATAATAAAAGTATTATAAAATTATACGGTTTAAAAAGTAGAAATTTTTAGTAGCAATTTTTGTATATTTTTAAATTTACATTTTTTAGTAGATTTAGTAAATTTTAGCTAATTAATAAATTCGCCCTTTATAATGGTATAAAAAACTTAGTAATACTGGTAAAAACTAATTCAACCGTTCTTGAAAAAAGAACCATCATTTCAAAAATTAGGCTATTTTTTGTTGTTGAAAATAAGTTCGGTATGTTTAATAAAATCCTACTACTCTCACCTTAGCACCAGAAGCTAGTAAAATTCGTATCTCGTCCAGTGGCTTCATGTGGATTATGGCATCGGCCAATGATCTTTGTAGTGCGTTAACATCAGACCCTGGCGATGTACTACATAATCGACTTCCTAAATACAAAGAAATCTGTAATGTTGCTATATTTTGAAATACACATTTTAAGGGATTACATAAGTGTAAAAAAAATAGTATTAATTATTTTCTTCTACCTAAACAATCAATAAATAGTGTGTAATGATTATTTCATTCAATTTTTTTCCATAAAATTCATCAAAAACGTAACCACTTAATAATAACAATAGAAAATTGTATTTGCTAAAAAATATGTTCAAATTCGCACTTTTCGCATTTTTGCAATTCAATTCCGAGCGTCAAAATTGCTTGCCCAATTAAGGATTAGTGCTCCTAGTAGCTCTATGAGTTTACTTCCATTTGGCATCGGAAAAGGGACAGGTTAAATTTCGTAAGATTTTTCGAAAAAATTCCAAGTGGTAATTCCCAAGGCCTACGAATTTTAGGGGTCAAAATTTCCAATTTCAAAGACGTAGGCAAATGGGGTATCAAATTAAAGATTGCCTTCTGCAGATCTCACAAAACAACAACAATCGCGAAATAGATTAACAATATACAGAGAAAAAAACTAATAACGAATTCCATTTAAAAAGAACAACCTACAGGTTCTGTTTTCCATTCCTGATATTTTTATGTGCCGTTTGCAAAAAAAAACAAATAAATTAAATGGGAATGTAAGAACGCTGAGTTGTATAAAGGAATAAATTTCACTTTATTTTCATCAAAACGATCATTTTCTCGGCGTTTTGTTCTTTTAAAAATTCATTTTTGAATTTTATTTATAAATAAACCATATTAATGCGTTAATTTTTTAAAAGGTCTTCCTTAATATAATTTTACTTAATATTATTGGTTATTAACATTTTGTATTATTATCTGAACGAGCTGTTTAGACGCATTTAGAGATCTAAAAAATATGTTTTACTGTCTTTTCCATGACTGTATACAATTCCTCTGTTTTTTAAACAAAAATGTGTTTATGTTATCTTGTCCAATGAAACAAGCCATTCATTTTTAATAATTGCACGTTTTGAGACAAACGTTGTTTGTTTTTCAGTAGGTAAATTTAAAATTCATCACTAGCAAAAGTCAAATAATGATGTGAAAATTAATGATACAAATAAAATTTAGTAGTTTTTATAAAATATCAAAGCTACTGATTTAAAACATTTACCCTAGAATTCTCAAATATTTTTTAATTTTTAATTTTTGCAACAAAAAAAAAAAAAACTCTCAAAATTGTCTATAACCTCATCTGCCGGAAAATTCTTCTTGACAAGTGTTAATTTTCGTTTTGATAATTTGTTTCATTAATTATACTACAACCTACATATTTTTATACCACGCTTAAAGTTCAAAGGCTCAGCGGTTACATCAATTAATTCCATAGTAATAAAATTTTATAACCGTCCTACATTCAAAACAAACTGCATTTTTTCCAACTTAATCACAGACGCGAAATAATCTCCATCAGACCGATAAGATACATTTTGTTGATCACTGTATCCAAAATGCGTTGCAGCTACGATATTTTAAAATTTGATAAAATCTATGCTGCAGCTTAAACACTGAATGAAATGGCTTTACCTTTAGACACAAGCAAAATTGGTAAAACTTCTGAAAAGAGCGATGCTATTTTTAGCGAAATTGTGGTGAAGCACTAACGTACGTAATAGAATTCACAAATAAATTAGATTGTTAAAATGTCATCGTATGTGTTCCTAATGTTTTCGGTTTATAAAAAAAATGTAAACCTATTGATTTGAATAATTTTAGAAAAGCCGGTTATTAAAATATAATAACTTACCTCCTTCCATCACAAATTGTATTCGATTTGCACTATTGCAAAATCCTAAAAAAAATCGTGCCGAATTATTGATTAAACGCACTTTTGAATCAATATTTTTTATTTATTTGACAAATTTCTTAAATTGTTATTCAGAATAAAGTAAATAAAAAAAAAACACTCCGATGAAGAATGCAATTTTCCGTGCGTTTCTTTGTTCGTAACGACACAATTTTAGCGCGTATTATAAAAATATATAACTTTGCTCTTCTTAGCAATGCTAGATTTCGACTGAGGACAGTATTACTTCATATCTTAGCCGATGTTTTCAAAGCGAAAAGCTTCTTCGCGTGATCTATTTGTGACTGTATTCCACGTAATATACAACAGACACCTTTTCGCAGCAGACACGCAATTAAATATTGTAAAAGAATTACTGAATGAAAGCTTAAGACAAATTTTCAAAAAAAGAAAAAAATGTATATATATATATTCCAAATGAACACATCTAAATATATGTGACAACATCTACCGTGTACTCGTATACTCAAAAACAATTTACTCTCGCTTTTAAGTAACTAATTTCAAAAAATCAATTTTCTTAATTTCTATACTAAAAAAGTTTCGAAATACACTCCCTAAAAATCTCAAGTTGATAGAGTTATAGAAAAACAAAAATTTAATCCTTTTATTCTAAAACAATATTTTTCAAATCGGCGAAAGCGAATATTTCGAAAAAAAATAAAATTGTTCATATTAAAGGATTTTAATAGTTAAAAATAAATTTTTTAAAAAAATATGTAGCAATAAGCAAACATTCGTCCATGATGAAAATTATCAGTGTAATTTTGTAGAAAATAAAAAAATACAAATATCGGTTTAATTAAAACTGCTTTATTGAAAATAATACGTTAACATTGAAGACATAACTATAAAATATATAACTGAACAAATGTAAAATTGCTCCAACTTTAGTTTCTTTGTGGTTTCAGCTTCTCTCTGCAAAAGAAAAATTATATTTAGGTTAATTATTAAAATCACTATTAGATATTTAGATATTAATACATATAAGATCTTAAAATAAATTCAAAATAATTTCCGAATAAAATTTACATTCTAATATTAAAAAAAAAAATAAAGATCAATTTCACAAAAAAATTTCGAATTTTAAAAAAATTCTTCGCATATCTTTCTCAAATTAAACCTATAACAAAATTAAAAGTTCATAAAATTTTAATTTCTTAATTACCACCAAAAATATCACAATTATAAAATATAATCATAATCATCATAAAATATAGTTTAAAACATATTGCCTTAACAAAAACTAAATTAAACGCGTTTATTAATACTGGGCCGTAGAAATTTTGTTTTTCGAAAATGAAAATGAAAATTATAAAAATTATTTCTGAATGTTATATGTACATTTTTCTGACCTGGTACCTGATTTTTTATAGGTTAAACGACGTACATTAATCTAAACTGTGGCACAATCGACCTAAATCGTTTATTTAGCTTATTAGAAGATTTATAGATTTTTTAAACTAATTTAATAACGTAACATCTTCGCAATTTTCTGTTCTATTATACTTTCGAAAGACTTGTACCTATAGAAGGTGCATGTAGTTATATTTTAGGTTCGCATTAGAAATTCGGGGCGAATGTACAATTTAAGAAAATAAAGTATATTTACGCATTGTAGTATTATTATTTTATATCTAGATTTTATCGTTGGTGAATATTTAACTTACCTGAAATTTTTCAAACTTATGGGGAAGAGTAAATTTCTTGTAAACACGTGATTTATAGGGAATTAAATTTCTTTAAAGTGCAAATTTAGAGTATAAATTCTTATAATTTTATGAAATAATAGGAAAGAAAAATAATCTTGTTATAACAACTTCCAAAAGAAAAATATATATTTAGTTTAAAACACAATTCATAATAAATAGAATAATACGAATATCCTCCATCCTTTAATTACACATGGCATAAAAATATACATATCAATCATTGAATCTAGAAAAAAAAAATTTAAAAAACGTGATAGTGGATTCGATTTTAGACCAAGAATGTGGAAGACGGCACAAATCGTTGCGTTTCGTTTCTTATAATTGAATTGTGTAAATAAAGAAATAAAAATAGAAAATGAATAAGGAGGATGCCTATTTGTGGATTTCTATGAAGCCTTAGTTGTCCCATCAATGAAATTACTGAAGAAATATAACAAATATTTCTTATGTGGGTTGAAAAACTCTCGAATTCGTAAGCAGGTGGAAGAAAAATATTATTAGAGTATTATTTTATACAACACTCCTCTTTTTACAAGAAATCTTTTAATGATTTATAGAAAAATCTCTATTAAGTATTTTGGAACTATTTCTACAAAATAGTGTTACTCTACAAATTTATAGTTTTAAATTTAAATACTCAATTACTTTTTTAATCAACATAATTTAAAAATTGCAATACGCTCGTGTTGTTAATAAAATGCTATTTTACAGGGTTAACAGAAAAAACGTAACGTAATGAAATGAGTGATAAAATTAAATTTAACTGAACCTTTTGCTTTTTAAAAAATTCAGCCAATACTACAACTACTAGAAAATCTTTGATGGATGTAAAAAAGTATTTTGGGTTAAAGAATTCCTTTGCTTTTTTTTAAAATTTTATTATAATTTAGATGATGCCATCTCATATTTAACAATAGCTTATAAATAACAATGAACATTTGTGTAGGTTATCAATCTCATTCTGTAAAAACTTGTTTGGTAAAAATTTGCTAGTAAAATTATGTTTATTGCTTTCTTAGAAAAGTTTATGTCTATAGAATCGGAAAAGGTTATACAAATAAATCAGCTTGTTCTTTTTTTTTTTAAACAATATCTGAAACAATTTGAACACCAGCGATTCTCTTAAAATTAAGTAAACATTACTTAGATATAAGATTTTCTTATTTCGCAATAAAAGCACTCATTACTTTAAACTTTAAATTTTCATCATTCGAATGCGAAAAATGCTAAAAAGTAATACTTATCTTTTTTTACGAAATAAACTATTTACTCAAATTACGCACCTAAAAACCACTTAACGATTTATCGGCTTATGGAATTACTTTATTTTTATTTTTTTAACGCTAATCGAGATGGACGTTCTAAATCCTTTAAATACAATTCTATAACAATTAGCAAATAAATAACAAATCGGCATTGTTGCCAACCACGAATTTAATTTAGATTCTCAAAATATTGAAGTTCGTCCGCGCAAAAAAGGAAATTATATCGATTTATTTTAAAGGTGGTGCTTTAACTTGAATGAGACAAGTCCTAATAAAAGCATTCTTTCCGCGTTTTTATCGTACAAATAGAGAGCGAAACACGATCCTCAAAAGTACTTAATTTCACATCCACAATACTTGAAAAAAAAAAACGATTTCTTAAATACTTATTTAGATATAAACAGTCTTTTGTATGAATAGACTTTATGTACTCCAGTTTAACAAAAACAAATTGATAAAATTAGGAGGGTTAATTCAATTCAAAAACTTTATTAATATACTAGAAGTGAAGAATATTACTTTTCTTGCGTGCGGAAATTTCACAATTCCTACATTTTTTTTTTTGTTTTTTAAATGTTGAGGTACATACAGATGACGTTCATATTTCCTGTATTCACATAAGATTCATCAACATTCTACAGTGCTAATAAATTAATTTTAATAAAAAATTTTAATGTTCGTCTATGCACATTTTGATTTATTTTTTTCCATAATTTTCTTTTGGTTCCCTTTCAAATTTCCATCTTCACCGACACTTGCAGATTCTATCATTAGCAATTTAATCAGCTTCAATGGATTAGCAAGTTAGTATATGGAATACTTCCGAAATCAATCCAATATATCGTCTGAGATGATCAAATTTAAAATCTACGTTTTATTTATAGGTTCGACGTTTCTTTTTCCTGAAACAGTAATATATTTATTACTCTATAAAAAATGTACATATCTTCGAACACGAGCGTAACAAAATTTATAAAATTTCTAAAGTGATTAGGACATGCAAATAGAATTTGAACTGTACCAACATCTAAATTTATTATTTTACTCAAACTCTACCGTAAGTGAATTTGTGACAAAAGGGAATCGTGCAATTTGCAATACCGCATTTACGAATTCATTTTATTTAATTTATAATATCATATATTTATTTAAAGTATGTATATATATTAATCATACGTCGTAACCACAATGAACTATGAAATTATAATACTAGGGGTAATTATGAATCTACTGCAATTGCTTATTATGTTATATATGGCTGAATTATTAAACGTTTTAGCAAATTAATTCTATATATCACCAGGGATCAAAGTTGTATAGTCAATGGAAATGGAACCAAAAGTTTTTTTTTTCTAAATAAAATTCACCAGCAGTTAATAGCTGCTAAAGAAACCAATACGATGAAAACTAATGATGAAAAAGTTGAAAAGCTAGATAGTGGAAATAAAAAAATAATAAAAATGCCTTAATTAACTATTATTAGGGCGAAAAACCCTAATATTCAATTAAATTATCAGCTGAATAATTACATTATAAATTAATTATTTATATAAAAAATTTTTTAAATATCTCCATACCATGGAAATGGAATTCATCTTTTTATAACTGCATAACAAAAGATTCATAACAACTTGCATATAAAAAGCTGGATTATACAACAACAAAAAAATCGTAACGACGTAAAATGGTAAAGATAATACTATTAACAAAAGAATATAAATGGACAATTAAAAATCATAATGTTTCATGTTGTATATAGACAATTAATAACATTAATTTAATTAAATCTTTTAAATCACAGAAAAAAATAAACTGACTTGATTTTTAATTATTGATTAGTATAACTTTTGCAATCACTACAAATCCCAAAATCCCTGATAAGACTAAATTCTACACCACGTTATTAAATATCATATATTTGTTAGATTTGTGGTAAAGATAACGAAACGTTTGATATTGTCTTTAAAACATTTAGTTTAAACCATTTATTCTTTATACAGTGGAATTTTATTTATAATATTGAAGTAGAACGTCATTTAAATTCTTTTGAGGACATTATTAATTGTTTTATGTAAACTTATACATTTTTTTGTTATTTTTCGTTTAAGTTAGTTAATTAAAACTATAAATAATAATAAAAAACGATTGGTATAATATGTAAAGCCTCTGTAAGTGAATGAAGCAACAAATGAAGTACGATATCTAAAATGTTATTACAATTACTAGATATATGCATATAATACATGTTCGTATTTATTACGAAGCGACGCACTTTAGGTTAAAAAAAGTTATATTACAATTTCATCGACTTAAAATTATAAGATTTTGAAAATATGAGATGACTTGAAAAATAAATGTCTACTAAATTGTGAAAAAAGGCGTAGTTTAAAATTGCTTCATATTAAAAGTAGTGAGCATTATTTCGCAGTAGACATATCCCCGAAACCATAAGTTGTCTTAAGGTAGCACATATAACGATAAATCGTCCTTTAAGACTGGGTAAAATAACCCACAAAGTTCCTAAATCCTTAATTAAACGTTTTGCTTTGAAATTCAGGATATGCACATTAATATTTAGTAATATCCATAGTTTTATTTCTAACTCACTATTTTTCGTATAATTCGCATATTTGCTATTTTGTAAAATTATTTGACATTTCGTTTAAATATTTATAAAGTAAAAAGTAGTAATGAATCAAGTCCTTCAGACTTTCCAATTATAAAATTTTTTATTTTTTGGCTTATAAAAAACGTAGTTTTTAGTGTAGTTTTTGCCAGAGGCTGTAAATTACCAAACCTCACCATTGCCATCTTAAAACAAGGGACGAATATCCACCAATCACAAATATTAATTGAGTGGTAAATTTTGCTAATGGAATTAAATTCGATCAAATAGCTTACTTTAAAAAATGAAAAAAATTAAATATGATTATTTTTCGCCTATAAGTTCTTTTAAAAATACTTAAGTAATAAGAAATGGAAAGCAAACATCAAAGTTCATTAAAATTTCAATAAAAAAATACACTTATAAAAAATTCACTTCAACCCAGCAAAAGTTTAGACATTACTTTTATTCTACTCGCTTTAATTGTAACAATTGGACAATTATTTATAATTATTCTAATGGTGTAAACTTTTTAAATCGTTCACTAGAATAATTAAATTTCAATCCAATGGTCACAATTTTTGTAAAAAGTGCGATTTATAAATCGTCGGAATAAAGGTAAAACTACACAAGATATTTCAACATGTCTGCTTCGTAAGAATTTAAAAAAGGGAAACGTATCTTACTAAAATTTTATAGGCTTTAATGGAAACTAGCTTGTATACTAAAAACATATACTGACTAACATAATAAGTTTAACCTTCAAACCGATGATTGATATGGAAGATTTACATATAAAGTGAAATTCAAGGGTTCATTTCATTTGCTACTTACTGTTCTGTATTTGGATCCGTATCACTTTCTTCGAGTTCTGCCTTGTTACGTCTTCTTTCGTACATCAAAATAATAGCGCACAAGATAAAGACTTCGGCACAAATTCCTAAGAATGGCCACAATGCGGCAAGTTTACCTGTAAACATATAATTTATATATTGGATATAATTTAAAACGTTAAAAATACTATACCTTTTACACGTACATAAGAAACATCCATAGCTGCACTTCTTCCTCCATATCTTGTAGCGTCATTTTTTGCTATACATTTGTAATCCCCTTTATCTTCTAAGCTAACATTTTCAATTTCAATAATAGTATTTGGAATTTTATTCTCGTCCTCTCTCAAAAGATATTTATCTGTTGAATTTGTCAGTGTTATATTTCCTGAAATTTAAATAATATTTCATTAATTTTATTCTTGGCTATTTTGTGGTTTTTGTTAGAGAAATGGGAAATTTCTTGAAGCTTACTATATATGTTAGCTTTGTTTAAAAACTCATTGGAACTTAATCAAAGTGGGATAAGAAATTAGCAAGGGAATTTCTTAAAACGCATACGAGATAGTCATTCATATTTCCATGTAATAAAAACTTATATTCGTCTATAATTGTTTAAGGGTCGTTTCGCTTACATTTCGTTGAAATGTTTGAACATTTTGCCCATTTTTTCTGAACATCTTTGAACATAATAAAATTACTTACCAACACCTAAAGTTTTAATTGGATATTTTATAAAAATTTATAAATGATGCACATTAAAAAGCTATTTACCTGCATACTCCCATGAAATTTCTGGGTCCGTTCCCAAAACTGCACACTGGATTCTTAATTTTTCGCCTTCTACAACACCAGTATTTGAAGGAACATGTACTGCAACATTAGCTAAAGAAAAACAATTCTCGGTTCACAAAAACATTATATAACAGAAATTTGTAACTATTCTTACCAACTACGTTAAAATCCTTTTTCTCCTCCAAGTCCTTATCATTTACAGAACAAGTATATTGTCCGGCGTCATTTGGATTAGTTTTTTCAATAATAAATTTTCTTTCAGGCTTAATTATTTTATATCGTCCTTGGAGTGTATCGATCTTTGCAACATCTGATCCATTTTTTTCCCTTTATTACAAATGAAAATATGTTTAACATTTCATTAAAATGTAAATATAGAAAAAATATTTACCATTTTAATTCATAATCACCTTCTTTGGATATATTACAACTAAGAACGAGCGATGATTTTATATCAAATACTTTCAGTTTGTGTTCTACGTTGTCGTAATTTGGTATTAAAAAACTTTTTATTTCTGTAATAAAATTATTTATATATTTATATTAGAATTTTATTCAAAGTTATAATAAATATTTGGTAACAATGCCATTAAAAATGTATTTTTCAAGCAAAAATATATATGAAAACAAAAGGCATATGAGGGAGAAATATAAATAAATTTTAATTTATCTAAATATTTCAAACTTCAACATTTATTCAACAGGATAATTATAAAAACTATCTTAGATGGAAAGACAGAGTACAAATGTAGCTGAGTTGGCATAGCCTACTACATATTTAAAAAAAATTACTTTAAGGGCCATTATACAATCATTTTTTATGGTTTGCCGAAATATACGATGCCATTGATTCTAAAGAGATAAATCCAATTCTGCAGGGGATTGTTTGTTGGTGTGATGAAAATCGAAATATATTATTCTTTTCGTTTTACGTGAAGTATTACATGAAACCAATTTTAATTCGACATGTTTTTTATGATGAAGGGTTCAACATCTAGATTCTATTCAATATAAATTTAAAAGCATTTACATATAGCAAAGAAAGTCGGTTCATTTTAAATTTTTCTGAGTAAAGTTTTAATTTAAATGACAAAAACAGAACGCCTTTGAATTATCCTTGTATAGAATAAAAGTTAATAGACACTTTAAGATACAATCTTCAAAAGTGTGCTTGCCTATTAAACCCCCTATATTTAATTTTTTTTATTATTTTTCCAATATTTCGAATCGTCAATTATTTTAATTATTTTATTTCTTGCTACATAAATGCAGAGTCAAATTAATAGTAATAATATGTTAATTCAACATTTATATATATATAAATGTAAATGTTTGTTATAGCTCAAATAATAAACATCGCGTTGAAAATTTGAATATAAAAAGCACACTGTTTTCATGCCAACAAGAAATTTTAATTTATTTATTACATAATATAACGATAACATAAAGCATGATTCATGTGCTGCTTTTAACAGTAAAATTTTCTAAGCGTGTATAACGACATCAAAATTGTATTATATAATAGGAAAAAAGATGTTTATATATTTTTTTTTATTAAAATACTTGAAAAAAAAATTTCATATAATAACTAGTGTTCCCACACCCATAAGTTTCGAAACAATTTGAATATAAACAAAGTCAAAAACATTATAAGAAATATATATTAAAAATTTTTTTAAAAAGGCATTATATTTGGTAGCCCTTTTGAAGGGAAACAAAACTACCTTGAAAGCAGCTCACTAGCTGAAATAGTTTTTTAAAAATGCTGCTCACAAGATACAAAAATAAAACCACTTTAAAAAAAAAAAAAAAAAACATTTTAAAGTTTCTTTTTAAAGTTTTAGCATTTAAAATTTCTTTATTAGTAACGATTGTATACTGTTTTTGGTCTCTACTCTCTTAGTATTTATATATAAATATATTTTCTTACTCTTCCCTGTTTACTTGCATAATTTTCTTAAGTCTACCTTTCTTTAAACTTACACGGATGAACGTTAAGCCTCATAACACGTAGTAAATTAGCGTAACTCTGCTAAGACGTAGAATTGTGGTGCCATTATGAAACAATAGTAACTTTACCTCTTAGATATGTTTGTTTTATGATCTTCAAACTATAAGCCAAACAGTTGTTAGCAAAATCGATGAATTATACTAACCCATAAAAAGATACTTCTTAGTTCTTTGAATTTTATATAAAACCCTGCAGTTATATCTAATTCCATTCAGTTATGGTCTCTGCATATAATTTATGAGATACCTCTTGTGTACCCATAGAAATAACAGTCCCTTCCTGTACCCATCTAACTCATATAATGTTAAAGAAAAACAAACTACACTATGAAATCAATTTTTAACTTTATATTAACGAGATTTACTAGCTCCAACTAAATTAAAGATAGAACTTTCGTATAATTGAAACAGCCATTGGTAAAGTGTCCACTATTCAATGTGAAATTGTTGTGTCCTTTTGAAAAAAGAAGAAAAAGAAGAAAAATGTACCAAATTATTTAATTCATCATAAAATACCCAAATCTCTGATGTAGTAGTCCTTCAGTTTTGAGAAATAAAACCCTAAATACATTGAGTATTTTGGTCCACTTTTTATTTCGCTGAATATAGATGAGCATAGAATTGTATTATTTCTAGCAAACGCATTACACATTACATTCAACCCGATTAAGCTACATTTTAAAGGTTTTTAAGGATAATCTCCATTATTTATATTTTACAACTATTTTATTTTCGTAGAAGCGTTAATATTAGGTTATACGATTTTCTTTACATACGCTACACAATAGATAATGCATTTCATCAGGAAAAATGAAATAACGATATTTTTAGAGTTATGAATTAGAAATATAACAAAATTATATGTATTGCAATTTTATTGAGAGAAAGTATACTACAAATGATTTTATTATAACTATATATCAGCGAAAATAGAACCTAAAAACCAAAACAAAGCATGAACTAAGTAGATACATGTGATGAACTGACTGACTTGACTGCATTTCACAGATTATTTTTTTTAATTCTCACCCAAGTGTTTCAGCGTTGGTTCGTAGTTAAACTTATTTATATTTTTATGCTCTGTGTCGACTTTGATATTAACTTCAGTAGTTCCGTGTGAAGGATATTTCCTTTCAAGTATTGATTGCACTACAGAGTTCTTACTTCTATTTAACTCTTCGTTATTTTCAAATGAATATTTATTTTTATTATTTAAAGGAAGACTCCCACGAAAGGTCTCTTCAAGTTCCTCGCTTGAAAGTGGCAAACCTATTGCAGTTGATAGATTTGGTACTTTAACATTTTCATTGTGCTGTTGTTTACTAGGCCGCTTGCCGCTGCCTACAACTCTTAAATAGTGGTAGTTTGAATGTAAAGCGTTGCATTGATACTTTCCCTCGTGGATTTCTAGAGCACTATTTACTTTAATCTTTGCCTCAATTCTATGACTTTCACCTTAAATAAATACTTTGCGTTAATGTTGAAAGTATTTAGCTCATGTTAATACTTATGTTGGAAATACTTTGTAGAACATTTAATACCCTTAAATATTTATTTTTCGGCTTAAACTCATTTTATAGTATTTCAAAATCTTTCCATGGAAAGATCGGACGATACGGCTTCCATTTGCTCTCAAGCGATAAGAGTTAAACGTAAAATATACCAAAATAAAAAGGATGACGGTATTACAATTACATGAAAGCATAATAAAAAAAAAACTGAGTTTATAGTACACCAAAACACAAATTATAAAAATTTTCTTTTTCAAATAAAATAATAACATTTGTAATTAACATATAAAATTAGTATTCAGGTCCATGTCCTTATTTTAATGTAGAAATTGATCATCGAGTAAACTTCTCGAAATATTTTCGAATTAATAAAATTAATTCCCGGCATTATGATTAACTTTACATAAGTGTTCTTATTTTGACTTAAAAGTTTCAGTTTAGCAACAAGATAATGTAATAGCGCACACTATAGGTATTTGAAGGATGATAAGATTTATCAACAAAAAATAATATATTACGGCCTTCTTAAAATCGAGAGATATAAAGTTTTAAAGTGGCCCACTTATCAACTCAGATTTAAACATCATGTAGGATACCTCATCCAAACACCGGTGGACGTCAACAACATTTTAGAATTAAGAAATATAATTATAGAACAATATGCAATTAAAATTAAATCGGTTATATAACGCTTATTTATTTTATTAACTTTCTTAATGTGATAAATTTGATGTTTATAGCTATATTGGTCACCTTTTTTATTCGCACTTAAACTTTATAGCTTGCATGTACATTTCAATATTTTGTTTTTCAATTTCATTGCGTATCACCAAAAACCAGTTGCCAAAACTTCCTTAAATGCGAAAACAAGTGGATTCTATTTTTTTGGCAAAGCGTAAATTTTCAAGCATAGCAAATTCCATCCTCCACACAATTTTTATGAGCATTTTGAGCAATAACTGTGACCAATTGTTTCTATTTTAACCAAAGCTTTTGTTATTATTGGCTTAAAATTATATTCAGCTAAGAATAACAAAGAAAATTTTTTAGTTTTCCAAATTGAAATAAGTTCGACCCCTAAATAAACTGCCATAAAATGTCTAATTATCACAAAGACTTTGTTTATGTGCAGTCAGCAAGCAGTACAGAAATAGAAGACCCTGCTATATACTCAGACCATGTACACTCATGAGCAAACTCAGACAGTTTGGCTGCAGTATTTTATCTGCAAAATAAAAGTATCAAATATACAAACTAAAGTCGATTTTGTTAGAAATCGGTAATACTTTTTTTCATTGTTCATAATAAACATAAAAATTGAGACACTAAATAAAGAGCGACGTTTAGTTAAATACGAATAAATTTGGAAAAAGCGGAATAAACTAGAATTATCTGCTTCCTCTATGTTGGATATAGATTTCACAAAGTTGTGGCAATAAAATTTAAGTTCAGACGAATTAGAGCAGTCTCCTACTAAAATATTAGACTAAGTATCTTTGAATCTTATTTTCACTTAATATCCGAATTTGAATTTCATCAATTATATTGAGTTTAAGCAAATCCTTGGTATAAATTATTATTTTATGAGTTTTATTTAACTTAACTTACAAATTTGACCACAATAACTTTGATTTTAAGTTATATTTTCCTTTTTTGCAGGCGTGTAAGCTCAGAGAAGAAGTTTGTATGTCTATATTTTAGCCGCACTGTTCAAGTCTCCAAAGTATTTTAAAACAAGTAATAAAAAGAGAAATGACCAAATAAATAAAGTAAAAAGTTGATAATATGTGTTTTTTCAACCAGTCTTTCAAAAGGAAGTTTGAATTCGTTCAATTAAAACCAAAACGACGAAAATTTAATTCAAATTTCCAAATTATGAAATTTGTTAGGACGCTAAAGAAGCTGAAAAAGCCAAAGAAATTCCCGGGAAAACATCAAATGTTGTTCTATATTTTCAAGATAGGCACTACAAATTTATCAAAAATTAATAAACCAATTAATTTATTACACAGGTTGCTTATTCCATAATTTTCTCTATTATTTATAAGTACAAAAAATTAGATAACAACCAGACTCGGTAAAATAAATAATTCAAAACACTTTCTTAGGACTTCAGATCATATTAAACAACTTTATAGACCTAAAAAGTTTCTTTATAAAATTTTTATTTACATTTCGTAAATTACAGTAGTCCAAAATCCCATTTCAATTCAAGTCAGGCTTAGCAAAACTTGAATACACCCCTGATGTAAGAATGCAAATTAAGAACGATGAGGTCATAATAAAAACGAAATAACAAATATCGTATGAGAGCATTTAAAATAGTAAACATTTGACGTACTTCCAACAAAAGTAAATATCGACTAAGTCATAATATTCTTTTCGTCGAAAATGATTTCATTTGATAGTGAAAAGAATTTACATAACAATTATGACTTATCCGATACAATATTACTACGTGGCTTACTTACCCTCAATAGGATGTTCTGATTCTAAAAATGCATGCGCATCCTTTCCATGACGCAAATTGTGTTTTTTAATAGTGTCGCCATCTTTAAACCACTGAATTGGATCAGTTATAGGAATAATACACGTTATCGAAAATGGATCTCCTACATTTACTTTCGCATCTCCATAATAAACTGCCAAATTTGTAGTTTCTACGTATTAAAGTCGATATTTGATTACTAATCTATTCCCCTATGTACTACTTGTGAAAATATATTCTTTTTTTTATTTCTAGATATACTAAAAAGGCATGATTGATTTCCACGATAAAATATTCGTAAATTTATTTATTCTCCTTCCACACGGAACCATTTCAAATTCTAAAATTAAAAGCAACTGCATTCAAAATGAACAGTTAAAAGACAAATATTCAAAAATGTTTCCCCCAAGCGTGTTATAATAAAGTGGCTTGTTTTTTTCTAAGACAAACAGACTAATCCGCGTTTTGTGCTTTGCAACGCAAAAAGATGAAGAACGCGTGTGCTTTTCTTTGAGATAAGTACGATAAGAGTACACCTTTTTACTCAAAGAAGATTGAATTATGGCTTTTATAATTTAAACTCGTCTTAGTGATCTTAGCGAAGAATAAATCATATAACTTGACAGAAACCACATTTATTAGTAAACTAACAATCCTATTTGCAAGTTTATCATCCTATAAACATCTCAAATTAAAAAAACCAATAGGGAATAATATTCCTGTTAACTCCATATCTAAAAAAACAGTTCACTGACACCACCCATGACAAAAGGGTATCACAAAACTGATTGCCTGGTCTTTATTGGCGTGAACATCCCAAAATAAAGGACATTAAAATATGAACTTTAATATTCAGAAATTTTCAATAATTATAGAGTAAAACTAATTCCGTAAAGTCTTGACCAATGACAAAATCGTTGGTTGGTTATGTAATTCCTTGTGACAATTTAACCCTCATGTGTATTTATATTAGTTAGAAAAAAATATCTTAACGTATCTTACCACTTTGTGCAGATATTGCTAAAAATAGCATGAAAAATGAAAAACACATGATAAGAACTGAATGTTGCTCCATCTTGAATTTGGGTATTGATTCTTCTTAAATTACTAAATCAATTGCTCGTTGAGAATTATGATGGAAATGCCTAAAATTTATTTATAACACATGTAATACAATGACGTAATTATAATTTTATATAAATTTACCTTTTTGTTAGCTGGACACAAAAGAATTTTAACCACGGGACCAGCCTGCACGTTCACTTGTTCAAATCAAAAACTTTCAGTCACACTGTCATAGATAACAAAACATTAAATATCTAAAAAATGAACACATTTCAGTAAAGTGAGGTTTTATTTCGAATTCCTCACCAAGCAGACATCTCCCCAAATTTATTTACCAATAACTGCACGAAAACTGTACCAAATGTCAACTAAAATCGAGGAACTGACTACCCGCAATAAGGCAGAGCACCTGCATCATGAGTCACATGAAACGGGTCATGCAGTTCGTTACCGTAAATAGTCACTAGTGACTTGTACACAATGGACTGGTTACCGATTTTACCGTTACTTTTCACATTAAAGTAATAAAATTATGATTTTAACAAAAATTTATCAATTTTGAAGCAATAGTAATGTGAAATAATATTTTATGAAAAAAGGCTTAATTATTGCTGTATTTTATTTTACACTATAATTTGGAATAAGATACGAACTGAAAATAATAAAGACTAAAGACTAATTTTGTTTGGAGGTATACAAAAGTGCTTTCGCTTATTTCATTTCATTTAATTGTTGAACATAATTAAACATTTTTCGGCTCTGCTCGTATTTTTAAAACAAACAGAGGTTGTATGAAATAAAATTATTTCTGTTACAATTATTATTGTCGTTATCGAATACAGACGGAATAAGGACTATTATTTATTTTTAAATTTTAATCGTAATTAAGTAAAAATAGTTAATAATAGTATTCGCAATTATAGTATAAATTAATAGGCTTAAATTACATCAAATTGGCCTATTATTTTCCGAATTTCTATGTCAATGATTACCGAAAATCAATTTTTTTATTGTTGAAAAAAAAAAATTGTTGAAATATGTTGGATGCATAAATGACAGCTTTCAATGTCAACTTCTAAGTGATGCTGTTGCTGCAAAACTAATTTGTGGTTTGAGGTAGGAGAGATTTTATTTAAAAAAAATTTTTTTTTTCGTGAACATATTTGAAGTTTAATATTGTTATGCAGCCTGGAATTTTATTTTGTATAACATAAGTAACGAGCGTAGTGCCGAAAAATGGACAGATATACGAAGTAATTCAATCACGGGGTGGTAAGTACATTGTTACGCATGAGAATCAAAAAATGAATTTCTTTTGGTGATATTTTCGGTATACTCCAATGGGGGTATAAAATTTATTTGTTTAGATTAACTAATTCTACTGGAATAATGTTTTATTAAGTAAGATCTTAACAAAAGTATATTTATTTGCTTCTCAGTGCTACTTGAAAGCCTTTAAAAAGTAGAAATTGATAAAATCAAGGGCTAGCGCTTAAAGTGTAGAGGTTGCAAAATATAGTTTTTGTCTAAAGATGGATACCAAAAGTTTCTTCAGTGGCGTAAGATTTTTTTCATTTATGGTAATTTTTAGATTACTTTATTTATTGCCAAACATGTAACAGAAATATATTGTTAGTTGAATGGAGTTTATTGCAAATTGCAAGAGTCTCTCGCCATTCTAGCTGGAGCCCTTTAATATAGGATAAAATATAATATTTTCTTTTTAGGAAAATGACTGATATCTGCAGAGATGCGTCACTTATGACACCAGACCGTTTTGAGCTACGTGTTAGAAAATGGATGCCATATCAAACATATTCCTAATAATAGTGTTTCTGCAGTTGGGGATCATTTGCAATTACATAAGACATTCAAATGCCGAGTGTTTGTCACTGCACTCTAAGGCCCATGACACGCTGCTAGAGAAAGATGTACTGCACTCGTTGCAGTGTATAAATGTGACCTTCTCTGAGATAAATCGTATACTGTATGCTGGACAGAATGTGTCGTACAATCAACTCGTATTTTCGGCTATTGTCCCTACAAATGATATAGAGTTCAATGCGAAAAGTATCAGCAACTTAACATGGATCAAGAGTAAGGTCACAGACAAGCAGCTGCGAGATTTATTTTTGGGGCACAATTTAAACATGCAGAGATTAGAATATATTGATTTTAGCGAAAATGATATACAACATTTAAAAAGTTTTGAAGTTAGAAACCTGCCCAGATTGAGAGTATTAAAGCTAGCATCAAATAAAATCCAAAGTTGTTCTTTCGCATTTTTAAGAGATCTAGTAAGCATAAAAGAAATCTACTTGGATAACAACGAAATAGATATGTTGATACCATGCGACTGCAACACTAGAGATAGTTTAGCAAAATTGAGTTTATCTGGCAATATGATATCAGATCTACCGAAGAACATATTTCGGGGAATGGAAGTACTTGCAGAACTCAACTTATCTAATAATAAGCTCTCTATTCTAAGGTTTCAGTCATTCAAAAGTTTAGGAAATCTCAAAGTTTTAGACCTCTCGCATAACAATCTTATCTCTTTTCCGGACAATTTTTTTATTTCAAATGAAAATCTTGAGGCATTGTTGCTAAATCACAACTCTATCCAGAGAATTTCGAAAAATTCGTTCTTTGGATTGAAAGCTTTGCGCTCATTGAATTTGTCTCATAATCAAATTGATTTTATAAACAAAAATGCCTTTGACTATCTTCACAATTTAACTTACTTAAACATTCGTTACAACAATATTTCTATGCTATCTTCAAGTATGTTCTCTGAGCTGCGTAACTTACAGTTTTTAGACATTAGTAAGAATACTTTCAAGTATTTACCAAGTGGGTTGCTTAAAAAACAATACAAATTGACGGAATTCGTTCTAGAGGGAACGGAGCTAGAGAACATTGGAAAATGCATAATTGACGTTGAAACAAGTGTCTGGAGTGAGTTAACAAAATTACTAATATTTGATAACAAGAATTTACACACAGTTCCGGAATATTTTTTCGAACAAGCTGTAAATATAGAAGTCCTTAATTTGTCACGAAATAACCTAACGAGTTTACCAAAAGAAATTGGAAAGTTGTTAAGGTTACGATGGCTAGATGTTAGTTACAACTATTTAGTTACATTACCAGAAAGCCTTAGATTATTAAAAAATATGCGCTATATAAATTTTGACCACAATGATTTTATATGCGACTGCAGAATGTATTGGATGAAGGACTGGTTTTCAGAAAAGCATAATCAAAATAGTTCGAATCCTTATATTGAAAATTTCTCACTTTTAAAATGCCGCCATGGTTATCCGGGAGATATGATAACTTTGCGATCTCTTAATTGCACTAAACCGGTCATTCTCACATCATCGGCAAGTAAAGAGTATCAGCTACTTTCTACGGCTACGTTAGAGTGTTCTTTTGTTGGAAATCCGACACCTGATATAATATGGATAACACCGTCGAATCAAATTCTCCGATATCATGCCGATTTAGAGAAGACAACTTCAATTATACCAAGAAATCCTGGAGAAAAATTTGTGTTACATTCAATCACCGTGGAAAATGATAAGAATTTCTCTGTTAATAATTCTTTTAATAATGGAATTGTGGAAACCTTATATCTACAAGAGAATGTTTCCCTCCAGATTTACAATATTTCACGGAATGATAGCGGACTTTATACTTGTTTTGCGTTCAATATTATGGGGAATGCAACAGGATATATACGGTAGGCTTCTAAAAAGATTGAATGCAAATGTGATTATTTATTTTTATTTCGTTTCAGACTGTACACTGATGTTTTCTATCGTATAAAAATAGCTAGCTTGTATTCAGGAATAGCTTCGGCTTTAGCATTTTTACTACTCACTTTAATTTTCCAGGGTATCAAAATGATATCGATCAGGTAAGTAATAATGTTAAAGTATTTAAAATTTGACTACAAAGATAATAAAATTAAATTTAAAATTCAAATAATTTTCGATATTTATAATAATAATAAAATATAATTTTTTTATCTTTAAATTTAAGGTATGGACTGTTTCACAAATTGTGTAATGCGTGTACTTGCTGTTTTAAACAAAAGACTTCTCCAAGAGCTAGACAAATTTATGCAATGCTTGATAACATAGAACATTATAAGAGTCAACAGTTGGAAAAACTACGTGAGAACTACACCCAACAAGTAATTACTTAATAAATTAATTTTATGTATGTATTTTAATTTATATCATATATTAAAGGTCAATAGAATTCGGGAAAATTGTGCACAACAAGTTGAATGGATACAAAGTAGTTATGGTACACAGGCGAAACATCTAAAAGATATTAGAAATATTGGTTCCCACCATCTTACATCGTTACGTGATCAGTATTATGACCAGTTAAGGCGAGTTCGCGAATATTCTACAAGTCAATTAAATTGGGTTCGAGAAAACTACGTGTTCCAGCGAAATAAAATTCGCAAGTTTAGTGCACACCAGGTTCTACGATTGAGGGAAGGTTATAAATATCAGCAACAAACACTGAACAAAGTGCTTGAGAACCTGCCGAGCTTTTATTTTGAAAATTGCCGTGGCCGCTGTGAAGAAGAAATAAATAGGGGTGAGTTTTTAAGAATAAAGATCGCTAACATGGTACCAGTAGAAAACGGTCTAATTGAATTTCCAGACTTTGATGTGTACCTTAAAACCAACATATCGGAGTCTTCAACGGAGCACACAATGAAGGTGAAGCTGAAAACCCCGGAAAATTTTTCAACAAAGAGTATTGAGGATAGTAAAACATCTGTGTATTATACACCACCAGAAGTCGAACTGAAACCAGGTTCTTTGCAAACATCTCCTATTCACATAAATTATATGAGTGAAAGTATTATGACGCCTTTAGAGGAAAGTTTAAATTCTTCCCAAGATTTTAGTTCTTCCACAAATATTCATGAAAAAGAACTTTTCATTCCCATTGATAATATGGGCGTGATATATAGCAAAGATAACAATACTGGAAGCAACGAAAATAGTACTAGTAATGAGGATAATTGTTGCGGATTATTTGAAATTGAAGATAAAGGTGCTGTAAGTAGAAAAACAATTGGTAAGACACTCTTGGAACAATCTCAAACTGGAGCAAATAAGACTTCTCAAACGTGTAAGCTGCTTTTTTTCGATTCCTGTCCAGTTATACAATCACGACGAGAGACTGAAAGTCCAGCAATCCTCAACAAAAAGGATTGGAATCAAAAGTGTTCTTCCGCAGAAAGTGTTCATGCAATCCCATTACTCTCGAAAACAAATACAGAACAAAGCACTTCAATACCGTTTACTGAAGCATGCGATATAAAAAAGACTGGGGCAAAATTGAACATAATATTAGATGAAACTGGTAAATCTTCACTAGCTCTCCTAAAATCTCAAGATAACAGTGTTCTACAAAGCAGCATTAGTTTACCAGAAATCGCTTACTACAGTAAAAAAAAAAGAAATGATCTGTTGCGATTAAATAGCGAACGTAGTTCAAATTTAACTGTGGTGAAACATGTTATTTTGGAAGTAGATTCTAGTAAAATTTAAATTTAAACCCAAAAAAAAAAACTCTATAACGAAAATATTCTGAAGTTCATCTGTGTGGGACTTGTTTTTTCGATTATACATAAATGTGATGAATAATAGATTGTACACTTGTAAAAATATAAATATAAGCAGAAACTATACAAGTAACACCCGCACTTATGTCTTTATGGCATTTACCTGTATTTCCTAAAAATTGTTAGTTTGGGATAACTGAAAGGTTTTTTTTTACAGTAAGTTTACGTTTAAAATTATAAGAAATCTTACAAATTATAAATTTCATATACTTATGTTGTATTTTTATCTCACCTGTAATTTTCATATATATAGAGTTTGTTGGGTTACAATAAATGCATTATATAAAGCCTTTCTATTCTTCCATAATTCGTTGTTTTTACATATTTGTTGATTTTTAAGCAGTTTGGTCTCATAAGAGCGTGAAGAAATAAATTTTTGCTTATCGGAGCCACCACCAAATAGAACGAATGTTGATTTTACATAGGTAAATTAAAGCTATAAATACCCTCTGCAATTTCATTAGGCATAACAGAAGAATAAGAGTTCCCTAGCAATTTTTTTAGAAGGTTTTTATAAATTTCATTTGTAAGTTTGTTAGTCCGGGTGAAATCTTGCACCCAGCTTGAAATTTTTAGACGCCGACTTGGTGGAATCAGAAAAATAGACACCTAACCGACTTCCACGGTCGCGAACGGTTGTTGCGCCTTGTTCCTTTTTAGTGAATTTTAGTTGGATCATTTTTTTTTCTAATAATCAAGTTCTACGTTTTATGTGTAGTCAAGATGCAGGAAAATTTTAAATTATTTATAACTTAATACGAGATCTGCCAGGCTTTAGATACCTTTCCGAGGTATGGCTGGATACCGAAAATTCCATGGTATAAGGGTAAATTTTTGCTTAAGAAAAAATCTATCCGAAGAAAGTTAATGAGAATGAAAAAAAGTGGGTTTTAAGCTTTTACTGACAAGTGTGGATTGAAAATGTTGGATCATCTTTCTACAGCCAAGGTTGGAAAATGGAGTTTTGTAAGAAGAAATTTAATGAAAATTCTGTAAAGGCAAACTAGAATAGCCTATATCTTCTTTCCTTGAGATGTTTAACTTCCCCCCGTTTATTCAATCGAATAATGCTCAAAAAATAATAGGCCAGCAACGGCGGGAACCACTAAAGGTAATATCGCGGAGATAAGATTATAAATTATAATACTATTGACTAATAGAAATGTAATAATTCGGTAACAAAAGTATAATCTATTTTGGCATGGTGCGAATTTATCTGCTAACATTGCAAGTAGAAAAGAAAGTTGATTGATGATTCAACGCATTTATTGCATTCTTATTAGTTTTCGACACATACTGTGGAAGAATGAGACTATTAGTGACTTGTTTAACAATAGTGGCAATCTCCTCCGTTACTGGAGCCGATTCAATCTTCAGAAGGGTCTTCGAGCGTCTTCATAGTGAACCTCCTGTCCGCGTGCTACAAAGGAAAACTACAATTCTTACCGAATGGATTGTGCAAAAAGTAGATAACTTCAATGAAACCGACAACAGAACATGGAAAATGGTAAAATGACATGGAATATTTGATGTATTGAAAACAGTACAATTCCTAGAGGTATATGGCCAATGACCAGCATTTCAAAGGAAGTGGTCCTATATTTATATTT